>CM070507.1:58490964-59111735 GCA_036346375.1 Guadua angustifolia
GTCGGGGAGCTGTTGGCGTAAGTCCGACCATGTCGAGCGACTTCTCGTTGCAGTTCAGGGCCGCCCTATGGTCGCCTTTGATGGTGATGACGCCTTCCGGCCCAGGGACCTTCAGGCACTGGTAAGCGTGGTGCGTGGCGGCCATGAACTTGGAGAGGGCTGGCCTGCCGAGGATGGCATTGTAGGCCGACTTGAAGTCGACGACCTCGAAGTTGATTAACTCGGTCCGGAAGTTGCTGAGGCTTCCGAACGTCACGGGTAGGACGATCTGGCCAAGAGGCTTGATCGAGGTGCTCGGGACGATCCCGAAGAACGGGACGACTACGCTCTTGATCCTGGACCGAGGGACTTGCATCTCGTCTAGGACCGTAGCAGATATGAGATCCAGGGAGTTCCCGCCGTCGACGAGAACCTGGCCTACTTTGGCATTGTTGATGGTCGGGCTCACGACCAACGGGAGCTTCTGAGGCTTGGTCATTCCAAGGGGACAATCGTCCTTGGAGAAAGTGATTGACACCTCGGACCACCTGAGTTGTTGTATGGGCGGCTTGCCCTGAGCGATGTGGCAAACCTCCCATGCCGTCTCCTTCAGGTCCCTGCGGGACTTGTACACCGAGGAGCCCCCGAATATGACGGCTATGTGGTTGTGGGGTCCTGGTAGCCCATATCGTCGTCCTCGTCCGCGGGACCTTTGCCTTTGCCACCATCTCCTTTTCCTGGCAGTGTGGGCATGGGGCCTTCACCGTTGTAGAACTTCTCCAGGCGGTATGCCCAGGTCCGACAGTTGCGAAGGTCGTGGCCGACCGCCTGATGGAACGGGCAGTAGTGGTCGCCCGAAGGGGCACTCCTTTCTTCGCGACCTTGGTTGCAGCGGCCCCGGTCATCGCGACCTTGATCGCTGTGGCCTTGGTCGCTGCTACCTTGGTCGTTGCACCGTGGGTGTGGCCGACCTCGCCCGCCCTCGAGCTCTCGAGTGGCCGGAGCCAGCGGCCGGGCTTCGGCGGTGGCCACCAAGCGGCGCGCATCGACCTCTTCTTCTTCTTGATTTTCTTCTCGTGAGCTTGAGTGATTTTTGCTCGAGGAGCCCTCTAGGCTCGGTTGAGGCGGCGGCTTTGCCTTCATCGAGCATCTTCTTCCATTGCAACCGTCGGCATTCGCATATAGGTTGGCCATCTGGAGCAGCTCGTTGGCCGAGAGGTCGGGGTGGATCTTCAGGTCTTGCGTGAAGCGAACGTCGCGGACCCTGAACTTGAAGGCCCAGACGACCGCCTCATTCGATATGCTCGGAATGGAGTTCCTCACCTTGATGAACCTTTGGACGAAGTCCTGCAAGGACTCCTTTTCCGTCTGGATCAGTCGTTCGAGGTCGCGCACGTTTCCTAGGTGGGTGTAGCATCTCTGGAAATTTGCTCGGAGGGCCTCGCAGAGCTGCCCCCACGAGCGGATCGACCCCTCCTTCTGATTGAAAAGCCACGTCCGGGCGGAGCCGTCGAGGACCGTGGGGAGGTAATTGGCCATAACCCCTTCGTCCCCTCCGACTGCAAGAATGGCGGTGGAGTAGATCGAGAGGAACTTGTCTGGGTTCTGAGTTCCGTTAAACCGCTCGATGTGGCTGGGCTTGAACTTGCTCGCCACGAGGCGTCATGAGGGATGCGAAAAGGCCCGCATCCGAGCAGCCGTGTCGTGGTGACCCCTCCGGGCACGGCGACCATGACGGCCGGCGTCTCGATGGTCCTCCGTGCGCGGGGCGAGGCGAGAGAACACAACTCCACGCTGACGCGATGAAGGGAGCCCCGAGGTGGAATAGTCGGTGGGCTCATGAGCGGGAGGGGCGATGCCCCGGGCCCGCGAGGCTGTCCGGGAACCGCTCCAAATGTCCTCACGGTACCACTCTTGCTTCCCGCAACCCTCCTGAGCAAGACTTCGGGAGGCGCTATGACGGGAGCGAACAGGGGAGTAGTGCTTATGGTCCCGGGAAATACTTCGGGGCCTTTCTCCGCCAAGGGGCCCTGGGAGCCCTATATCGGCGGCGAGCTTTTCCAGATTTTTAGCTACAACCGCTCCCATGGCCGCCAGGTCCGCCTGGCTGGAGAAATTTTGGAGGCTGTGCACGATCGTCGCCATGGCTCGCAGCCGCTCGGCGCTCTGGGGAGCGGCGGGGGGCGACCTCTGGAGGCGGTCGCGCACATGCTCCAAGGAGTGATACTCGCTGGGATGTTTGCGAGCCAGGCCTCCAGTCCTGGCGTCCACTCTCCCGCTAGCTTGGCAGTGGACGGTCGTCAGGGTCTTGCCCGGGGACAACTCTAGACAATTCTCGTTAGTATTGCGCTAATGGCGCTGGGAGGTCTCTGGGGACTAGACCTCATGGATCTCTTCCCTTTCCGCCATATTGACGCTGCGGGAGCACCAGGACCGCGTGGGTGACACCGTGGACCCTCGGCTGCACTCGGGATGGTCGGGGACGCCGAGACCGTCGCAGAGGCCACCAGATTGCTCCTCGCTAGCGAGGGTATCATGCCGCGAGCGGAGCAAACGCTCTCACGCTGCAGCAGCCAGGGAAAGACTCCCGGACTCTGTGTGGCCTTCCAGATCAGCCACGCCATCGCTGGTGTAGTACACGTCGTCGTCCTCCACGTCGTCGAAGACGCAGAGGTCTTGATTGTCCTGAGAATTCGGCATCCTCAGGGATTCCCCGCGAAAGGATTCAGTCGATCCCCACGGACGGCGCCAGCTGTCGATGATTCAGGAATGGGTTGGACGGCGCCAGCTGTCGACGATTCAGGAACCGGTCCCCCGTCGAGCTTACTTGTTGAATGAGGGGTCAACCAAAGGCCCCTTTTCCACGGGGGGTTTAGCGTCTGAGGGCCTACCGAACTACGTATAGCGAGGACACAACGAACAAGGGATCCTTTTTTTGTCTGGTTCGGGCCTCTCGTAGGGGAGATAACAACCCTACGTCTAGTGATTGCACTAACTTCTTGAGGGTGTATTACAATATGCTTGCTCGGGGGGCCCTGGGGGGTTCTAAGGACTATCCTCCAGGCCACCAGCGACAAGCTCTATGTATGAGGAATGCAGGGAATGAAGTCGAACCAAAAAAACCCTGAACCCTTCGTGCGAGAAGGTATTTATAGGGGGTTACAAGCGACACAACATTTATTGCGGGGCGCGCGCTACTGTTCTGGACGTGGGCAGAGCTGTTCCCTTATTTCCCGCCGGGCACAGCACGACGTGGGTACAGTGGGCGCAAATCGCGGGCATGCAGACCGCGAGCGTGCAGATCGTGGGCGTGCAGTCCTTCAAGCCGCCACGTAATTAATGCCACGTCGTCTTTGTGGACTGCGCCCGGCTTTTGGGTGAAGCCCGAGGTCCCTTCGGTAGATCGGGTCACCTGGTCGCGGGCACTTTCGGCGAGCATGCTCGGCGGGCTTGACGAAGACGGGTGGGCGGAGGTCCGACAACCGAAGATTTTTCTTGGGGATGACGTCTGAGCATGGGCATGCTCTGAGGCCACTGGGTTGCAATGGTCGCCTATCGAGAATATCCATTCCCCGACACCATTCAAAAATTGAAATTCAATAATAAAAAATATCAAGTCCAAAATAGCTAAAAAATCATCAACAATAAAGGGATAAGAAATCAAAATTCTTGAAAAGAATCAAAAAATGAAAGTAGATCGGTTTTCACCAAAAATCGACTGAACAATTGAATGTTTCGTTGAGCCAATTTTTTGAGAGAGATTTTAGCTTGATTATCGACTGGTTTACGTGCATAAATTTTTCTGAATTTTTTTATTTTTTTAATTGAAATGATTTACCCACCAGTTTTAAATCTCGAACCGGCTTTCACGGTTTTGTGAACCCTGATCACCACTAACTTGTGAAAAAAGCCATGACTAAGGACTGTAACCAGCGAATCATTCAAGTAATGGTCGCTCATGGCTTCCTAGCTTGTTCTTCACATGGTTCATTACCAAAAATATCCACCCAAGAAGTTTAATAGAATGCACAATGAGATATTTCACCTCTCGAAATATCAGCAATAAATATGTGAAGTTGCATAGGAAGTTGGAATTTTTTAATAATACATTTTTTTTCAAAATTGCAAAAAAATACATCAAAAAAAATTACAGAAATGCACCTCTGTCACCTGACAGGGCAGCGAGAGACAAATGTCGCCCGTTCAAACGGCGACAGGGACACGCGTCGCTATCTAAACGGGCGACATAAGCTACGTCAATGAAAACGGTTTCAATCGCCCACCCAAATGGCGACTTGATAAAAATCGGCAGATGGTTGGGCGATAGAGGGAGCAGAAACCTCTATCGCCCAACCAAATGGCGACAGGGTGGGCCTTTTATTTCCATCGTGCGGCACTATTCCCATTCCAGCCGAGGCAGAGAGAAACGGCAGGGAGGCAAAGAAGAGAAGAAAGGGAGAAAAGAGAGAGGAGAAGAAAAAAAGAGAGAAGGGAGAGGAGAGAGCACTGCGCGACATTTTGGAGGTAATTTTTTCTTTGTTTATTTTGTTTAGCAATAAATTATGGTAAGGTAGGAAAAAAATTAGATCTAGTTAAATTTAGAGGTGACGGATAGATTTTGTATATTTTTCGTAATTTAGTTGATTTGTACAAATAATACTCCTAGGATTAATGAGTAACATTTGATGATTGATAGTACTACTTGATACAATTCATTAGTTTCTGAAAATCATGTATTGATTTTAGACAACATGCAGTAGAATCAGTTACAACAAATGCCTCAAGGCACAAGAGTGTAAGCTCGATTAGTACTACAGTACAACAGTCAGTGCTGAGAAGTTAGGGTTTCTTTTATGATTAGAAACCTTTACAAAAATGAATCGTATGTAGGGGTGCAATCGGATCGGATAATTTTCGACTGTTCGACCAAGCAGATGTGTTCAGATCGGATTCGGATAGATTTTTCAGATAGTTTTTGGATTCGAAATCAGTTTCAGATATTTTTTCGGATTCAGATTCGGGAGATCGCTATCCATTGGATCGAGATATTTCGATTTGAACACATCCGACAGATAGATTTTATATGTTTTTTGTAATTTAGTTGATTTGTACAGATACTTGTACGTACATGTTTTTAGGAATAATAATGTAATTTTAGAAATTTAGATGCTTTTTACATATACAAGTACGTTGATATATATTTTGTACGGAAATAAATTAATTCGTGGGTGAATGAATGGATTCGCATATATGGCAGAATGAGTTCCATTTAGAATCTATTATGGAGAAGGGGTTGTCATGTATGGTTTAGAAGGTGCAGATCTGTAACACCCCAATTTTTGCTTTTCTGGTATTTAGTTGGTATTCTGAATTTTTTGGGAATTTTGGGAATTTATTTGAATTTATTTAGATTTAACTTGAGTTAAGTTATTTACCTACTTAACTAAATATTGGAAAAGTTTAAATAAAGTTTTGCTGTAAATATTTTATTTGAGTCCCAAATATTATAAAATATTTTTGAGAATTTTCCCAGAATTTTTCTGGTATTTTTAGTGTCTCAAATGGATTAAATGATTTCTGGGAATTAATTTAAATAGAAAAGCCGGGGGAAAACCTTAACCACAGTGTTGGGCGGCCCAACACATGCCGCCAGCAACCCAGCCATCGCCGAACCCTAGCCGCTCCGCATCCTCGCCGTTCGATCTCAATCGTGCGATCCCGGTCCATCCGCGCCGCCACGCACTCCGAGCCGTTGGATCGTGCCGCTTGTGCGCGTGCGATGGGGCCACGTCACCTCTTCATGTCACCGTCGGACTCCGCCGCTGCACCTGTGTGGGCCTCGGTTTCTGCGAATTTTACGGACGTCGAGTTCCCTATTAAATGCGCCGCCACTTGTGCCGTATAGCCTTAGCCGCGCCGCACCTAGCCGTACTCTCCTCGTCGCTTGAGCCGCCATCGCTTCACTGCACGACCTCGCCGAAGTCCCGAAGCCATCCGCCGCATTCTTTGAGCCGTTCCGCCATCGCCGTTCATCCTTCCCCGTCACCGGGGGCACCGTCGAACTCATCTCACCGAGCCGCGTCGAGGGAGCCACTTCATCACGCCGGAGGAGCACGGGAGCGCCGTTCTGCACATCGTCGTCTTTGTCTCTGGTGGAATCTCGCCGCCGCGCCATCGTCGCTGAGTCAAGCTTCTTCCACCGTCCGATCATGCATCAATGCTTCGGATTTCGCCACGTCATCCCGTAATAGTAAACCTCATCTCTAACTCTTAGCCGTTAGATCAAGATTTAATGGCTTAGATTAGATCAATGCTAGATCTATTTCAGACCGTAGGATCTAGATTGTGTGGGTTGGATTGATGCGTGCAATAGGGTGTTAGATCCATTCTTAGCCGTTGGATTAAAGTTGAGCGGTTAGGATTAGATCGATTATTTGCAACTAGAATGGATTAGGACCGTTAGATCTTGATCTGAGGATCCTAGTGCTGCCATGTCGTGTAGTTGCCGTCGCCATCCGATACGCGCCGGTTGGTCTCCGAGCGTGCCGCGTGTCGCACCGTCGCTTCGCCACCGTGCCGTCGGATCTAGATCTGAGGGTAGCCATAGTGCCACACGTCGCGTCCGCATCATACCCAAGTCAATTCGGGAGGGGTAATCTGAGCCGTTCATTTTGAATCGAACGGTTGTGATCACACCGTGCTTCGGTGAATAGGGTCGCGCCGTGTGTCGGTGAGGGATCCGATCGGGCAGGTAATCTCAGCCGTCCGTTTGAACGGACGGGCCCGATTGAATCATAGCGCACGAATCTTAAAGCACCAGCGCCGCACTGTGTGCGTGACATCATCGGTGACGTCATGCTGATGTCATGGTGGGCCCCACCTGTCAGAAGGTTGACTGAGCCGGGCTGACGTCATATTTTTCAATTTCCCGTACAGAAATAAATATGGAAAATTCGGTTTAATCTTTTTAATTTATTTTCAAACTTCAATTGGCTATAACTTTTGTGTTTTAACTCCGATTTGAGTGATTCTAATTTCTAATAATTTGTAAAATCAAGTTCTTTCTGTTTATGAATTTTATTTGAATTTTAGACTTAAAATTGCTCTCTGTTTTATTTATTTATTACTATTTATTTACGTTACGCGTAGACGTCGAGGTACCCGAGGGTTTCGAGGGAGAAGTTTTGATCTAGGAGCAAGCTCAAGAACCAGAACCAGTTCTTTTTGAAGGCAAGTTGTGTTTGATCATGTTGAACCTATCATAGCAAATTATTTTGATTTAAATTATTGCATGTTAATTTAATAGAATTGGTTTTAAGTAAATTCTTGGATTAATTAAATGCCTAGTTGTTGTATGCCACATTGTCGTATATAATTGTAGGCCATGAATCATTTGTCACCCTAGGTTGTGGATTAATAGTTGGACATAAATAATTTGCCAACATGGGTTGAGTAGACCGTAAGTAATATGCTTAGCCCTGCCACGTAGATATTTCATGATTTCGGAATATCAAAGTTAATATTGACTTAATGAGATATGGAACGTGTTTTGTGAATGAGACATGTGTTATTGAGTTGATGATGGCACGTGGTGCAATGGTAAAGAACTGGGGTAGGAAAATGATTTAGACTGGGGCAAGTGGCAAGATTGTTTCTGGTGGGCCAAGAGTGGCAACTGAGCGGTCGTATTTGGTTTTGTTGGTTTTGGATATTTGAGATCACACTTGGTTAGTCTTGCCTCGGTCAACTAAGGACTTAACCTTGCAAGCCTTTGAACTAAGTCTTCCATACAACCACAAGTTCCGGAATGGGACGGACCTAGCTGAGTAAACTGGGAAATCTATTCTTTGGTACTGTCGTGGTGGTGTGAGTCCCAAAGGAGCGGGTGAAAATTCACATGGCGCAAGAGGGGGGCCCTGGGTGTGGTAACTAGACCCTCCAGTGTTGAAACCTTAGCGGGCAGTACTGGGTTTAGACGGATCTTTGGAAAGGCTTTGTTACGGTTACTCGCCTTGGTGGCAATTGATTGTATCTTGTGGGTAAAGTGTATAACCTCTGCAGAGTGTACAATCTATTCGAATAGCCGAGCTCACGGTATTGAGCATCACTCGGTGATTACAGTCAAGGGTTAGACTTTTATGAAAATAACTTGTTTATGGAAAATGTTTGGGATGGTATTGATGAACTTGACTTAAGTTGGAAAATGAATTACGATTGAAATAATTGTGAAAGTTATTATCCTTACTATTGTTTTACTGCTTTGCAATCTATTACTGTTTATCTTGCATGCTGTACTGCACATGAGTCGTAGCCTATCCTTTGTACTGAGCCATGCATGTAGAATATTAGAATTGCATTCTGTGCATGACTTGCTGAGTGCTCAAAGTACTCACCCTTGCAACAACACAACCTCAGTTGAAGAAGAAGCAACCCCTGCTCTGGAGGAGGAGTTTCAGGAGGAGCCGATTTAACTAGGGAGTGAGTCATAATATCCCAATTTTGGCTTTTCAATTATTAGATATCATTTTATTGATATTTATGATTTTTGTGAATTTTCGGATTATTCGGATTTTCCGAGATTTATCGAAATTATGTTAAATTAAAGTATATTGTCTTTTGTTAAAGAATTATTTATAAATGGATAATTTCAAAATAAATTGTTGTCAAAAATATTTTATTAAGCCCATAAGGTCTCAAAGTATCCTCTGGGAATTTTCCTGGTGTTTAAGGGGGCTCAAATAAATCAAATACATTTGGGTATTTTAACAAAAGAAAGTTTGGGAAAAACTTTCGTGACTAGCGATTCTTGTGTCGCTTGCTATCTGAGCGAGCGGTCCGATTAACCTTATTCGAGGCGCCGGCGTGTCTGACGGATTGAAATCGAGCAAGTCACCGTATCCGGGCCATGCTACGTGTTCCATTGGAAATTCGGACGCTGTGACGAAGAGCTTGCCTTGAGGAGAGCGTGGAAAAAGGTATGGGTACGCCGGGTTGCCGCCAAGGATTTGGAAAGTTTGAATCACAGCCATCGCGGGTTCGTCTCGGACACGAGAGCCGGGCGCCTTAAATAGCGCGTCGATCAGGCCCTGGGAATCAGTACAAGGCATTGCGTTTGCTGGATCAAGACGTGGAGCTCGAGACGCAAGGAAGCCGCGGGGAAGTTCGCCGGAGCGGAGGTCATCGCCGTTGCCGCTTTCCGAGGAACATCGTCGATTCGTCGCTATTCGTCGGGATTGAGGAGTATCCGAGATAGCTGCAGCGCCGAACTCACCGTCATCTTCTTCATCTTCGGTGGTTTGAGTCGCGGACCTCGCCATCAAACCAAGACCATCCAGTCATCCGTGAACGTACTAGGTCGGGCCGCGTCGCTTTGCCGATCCGTGATCACCTCAGGTAATCTCAACCGCTGAGTCAAGAGGGACGGATAGATTTGAGCCACGTTATTAAAGGAATAGTGAAATAGCCCGGGTAACGTGGGCCGTTGATCAAAGGATCAATAGTCCAAGTTTCGCTGCGTGTCGTCCGTATGGTCGAGTGGGAAAAATTTGGATTTCGTTTATAAAAGTGATGCTATTAAATTTAGAAATTCAATTTAGTTTATTTTCTAAAACTTCTAAATGCTATAACTTTTGCATATGAACTCCGATTGAGGTGATTCAAATTCCTAAAAATTTGTAAAATTGAGATCTTTCTAATGGTGGCTTTTGTTTGAATTTTTGAGTTTTTTTGTTCTTTGGTTTTGGTTTTTATTTGCTTTCTCTCTCGATTCGCGTAGACGTTGAATTGTGCGACGCTTCGGAGGAGGAGCCACCAACTCAAGAACAGTTTATAGACCATGACCAGGAGCTTAACCAAGGCAAATTATGCTTTGATCATGTTGCACCCATAAATTAGATTGCATGCTATTTTGATTTACCTTATCACTTGTTATTTTATGTGTATAAATGATTTCAACATAAGTTTGGGATTAGCTACCGTACCCTTTGAATTACACCCTACCTTGTTAAATTGTATGCCATGATCCACTTGTCACCCTAGGTTGGTTGATTATAGTTGGTTAATAATGAAATCAACATGGATGGTTAGACCGGATTAGAATGCTTAGCCATGCCACGTCATCACATGTATATGAAATGTTGATTATTAATCATGACTAATGGAATATGGAACAATGATGATAACTTGTGGGCCATGTGTGGTCGCACAAAGAGATTGAGTTGTCATGGCGGGGAGGTCACACAACGATGTTGATTTGTGAAGAGCACGTGGTGCTTGGTAACCAACCGGGAGGGTAATCACTTTAGATTGAAGCAAGTGGAAGGGGCAAGAGTGCCAAGGTGGGCTCAGTGGAGCTGAGGGTATGTGCAAGTCTTGCTTTAATCAACTCTAAGGACTTAACCTTGCGAGCCTTTGACCTGAGTCGAACTTGCAACCACATGTCTGGAATGGGACAGCCTAGCTGATTAATTTGCAAATGCTTAGCTTAAGTGCTATCGTGGTGGTGTGAGTCCGGGTGTACGGAAGAAACTCACATGGCGCAAGAGGGGGGCCTTGTTGTGGTGGTGTAACCCTTCAGTGTTGAAACCTTAGCGGGTAGCACTGGGTTAAGAGGATGCATTGTAAAGGCTTTGTCATGATCTCTCTGCCGGCACACCAAAGGAAGTGTGCTAATAGCTTGGCAACAGGAGATGATCATGTCATGTGGATAAAGTGCATAACCTCTGCAGAGTGTACAATCTATTCGGATAGCCGTGCTCACGGTATTGAGCAATGCTCGGGGATTACAGTCAAGGGGTAGTTAATTAAAATGAACAACTGTTATGGGATGGCAGGATGCCCTATGGTTAATGGAATTTGATATAGGATGGAAACTTGGTTTACTGGAGAATCGCTGAATCTACTTACTTGTTATTATTTGTTTTATTGTCTTTTCAACCTACATATTGTTTATGTTTGAAAATGCTGCTTACTGCTTATGAACCACTTAGCCATTTGTTTGGAATAAGCCTTGCATATAGCTATGATAGAATTGCATTCTGTGCACAACTTGTTGAGTATGTTGTATACTCACCCTTGCCTACAAACACAAACAACAGTGGAGGAGTCATCAACCGTGTTGGAGGAGGATTTTTCGGTGGATACGAGTCACTAGGCCAAGCCTTGTCAGTCGCCTGTGGTGTACTGATGAGTCACTACGTCTTCTACTGTTTTTCCGCTGCATTCGTTTTTACTTTATCTTAGACTTTGCCCATGAGGCTGAATAAATGTAAGTGATCATAAGATCATACACTAGTTATATTGAATAAATGAAGTCATATTGTTGCTATCGTTGTGTATGATGTGATGCTTACCGATGTTAAGTGTGTGCACTAGCGATTGATCCCAGGACTAGTCACGGTAAACACAGTGGGTCGAATGGGTGGTCGGGTCCTTACGAGCCCGATCGGTTACTGTGGCAAATTGGTTGGCGCCACGAGTTTATTTTATTTTCGCTGCACTTGGTTATGTCAATAAACCTTCGCCCTGCGAGGCATACTTTTGTAACTTGACCATAAGGTCGAGCAACCAGTATGACTATTTAATTAAAGCACTTACTGTTTCGTTGGATATGACTGTGATATGTACCGATGTTGAGACTGTGTGCACTAGCATGATCCTGGACTAGTGCTGAATACACAGAGGGTCCAGGTTTGCATATTCGGTTCCCGACAGGATCTGAGTAATTTTTAGTATATGGACAGAAGTTTGAGTAGGGTCGAAAAGTGCACATTTTCTTCTGTATTGAATTGGTTGTATTATACTTTTCGGATGGAACAAGAGAAGTGTCAGCTAAAGTTATTTTGCCTATGTAGTATGCAAAATGATCCTATCTACTGGGAGCTAGTTGAGCTGAAGGGAACCATGTCGTGGAGATCATATGTGAGGGGGGCAGAACAACAGGGATGGTATCGGGTGCTTTTAGTGCAAGTATATGATAGGGTTATTGCCCCCCCCCCCCCGGCAGCAGTTGGACGTCGGTGAGTGTAGTGAGCCTCAAAATGAGTTCAGTTATGGTGACACCGAAATTGGTGGATACATGTTCCTCACTCCTCAACTCATGGCGTTATACAGCATGTTCAGCAATACAACGAGGACATCATTTGGCAAAGTGGTGAACATATGTATGACGCCATGAGTTGAGGAGTGGGGAGGAGCCCTGAACAACGTCCATGCTACGGATGCGACGTATGACCCGCAGACCTACCATGCCTACCGACAGTGGTACACTTCCTGTACTCGTCTATGTTTGGTACGCGTCGACCCCGATCCTACTAGACACGTTCCCATGGTGAGGGACATGTATCCCGCCCATACGGACTCGGCTCTGCTGCACAGTATGGTACGTTGCGTCCTATATACGATCTCATGTACACTCAGTTCGTAACTGTGCTAACTAATTTGTAATGTCTTTTCCAAACTGATATGCTAGGTCGGGTCTACGAGGAGTCAGGGAACTTCATTTCACATCTGACCAGCGGCTTAGACGTGACCAGAGAGGAGGTGACCTCCTTGCTCGTGAGGTTTCAGGACGGCTCGAGACACGCCCTCGAGTTGGCGGGATGCTGCCAGCCTCCCGATGTGGCCCACGGTGTGCCGCTTAGGGGAGGCAAGGGTGTTGCACATACATTTTCACATGCTACAGCCTCCCGTGCTACCGTCACGCCGCCAGCTGCGAGAGGGCGAGCTGCTGGACACGCTGGAGGTGAGTACTAAAATGCATTTTTCATGTTTTGCAATTATTTTTTGAATTCTCTCAACAATTCTTCATTTGCTACAGGCTCACAGGCACAATGGTTCCTGCCTACAGCTTCAACTACACCTGAAGACTACGAGCGGCAGGCTGATGATCCAGATCACGAGGACTACAACTAGATGACGTGTCGAGGTACCTCGTCGATCCAGATGAGCCTAGCCCATCATAGTTGCAGGGAGCACCACCACCGACGTAGCCTTCTCAGTCGAAGTATGCCACACCTCTAGCTAGACCACAGAGGGCCCACTGCGCGCAGATGCAGTTGACGTACTCGTAGGGCCAGGTTTGGAGGAGGCCTGCACAGTCACGAGGAGCTTCCCAAAAACAGGGCCAGCAGTAGTTTCTTATGTTTTTGGTTGTTGGTACTTTCAATCTTATGTACTTAGTTAATCCTTCCAAATATATTATATGAACTATTGTATTTGGTTTGTTGGTACTTTTAATCTTATGGACTTAGTTAATTCTTCCATCAGCTTTCTTACGTCGATTGGACAACACACACCTAGCAGCTTTGTCACCCACCGCTCCAAGCGAACTGACAACACCATACCACCCACCGCTTTTATAGACTAAAACGACAGCACACTGTAGTCCACTTTTACAGACTGAAACGACAACACGCTGCACCCGCTTTTCAGACTGAAGCGACCACCTCACCGACGACAACGTATGCTGGTAGCTTGCATTGCGTAGGTCACTCATGATTTTTCCCGTATTTTCTGGGCCGTATCCGGTGGGCCCTGCGAGGCTACGAAAACCCTTAAGTGGCCACAATTTGGGGATTTTGTGGCCACGTGTGCCTCTTCGATTTTCGCAAACATGGGTGGGAGAGGAAGATTAGAGGGAGGGCGATTGTCAAATCAGAAGTTACTGCGGAAAATAAGGAAAGTCACACTCTTTATTACGACTTAAAACTAGGGAGGAGCATCACAAATAAGGAAAATAATAGTTACAACTTGACGTCTACTGAGTGCATTGAGGCCGCTTCCCCTTCGCTCATGTCTATGGTGGGGCTTCTCTGGCACGACGTGCCCTCTCTCGGCATCCTTCTCCTCTGCTTCCTTTCTACGTGCCTCCTCGCGTGCGGCGTCACACTGCTCTTGAAGCTGCCACCTAAACTCTTCGTCCCAGTTGGCTTGATAAAGGAGCCTTTGGTCTTCGGGGTTGATCTCCATATCAAACCACTGCTCAAATCACACAGTGGTGGAGACGACTGCATGAAACATAAATTAGCAAAGTTTCATGTTGATGCGGCACGGGGTCCTGATCTTCACGGCGCAGGATCATGAACACGATAACTAGCTGCAAGCAGCCAAGATAACTAGTGCAACCTGACAAATGAACTCAAAGCCAACCACCGTCGCAATACGGCAACCTGAATTGAGGATTTGTCCAACCACACTCTCAAGAAACCAACAAACACAACCTGCAATCAATGGAGCAGGAGCACCGATTGGGAGTCGATGATGCGACCGCTTCTGCAATTCCGTGGGGAAATCACAAGAGCAAAGGGGTAGAGATCTCTCTCTCTCTAAGTTTGATAGCACATAGCTGAACAAAGGGTCTATATTCTGAATATCCAAGTGTGTTCCAAATGGGTAGAATATATGGGTATTTATACTAGGAACATCCCTCCTAGTTTAGGTGTGAAAGCAAATAGTTTAGGTGTGAAAGCGAAAAGGCTAGGTGTGAAAGCAAATAGTTAGGTGTGAAAGCAAATACATTTCGCGCAGCATTTTAATAGCCTGTGCGCTCTTCAGTAAAATGGTCATTACTCCCTATTGGGAAGCCCAAAAGACCCGCCATTTGTTGTGTTGGAAAGTAGACTCAATTATCTTTCAAACCATATGCGTTATAACCACCTAAACGTGTCAGGTTGATGCGCCCAACTCTTGGAAGTTGCAATCCATGTTAGCTTCCACATCGTCCTTGTTTATGTACCTCCTCCACGCTTGAGCATCCTCCATTTCTTCATGTGTAAACCTAAGCAACAAGAGTGTAGAACTTTTAGGTAGTATAAAATTCTCCTCATTTGAAATGTTAAATTCACAAAGGAGTGAAATCACCTCTTGTTGTAGCTTCTTTGCACGGCTGCGTGTAATCGGTCCATGGTTTGCATCATCATATCCTTGGTTTTCTTGTGATGGTGCAGCACGTGTTGGGATAACCTCATCACATGTAGAAATATTACGAAACACGTATGATTATTACCATCTGGCGATTCTTTAGGCTCTTCTCTAGCAGGTCAAAGGTGTAGTTGCGGCACTTCCAATACCTTCTCTTCCAAGTTGAAATTTCCCAAGAGCGGACAAGCCTGCAAGGATCTGCGCAAATACACATCGGTGGGATAGCCCCACGAGGTAAGAAGAGGTACTCCTGGTACGCTGAATTGCGTGGCCAGTCACAAGCACCTCCCTCTTCCTTTGCCCCTTCCCTTTCCACTTGCACGCCTCGGTATTTTAGGTTGATTCTCTACTTCCTTTTATTCTTTCCTCCCTCTCTTTTTTCTTTTCTCCTTCGTTTCTCTCTTCTTTTCTCCTCTTCTCTCCCTTTCTTCTCTTTCCTGGCCGATTGCTCTTTGCCTCACTCAAATGAGTACAGTGCCGTGCGATGGGCTCTTTATTGCCTCTCTGTCGCCATTTGGTAGGGCGACAGAGGGCCGCGCTCCCCATGTCGCCACTGGGTCCAAATGGGCTACTATATTTAACATTAATGAAAAGTTACAATTTTGTTCCTCACTGGGTGGTATTCCTCCACTAAGACATGGAGTATATCTAAATTCTATCTAATCTAAACCGTTGGATCGAAAATAATGGAGGGCCCATGTTAATTGAAGGTATCGTAAAAGAGCTCTGGTTGTGGTGGCACGTGATAACCGATAGACCTAATTTAATTTAGCAGAGGATCCTAACGATGATGCATAGGAAGGCGCTTATGTAGCATTTCAAAGAAAATCTCTATAATGTATATAACGTCTATACTATATTAAGAGAATGCCTATATGGGGTTTGTGTTGCAGTGATATGCATAATGCATGCCCATCATGGGCCATAACCGGGCACAAACTCAACTTGTCTAGATGTCACACACAAAAAATAAAATATAAAATATAAAAAAACTGTAACTCCTGCAAAGGTTGGTACTCAAAATCTTGACCTCATGAAAATACTTTTCTTAAGCTTATCGCACTAGCCACCTCAACCTCACAAACTTACGTGTTTAGTTGTTGTTGTAATATTTACTAGCCAGTGCCACACGCTACATCGCGTCGTACGAAATTTCGTAGCATGCATTACGTGTCGTGCTAAATTTGGACAATCCGGTCGCGATGTTGCTTCGCGCGAAATTTTGTTCGACGGATATTTCTTAAAAAAATTGGGTAATCTCGGTTTTCTTGTTTTTTTAAAAAACGGTCTGTCAAAAGTCGTTGGCGAATCTTTGGATTGCTAGGAGCTGTTGGTGAATCTTTTTTTTAAGGAAAACGCGAAGGAATTTAAACGTATTCTTGGTTTTTCTTTAGCATAATTCCCGCATAATTTTGATTTTCTAATTTTAAAAAAAAATAGGTTGTTAGAAACTATCGGCGAATCTTTGGATTATTTGAGCTGTCAATGAATCGGTGTTATTTTAGAGAAAAACCTAGAGGGACCTAAATATATTTTCATTTTTTTGTGTAATTCCAGTTTATTGTGTTTCTTTTTTAAAAAATAAGTCGCTAGGACCCATCGGCGAATCTATGACTCGTTATAAATGGTCATAAATCTGCGGTTCCTATTTTTGGGAGAAAACAAATGTATTTTCGTTTTTTTTTTGCATAATTCCGATCTTCCTGCTTTCTTAAAAAAAAGGGTCGCTAGGACCCGTCAGCGAATCTATGAACCGCTTTAAATTGTCGGTTAATCAGTGTTTTTTTGTCTTTGGGTGAAAACCGCAGAGGGATATAAATGTAATTTTGTTTGTATTTTTATTTTTTGCGTTAGGACCCGTTGGCAAACATATGGGCTGCTATAGAACTTCGACGAATATGTGTTTTTTTAGAAAACCGTGTTTAGCTAGAATAACGCGTTACGCTGCGACGCGCATGACGATACAACGTGAAAAATTTGAGAAATTTGGTCGTATTTTCGGTTTTCACATTTTTTTAAAAAAACAAGTCGATAGAACCCGCCGGCAAATCCATAGGCTGTTATAAACCTTCGATGAATCTGTGTTTTTCTTAGAAAACCGTGGCTAGGACCCATCGGCGAATATATGAGCTACTATAAACCTTCGACGAATCTGTGTTTTTTCTAGAAAACTGTGGCTGTTTTTTTTACGTATTTCGACACATTTGGTCGTATTTTCGGTTTTCATATTTGTTTTAAAAAAATAGGTCACTAGGACCCGTCGGCGAATCTATGGGTTGTTATAAATCTTCGATGAATTTACGTTTTTTTTTAGAAAACTACGGTTACGACTTGTCGGCGAATCCACGAACTACAATAAACCTACGGCGAATATGTGTTTTTTCTATAAAACTGTAGCGATTTTTTTTACGTATATTGGTAAATTTGGTCATATTCTCGATTTTCATATTTTTTTTAAAAAAAAATAGGTCGTTAGGACCCGTCGGCGAATATATGTACTGCTATAAACCTTCAATGAATCTACGTTTTTTTTAGAAAACCGTGGTTACGATCCGTCGACGAATCCATGGGTTGCTATAAATTTGCGACGAATCTGTGCTTTTTTTACTGTAGATGGGAAAAAGTAATCTATTTTTTTTCAAGATCCGTTTCGCTAAAAAACAATCGGAGGCGAATCCATGGGTTGCTATAAATCTTCGACGAATCTGATTTTTTTTTAACTGTAGAGGGACATAAAGTACTTTTTTTCGGGGTCCGATTCGCTAAAAAGCACTAAGAGGACCTAAATGTAAACCGTGAGGGACCTAAATGTAATTTTAATATTTTGTCGGGTCTATTTTATTACAAAACCATCGAAAGGACCTAAACGCGATTTTCATTTTCTCCGAAAGGATCTAAATACGATTTTTGAATTTTCGGAGGCCCTCGCCGGGGGGCCGACACGTGGCCCCCTGGGAGGCTGGTAATCTTTGCCGCTATAATATATGGTACTAGGTAGATAAGCGCGCTACGCTGCGTCGGCTGAATTTCGATAGCATGCGCTCGAAAAAAAATGTTTTTTTATTTTCGCAAAACCACCCACCGATCAAAAATAGTCTAGAGGAAAAAGGATAAGCGCACTACGCTGCACCGGCTGAATTTCGATAGCATTCGCTCGGAAAAATAATAATTTTTTATTTTCGCAAAACCACCCACCGATCAAAAATAGTCTAGAGGAAAAAGGGCAAAAAATTATTAGAGATGACAACCTTCTTTTGTCAAGCCAAATACTTTACGCGTTCACTGAGTAATAATACATGTTCGCAAAACCACCCACCGATGAAAAATAGGCTAGAGGAAAAAGGCCGAAATATCTTCGATGAATCTGTGTTTTTTTGTGACGAAAACATTTTTTCGGGTTTTTTGGGTGACGAAAACATTTTTTCCGGGTTTTTTTGTTGCGTTTATTAAAAGAAAAAATGGGTCGTTAGGAGGTAGATAAGCGCGCTACGCTGCACCAGTTGAATTTCGATAGCATGCGCTCGGGAAAATAATAATTTTTTACTTTCGCAAAACCACCCACCGGTCAAAAATGGTCTAGAGGAAAAAGGGCAAAAAATTATTAGAGATGACAACTTTCTTTTGTTCGACGGATATTTCTTAAGAAAATTGGGTAATCTCAGTTTTCTTGTTTTTTTAAAAAACAGTCTGTCAAAAGCCATTGGCGAATCTTTGGATTGCTAGGAGCTGTTGGTGAATCTTTTTTTTAAGGAAAACGCGAAGGAATTTAAACATATTCTTGGTTTTTCTTTTGCATAATTCCCGCATAATTTTGATTTTCTAATTTTTTTAAAAAATAGGTTGTTAGAAACTATCGGCGAATCTTTGGATTATTAGAGCTGTCAATGAATCGGTGTTATTTTAGAGAAAAACCTAGAGGGACCTAAATATATTTTCATTTTTTTGTGTAATTCCAGTTTATTGTGTTTCTTTTTTAAAAAATAAGTCGCTAGGACCCATCGGCGAATCTGCGAACTGTTATAAATGGTCCGCAAATCTGCGGTTCCTATTTTTGGGAGAAAACAAATGTATTTTCGTTTTTTTTTGCATAATTCCGATCTTCCTGCTTTCTTAAAAAAAGGGACGCTAGGACCCGCCAGCGAATCTATGAACCGCTTTAAATTGTCGGTTAATCAGTGTTTTTTTGTCTTTGGGTGAAAACCGCAGAGGGATATAAATGTAATTTTGTTTGTATTTTTATTTTTTGCGTTAGGACCCGTTGGCAAACATATGGGCTGCTATAGAACTTCGACGAATATGTGTTTTTTTAGAAAACCGTGTTTAGCTAGAATAACGCGTTACGCTGCGACGCGCATGACGATACAACGTGAAAAATTTGAGAAATTTGGTCGTATTTTCGGTTTTCACATTTTTAAAAAAAAACAAGTCGATAGAACCCGCCGGCAAATCCATAGGCTGTTATAAACTGTAACATCCTGAAAATTGTAAAACTGTGAAATACTATAATGTGACTTTGCATTTTGAATATTCTTGAGTTTTGTTGAATTTGTGATTTTCTGGATTTATTCCTTGGATTTTTGTATTGCAAAAACAATTAAAGAAAATGGGAGCAATTAAATGAACAAAAGAGAAGTTGGGAATAATTTCTTTTCTGAAATTCCAATGTGCAGGGAAAATAATTCCTGCACTGAGAAAAATAAAAGAATAACAAATTGAATAAAGAAAATGAAATATTTAGCCAAATTGACTAGAAACAGTGCTCTGTCCGAATTTGTGAAAAATATTCAGAGCTCACCTTCGGCTGAAAAATTTACCAAATTACCCTTGATACAGTATTTACCACTGGTAAAAATCTTAGGAGATTATCTGATGGGATGTGTCTCCAAATAATTCGAAAACAGAATTAAATAAAAACTGAAAATGAAGTGTCAGAATTTTTATAAATTACTGGAGCAAAATATTGAGCCGAAAATTTTACATAAGAATCCTTGTCCCAATTAAAATTGAAAAACAAAGTTTCAAAAATTTTAAAAAAGTCTTGAACCCTCTGCAAATTCAAATGCAAAACTGGAAATTCTGAGCACAGTGCAATGTCAGAATTTTAATTAATTCTACACGAAGAAAATTGACTTGAAAATTTACCTGGACCATATGTACCTCCAGGAGAACGTGTAGAAAAAGTTGTAAAGATCCTTGAACCAGGATAGTTATCCAATTGACGCCAGTTCAGTGCATCTGCCGGTCAAACGGAGAGGCGGTTCATTTCTTTGTTACTGACGTGTGGGCCCGGTCCCACCGGTCAGCCCTTTGCTTCGTCCTCACTGAGCAGAGGCTCGTTCTCTCAGCTCACTCACAGCTCCTGCGTTTGCGTCGCAATTTCTCCAGCTGCTGTCCTTCCCCCTCTGACTGAGCAATCCCGGTGCGCCACGCCAGGCGACAGCCCCTCCTGCACGTACCCCGTTCCGTTCCTTCCCGAGGCGAGGAGAGCTTCAGCTGCGCCTGCGTGGAAATTTCTCCAGAGAACCCTGTTCCCGTTCAAACCCTGGAGACCATCCTTTTTCTCGCTATAAAAGGCCAGGCCGTGTCGCATTGAGACGCTGCTGTCCTCCTTCAAGTTTCCACCGAGCCAAACCGTTTCCTTCTCCCTCATTCCACCATTAAATCGTTGAAGAACGAAAAAGAGGAGAAACTGAAATTCGGCGATTGGGTGAGCCATTCATTGAATCGTCGGTTTAGAGCATCCTCATACCTCCACGAGTTCATTGCCTTGGTTTATTTCAGACTTTTACGTGAAAACGCCGCCGCTTTGAAGTCTTCTTCTTGACTCGGCGGCGCTTCGTGGGCAGCCTGCTCGGTGTATCTCCAAACCCAAATCAAGGTGAAACGGAACCCTCTACCTCACCGATGCTCACCGAGTACTTCTTCGTTGAATGGTTCACCGGTGGTGAATCGCCGTGGTTCGCCTGGTGGCTCATCGCCTCTCACCGGTGGCGACCACCTTCCCGGCCACCTCTACTCGAATTAGTTGGTCCCCTAGATGCGTCTTGGCGAGGTGAAGCTAATGGTCCAGACCATTCCGCCGTTCCGGTGATGATTCGCCGGCGGCGAGGAAGAAACCGAAGTCTCTGTTATGTGTCGCTGACGCCTGGGCCCGAGCTGTCAGCGTCTCGATGGGATTTTGAACTGAGACCATGCGCGCGTGAGGGAATACGTTTTCAAAACAGCGAAAGCGTATTTTGCAATTAAAACTGGAATTTCAACTCGGGCTAAAATTCAAACTGTGATAACTTTTGAAATATTGCTCCGAATTTTATGAAATAAATTTGTAAAAACATCTAAAGTCCAATAATATCAGAATATGCAAAAATATTCTTGAAAGAGTTACTGTGTGAAATTCTAAAAAGAAAATACCGAAATGAGCATTTAAGTATTAAGAAAAAGATTAAATTAGACTTAATCAAAAATAAATGAAATGAAATACTTTTGAAATCCTTGTTCTGAAATGAGTTCAATTAGGTAAAAATATTTATGTTTTAAGTTAGTTTGCTTTATCAAATAAATCCATGTTTTAGTTCGGCTAAAAAGAGAATGAGAATAAATAAATTGAAATGCTTTAAGAAAAATAAATGAATTTCGATAATTATAAAGAATATGATTTTCTAATTTGATATGTGTTGAAAATGGAAAAATTAAACACAACTTTTAAGATTCCTAAATAATTAAACATATGCCTAATCTCAATAATTCACACTAGTCTTTATGTATATAAGTATATATATATATGTATATGCACACAAATTTATATATATTCATGTATATAAACAGAGTTATAATCAAGAAAAGTTCATGAATAATAAAGACTATAAAAATGGTATTAAGGAAAATAATGTTAACCTTAGTTAAGTATAAATACTTGCGTGCAATGCATAAACTAAAATATGCTATTATACTTGCATATATACATATAAGATATATGCAAGATGTAATAGGATGTAAGTTGGCTATAAATAACTAAAAGTTTAAATAAATATTGCTTCGAATCTGAATCCTAAGAAAAGGATGAAAAATGTCGTCCAGGCAAACAATGAATTCATCTTTATAAACTTAATCTATTTTTGCGTCTTGAATTCGAAAATAGAAATAAAAGAATACATAAATTGGCATTTTAAATTCAAAAAGTAGGATTAAATAATACACAGAAATACTCTTTGATCTTGTGTGGAGTTTTATTTGCTTTTTCTATCAATTTTCTTTTTGCCCTTTTTGCAAGTTCTTAATTGCTATTGTCTCCCTCGATGCGACGTGTAGACGGTGATACCTTCGAGGAGGAAGAAGCAGTTGCTGACCCAGAGTTGGATATAGCAGAGGAAGAGCAAGGCAAGCAATTCCTTGAACATGTTGAACCAGATAATTTACCTACGATATGTTGTTTTTGTTTTAAATGGGTGCATGAGCATAATTCCCCATAAAACTTGCTAATTTGGGGTAGAATTAGTATTATGCCTGTAAATTATGGTTTGCCTCAATCTCTGAACAAGTGAACTTTGTAAACCTTAGTATGCTTAGACATACTTAATGTCGTTTTGGGTATAATCGACGAAATAATATAACTGCTTAGCTTTGCTGTAGTTCGACATGATGTTTCACAAATGATTTCTTTGATAAATGGCAATTACCCTGAAAATGGTTGTTAATATTTGATTAAAAACCTGAAAACCAAAACTATGGATTCGATGCGGGCGATTATTGGCAATAGCCGGAAGTGCAATACGGGTTTTGCACGTAGTGTAGGGTGGAGTGTCGCCCGTGTCAAATTAAGGACTGAGCAATGGGACGCTATCGACCCAAGAATTTCGTGCAACCACGAGGGCTGGGACGGGGCAGTCGTAACCTATTAAGTTATTTGGATATGGCTTTGCTCTTTGGTAGGCGGGAGCTTGCACGAGCATTCGGTTTGGTGCCTTGGAGGGTTTCCACCCATGCAACGGTGTACGCCTTGTCATGAACAGAAACGGTGTGTGTGTGTGGGTACACGTGAAAGGAACCACGTTGTGTGTGTGTTTCTGTTCCTCTGTCGGGGGATAACGTCCCGGGCTGGATCGAAGTCATGTCTAGATGATGTAACGGTTAAGTATGATCGCCGGCACACCAAAGGAAGTGTGTCAATTGGCCTGGCAAAAGAGGTTGATCATTCCTTGTGGGTAAAGTTGTATAACTCTGCAGAGTATAAAATCTAATCGATTAGCCGCGCCCGCAGTTATGGGCACTTGGTGAAGTCATTCCAATGTTAGAGATTTATATTTTCAAAAGTGATTTGAGATGGTTTTGTTTTAACAACCACCTGTTTTGGTCAAAGGATCGACATGTGCGGGTTTATGCCATTTGATATGCTAAGGCAGGGAACATGGATATTTCCTGGTAAATTATGAAAATACTATGCTGTTTCATGGAAATGGGAATTTCAATCTATTATGATCATACATTTAAATTCTTTCGCAAAATGCAAAATAACTTAGAACTGTTCCTTTGAAATGGCCAAGATGTATATTTAATTGCATCTGTGATACACTATAAGTCTTCTTTGGTACAAATGTACTCAATCTTGCTATCAACATTGTTCAAGAATGTCCTCGCAATATGCGGAAGACGCGTACTTCCAAGCAGGTCACGGGAATTATGGCGGTGTTTCTCCCTAGGGATTTGGCCTAGTCAGATGCTTGTGGGCTTTTGGTTGGGCATGCTACTCGGCTTTTGAACTTAAGCTTTATATTATGTTCCGCATTTTTAATTTGTTGTAATAATACTCTGTATAATTAATACTGTGATAAGTGATGTAATTAAAACTTGGCTTTTGGTTGTGGTATGAATGTTGTAAACATGTGAGTGCTAGCTACTGATCCAGGGAATAGCACGGTAATCACATGGAGGTTTCTGTTCCTCGGAATGGGGTCTCACATAAACCTTCGATGAATCTGTGTTTTTCTTAGAAAACCGTGGCTAGGACCCATCGGCGAATATATGAGCTACTATAAACCTTCGACGAATCTGTGTTTTTTCTAGAAAACTGTGGCTGTTTTTTTACGTATTTCGACACATTTGGTCGTATTTTCGGTTTTCATATTTGTTTTAAAAAAAAAGGTCACTAGGACCCGTCGGCGAATCTATGGGTTGTTATAAATCTTCGATGAATTTACGTTTTTTTTTAGAAAACTGCGGTTACGACTTGTCGGCGAATCCATGAACTACTATAAACCTTCGGCGAATATGTGTTTTTTCTATAAAACTGTAGCTATTTTTTTACGTATTTTGGTAAATTTGGTCGTATTTTCGGTTTTCATATTTTTTTAAAAAAAATAGGTCATTAGGACCCGTCGGCGAATATATGTACTGCTATAAACCTTCAATGAATCTACGTTTTTTTTAGAAAACCGTGGTTACGATCCGTCGACGAATCCATGGGTTGCTATAAATTTGCGACGAATCTGTGCTTTTTTACTGTAGATGGGAAAAAGTAATCTATTTTTTTTCAAGATCCGTTTCGCTAAAAAACAATCGGAGGCGAATCCATGGGTTGCTATAAATCTTCGACGAATCTGATTTTTTTTAACTGTAGAGGGACATAAAGTACTTTTTTTCGGGGTCCGATTCGCTAAAAAGCACTAAGAGGACCTAAATGTAAACCGCGAGGGACCTAAACGTAATTTTAATATTTTGTCGGGTCTATTTTATTACAAAACCATCGAAAGGACCTAAACGCGATTTTCATTTTCTCCGAAAGGATCTAAATACGATTTTCGAATTTCCGGAGGCCCTCGCCGGGGGGCCGACACGTGGCCCCCTGGGAGGCCAGTAATCTTTGCCGCTATAATATATGGTACTAGGTAGATAAGCGCGCTACGCTGCGTCGGCTGAATTTCGATAGCATGCGCTCGAAAAAATAATGTTTTTTTATTTTCGCAAAACCTCCCACCGATCAAAAATAGTCTAGAGGAAAAAGGATAAGCGCACTACGCTGCACCGGCTGAATTTCGATAGCATTCGCTCGGAAAAATAATAATTTTTTATTTTCGCAAAACCACCCACCGATCAAAAATAGTCTAGAGGAAAAAGGGCAAAAAATTATTAGAGATGACAACCTTCTTTTGTCGAGCCAAATACTCTACGCATTCACTGAGTAATAATACATGTTCGCAAAACCACCCACCGATGAAAAATAGGCTAGAGGAAAAAGGCTGAAAAATCTTCGATGAATCTGTGTTTTTTTGTGACGAAAACATTTTTTCGGGTTTTTTGGGTGACAAAAACATTTTTCCGGGTTTTTTTGTTGCGTTTATTAAAAAAAATGGGTCGTTAGGAGGTAGATAAGTGCGCTACGCTGCACCAGTTGAATTTCGATAGCATGCGCTCGGGAAAATAATAATTTTTTACTTTCGCAAAACCACCCACCGGTCAAAAATAGTCTAGAGGAAAAAGGGCAAAAAATTATTAGAGATGACAACTTTCTTTTGTCGAGCTTAATACTCTACGCGTTCACTGAGTAATAATGCATGTTCACAAAACCATCCACCGGTGAAAAATAGCCTAAAGGAAAAAGGGCGAAAAATCTTCGACGAATCTGTGTTTTTTTGTGACGAAAACATTTTTTCTGGGTTTTTTGGGTGACAAAAACATTTTTTCCGGGTTTTTTTGTTGCGTTTGTTAAAAAAAAATGGGTCGTTAGAACGCGCCGGTGAATCTATGGGTCGCTATAAATCTTCGGACCAATCTACATTTTTTTTAAAAAAACCCGCGGTTATAACCCGTTGGCAAATCCATAAGTTGCTATAAACCTTCGATGAATCTGTGTTTTTTTTGTGACGAAAACATTTTTTCCGGGTTTTTTGGGTGACGAAAACATTTTTTACGGGTTTTTTTGTTGCGTTTGTTAAAAAAAATGGATCGTTAGGACCCGCCGGCGAATCCACGGGTCGCTATAAATCTTCGGACGAAACTACATTTTAAAAAAAAAACCCGCGGTTATGACCCGTTGGCAAATCCATAAGTTGTTATAAACCTTCGATGAATCTGTGTTTTTTTGGCAACGAAAACATTTTTTCCATTTTTTTTGGGTGACGAAAACATTTTTTCCGGGTTTTTTTTTGTGACGAAAACATTTTTTCTGAGAAAAACGGAGAAAGGATCTGAACGTAAGAAGCAGGGACTTGTTTGTTATTTTTTTGGACTTGTTCGCTATCCTGAAAAATTAGAAAAGGGTTTGTTCGCGATCTAAACTTAACGGGAAGCTTTTCTGTAAAATACTGTGCCACCCAAACGCGAAGGAAAAAAAATATTTTCGTCTCACAAAAAAATCGCGAAGGACCTATCCGTAATTTCGAAGAAACGGAGGGGCTTTTTCGCAAATCGGCGCGGCGACACGTGGCTAGGCCGATTGAGCCGGAAATCTCTCACGTGTAAGAGGTTTTATATTATTATATGTAGTTTTTTAACACAAATCAACCACTGAAAAAACGCCTCTAGCCCAGCATGACAGCCTTTGTCTGATCCTACGCTGCGTGAGTCATGAATCCGTACATGGTCACAGTATACACGCAAAACTAAGCGAAGTAGCGAAATTGGTATCTCTGTTTTTCCTCAGAAACTGACCATTTCTGCTTTATCGATGATTGTTCTAATTAAACCAGTTACTCAAACATGTCAACAAACTTTTTTTCTCTCAACTTCATTATTTCCGAAAAATTTTCCAACCATTGCCCCTCTCGTTTCAATTTTCTAGATACACCTCTGGCCACAGCCATATCGTAGCTTCCTAAAAAGGCTTGATACTCTCAAATGTTAAGAGGTGCTTCTATACTTTTCTTTTTAACAGTTGTATAAATATTAAAGTATGAATAAAAGGTAGATGGTGATTATTTACCCCTTCGTTTGCTTTAAGATTTATACAACTTATATTAAGAGAGAAATCATTAAAGCACTCATCTGAAATGTTTTACAACAGAATTCACAGTTCCTTGTTTTCCTTCCACTATTCACTGCTTTTTTTAAGCCTTGCTCTAGCTAAACCTTTTCATTTCATACCAGCCACACAAAGAACTTGACTCGCCAGTACTTTGTTTTTTTTTTTATCTTACTAAACAGCTAGCTTATGGTCAGCTCTCTTATTCATCAATGTATTATTATAACAACTCTTAGTCTTGCACTCCATAAAATTGTTAAAAACTCAAAATCCCACAACAAAATACCATGTTGTGCGTCATCGCATACATAGTTACACTGTCAATTTTCACTAATGATCTTGTCAATCATTTTATATTCTTTGAAATCTAGCTGTTTAATTCTATCACTCTCGGTATAAAATTCAGAGATAAGAGGTAACCAAAACCCTATAGAAAGCCCCACCCCAAAACAACAAATGTTATTTATGCCACTGCCTTTTATTGAAAACAAAAGATCCTTGTGCCCTTTTATACATGCATAAATATACGACGATCTAATCAGACCAAGAAGACAGTATTGGTCCCATGCATGAAATCTGTTGTAACCAGCTTGCTTGATTTTGGTCACTTTTAAGTCCGAACCCGACATATGTTAAAATGGGATGAACAAGTGCAAAAATGAAAGAACTACAGAATATTAAAGCGTAAGACATTGTGAAATAGACATAACAGTTCATCATTGTGATCTAGAAGAAATCAACTGAAAGGACCATGCATCTTAGAAATCAGAGTTGAAACAGAGCTCATAACTTAAACTGAACAGAGCACACAAGCAATAATAGCTGGAAAGGAGCATACAAGCCAATTACTAATCTATAACCGACTTAAATTGAACTTCACCTGGACTCAATAGAGCACAGACATTCCAAAAGTTCACCCCATCAAGATTATATCTGAATGAACAAACTTGGAACGCCATCATTGCAGCGGATCATTGGAATTTGGATCTTTTGGTAAAGAGCTGACATAATATCCGAAGCTGAGGTTCACCAGATCCGTAGATCTGGTGAAGCTGGGTACATCACACATCTGTTACCTCGAAGAAAACTTGGTGCAACTGCAGATCACGTAGCAAATGTAACCCATGTCTAACCACAGAGAGCACAATTTCTCCTAGTTGCACCGGTGAGTTTCTAGGATTCGATCGGTCATTTAGCAAAAGGCCGATAAACTATCTAGGGTCATTTGGATACGATGCGTAACAATAGTAAATGAAGTTTGGCAAACCAAGAAAAAGGAGACATTCCTCCAAAAAAAAAATACAAATCTAGATTGAACAGATCTTTGTCCATGGATTTAAATAGACCTTGCAGACCCGTATGAATGCATTATCCAAAAAAATAATTTGCAGAAGCATTGAACTAGGTACGTACGTAGTGTTTGCATTTACAGCAGGTAAATACTTTCTTTTGCGAGTATCAAGTAAATAAGGCTACGTTTATTTGGGCTTTTTCACCGGTTAAAAAATTAAAATCTAAACAAATAGATGGTGTTTTTTCTGAGCTTTTTGAAAAGCCGTCTTTATATAACTAAAAGCTAAAAGCCATCGAAGAGATTTTTTTTTAGCTTATTGAGAGTTGATTTCAGATTAATGCTATTAAAATTAGAGTGAAGTTACCTATCTCTACCGCGTATTAAAATGAATTACTCTTAAGCTGTTTAAACCTAAAAGATGGTTTTGAACTATAAGCAACAAAAACTTAAGAATAAACAAACAGGCCTAAGAAAAGAATAAAATGGCAGGGAAGCAACAGGAAGAGCTCAGTTATTATCCAAGAGGGGGCGGATGCAGGTCGAAAGAAATAGAATGCCGGGGGTAGGGGGCGGACTCCCTCAGAATGAGAGGCGCGTAGAAGGCTGCACCGGGCGCCGCTGCAGTCGCCGCCGGAGACAGCTGCAGCGGCCATCGTCCGTTGGCAGCGGTGGTGCTACTAGTCTATACAGTAGCTAGGTGGAGACGGAGTGGCCTCACCGTTGGCGGCAGGCGAGCGTCCACTGCATACGCTGTGGGCCAAAACTGAAGAGAAGAGCCCAAATAGCTCGTTCGCCGGCGCTGCCCATCAGAAGCCCGGCCGCACGGACACGGCGGCCCAAGCGAACCACTCTTGGACTATGCACTGCAGCAGCGATCCATGGATATTGCGACGATGAGCCGGCAGCGGCGACCGGAATTCCGACGGCGGGTGCCAGTGCGGCAGCGCCATAGCAGCAGCATCGACTTGGATGATGCTAGGGGTGAGGTCTATATCGTACTATGAATCAAAGCATGTCAATGGCCACACTAAACTGGTATTACTAGATTTAGGTCTTGTTCAGAATATCTAAAATTCCGGTCTATCCACATGAATGGTCTAGGATTTTAGTTCAATACATTAGCTCTTACCATAAAAGTGGATGTATGCATATGTTTCTATGTATTTCTTTCGATAAAAACTAGTGGTCAAGAAAAGAATGATATTTTAAAAACCATGTTCATGCACAGAAACAACTTGTGTTTGCAGCCACAAGGGAGTATATTACTCAAAGTGGATCTTATAATGATTCCACATTTGGCGCAAATTAGTAAGAACATGCACTAATCGAAAAGGTCAAGATGTCTACTACCTCTGGTACCCATGTACATGCAAGGAACTCTTTTGAGCAATAATGGGAATCTTAGAGGTCGTAATCATACTGGTGAAATGGGGAATACATGGTCTTACTGCATTGCATAGAATCTACCTTATAGCTCATTATTTCGCAGAGAATGAGCTGAGATGAGCTGGACGATACAGAGCAAAGGATAATGATTTCGTCACTAGTTAGCCTTCCTATACAAAGATGCCACACCAAAAATTTAGGACTCCTTTCGCTGGATCAGTTGATTAATTATTTTTATAGCTTAACTGGACTCCTCTAAATTAAGAACGTTCCAGATTAATAGATCTGTTAGGGTTTGTAGATCAAACATATGTACAAAAGGGAGACAAGATTTTTACGTGGAAAACCCTTGCGGGAAAAAACCACGGGAGACACAATGCACTATTTGATTCCAGAATTACAAGTACACAGGGTGGTATTATATAGCCAATTAGGATTCTAGAATTGAAGGAGATACGGTATCCAAATATATGGTAAAATGAGATTTGAGACATCTGGATATATCTCTAACAAACTTCCCTTGACTCAAAAATCCATAATGAAATATCTCCATAAAACACCAAGGGCAATTAATCACCATAAATGCCAACCAAGTCAAGGCAATGCTTGAACTTGGTATTTGCAAGTGTCTTCGTCAGTATGTCTGCAGGATTTTCATCAGTATGTATCTTTCCCACAACAATTTATCCTTCAGTGACAACATCACGAATAAAGTGGTACTTTATATCAATGTGCTTGGTCTTGGCATGATACATATCATTCTTGGTCAAACAAATAGCACTCTGGCTATCACAATAAACAGTAAGAGTATCCTGTTTAATGCCAAGTTCAGAAACCAGATCTTGCAACCAAATAACTTCCTTGACACCTTCAGTAGCTGAAACATATTCCGCTTTAGTAGTAGAAAGAGCGGCAATAGATTGTAAGGATGCTTTCCAACTGACTACAGAACCACATAATGAGAAGATATATCCAAAAATTGATCTTCTTTTATCAAGATCACCAACATAATCAGAATCAACAAACCCAAGAACATCATTTGTCTTCACTTTATTCTTATCAAACATCAAGCCAAAATTAGAAGTGCCTTTCAAATAACGAAGAATCCACTTAACTGCATTCCAATGCTCTTTGCCAGGATTATGCATAAATCTGCTAACAACGCTAACAGAATGAACTAAATCTACTCTAGTGCAAATCATAGCATACATGAGATTACCAACTGCACTAGAGTAAGGAACATGAGACATATAGTCTTTGTCTTCTTCATTAATAAGACACTAACTTGAAGATAACTTAAAGTGTGAAGTAAAAGGTGTAGAAACAGGTTTGCAATTGCTGAGATTAAATCTGTCAAGTACCTTCTCAATATAATTTTTCTGAGATAGAAATAATGTACCAACTTTGTGATCACATTGAATTTCCATCCTAAGAATTTTCTTAAATGGACCAAAATCTTTCATCTCAAACTCATGACTAAGTTGAGCCTTTAACTGTTTAATCAGTGACTTGTTATGAGAAGCAATGACAAGTGCATGGGTTTTGTTAAGCTTCCAAAAGGTAAGAAGCCTTTAAAGTGCAAATGGATTTATAAGAAGAAGGATGGTATTTCTAGAGTTGAACCTGCAAGATGGAAAGCCCGTTTAGTGGTAAAAGGTTTTGACCAAAGAGAAGGTATTGACTTCAATGAAGTTTTTTCTCCTATTGTGCGACATTCTTCCATTCGGGTTATACTTATTTTTGTTGATTTATTTGACTTAGAATTAGAGCAACTTAATGTTAAAACTGCCTTCTTACATGGAGATTTAAAAGAAGAGATTTTTATGACACAACCTGAGGGTTTCGCTACTCCTGAAAAAGAGGATTTAGTTTGTCATTTGAAAAAGTTTCTCTATGGTCTTAAACAAGCTCCTAGACAGTGGTATAAAAGATTTGATTCCTTTATGATTGCACAACAGTATTCTCATAGCAATTATGATAATTGTGTTTACTTCAAATAGTTTTCAAATGGTTTATTTGTTTATTTGCTATTTTATGTTGATGATATGCTCATTGCTTCTCATGACAAATCACTAATTAAAAAATTTAAGGTCAATTTAGACATGAGTTTGAGATGAAAGATCTTGGTCTAGCTAAGAAAATTCTTCGGATGGAAATTCAATGTGATCACAAAGCTAGTACATTATTTCTATCTCAGAAAAAATACATTAAGAAGGTACTTGACAGATTTAATCTCAGTAATTGCAAACATGTTTCTATACCTTTTGCCTCACACTTTAAGTTATCTTCAAGTCAGTGTCCTATTTATAAAGAAGACAAAGACTATATGTATCGTATTCCTTACTCTAATGCAGTTGGTAATGTGTTCCTTACTCTAGTGCAGTTGGTAATCTCATGTATGCTATGATTTGCACCAGTGTAAGTTCAACCTTCATTAGTTATGGTTTTGGTGTTAATGACAAATCTAATGACAAATCTAATATTGTGATTGTCCCCTAATGCGATATTGTTATTAATGACAAATCTTATATCGAGACTAACTTGTTTATTTAGAATATCTTTGATTAGTCTCATCGCATTGAAAAATGGAAAACCCGAGGTATGTATGCATATTCATTATAGTATTAGTTGCATACTTTGGAATCAAGTTAAAGTATGAATGTCCCCATTATATTAACCACAAAATGTGCATTATGTTTCTCAATCCATATATTACATGGATGCACATATTTAGGGGGAGTTTGTAGTTTAACTTGAAAGTCTCTTTGTATTGATCGATTCGTTATTGACACATATAAGGATCAAGACAAAGAAACTAAATCCTTGAGTATATATTTGAATTGCCTAGTTATAAGTATACTCATGGTAATATAGGATATACTCCAATGCGATCAATTTGGATATGTGCATATTATCTCCAAGTCAATCATATTTATGCACATATACATGTGGAGTTTATTTTATAGTTGATGACTTAGAGTAATGATCATTTTCATATAGTTTACAAATAATGGATCATTACTTTTCATCAACATGAGTATATGAAAACTTGTGTAGTTGATATATACTCATATCAATTTAAATGATAATTTAAATTGAGTTCATTTGTCTTATTAATCATTAACGAACACTTCATCATGTGTTGATGGTGTTCCTTGATTAATTAAGGACAAATGAATAGCTCTTAAGTATAATAAAGCATGAGTTGCATTATTGTACTTAAGACACAATTAAATCATTTCAATTGATTTAGGTTGTGCTCAATTGATCTAAAGGCATCCATTATGTGTTAAAGGAGTGCATGAGATAATTGAGACAACCATACATCTTGGACTAACTATTTGTATGAGTTGTGATTGAGTTAGGTCCAAAGATGGATGAGATGATGAGAACGGGACAAGGATGGCATCATGAGTTGATGGGCGTCAAGAGTGGATCCCGAAGAGGAGTCGAGTGGAGATCCCGGGGGAGTATCAAAGTGATGATCATAAAGACCCCAAAGGGGATTGCTTGCGGACGGCGAAGGTATAACTAGATAGGCTAAGGACTTTTGTAGTCTTTGAGTCTAGTTCTTTTATCGCCGTACTATTAAGAGGGGTTGCCTCTTTGCTTGAGCTTCATCATGTGTTGGTGATCTCAATCCGCGTTCACTCAAAGCTCAAATCTTATTTGATTTGGTTTTTGCATTTAGGTTAACCATTTGGCATGTGTTGCGAATGGGTTAAGCTTGTGCTTGGTTGTTATTTGGTTTATGCTCTGATTTGCATGTGTTGCAAAGAGGAAGAGCATATGCATTTGGTTTTCGCATTATGCTTTGATTTGCATGTGTTGCAAATAGGATAAGCTAATGCGTTGGCTTTTGCATGAAGTTCACTTTTGCATGTGTTGCAAATGTTGAAGCTTCATGTTTTGGTTCGCAAAACAATCTTTCAAAACCGTGTGGTTGCTTGGAGCTAAGTTTTGCATGTGTTGCAAAAGGAGAGAGCTCAAGCACGAATTTGTGTTTGTGTGATTGTATGGGGCTAGAGGCTTGCAAGTGTTGCAAGTAGAGAGCTCATACATGTGATTTGGTTTTAGTGTATTTGGTTTTGGTGTTGCATGGAACTAGAGAATTGCATGTGTTGCAATTAGAGAGTTCATGCTCCTTGAATTTGTGTTGCTTGGAGCTAGACTTTTGCATGTGTTGCAAAGAGTAATGCTCAAGCATGAAATGATGTTTATCGTGTTATTTGCAAAGTCGTTGTGCGAATAAACTGAGGTTTATGAGTCCGGAATCCCGAGAGCATGTGAGTGGGGCTTGCAACGGGTGTTGGCAAGTTGACCGGGTCTTGTGTTGACCTTCACATGGCTAGGGGGATTAATCTCATAAACTCGAGTTTGATTTGCTTATTACGTTTTGCAAATAGATCTTGAGTTGATTGCGAAATGTGTTTTCGCAATTTGGTTTGAATTCTTTGAGCATGAGCTATAAGTGGTGCAAATGTGTTTTGCATGGGTGATGATCATGTGTTGATCATCTAGAGGCTCAAAGAATAGGTTTCGGTTTTCGGAGAAATGGATTTGGAGTTGAAATCAGTTTTTTCTCCTTGTGGCCGGTACTACCGGGGCTTGAGGGCGGTAGTACCGCAAGTGCGGTACTACCGGGAAAATGCCGCCAGTAGCTTTATTCCAGTGCTCGTGTTTTGCGGTTCCTCACCGTGCGGTACTACCGGCAATGTGGGCGGTAGTACCGGAGTCGCGGTACTACCGGGCTTTGGTTGCCGGTAGGTTTATTCCAGAAGAGTTGTTTTGTGGTTTTGTGCCGAGCGGTACTACCGGTCCTTGGGGGCGGTACTACCGCAAAGTCGGTACTACCGGCCCTCAAAGGGCGGTAGTACCGCAAATATATCCGTTGCCGACCGTTGGAGGTCATGGGCGGTACTACCGGCCCTATGAGGGCGGTAGTACCGGCCAAACAGATTTTTGCCCGTTTTGAGCCCCCAACGGCTAGTTTTCTTTGGTGGGCTATAAATACACCCCTTGGGGGGCTTGGGCAGGTTTTGTTGCTGTGTTTGAGGTTTTGGGTGAGGTGTTACATGTGTTGCACACTCATATTTGATTATTGAGCTAAAGAGTGAACTAATTGCATGTGTTGCAATTAGGAGTGGTTTGAGTGAGCTCTTGTGCATGTGTTGCACTTGAGTGAGGGCCTTGTGCATGTGTTGCACTTGGTGATCACCGGGAGCGCATGTGTTGTGCTCGGTGAAGTTCAAGCGGAGGAGTGGCTTATTGCTCTTGGAGGTTGCCGACTCCTAGACGGCGTAGGCGTCGTGCGCGGGAGCTCTCAAGGTTGTGAGAAGCCCCGGTGAAGTTTGTGAAGGTTCGGGTTGAGCCTACGCTGCGCGTGAAAACCACGACTAGTGGAAAGAGGCGGTGCTCGGCGGGGCCGGTCCGAGTGGTCGGGTTAGCCTCAACGTGGACTAGGGGAGACCGGCAAGTCTCCGAACACCACGGAAAAATATCGGTTGTCTCTTTTACTTTCAAGTATTTACATTTATTGTATATTGTTCAATTGCTTGATTGTAATTAGAATTGCTTAGTGTTAATTGATTGATCAATTTAGCAATTCTAGTTTAGAGACATAATTTAGTTAGTGCACTAGTGAGCCTAGTTGATTGGCCTTAATTGTCAAAACCGAGTTTATCGCTTCCGCATTACTCTTGATTAGGTTTTGACCTAGGGGTTGAATTAGAGCGATTGTTTAGTGAGCGATCGAATTTTGTAAAACGCCTATTCACCCCCCCTCTAGGCGCATCCTCGACCCTACAACCAGACCAGATTTAGCTCATTCTGTTAGCATTGTTAGCAGATTTATACATAATCCTAGCAAAGAGCATTGAAATGCAGTTAAGTGGATTCTTCATTATTTGAAAGGCACTTCTAATTTTGACTTAATGTTTGATAAGAATAAAGTGAAGACAAATGATGTTTTTGGGTTTGTTGATTCTGATTATGCTGGTGATCTTGACAAACGAAGATCAATTTCTGGATATATCTTCTTATTATGTGGTTCTGCAGTTAGTTGGAAAGCATCCTTACAGCTTATTACCGCTCTTTCTACTACTGAAACGGAATATGTTTCAGCTACTGAAAGCGTTAAGGAAGCTATTTGGTTGCGAGGTCTGATTTCTAAACTTGGCATTAAATAGGATACTCTTACTGTTTATTGTGATAACTAAAGTGCTATTTATTTGACTAAGAATGATATGTATCATGCCAAAATCAAGCACATTGATATCAAGTACCACTTTATTCATGATTTTGTTGCTGAAGGACAAATTGTTGTGGGAAAGATATATACTGATGAAAATCCTGCAGACATGCTGACCAAGTCACTTTCAAATACCAAGTTCAAGCATTGTCTTGACTTGGTTGGCATTCATGGTGCTTAATTGCCCTTCAGACCAAATAAATCCGATCCTCACAGATTCTATCATAGCTATATAAGTCAACCCCATGTACATGTAAAGATTGAACCAAATAGTACATTTATCTCCTGTGATTTTTTCCCGTAAGGATGTTCCACGTAAAAATCTGTATCTAACATTAGGCAAACCAAGAAAAAGGAGATATTCCTCCAAAAAAAAAATACAAATCTAGATTGAACAGATCTTTGTCCATGGATTTAACTAGACCTTGCAGCCCCGTATGACTGGATTATCCAAAAAAATATATATAAAGAAGCATCTATAATAAGAAGTTGCAGAAACATTGAACTTGGTAAGTACGAAGAGTTTACATTTGCAGCACGTAAACACTTTCTTTTGTAAGTAGCAATTAAATAATTATAAGGCTTCGTTTGTTTGGGTTTTTTCACCAGTTTAAAAGCTAAAATTTAAATAAACTAGTAGTTTTTTATCTAAGTTTTTTCAAAAACTGCCTCAATATAACTAAAAGATAAAAGCCACCGAAGATATGCCTTTTGTCTTATTGAGAGTTGGTTTTAGACTAATGCTATTGAAATTAGGGTAAAATTACCATCTCTACCACATATAAAAAACCAATTACTTTTAAGCTGTTTAAGTATAAAAACTTTTTTAAAACTATAAGAAAAAGGGTAAGCATAAACAAAGAGGCCTAAGAAAAGAATAAAATGGAGGGGAAGCAACAGCTATTATACAAGAGGGGACTCACGGATGCAGGTCGAAGAGATAGAATACCACAGTAGGGATAGGGGCGGATGGCTTGGAATCGGAGGCGCGTAGAAGGTCTGCACCAGGCGCCGCTTGCGATCGCCGGAGACAACAGCTGCCATCGTCCGTGAGCGCGGTGGTGCTACTAGTCTAGACATTAGCTAGGTGGAGTGACCTCACCGGCGGCGGCGGTGGCGGCGTCCACTACATACGTGTGGGCCAAAACGAAGAGAAGAGCCCAAATAGCTCGTTCGCGGCGCCGCAATGAAGCCCGCCCGCACGGACACGGCGGCCCAAACGGACCACTCTTGGACTATGCTGCGCAGCAGCGATCCATGGATATCGCGACGACGAGCCAGCAGCGGCGATCGAATTCGGCGTGATGGAGCTAGCGGAGGCGATGGCGGTGCCAGTCTTGGCAGCGCCATAGCAGCAGCATCGACTTGGATGATGCTAGGGTTGAGGTCTATATCGTGCTACGAATCAAATCATGTCAATGGCCACACAAAACTGGTATTACTAGATTTAGGTCTTGTTTCGAAGATCTAAAATTTCGGTCTAGCCACGTAAACGGTATAGGATTTTAGTTCAGTACATTAGCCTGTCCACATAGTTTATCGGTATTTTGGGATTCTCAAACAAGCTCTTACGATGAAAGTGGATGTATGCATATGTTTCTATGTATTTCTTTTGATAAAAACTAGTGGTCAAGAAAAGAATGATATTTTAAAAACCATGTTCGTTCACAGAAACAACCTGTCTTTGCAGCCACAAGGGAGTATATTACTCAAAGTGGATATTATAATGATTCCACATTTGGCGCAAATTAGTAAGAACATGCACTAATCGAAAAGGTCAAGATGTCTACTACTACCTCTGGTACCCATGTACATGCAAGGAACTCTTTTGAGCAATAATGGGAATCTTAGAGGTCGTAATCATACTGGTGTAATGGGGAATACATGGTCTTACTGCATTGCATAGAATCTAGCATATAGCTCATTATTTCGCAGAGAGAGAGCTGAGATGAGCTGGACGATACAGAGCAAAGGATAATGATTTCGTCGCTAATTAGCCTTCCTATGCAGAGATGCCACTTCATAAATTTAGGACTCCTTTCGCTGGATCAATTGATTAATTATTTTTATAGCTTAACTGGACTCCTCTAAATTAAGAACGTTCCAGATTAATAGATCATCTAGGGGTTGAAGATGCAGCGAAATCGGATTGGCTTCTTCCAATTATTTGCAGTCTGTACTATCAACCTAATCATCGACAGTTCAATGATCAGAGGAATACGGTCGATGTCTATTATTAGTAAGTATCGTGTGAACTTAATTGCGTGCAAAGACAACTGTACGTATGTATTAGCATGTGCTTCCTCAAAAACTAGATTACACAAAAGATTTTGAAGTATTGTTAGAACTGGAATAGTTAGTGATTGCAAATCAGACATCGACATGCTTTGAAATTTATGCTTTGAGAGGCACTAGGCAGCGGGCGTCCGCCCTGAGCAGAAAGACGACGAGCTTGCATTATGCTTTTAACTTTTAAATAGAACATTTAAGCACCTTGCATAGGTATTTTGTTTCTTCTTTATTGTTCTTGTACACCAATTTGGCATTGGTGAATCAAGCTTACTCCCTTCAACCTCTTCTACTTGATGCTTTGAATACCGATATAATCTCCATGCATGCCTTAATGCCCGCGTTGCATAGGTTGCTCGTGATTTTTCCTGTATTTTCTGGACTATATCCGGTGGGCCTCATGAGGCTACGAAAATCCTAAGTGGCCACAATATTGGGGTTTCGTGGCCGTGTGTGCCTTTTCCGATTTTCGCAACTTCGTGCTGAGACAACATCCGACCAGCTCGTCTATAGATAAGTAGTAGCTCGCATTACGTAGGTCACTCATGATTTTGCTCGTATTTTCTGGGTTGTATCTGGTGGGCCCCGTGAGGCTACGAAAACCCCTAAGTGCCCACAATTTAGGGGTTTCGTGGCCGCTGTGCTTTTTCCAATTTTCACAACTTAGTACCGGGGTAACGTCCGACCAGCTCGCCCATAGATAAGTGGTAGCCCGCGTTGCGTAGGTCGCTCGTGATTTTTTTCTGCATTTTCTGGGCCGTATTCGGTGGGCCCCGCGAGGCTACAAAAACCCCTAAGTGGCCACAATTTCTCAAATCAGAAGTTACTATGGAAAATAGGCCACACTCTTTATTAGGAGTTAAAACTGGGATAAGCATCATAAACAAGGAAAATAATAGTTACAACTTCATGTCTACTGAGTGGATCGAGGCCACTTCCCATTCGCCCATGCCTTCGGTGGGGCTTCTCTGGCATAACGTGCCTTCTCTCGTTTCCTCTCTCCCGGCCTCCTTCTCCTCCCCTTTCTTTCGACGTGCCTCCTCACGTGCGGCGTCACGCTACTCTTGAAGCTACCACCTGGACTTCTAGTCCCGGTTGGCTTGATCAAAGAGTTTTTGGTCTTAGGGTTGATCTCCACATCAAACCACTTCTCAAATTCACACAGTGGCAGAGGCGACTGCATGAAACATAAATTAGCAAAGTTTCATGTACAAGTATTATGAAACACGTATGACTGTTACTATCTGGCGATTCTGCAGGCTCTTCTCCGGCGGGTCAAAGGCGTAGTTGCGGCACTTCCAATACCTTCTCTTCCAAATTGGAATTTTCTAAGAGCAAACAAGCCTACAAGGATCTCTGCATATACATATCGGTGGGACAACCCTGCGAGGTACGAAGAGGTCCTGGTACGCGACGTTGCGCGGCCAGTCCAAAGCGCCTCCCTCTTCCTTTGCTTTCCCTTTTCCTTTTCCACTTGCACACCTCAACATTTTGTAATGCTCCCCTACTTCTTTTTTTCCTTCCTCTTTTTTTTCTCTTCTTCTTTGCTTCTCTCTTCTCTCGGTTCTGTCTTCACTCTTGGTCTCACTGGCTGAAATGAAAACGAAGGCTGGCGAGAATTTATATAGTGCAGATATCACCTTAATATGGGGCGATTGCCCCAAATTGGGGCGATACCTTTCCCGCGCACGGCCACTAACGGACGTAGTCCGTGGATTAACGGAGAAGGGTACCAATCGCCCCATATACAAGTGACGGGAGGCCATTTCCTCTTTTTTTGTCCGCTGATTATTTTTGAAAAAAATAAAAATAAAAATTAAATAAAAAAATTCCCTCATCGGCGCAGCAGGCGAGCGTGGACTACATACGCTGTGGGCCAAAACTGAAGAGAAGAGCCCAAATAGCTCGTTCACGGCGCTGCCTATCGAAGCTTGGCCGACGGACACGGCGCCCAAACGAACCACTCTTGGACTATGCACTACAGTAGAGATCCATTGATATTGCGACGATGAGCCGGCAGCGGCGACCGGAATTCCGTTGCGTGATGGAGCTAGCGGAGGCGACGGCGGGTGCCAGTGCGGCAGCGCCAGAGCAGCAGCATCGACGACTTGGATGATGCTAGGGGTGAGGTCTATATCATACTACGAATCAAATCTTGTCAATGGCCACACAAAACTGGTATTACTAGATTTAGGTTTTGTTTAGAAGATCTAAAATTCCGACCTATCCAAGTGAATAGTCTAGGATTTTAGTTCAATACATTAGCCTATCCATATAAGTAAACCAGTATTTTGGGATTCTCAAACAAGCTCTTACCATGAAAGTGGATGTATGCATATGATTCTATGTATTTCTTTTGATTAAAAACTAGTGGTCAAGAAAAGAATGATATTTTAAAAACCATGTTAATGCATAGAAACAACTTGTGTTTGCAGCCACAAGGGAGTATATTACTCAAAGTGGATCTTATAATGATTCCACATTTGGCGCAAATTAAGGCCTGTTTGGCAGAGCTCTAGATTCTGATTCTCCAACTCCAGTTCTTGATTCTCTATGGAATCGATTCTCTGGTGGAAGTGATTCCTGTCTGAAAAATAGTTATGAACTTGGTGGGGAGGTTCATAACTGGGAGGTTGTAAATCAAGTGGGAAGCAGATTTTTTTTGGCCCTCAGACTGCAAGTCAAAAAATATAAATAACTTCCTCGGATTCCTATGTGAAGCTGGTTGATTTTTTTTTGTTTGGTAGAGCTCGTCAGCTTCTCATAGGGAAGCTGAAACTGGGAGTTCTGTCAAACGCATCCTTCGTAAGAACATGCACTAATCCAAACGGTCGAGATGTCTGCCTCTGGTACCCATGTACATGCAAGGAACTCTTTTGAGCAATAATGGGAATCTTAGAGGTCGTAATCATACTGGTGAAATGGGGAATACATGGTCTTACTGCATTGCATAGAAGCTAGCTTATAGCTCATTATTTCGCAGAGAGTGAGCTGAGATGAGCTGGACGATACAGAGCAAAGGATAATGATTTCGTCACTAATTAGCCTTCCTATACAAAGATGCCACACCACAAATTTAGGGCTCCTTTCGCTGGATCAATTGATTAATTATTTTTATAGCTTAACTGGGCTCCTCTAAATTAAGAACGTTCCAGATTAATAGATCATCTATGGGTTGAAGATGCAGCGAATTGGGATTGGCTTCTTCCAATTATTTGCAGTCTGTACTATCAACCTAATCATCGCCAGTTCAATGATCAGAGGAATACGGTCGATGATGTTTATAATTAGTAAGTATCGTGTGAACTTAATTGCGTGCAAAGACAACTGTACGTAGGTATTAGCATGTGTGCTTCCTCAAAAACTAGATTGCACGAAAGATTTTGAAGTATTGTTAGAACCGGAATAGTCAGTGATTGCAAATCAGACATCGACATGCTTGCATTATGCTTTTAACTTTTAAATAGAACACTAAAGCACCTTGCATAGGTATTTCGTTTTTTCTTTATTGTTCTTGTACACGAATTTGGCATTGGTGAATCGAGCTTACTCCCTTCAACCTCTTCTACTTGATGCTTTGAACACCGATACAATCTCCACGCATGCCTTAATTCTGTCATTATTTCTCCTAATTACATGTTAGAAGAATACATAAAAAAATACAATGATATATAAGCACTTTGACGTCTTCTAATATGAATTTTATGTGATCGACCTAAATAATTTTAACATATTAGTGATCAAAGTCATAAAAGGTCGAATGCATATATATTATAGGACGACAAGTAAATGAGAAGGACAGAATTGAAGAGGGTGTTTAGCACAGCTCCAGCTCTACCAAAATCCATAGAGTTGGTGGAACAGGGTATTTCTAGTTCTAGAAATTTATAAAACTGGAGCTGTGAGTATATTAAGAGTATCTAGGTGGGTCATCTTGTTTACATTTTAGACTAAAAATATAAACTTAATTCACTTTATTTTAGCCTACAAGCTCCCAATCTGAGGTGAAACTGAGATCTGAAGCTCTGCTAAACAAGATCTAAGTACTAACTGAAGTGAGTTCAACCCATTTCCTCGCTGTTTGAAACCACTTACCTTTGTTCTCTCATAATTCTCCAATGGGAGCACAAGCACCCGCTGCTCTTCTTTTCTCTCATTTTCAAGGGACCCGCTGCGATTTGTAGCAATACAAGAATACGAATTCGTTGAACAGAGCAGTTCAAATGGGAAGACGCAGTTGTAGGGTAGTGGTACACACCTTCCCAGCCTCCCTATAGTCAGCTGTACCTAACCAAGTCTTGGATTCTTGCAGGATCTGACCAGATGCTGCCACATGTCATAGGAAATCCAGTGTGAGTACCTCCTGAATTATTGAGCGCCCTCCTGCCTCTCTTTCTTCCTGGATATAAGCTACGGCTAATCACCGTCATACTAACAACTATGAAAAAGAAAATGTCTAGAAGACCCGAGCCCACATGTTAGTGAGACATAGTTAGTAACCGTGAGAGCACCATCGATGTAAATTATGTGCATATAGGTCACAATTAAACGACTTCCGACCAATTTTCACATGAGGGGGATCTAGCAGAAATTTTTTTCCCCTGCCAGGAAGCACTTAGGGTGTGTTTGGTTGTCTGCACCATCTTAGCCTGTTTCGTAGGAGCAACCAACGAGTCAGGTGATCATCCATCTAGTTACGGGCGATAGGGTTTCCGCCGCGGGGCTCCGATCGCGCCGCTGCACCGATCCGTGACCGTCCCTCCGCCGCCGCAGCTTGCGCAGCGTCGCCATGGCGCGGCGTCACGGTGGCAGCTCCCCGCCCACACCCTGCAGATTGGATGTGGGTCTCGTCCAGAATTCATGACGGAGATGATCATCGCCGAGGGAAGCGGCGGCGCGAAGGACGAGGGGTTCGGCTCCAAGGGTAACGACGAAAAATGCCAAAGGATGCGAGGTATTAATTATCTCTAGCTCCTTGAAGTCTCAAAGCATGATCTTCTCGCCCATGGATCTGGCCGACCGATCGCAACAGCCGATCAGCGGCGGGCTAGATCTATCTCTCTCTCTCTGTGAGGGCGTGCGGCGGGCTGGTGGCCTACGCCGTCGTTGCAGTGAAGGCGGCTGTGGCGGCGGCTGGCTTTTCTTCTTCAAATTTGGAGAAGATGCGTTTGTCGCGGAGATTTTCGGCCCCTGTTGCCGGAGGCAAATTCCAGTCCTCTTGCAGCATTGTTGCCTTTGTTCCTGAGTCCAATCTCGGCGAAGTGCAACCGGATGTGTTGCATATTGGGCAATGATGCTTTAAGAATCTATTCAAAGTTTGATGGATGGATCATGTCAGCGTGTTCTTCGCTCGGTTCCTGTTATTTCGTCGATCCGGAATGTTACTTTGTCATTCATTGAATTTGAATAGTCTTTGGGCGATTAAATTTTGAGTGGGCTTCGGCGGCTGCTGATGGCGATCGATTTCATGGTCGCAGCTATGGTGGTCAACTTCATCCTGCTCGTGGAGGTCTTTGTTCCCCAAGTTTTCAAGGGCGTGGTCATGGACAGTATGGAGTCCGTGCTCGCGTTCAAGATTTTGGGGGCCGCGCTGATTCAAATAGTCACGGTGTTCTTGCTAGTGGCGCCCAGAGTGTTGGAAACCCTGGGGGCTTCCGGACTGCTTCTGCGGATAAGGTTCCTGATGATGGTATCGCTAAGCAATTCAATGAAAAGGTGGAGTGCTCTGCGATCCAGACTGGTAGTAATAAAGGCTACGTTCAGGGGAACATGCTGGATGCGGTTTTGGGCTCTATTGCAGTCTGAGAACAACAGGGAGACCATTCGACTGGTTTGCAATGCATTGGAGGTTCTGGCATTGGATATTTTTTTCAAGAATGGATGGAGAAGCAATTATAGAATTTACTTTTAATTTTACACTCTCTTTGTCTCTAGTTTTCAATAATGCTATGCGGATGTGATATTTGTAAGAACTCGGCTGCGTGCAATTGCAGAGGCCGGATTTTAATCCTTTATCTAAAAAAATCCAGACTAGCCTTGACTTACATAAGTAGTTGCAAGTTGAATTGTTTGGTTGCTTGTTTATGTATCTCATGAGCATGTATTGGAGAGAAGTCTAATTTTTGTATTTCCTCCATCTTACATGAGTGAGTACAATTATATCCACTTGGCCCGAATAAACAGGAAACCAAACATGTGTCTTACAGATATAACTATATCCACTCATACGATTCAGAAAAACACCAAAAACAAGAAAATAAACCAAATGCCCTGAATTGTCAACAGAACCATCACCCTTTTTCCAAGGTTGAAGCTCTAGGAGCTATATGATCTGACCCTCTCCATGTTAGACAAGGAGACTTGGATGTCAACATGCATGTGCCAGTAGTCTTCTCAAGTTCTGCAAGACAAGTACCCCTGCTAGCTACCAACTCACAGCTACACATGCATGTATGGACATTCCCCCAGTCAGAGATATATATGTCTAGTGGTCTGTACTATGCAGGGGTGGCAGCATGCAACTTTAGTTCGATCCATCTTTTTCTATCAAAGCTGGTACCTGTGAAAATGATATGAGGTATAATCGATCGATGCAAACATACTCAGAGCTAGCTAGCCTCCTTCTAGTTCCTTCAGGTTTCAGAGTTCACATTTGAGCCACTTGCCAATTAATCTCTGCCTTCCCTAGGTGCCATTGCCAAACAGGTAAGCAACTATTTGTAGCTGCAATGTTTAAGCAAAAGTTGGGCAAGGATGAGAGATGACTTGGCCAGTGACGATGATTAGAAAGAGGGGCAGAAGGCAGAGAACCTAGGACCAAGATGCATGCATTATTGGCTAGGGTATGATGGCATGGTATATAGTTATTCCCATCTCGGATTCCCTTCCTGTGGAAAACATAGGATTCATGCGTAAAAAAGAAGGGAGGAAAGAAAGCAAGGTAAGAAGGACAAAAGAGGCTGTCAAATAAATCACAACCGAAGGACAGCTTGCTTTTTTGAGTGATGAATTGCACATATGTGTGTGCTCAAAAACATGCGTGGGCTTTCGCCATAGGTTCACAGCTCATGAGCTTAAGGACTGAAATAGCAACCATGTCTCTGTACCTGAATAGTTGTTCGATGCTTTACTTAGTAAAATCGAACTTGCATTCAGCAAACCAAACTAAGTTTGCATTCATCGAACCAAATTAAGTGAAGCGCTTCTGCAAGTTTGAGGATGTATATTTAGTTCTCAAGTTCACATAGTCTAAGTGGAAAACCTATGTTATGTTTGAATCCAACAGATATTATATACTATTATAACTCACTTTAAATAAGAAATATGGAACTAATCCCACCATCGCTCCCCGTGGACCTTCATATTGACGGGCCGGGGGTAGTTCATGAACTATGCTTCAATTTTACTCTATTTTTTGTCTTCAATAAATATGAAACCGATTCGACTAGAAACTATGAAGCAATAACTTCAATTCTGTGGTTGACATCAAATGTGATTTGGATGGCTAAGGCTAGGCGAGAGGGCAGATTAGTTTCATAGCGTGTAGTTGTTAATTATCATGAGAAGCTTCGGTGGATGACTGGCCACCATATCGATGAGATGTGTTTGAGAGTGACAAGCAACCATGCAAAAGTCGTGAGGAGACTATTACGTCCTGAAGGATTGATGAGCTCATCAACTATATGTAATCTCTTACCAATGAGATAGGCACCATACTCCTATACCATTTCATTACTAGATATGTTACTATTCTTAAGAGGTATCAAAATTTACATTGAATTGGTACGAAGAGGTTTACATTGAATCTAGTACCAAGAGATACCAAAAGTTGATACCTCTACCCTTTAAACTTTTCGTACCTTTCAGTACTAACTCAATATAAATTTTGGTAGCTCGTGAAGACGGTAAAAAGTCGCTTTCATTATATATTCAAGTTTGTGTTGTCAACTTTTTCACAGTTGGATCATACATACACGCAAAAAAAAAGGCATTCTAAACACAATCTGTATTACTAATTAACTAAAATCTACAGGGAGGAGCAACCGAAGCAAGCAATGTTATATCACTTCTTTCCTCGGAAGGCAATGTCTACTCTTTTTTTCACTTCACACATGGATCACTAGTACAACATAAATGGTTTTGATTTGATAAAATTATTTCAGACCAAAAAAGTGCTAAAAGAATTTCATAACTACATGTCAGTGTACTTTACGCTGGAGTACCCTCCCTGTCGCACAAAAGCGATCCGCGTGGCGTTCGGGCGAGCAGGTGGGCGAGGATGCCATGCTCGCCCGGCGCCTAGTCCGCGTGGCGGCTTTGGCGGTGGCGAGCATGCCCGCTGGCAGTGCCGCCCACGTGGCGTTCGGGCGGCAGTGGCGAGACGCTCGCCGCGGCGCCCGATCGCGTGGCGGCTTTGGCGGCGGGTGGCGAACACGCCCGCTGGCCGTGCGGCCCACGTGGCGTTCGGGCGGCAGCAGGGGCGAGGACGCCTGCTCACTGACGCCCACCGCGTGGCGGCTTTGGTGGCGGTGGCGAACGCGCCCGGCCGTGCCGCCCACGTGGTGTTCGGGCGAGCAAGTGGGCGAGGACGCCCTGCTCGCCCCGCCGCAAGGCAAAAAGGTGGTGCGGGGTGGCTTCACCTCGAAGTCTCCTTCCCCTATCGTACTATGTCAGAGGCACGCCTGCTATATCAGGTCCATTGATTGTGAGGAATTCTGCTGCAGGCCCAATCCTCTAGTGCCTTTCACCTACCAGTCACAAAGGGGTCGCATCCCGGGCGGACCTGGCGAAGCCATGCGTCGGCATTTAATAAGGCTGGAAGAATGGGACAACACGTGAAGGAGTAATAAATGTGTGGAGATCAGCATGATGACCCCCCTTTTACCTACCCCCATTAGCTTGGCCTATATAAGGGCACTCCGGTGCATGGGAAGGGGGGGGGACATTCAAGAGATCCAGAGTTCAGCAGTACAACCTAAGGAAGAACTTGTAACCTGAGAGCTCGGTACTAGCCTCAAACATTCTATAAAAGATCTAGCAGGATGTAAGGCTGTTACCCTGGCTGAGGGGGCCTGAACCTGTGTAAAAATCTTCGTGTCATCTTAGTTCACAAACACCAAAATCCGCCGTGCGGGAGGCGTTAGGGTTTTCACTCACTAGGGTTTGCCAGCCGCGAAGACGCCCTCCTACTGAACCAAAACCCGGTCTGTAGACTCGGGCCTGTCAGGTGGAATACGCCGACAGGGGCGCGCCAGGTAGGGGGCTAGTGGTTGGTTTTCCCGGCCAACTCTCCAGCGGACTTCGTTGTCCTTCATTCGGAAGCAAGCCCGCGCATTTGGAGATGGCGGGTTCTCAGCGTCAAGAAGCGGCGGGGGCGAGTGTCGCCCAGGGCGCGTCCCGACAGTCTCACCAGACAAAGGATCATCTCACCTCGCCCCTGCAGGGTGGCAGCATTGCTCCTTTGGAAGCGGCGGAGCACCCGGTGCGACGTCGGCTAGCCATGGAGGCAGCCACTCCTGCCCAGAATCTGCATGCGGTTCGCCTCCTCTTGGACCACCCTCCGGTGGAACTCACAAGAGACACCCCCGGCCACCCCGTGGTTGCGGAGCATCGCCGGTCTCGTGGATGCGGCCCAACTTCGGGTAGGGCTCCCCGACCGGCCGGGTACCGTCGGTACTCCGTTGCCTAGGGCGCGTCTTGAAACGCACTCAAGCGCCCAAACCGCCCTAACGAAATGGTTACGGCGGCAGGCGGAGCCGGGAAGGTGCACGCAGCGCTGGTTCCGGTTCCGCGAGGGACCGTGGGGACCTTCGGTCTCGCCTGGATGAAATCCGCCGGTGGCACGGTGATGACCTTCGTGGTTGCCTACCGCGCCGCTCGGCCCAAGTCCGCGGCCGCGGGAAGCGGATAGCCTCTGACGGTGAGAGCCCCTCCCATGGCTCTCACTCTCGAACCAAGGAGGAGGTGCACTCCTCCGATTCTATAGGAGCAGCCCAAGGCTCCGAGGGACATCCCGACCGGGCCTACGGTGAGCGGCTGGGCTCCCTCTATGGCGTCGGGTGTCAGGCTTTCTCCCGGCGGCCGCGCCGCGTGGCGTGGCCCGACAGGTTTCGCCCGGCGTCCATAGAGAAGTATGACGGCACCACCAACCCGGAGGAATTCCTGCAGATTTATACTGCGGTGGTGCGAGCGGCTGACGGATCTGAAAAGATCATGGCCAATTACCTCCCGACGGCCTTGACGGGCTCTGCCCGTTCCTAGCTGTTAAACCTCCCCCGAGGGTCGGTGCATTCGTGGGAGGAGTTGTGCGGCCTCTTCGTCGCCAACTTCCAAGGCTCTTTTGCGCAGCCAGGCATGGAGGACGACCTCCACACCCTGGAGCAGGAGAAGGGGGAGTCGCTACGCGACTTCATCCGGCGGTTTTGCCACTGCCGCAACACGATCCCCCACATTTCGGAGCAATCGGTCGTCATCGCCTTTCGAAGAGGCGTTCGAGACCGTAAGATGAAGGAGAAGATGGCCACCCGTACCATCAGTACCACCTCCGAGCTCTTCTCCCTCGCACATAAGTGTGCGCGGGCCGCGGAGGCGAGGGGGCCAGCGTCTGGCCCCAAGGGTGGCCGAGGCAATGACGAAGCCGGAACCTCGAAGGGTTCCGGCCATGCAAGCAAGAAGGCGCGGAAGCACGAGGCATGAGAGACCAGGCGGGTCTTGGCCACCGAACGTGACCGCAAGACCCCGCGCCGCGGAAGCACAACCGCCGTGACCGGCGCGACGACTGCCATGACTGGCGTGATGATCGCCGTGACCGGCGGGATGACGCCGCGGTCGTAGGAACGATCGCCACGAGCAAAAGGAGGGCGAGCTCTATTGCCCGATCCACTGGACCAACACTCATGACCTGGATAGTTGTCGGGTCGTGAACAAAATGGTTGAGCAGCGGCTCAAGGAGTGCCACCCCGACGACGATCAAGACGAAGACCCTGCCCCGCTGGCCTTCCAGTAGGTGGATCACGCTGTGGCATACATCCACGGTGGCTCGTCCACCTTTCCCTCTAATGCCGCATATAAACGGCTGAAGAGGGAAGTGTGCGCCGCGGCGTCGAGCTCAGGGGCAGGTCGGATGCTGAAATGGTCGGAGGAGACGATCACTTTCAGTCAGGCCGACCACCTTGAAAGCACCACCGGCCTAGGGCATCTCCCGATCGTGGTGTCGCCCACGATCCGGAATGTACGGCTGGGGCGTGTGTTGGTGGACGGAGGGAGTTCCATCAACCTCCAATCCTCTTCGGCATTCCTGGCGCTCCAGATCCGGCAGCAGGATCTGCGTCCGGCTCTGCCATTCTTCGGGGTAGCCCTGGAGGCTGGTTTAATCCCCCTGGGCAAGGTGCGCCTCCCCGTCACCTTCGGGGAGAAAGACAACTACCGCACGGAGATGGTGGACTTCGAGGTCGCTGATTTCATGGCGGCAACCCACTATGCCTACATGGTGGTGAAGATGCCAGGGTCCGGCGGCCCCATTACGATTTAGGTGGATAGGTCAGAGGCCTTGCGCTGCCACAAGCATGCGTGGGACCTGGCCAGCGCCACCTACGTCGGGCGTGCCGACGCCGCCGGCTCGGGAGCCCCTCAGGCCCGGACCCGCGCCTCACCTGTCTCTGCCGATGAGGTTAAGGTGGTCGCCCTGAGTGAGGGCGAGCCCCGAAAGACCGTCAACATTGGCGCCAGCCTCAGCGCCAAATAGGAAGACGTGCTCGTCACCTTCCTACGGTCTAATTCCGACGTGTTCGCCTGGCAACCGTCCGACATGACTGGGGTCCTAAGGAAGGTGATCGAGCACCGATTGGCAACGCTCCCCGAGGTGCGCTCGGTCCAGCAAAAGGTCCCGAGGCAGGCACTGGAGCGGCAAGATGCCATTCGGGAGGAGGTAGAGAAGCTGTTGCGCACAGGGATAGTCAGGGAAGTCTCTCATCCTGAGTGGCTTGCCAACCCTGTGCTTGTCAAGAAGTCCAATGGGAGATGGCGCATGTGTGTCGACTTCACCGACCTCAACAAGGCCTGCCCGAAGGATCCTTACCCCCTGCCGCGAGTCGACCTCATTGTTGACTCCACGGCCGGGTGTGAGCTGTGCTTTCTGGACGCGTACTCTGGGTACCACCAGATTAGCATGGCGGTAGAAGATGAAGAGAAGACTGCTTTTGTAACCCCTACGGGTGTTTATTGTTATGTTAGAATGGCTTTTGGTTGGAAGAATGCCGGTTCTACTTATCAACGTGCCATGCATATCACTTTCCGTCCGCAGATAGGGCGAAATCTTGAGGTCTACGTTGACGATTTAGTTGTGAAGATTAAAAAGAGCAAAGAATTAATCCAAGACCCGGAGGAAACCTTTGCTAATCTCCGGAAGAATTGCTTGAAGCTCAACCCTGAAAAATGTGTGTTTGGTGTGCCCTCTGGCAAGCTGCTGGGTTTCCTGGTATCTAGCCGGGGTATTGAGGCCAATCCTGACAAGATAGCGGCCATCGAGCACAAGAAGCCGCCAGTGCGACTCAAGCAGGTTCAGTGCCTGGCCGGTCGCCTGGCCTCCCTAGGGCGGTTCATTGCCCGGTTGGGAGAGAGAAGCTTGCCTTTGTTCAAGCTATTGAAGAAGACTAACCACTTTGAGTGGACCGAAGAAGCCCAGAAGGCGTTTGAAGACTTGAAACAATACCTCACCTCTCCCCCGGTGCTGGTCTCCCCTGCGCCAGGCGAGCCATTGCTCCTGTACATTGCTACCGCTCTTGAGGTGGTGAGCGCGGTGCTGGTTGCGGAGAGGGAATGTGTCCAGAAGCCGGTTTACTACATCAGCAAGGTGTTGCATGAGGCGGAGACTCGATACCCGCAGGCTCAGAAAATGTTATATGCGGTCTTGGTGGCATCCAGGAAGCTGCGGCATTATTTCCAATGGCGAGAAATCACCGTGGTCACGGCCTACCCTCTGCGAGAAATTCTCCACAACCGTGAAGCAGAAGGCCGTATTGCTAAATGGTCGGTGGAACTGGGGGAGTTCAACCTTAAATTTGTACCCCGCACCACCATCAAGAGCCAGAAGCTGGTGGAGTTCGTCACCGAGTGGACTCCCGCCACTCCTGAAGCTGAAGAAGCACCCGTGCCTTCTCCATGGACCTTATTCTTCGATGGCTCATTCAGGCTAGAAGGCGCGGGGGTTGGAGTTGTCCTGGTCTCCCCGATCGGTGACGTTCTCCAATATGTGGTTGCCCTCGACTTCAAGGCCACAAACAACGTAGCCAAATATGAGGGCTTGCTGGCAGGGTTGCCCATCGCTTCAGCGCTGGGTATTCGGCGTCTCCAAGTCAAGGGTGACTCCCTGCTAGTCATCAATCAAGCGCGGAAGGAGTTCTAGTGTTCTGACCCCACCATGGCGGCGTACCTGGCGGAGGCCCGAAGAATGGAGCACCACTTTGAAGGATTAGGGTATGTTCATATCCATCGACGCGACAACCACCTTGCGGACGGGCTTTCACAGCTTGCATCCTCAAAAGCTTCTGTTCCGGTTAGGGTCTTTGAGGAAAGACTATCGCGACCGTCCATCGCAGCCCCCAGTTCAGGTGGGGATGATGGTGTCATTGTCGCAGCCCCCAGTTCAGGTGGGGACGACGGCATGGCCGTTGCGGCCTCCGGCTCAGCGGGGAAGGCGGTGCCGCTGCCGCGACCTCCAGTCCAGGGAGGGAAGGCAGCGCCCGCCTCAGCCCCCAGGTCCGGGAGGGAAGGCGGCGGTGCTACCGATGCAGCACCAAGGGAAAAGCTTGGCCCAGCGGAGTACCCAGGCGAGCACCGAGTGTTCGCCACACTTGGCCAGGAGGGTCGGTGGATGGATCCTATCCTAGCCTTCCTGCGTGACCAAGTGATCCCCGACGATGATGCCTCAGCTGAGAAGATTTCACGCAAGGCCAAGTGCTATACTCTGGTAGGTGGGGACCTATACCGCCGAAGCAGAAATGGAGTTCTACTGAAGTGCATCACTCGGGAAGAGGGGAGCAGCCTGCTCTCTGATATCCATGGAGGCATGTGCGGGAGCCATATGTCCAGCCAAACGATAGTCGGCAAAGCGTTTCGCCAAGGATTTTATTTGCCTACTGCCCTCCAGGATGCTTGTGAACTGGTGAGGAAATGCGAAGCTTGTCAGTTCTTCGCCAGGCAGATCCACCGACCAGCCCAAGCTCTGCAACCCATCCCGCTCTCTTGACCGTTCGCGGTCTGGGGGCTGGATATCCTAGGCCCGTTCCTGCGAGCCACAGGGGGCTTCACCCATCTCTTCGTCGCCATCGACAAATTCACTAAGTGGGTTGAAGCCGAAGCAGTGCACGCCATCACGGCTGCCGCTGCTATCAAGTTCATGCACGGGATCTTTACCCGTTTTGGAGTCGCCAACCGCATCATCACCAACAACGAAACTCAGTTTACTAGCGCGGCTTTTCTGGAGTTTTGGGACGAAATGGGCACCAAAGTATGCTTCGCTTCGGTGGCCCACCTCAAGAGTAATGGTCAGGCAGGACGCGCCAACGCGCTGGTACTGAAGGGCCTCAAGACAAGGGTGTTTGATCGGCTCCACAAGCGGGGGGCGAGATGGACGGAGGAACTCCCGGCTGTGCTGTGGTCGCTTCACACCACGCCCAGTCGGGCCATTGGCGAGACACCTTTCTTCCCGGTGTACGGGGCGGAAGCCGTTCTCCGCTCCGAGCTGTCGCTCGGTTCTCCGCGCGTCTCGGCATTCAACGAGGAAGGCCAAGAAGATCTTCGACGAGAAGAAGTCAATCTCCTGGAGGAGGCGCGTGATCGGGCCGCATTGCGCGCCGCCTGGTATCAGTAAAGCCTCAGGCGGTACCACGCCACCCGGGTCTTCGAGAGAACACTGGCAGTGGGCGACCTGGTCTTGCATAGAATTCAGATGCATGCCGAGTTGCACAAGCTGTCTCCCCGGTGGGAGGGCCCCTTTAAGGTGGTTTTAGTATCTCGACCCGGGGCGGTCCGGTTGGCCATTGAGGATGGCCAAGAGCTGGCAAATTCCTACAACATAGAGTTGTTGCGAAAGTTCTATCCATGAAAGAATTGTAAGTACCCAGTAGTTCACTGTGGTCAGCCTCAAGGTAAGTCTTTCCCCTGGCTGATCGGCGGCTATTGGCGGTCAGTAAAGTTGTTGCCTAGAAGGCTTTTTGCTTCACCCTTTTTGTCCCTTTCTGTGCCCTGAGTGGCAATCTTTCGCATGAATGTCGCTGGTCCCGTATGTTTGCTAATTCCTTGGTGATCCGTGGCGACACTCGGCGTCTGTGTCTGACGAAGACGGGCGACCAGGGGGCGAGTTGGGCGCGGTGCTCAAATGCGGCTTGCACGCCTCGGGTTTGCTCCCTGAAGCACCGCTGGTCGTCACTGCGAGCACCGCTGATACCCCTCTTGGGAGCCCGCTGCTTTGACACACAGTGCCGTGGTTCGATCTCCGAAAGGATCGCAAGGACTTAGAAACCAAAGAAGGCGGACCAGGACTATCCCATGCGGGGACTTGCATTGCTTAGCTCTACCTTGCATATGCACTGCGTAACGTCTACTCATCCTTTTAGTAGTTATGTACGCGCACAGGCCCGACGTGGAAGCGCCGGCCTACCTTATGAAAAGCTCAAGCATCTCTGCGTGTCGCCCAAGATGCTTGGGGGCTGGTCACCCGGCGCTCAGGTCCGGTCGCCCAGATGCTTGGGGGCTGGTCACCCAGCGGCATATAAGCAAGATAAGTACTTCGTGCTGCATTTTTGACCATTTCCTTATGTGTATGCACTAAGGTGGATCAAGCTATGCGTGATTGTCGCGGGTGTCAAAAAACCAACGGCCCCTTGATGATAAAAGAAAAAGTGCTAAGTGTTGGCGTCCGGCAAGGGCAAGTGACCGGAGTGTGAGTTGGGCACAGTACTCGAACACGGCTCGCACTCCTCGGGTTGGCTCCTTGAAGCACCGCTGGTTGTTACCGTCAAGTACTGCTGGCCTAAAAACACTCTCGGAAACTTGTTGCCTCGTCGAGCCACGACACAGCACGATTCCAGGGGATCATCGGGATCTAAGTTCCGGAGGGATTTGAACCAGCGACAATCTTGCGTAAAAAACCCTAAAGCTAAGGCTGTTCTGCGTTTTGTGTGAACTGCCAAGTTTAAGGTTATTTTTACCTAAGTTCTGCGTAACTTGCGTGGTTTATGCTTGCGTTTGTAGCCGGCTGCGCGTGACCTAAAAAGGGATCCTGAAGTGTTGCCCTGAAATTAAAAGTTTGCTTGGCATTATGGCCAAGTTCGAGGCTGGTCGCTTGGCAGCTCTAACAAACAAAATGAATCAAGCAAAGTAAACAAGCGTATAGGTAAAACGAGTAAAACATCCATTACGCTAAGATTTGCCCAGATGTTTGTGTACACAGGGAGGCAGATCAAAACAAGAAAAGAAAAAGAAGCAAAAGAAGCGAAGTGGCTGCCTAGCCCTTCACTCAGCGCCTAAGTCAAGGTCGCCGGCACCCTCTCCCTCCTCCGCCAGCGGGGTAGAGATGTCCATGACCGGCTGCTCCACCTGCAGCAGCTCGGCCACGTGCTCGGTGGCTACGCGCACCCGTGCCTCCGCCTGCGCCGCGTCTCCCTCGATGCCGGCCACCGCCGCCATTGGGTCGAAGGTGGCGTCGTGGCTGGCGCAGCAGGACAGCATGTAAGTCGCGGTCATGATCGCGATTTCCCGCCCCTCTCTGGCGGAGCGGGTGGCCAAGGCAGCGGGCAGCCCCCAGAGTGCCTCTGCGGCCTGGTTGGTCGCATGGGCGAACTGCAAGGCGGAGTCCTTCAGGGGCACGTTAAGAGCCACCCCCAAGGGCTCCAAGCACCTCTTCGTGCGCTGGAAGGCCTTCTTGAGCATGATGGCAAGATTGTGCTGCAAGCGGGAGGACTCATACTCTGAGTGCTTCAGCGCCGCTTCGGCCCTCTCCGCCCGTAGCTGCATGGCGGCCGCATTGGCCCTTTCCTGCGCCGATACCACCTCCGCCCTCTCCTGCTCTCGCGCCAACTCGTCGCTCATCGACGAACTGTCGGTTGCTCGGGCCCTATGCTGCGGTATGGCAAGAACGGTGCTCAATGAGGAGGCGTATTTCGCCAAGTTCGGTGAAGAGCTCGACGAAACACGCGGCGGGGGCAGTGGTGGTGCGAGAGGCGAGATGGCCGGAGGCGCTGGTGCTGGGGTCACCCTCCTCGGCCCTCTCGGCGGTGGCGGCCGGAGGCACCTGGGCGAAAGTTTTCGTCGCCCCAGCGGGCGCAGGGGATGTTTGCGCCCTTGGGGCGTCTTGAGGGGTCACCCTTGGCGCCACCCTCAGGCTGAAGGCGGCATGCGGGAGCGCAAGCCCACCCTGTTGAACGGTGGCATGGGCTCCCGTGGCTGAGGGTGCTGGCACTGTGGTAGTCGGGGCCAGCACCGGAGGAGGAGCTGGTGAAGGCGATGGAGCTGGCGCCGCAGGAGGCGGCACCTCTTGTGACGAAGTCGTGGTTGGGGCGGCCTGTACCTCCGCCCCTTGCGAAGTTGCCGCCGCATCAGGACTGGCAGCGGCGAAAGTCTGGCCCGTGGTGCGGACCTTCTTGGGGTCCGGGTCCGTGGTGTCCGGGACGAGTGGCCGCTTGCCTGCGGCCCGATCGCTGGCGGGGGTCATCCCCCTGATCACCAGTGGACCGCGGGCTGGCACCACGGCGGGTCCAGTGGAGTCCATCGGCGGGAGCTGCCGAACGATCCGTAGGCACTCCGCGAACTCCAAGTCGGCGAGCGGCCGGGCCGCTGCTGAAAAGTCCAAGCCGCTTGGAATTGGCGGCATCAATCCGGCAAGCCATCTGCTAATGACTTGCCCCTCCAGGTTTCCCGCACCTGGCAAAATATAAAGAAAAACTGCCGATTGGTAGGAAGCCGTAGAAAGAAGCATGTAAAGCGAAAAAAGCCAAAGGAAAGCGAAGACTTACGACCAGGGTATGTGCGCGTTATGTCGTCGTCTCCTATGTACTGCCATGCAGGACGGGCGCGTCAACGAAGGGGGCTGATTCTCCGGGTCACGAAGTCTCGGACCACCAGCGCCCCAGTTAATCCGGCGTCCCGCAGTCTGTTGATGCGGGCCGCCATTGCAAGGAGCTCTGCCATCTCCTCGACCGGCGAGTTCCAGTTTTCGGAGGCCTCTGCCGCCCCGGCGGGCACCTTTAGGGCGTCGACTCCGCTGTCGTCGCTGATATACAGCCATTCGCCATGCCATGCCTTCCAGTTGGACCTGGGCTGGAAGGCGATATAGCGGGAGGCCAATCCATCCCGGAGGCGGAAGTAGCAGCTCCCCACTACCTCGCCATCGGTGGAGCCGTGGCAAAGGTAGAAATAGCGGAAAAGAGGAAGATTTGGCATCACCCCTATGAACATTTCACAGAGGTGTGCGAAGATCGACAGGATGACGACGGAGTTGGGGGTGAGATGAAGGTGGTGGATTTCGTAAAAATGGAGGACGGTGAGGAAGAAGTCAGAGAATGGCGGGACCAAACCCGCCATCATCGCCCAGACGTGGAGGAGAATTTCGTTGGAGAGGCACCGCGGTGTGGGGGTCCCCGTCCGAAATTGGAAGGTGCCCTCCGGTGTGATGCGGGAGACCCTCGCCACCGTAGCAGCATCGACGGTGGAAGCAGGGATGGATGGCGCCATGAGGACAAGCAAAGTGCTGAAGATTTTGGGCAAGGAAGACAAAGGAGCGAAAGTTGAAGTGCGCAAGAAAGTAGAAGGCGTAAACCGCTTGGTACAGATGTATCTATATATACGCCACCTGCACCGACGGTTCGCGAAGAGGCAAGATCGTGCACCGTTTCGGGTCCCAAGAAAAATTGGCGGATACAGGAGGGAACTGAGGTGGTCATATCCTCATGTGTGGTGGCCCCACCCAAGAACGCACCGACATTTAATGAAGGCCCCAAAAAAAAGGGATCTGGCGCGCTGTTCTGTATGGGCCTGGCTATCACAACAGATTTTACGCTGGGTACCCTCCCGTCGCACAAAAGCGCTCCGCGTGGCGCTCGGTGAGCAGGGCGGACGCCTGCCGCCCGACGCCCGACCCACGTGGACGGCTCGGCAAAGGGTGGCGAAACAAGCCTCACTGCCGTGTGCCGCCCACGTGGCATTCGCGCGCGCAGTGGCGAGATGCCCGCTTTCGCTTCGGTGGCGATCGCGTGGCGCCTGGCGGCGGGTGGGCGAAAGCACGCCACGGCCGTGCCGCCCACGTGGCGTTGGCGGCAGTGGCGAGGCGCCTGCCGCCCAGCGCCTAGTCCGCGTGGCGGCCTAGCAGCGGGTGGGCGAGCACGCCCGCCGCTGTACCGCCCACGTGGCATTCGGCAAGCAGTGGCGAGACGCTGCTGCGCCGGCGCCCGATCGCGTGGCGGCCTGGCAGGCGGGTGGGCGAGCACGCCCCCCTGGCCAGGTGCCGACCCACGTGGCGTTCGGGCGAGCAGGTGGGCGAGGACGCCCTGCTCGCCCCGCCACAAGGCAAAAAGGTGGTGCGGGGTGGCTTCACCTCGAAGTCTCCTTCCCCTATCGTACTATGTCAAAGGCACGCCTGCTATGTCAGGTCCATTGATTGTAAGGAATTCTGCTGCAGGCCCAATCCTCTGGCGCCTTTCACCTACCCATCACAAGGGGTCGCATGATGACCCCCCTTTTACCTACCCCCGTTAGCCTGGCCTATATAAGGGCACTCCGGTGCTTGGGAAGGGGGGACATTCGAGAGATCCAGAGTTTAGCAGTAGAACCTAAGGAAGAACTTGTAACCTGAGAGCTCGGTACTAGCCTCAAACATTCTATAAAAGATCTAGCAGGATGTAAGGTTGTTACCCTAGCTGAGGGGGCCTGAATCTAGGTAAAAATCTTCGTGTCATCTTAGTTCACAAACACCTAGATCCGCTGTGCGGGAGGCGTTAGGGTTTTCACTCGCTAGGGTTTACTACCAAGACGCCTCCTCTCGAACCAAAACCCGGCTCAGACTCGGGCCTGTCAGGTGGAATACGCCGACACTACATTAATTGCATAATCTAATCTAGTAGGATGAAAAAAATGGAAAAGGAAATTCATTTTTTAAAACTTTAGTACTCGTTTTCAAGAAAACTTGAGTGGATCTTAAAGCAAAGTTTAGGTCTGTTTGGTAGAGTTTCAGATTCTACTTCACCTCAAATCTAAAACTTGTAGGCTAAAATAAAATGAATTAAGTTTATATTTTTAGTCTAAAATGTAAATAAGATGACCCACCTAAACATTCTTAGAGCCTGTTTGGTAGAGCTCCAGATTCTAGCTCCACCTGAAATCTGAAACTTGTAGGCTAAAATAAAGTGAATTAAGTTTATATTTTTTATCTAAAATGTAAACAAGATGATCTATCTAAGCACTCTTAATGTATTCACAGCTCCAGTTCCACGGATCCGTGGAGCTAGAATACCCAGCTCCACCAGATCCATCACAGATCTGGTGGAGCTGGAGCCCTACCAAACACACCCTTGATATACCCACTGCTCTAGCTCCACGGATCTGGTAGAACTAGAAATAGTCAGCTCTACCAGATCCACGAATCTAGTAGAGCTGGAGTTGTACCAAACACAGCCGTAGTTAATAATATAAGAGGGCAAATCTATATTTTGTATAATAAATACCATTCGTAACTAATCTCCTCAAAATCTGGTCAATCTGATAGCCCAAATCTAACGTGTAGATCAATCATATAGATAAGATCGATGGCCAAATCAAGATGTTGATTGCGTTTGTATGTTGCTCCTTCGACTTGTTTGACGCTTCTTAGCTCAGACGAACGCCTTCGTCTATGGCGTCCCTTCCTCCACAACCTATGAAGATACAGATTGGCCGTAAGCTCATAGGTCACGATGCACAACAGCTTAATGAACAAGAGACGCTCCTCCATGGTGTCAGGTCCAAAGTAATGCGAAGAGAAAATTTACACTTCAGAGTTCAGAGTTTGCAGTGTTATGTTAGAGGAGAAAGTCTGCAGCCAATGTAACGTTTCAGATATTTCACTTAGGGAAAGAGAACGGCTCAGATCGACTGCTAAACAACCATTAGTAGTATCGAACGGTTGATAACTATCGTAGTAATTACTGTACACTACTGTAATAGTTAATGTCGGTAACACCGTTGGTCTTCATGTAATTGCAGTTTTAACTGTAATGCTTGCTACTTACCTCACTGTAAGAAACAGAGGCTATTAAGCCTGGAACTTTTTGTGAAAATGGTGGAACTTTTTGTGAAAATGGAATCAAGTTGATTCTCCAAAGCTTTAGTCCAAGTAGAGTAAAGTAAATTAGCATAGAACCCTAATATGCTCTCTTGATTCCCCAAAGAAATCCCCGAATCCTTGTCGGATTTCTTTCCGTTTTGGTCAGGATTTGAGAAAGGTATCAGAGCAAAGTCATCCATCGGAACTATGGATAGGATCAGTGAGGGTCGGTAGCGATTTAGAATCATTGCTGTAAAATCCCTAAGCTGCACCAGATCCTAAATTAGGCGATCTCCTGCAGAAAAAAGGGAGTGAGTTGGAGGTTCACACACAGGTGCCGGTAAAATCCCTCAAGCTGATTGTAAAGGTTCAAGAGTTTATGGTGGTAACAACAAGATCTCAAGAATCCTATCCATGGCAGGAAAGGTAGAACTGTCGGTGAACAGGGCAGAAATTTTGGTAATTAAGGAAGATTTAGCCGCATTGAAGAGTCTGAAGACGGAATTTGCTGAGATGGAGGAGTTGCTGAAGCGGGTCTGTCCTTCAAGTCCAGGTGTTCTACAGCGAATTGATGTGGTAATCATAACATAAGTGGTATATCTCTTACAGACAAAGCTGAGATTGGAGTTTTAGCCAAGGATCATGCACCATCTGGGGCTCATGTAATGAATCAACCTAAAAATCTTCTTGCTAGAATACAACACAGTGGCTCTTGGAGTGGACCGAGAAATTAAACCAACGGTAAGACCATCACTGGTTCCTAATCCCAGTCATGCCCAATGTGAGAGGGTGGGGAACTTCCTAGCAGTCACATGGTTTGGATGTGAATTATCCATGGAGGCCACCTGTGAACACGTGTAACAATTATGAAATGAGGGGCCAAGATCAGGGTACCCAGTGGTTTGATGCTCAATCAAATCAATATATGGGGGAGGCAAGCAACAATAATCATTATGCTAAAGTTATAAAAATATTATTTAATGTATAATATAAAGGTTCACAAATCACAATAGGAAAAATATAAAGTACAAATTGTTTGGTGGCTTCCTCTGTGACATCACTTTCATTATGTACTTTACTTTCAATTGATATTGGTTTTGGTGTCAAGGTAGAAGTTATGTTATGCCTCTTTCCAGCTTTATCCCACATGGATTTCAAATCTACATGCTTTCTCTTTATTTTTGAATACTCTACGGTCTATATTTCGCAAATCATTATTCACCATTACAAATCAACATATGAAAGTTAAAATGACTCCCCAATTGCCAAGTTAATAAAAGAAAAATACAAGGAAGCACTGGTTTTACCGTGATGCCGAAGTGGACATGGCATGTGGAGTCATTTGGCCTATAAGCCTCCACCTGAATGAAACATACACAACTAGCTTTTAGAATCATCAAGTGTCATTGCTATGGCAAGTTGTCCAGAAGCTTAATAATTGCATAGATCATGTGGAAGAAGTTGTCCTCAGTTTGCGGATTTCACCTGGGCACATGGGGGATCCATCCCTAACGGCATGGCCACGGGGGATCTCCCCTGCTACCCTACTACTACCATGCTGACGCGCCAACCGTCCATGCAATGCAGCCTGTTGAACCCGATCCCTCCTCCGGTTCGACCACAAGGGGCACCCCTGCCGCGCTCGCTTACTGGCTCTACTTCTGCCGCCTTCTACCATGTCACCCGCCGCGCATGGCTGCTGACTGCCTGCCCAAGTGCCTAGCTGCTCAGCCCCACTCACTATCAATGACAGGGGTACATGAAAAACCTTCTATGGATAACAAAATTCTATGTACGGTAGATCAAGAACATACATAATGTAATCTAGAACAAAAGTAAGACTTCCACCCATATGGAAGAACAAGCTAATAACATTAGTAGCAAGCGCTCAACAAACCTAGAAACTAGCGGCAATTCAAAGAAGAAACTAGGAAGATCTCAACATCACTCTTGTGATCCACCCAAATGCCACAATAATAACAACTTCAAACTTGAACCTTCTTCTGTAATCCCCATCTTACATGCATAAATGCATAAGTTAATTCTAAGATACGGATGCACACACCAACATGTTAACCCGAGTTAAGCGATGTTAACACTACTAAGACTAGAACATAGCAACAGGGGGTATATTTCTTCCTTTTTATCGGATCAGGAATTAACCACTACCAAAGAAGATAAAAAGAGTAACAGAAAAAGGTAGGCTTTTTAACTCACCCATTGACTGCTCATGAGAGGAAGGCCGCGAGCTGCAGTTTGAAGTGGACATGGGGCAAGTTATGCTGGATTTCGCCGTCGTCGTAATGGCTAAGAAGAGAAGGGATAGGAAGAGTTGCCGCCCGCCACACTGCCATAGAGGAGAGGGAGACATCGAGACAAGAGCAAGCCAACAAGGACTATGGAGTGTATTAGATCGGTGTAGTGTTGCAAAGCTGGGTTGCACAGTGAAGACATTGAAAATGGGTTGCGCAAATGTACTGCAAAATGGGACAGGGCCGATTGGAGTTGGGTTAGACAGGCGAAAGCCTGAAATTCGTATTTTCAGCCTACTTACTAGTATATATATTTAATATAATTACTAAATACTAGGTTTTTTGCCAAAAAATTTGGGTGTACATCTATACACCCATGTCCCAATATTGGATCCGCCCCTGGAAGGAGAAGATGTTATGAATTAGTTGAAACTATGTGAAAATTTCTTTAAAATATCGAGTACACCTTATGACCAATGGGTTAATCTAGCAACTATTCATTTTAATTGTAGAGCTGCTACTTGGTTTAAAGGAATTGGCATTCCTAGCTACTCCATGACTTGGCCTTAATTGTGTGCTATGATCTGTGACAGATTCTCTAAAGCTAGCGCATATGATGCTATTGAAGCACTGCAAAATATTAAACAACGGTCAACCATGTCCAACTATATAGATAAGTTTGATGAATATGTAGCATTGGTTAAGAGGGATCATCCTTATTTGATAGAGCAATTCCTGTTAAGCTACTTTATTGGAGGACTAAAAGGTGATATAAAGCATGATGTGAGTAGCCAAAGGCCTCAAGGATTAATGGAAGGATAATAGTATGCTAGAGTTTATGAAAAAGCAGCTACAGCTAGGAGAATCTAGGTCTCGGGTAATCATAATAGAAGCAAATTTGGCAATGGCAATAACAAAGTCAATAACAATGGAGGAAAAACAAACATCCAGAAAAAACACTAACATGACAAGCCAAGGAAGGGTTGAAGAGAAGGAAAAGGATATCCGCTGGTACTGTAAGGAACCATGGAATCATACACATAAATGTAAGATTAAGTGATAGAACTAGGCGTCTCGATCTTTCGATGAGAGGAGGTAGCGTCGATCTGGTGGAGGGCGAAGTTGGCGACCCGACTACAACGAACCCGCGTTGCGCCTTAGCGACCGGTACACCACCCTCCTGAAGGTTATTGATCCCGCGAGAAGCGCAATCAACCTAACCACGAAGGTCTTTGTTCCTGTGAGCAATCGAAGAACCAGCAAGAACAAGGGATTACAAGCAACTCAATTGCGAATATGAATTTAGATCGGTTCTGAAACAAGAACACTTGAAGTTGTGGTTCCGATGAACAAGTAGACGGGCGGCCTAATCGGCACGCGCGAGTACAAGTAGTAGCAATGGCTAACTGAATCAAACAAAACCCAAAACCCTAATTAGGGTGGCGGCTGGCTAAATATAGACCAAGGGGCGTGTAGCACTAGGCCTTAACATGAGCCTACTGATTACAACTCAAAATAAAAGACTAAAGCCCAATTAGACTCGGACTGGAAAAGTGTTCTGAAATGTTTTGCGTATTCCCGTTGACTCGGAAGGAATTTGGAGGTGATCTCAGATCGGTTGAAAAGAGGACGACCAGAGCTTTCGTTCTTATACTCATAGACCTCCAGAAGCCTTCTGGATCAAAAGTTATGGCCGTTTGAATTTGACCATCTCTGGGAGTCCGAATCTGATTCCAATTTGCTCTTCCCTCCGGACGCGAACTCCCTTGCGCATTGTAGGTCTTCCCCATGGTTCCTAAGAATAATCACATCATCACAAAAATTAAGTAGCATCCCATTCATTGTATCATTAATTGGAATACTTAGGAACGCCTTCACCTGATAATTTAGTTGACGTGCACGGGCTCGAGTGAGTGGTCCTTGAAGTGGTGGTTCATCCTGGTGAGTGGAGTTAGAGCTGGTTGTATCCGTTGTGGAGATGTCCTCGTCATTAAGAGAGCTCTTCATACATTATTGATGAGAGGGAAAGAAGAGGAGGAGGAGGACGCTATTGATGCAAAGGAATCGGTTTTAGACTATGAATATATCATAGCTCCAGGCAACCCAAAATTTGTTGAACCACAAGACACTCTTAAACAATTGATGCTCATATAACATCATGCAACAAAAGGGTCAAATGGACAATGCAACTTTTACCCTAATTACTAAAATTGGAGGTCAAAAGGTAGTAGCACTAGGAGACAATGGCAGTACTGATTCATTCATGGACTACAAGCTTACTATCAAAGCTAATTGTGTGCTCAATTATGGTCCCATTAAGGAAGTGGTTGTAGCTGGAGGAGGTGATCAACTTCAGACTGATGCTCAAGTGAACCATCTTGATTATGTAGTACAAGGGATAACATTCTATAATACTTTAAACTGCTACCTCTGAAAGACTATGATATTATATTGGGTGCTAATTGGATATTTGAACATGGACCGATTGGGCTAGACCTGAAGTTGAGAAGTATGTCTCTATGTAAAGGAGGTGTGGTCTTGTGTTTCAGATATTATACTAATCCTTCCCAAAATTGTAATATCAGTGCTACCAAGCTTGAGAAAATGGTTTTAAAGGGGGTGATGGGGTGCTTAATCCAAGAACAACATATGTCTAGAGTGGAGTCAAAGCAAAACCTAGCTATTCCAACAAATATATAAACTATTTTGTAACAATTTTCTGAAGTGTTGGCTGAACCCAAAGGATTGCCACCCCAAGAGACTGTAATCATGTTATATACACCTTAAAGGAGTTGAACCCTCGAATCTTATACCTTACAAGATCCCTCACTATCGAAAGGATGCAATCAACACAAAGACAATGTTAATCCGAAGAAATTTCACAGCTTACAATGACAACTTCTATGTGCTATGCAACATAGCAAAAGCAGAAACAACAAACCACCTCTTTTTTGCTTGTCCGTTTAGTCAGACATGTTGGCACCAAATAGGCATACATTGGAATCTCACAGATAATATTCGGGACATGATAGCTCACACCAAGTGGACATTTGGGAAGCTTTTCATCGAAATAATGTTAATTGAGACATCGCAAATTTGGAAGACCCTAAAAAAAGTGATCTTTCAGCACACACAATCCTCGATGCAGATCTAGAAGCAAGACTTCATAGAAGAAATCATCCTTCAATCTCACAAATTCTCAAGACAGGAAAGAGCCTATGTCATTTTATGGATTCAAGCTTTGTAATTTCTCTTGTTTATTTCCTACCTCCAATGTTCCTTAAAACTTGGTACTTTTATATTATCTAATATATTATATAACAGTAGGGCTCTCCCCTACTGATTTTTGGTCAAAAAAGGATGCAATGGAAAATATCATCAATCAATTGCTGGAAAAAAGAAGAAAGGATGCAATGGAAAATATCATCAATCAATTGCTGGAAAAAAAAGATCAGGAAAAGTGTCAATCCATATGCATCTCCAACCATCATGTTCAGGAAAAAAGATGGATCTTGGAGAATGTGTGTCGATTATAGATAGTTAAATTTCCTATGCCAATAATTGAAGATTTGTTAGTTGAATTACATGTAGCATCTATTTTCACAAAGTTGGATTTAAGGTCTAGTTATCATCAAAGTAGGATGAATGCGGAAGATATACATAAGATAGCTTTCAGGACTCATTTAAGACATTATGATTTTTTTTAGTGATGCCATTTGGATTGTAAAAGTGCATCTGCTACCTTTCAATCATTAGTGAACTCTATCTTTGCTAAGTATCTAAGAAGGTTTATCCTAGTTTTCTTTGATGATATTCTTATTTACGGCAAAAATAGGTAAGAACACAAGGAACACATTGCAATAACATTAGATTATTGAGGGAGCATCAACTTAAGGTTAAAGCAAGCGTGTTTTTGTAACTTCTCAGGTGGAATATTTGGGTCATGTCTTTAGTGAAAAGGAAGCAGCTACCGGTCTTGAGAAAATTATAGACATCCTCAAGTGGTGCAAACCTAGTAGCATTACCCAACTTAGAGGCTTCTTGGGTTTGACAGGATATTATAGGAAATTTGTAAAGGGTTATGGACATATATGCAAACCTCTTTTTGACATGCTAAAAAAGGATTCATGGAAATAGGGAGAAACATAGACACAGGCTTTTGAAGATCTCAAAAAAATTATGATTAGCTATCCAAATCTTGCATTTCTAGATTTTTCTCAGCCTTTTGTCATAGAAACTGATGCTTGTGGTCCTGGAATTGAAGGTGTACTCATGCAACATGACCAACTGGTTGCTTATTTCAATAAAGTACTTGGTACTAGATTAGTTGATCAGTCTGTGTATGATAAAGAAGATCTATCTATACTTGAGGCAATAAAGAGATGAAGACATTATGTTTTGGGTGGAAAGCTTGTTATAATAATTGATCAGAAAAGTCTGAAATATATTACTTCACAAAGATTAACTGAAGGTATTCAACACATGTTGCCACTCAAGATGCTTGAACTTGATTTTCAAGTGGAATTTAAAAAGGGAAAGAAAACTTAGCCGCTAATGCACTATCAAGCAGAGACACTTATAACAATACTACTAAAATTTCATGTCAAGCAATCACTACTGTTATACCGGAATGGTTATTGAAAAATCAAAGATAGCTACATTGGTGATGAACATAGCAATAGTTGTTGAGGGAATCACAAATTTCCATTGGTCCCAATGCTAAATATTCTTTCACTACTAGAAAAATGCACATCTGTGGCGGTTCATAACTTCCATCAGTGGCAGTTCGTAACTGCCATCAGTGGCGGTTTTCGAACCACCACTGATATAGTGTCACTGATAATCGGAGATTATCAATGGCGGTTTTCAAACCGTCGATGATAATATTATCAGTGGCGGTTCTATCCAAAAACCACCACTGATAATATGATTATCAGTGGCGGTTCTAGCGAAAACCCGTCATTGATAATATTATCATTAGTATTTTTTGGCTAGCTGATAGTTTAAAAACACTAAATTAGGGGGAACTTCCCACGAGATCACCTATTAGTGGCGGTTCTAACCAAAAACCAAAAACCGCCACTGATAATATTAGCGGTTCTAGCTAAAAACAGCCACTGATAATATTATCATTAGCGTTTTTTTGGCTAGTTGACAGTTTAAAAATATAAAAACTGCCACTGATAATATTATCATTAGCATTTTTTAGCTAGCTGACAGTTTAAAAACACTAAATTAGGGGGGACTTCCTAGGAGATCACCCATCCTAATACTACTCTCGCTCAAGAACACTCAATTTCAGAATTCTGATTGGATCCGGACATTTTTAACATCACTTCCCAAGAGGTCACCCATCCTATTACTGCTCTCATCCAAGCACGCTTAACTTCAGAGTTCTTATAAGATCCAGTACTTTAGTGGTAGTATGATCATATCTAACATATTAATGCGTCCCTCTTCCCCTTAACCCCGTGAAGCACCCGAACACTAATTTCCAATTATTTCAAATTAGCAAACTATAGAGGTAATTAGCAAAATTTAAAACTTTCAAATTTATCTTCCATACTTTTGACTATTAATTATGCTTGCAATATATGTGCCCATTAGTATTTAATGACACTTGTAAAAATACCATAACTTTTAACTCGTACCTTCCATTTTGGTGTTCTTGTTCTTTTCAGAATCATCACACGATGAGCTCTCCAATTATATTCTTTTGGGCACGGATTCTAGTTTCCAAATATGAAATCCAAACACTTTTGTTAAAATGGCTATAACTTTTGACTCATAACTCCGATCGGAGCGTTCTTTGGCTCGTTAGAAAGATAACGAAAAGTAGCATCCAAATTTCATAAGCGTGCAAAAATCAGATGGTTGGATCCTAATGGTTTGTGCGAGTGCATGCACGGTGACGGAATTCCAAAAAAAGGGCTGTTTAGGGCCTCAAAACAGCATTCGAAGTTTTGAATCTGTTTCGGTCGTTCTTTTCAATTATTGCAAATGGAATATTAGTTCCAATTATTTCAAATGTGATATTATTTAATTTCAATTCTTTCAAATTAGAAGGTGGGAGAGGTAAAATTAGCAATATTTACAATTTTCTTTTTTTTATTATTTGTGACAGTTTTAAATTAAAACCGCCACAGATAATATTATCAGTGGCGGTTTTAGCCAAAAATCGCCATTGATGCTCACATTATCAGTAGCGGTTTTTGGTTAAAACCACCACGGATACTCACATTATCAGTGGTGGTTTTAGCCAAAACCGCCACAGATATCATATTATCGATGGCGCTTTTGGCTAAAACCGCCACAGATGTATTTGTAGTGGTTCCAAAGAAAAACCATCACTGATAATGCATTATTTGTGATGGTTCCAAATAAAAACCATCACAAATAGTATTTTCGTCATTTTTTTGAAAAAACCACCATTGATAATGCTATTTGTGACTGTTCTAGAAAAATTGACACAAATAGAGTGTCACCTATGTGCTATTTTGTAGTAGTATTTAGTTGTTGGGCTTTTGAGATATAAGGGCATTTATGTGTGACAAAGAAGATATCAGGCAGCGGATCAAAATTAATTTTCATGCATCTAATTTGATGGTCACTCAGGCATGCGAGCTACTTACCACATTTTATCAACCTGGACTCAAGAAAAACATTGAACAATTGGTGGCTAAATGCTATGTTCACCAAATTACTAAAGCAGAGCACCTACACAATCCTAGACTATTAAATCCTTTGAAGGTACCCGATATGGTATGGACTCATATATCTATGGATTTCATCGAAGGACTACCAAAATCACATGGTAAAGATGTAATTTTGGTAGTAGTAGATAGATTTACCAAGTATGCTCATTTTATTGAACTATCTCATCCTTACACTGTGGAACAAATAGTTAAATTGTTCATGGACAATATAATGAAACTACATGCACTATCAAGTGCAATTGTCACTGACCAGGACAAGATTTTTACTAGTGTAGGATCGAAATATATTAAACTAGCAATCAGAGGGGGGTGAATGATTGCGTGGAAGCTAAAATCAAATTTTTGATTATTTTTGAAACACCCCAATTAATTGATTCGGATTCGACAAAAACAGAATGATGCACGTCCACTAAAACAGTAATTATTGAAAATACAACTGTTGGATTGATGTGAAATTTTAACAGTAGAAACTAGATTCAATTTGGAAGCTAACCCAATAAAAATCAGCTCAATCGGATCTATGGATCTAAAGTTATTATCTTTGCAATTTTACTAAGTAGACGTCGGACCAAATAAAAAACAGACTGACAAACGTTCACTAAAATAGTAATTCCTGAAGATCTCACTGTTAGATCGATGTGAAATTTTAACTATAGAAACTAGACTCAATTCCAAAACTAACACAACAAAAATCAACTCGATCGGATCTATGGATCTTAAGATATTACCTTCACAAGACGACTGCAGTACCTTCTAGTCGCCAGACTCCTCGTATGCATGCACATGAGAATTCTCCGGCCGCCAACACAAGCGTCGTATACACAAAACAACCATCGGTAGTAATCTTCACGTCCTACTTCTAGTCACCGGGAGTTTTTGGCGTGAAGACCGCTCGTACAAATCTTCTAGTCGCCCATGAAAACGCAATGGCCACAACCTCATGCATGCATGCAAGTCACGGCGGCCAAGTCACCAGAAAGCGAAAACAAAATTCTGGCCGCAATACACAGAGAATTATCTAGTCGTCTAATATGTGCATGCATGCCACCACACGATCAGCTTCTAGTCGCCCTCATCTTTGCTTGCATGTGCATGCGCGGTCACAAGGAAAATCAATTATCTAGTCGCTGACTTTTTTCCTTGCATGCATGCGGACGTATGGCCAGCTTCACGTTCTCCTGCCTTCAAGTCGCCAGGAGACAAATAGAAAAGCCACCACGAACAGAGCACAAATAAACGGCGAACGCTCCAAATTACCGCCAAAAGAATTATTCATTGATCAGATTTCAAGTATTTTTATACAACTCAAAACCTTAAAATAAATACATGTATGCTGTAGACGCCAAAAACGTGAAGAGGGTTTCTGGCCTACAACACACCAGACGAACACCGGGTTCAGTGCGAGGCGTGCCAATCGATTTGACCCTGCAATCGATAAGGAGCAAATTTGTGAAACTCAACCAAGCCGATTTCAGATCTGCAGATCGGCTAAGATGTAAATCAACCAAAAGCCGATTAGAAGGGTAACTAGATTAGTCGATTAAGACTAATCCGAGGGTAAAAGGCGATTGATTACAAAAGGATGCTAATAAGACGTAATGAATCAAACTCAAGAAATCGATGATGACCAAACAATCGGCGATTCGCAACTTTATTTGATCAATGTCGACTTACAAAGGGAAAATTACAGAGCTAAAAGACTAAAAATTGCGAAAGAAAAACTAGTAGATGTGAATTTGATGGTTGTTGTCTTCTCAAGCAGCCTTGGTGCGTCTTATATACCTGTTTAGTCGATCCGAATCCTCGCTTCTGACATTAAACATACTCCGAGTCGGCTATAGTTTCCTAACCGGACTCTTGTTCCCAAAAGCTTGACGTGCTTTATCCAAACTTTCCAAAGATGTTTCGTGCGCTATCCAAACTTGACCTTTTCAGCCGATTCTTCTCGTAGTTTCCAAAAACTGGTGCAAACATATGCCCCCCATTTTTGGAAGATAACTTGTTATCTTTCAAAAATCCATCGGCTTCTTCCTTGTCAGCTGAAGAACTGTTCTAGTAACCGCTTGTTTTAATTGCGTCGTAAAAACTCTCAGTGCGGTTTAATGGCACGCGTCGTCTCGAATTCGTTTCCCGCCACTTTTTGCTTTTCACCGCACTATATATATGCGGGACCCCCACGGTTATTTTCACGCTTTCCAGCTCTCGCACCTTCTGCAATCGGCTTCTAGCTTCTCTTGCACTGGTGATCGTCCTCTCAATTCCCTCAATCAGCTCAATGGATTCCTACAAGGTATTGATCCCAATCCCAGATAGCGATGATCGATACTTAGGGCGGTGAGGGATACTGACGCCAAAGACACTATTAACGTGGAAATCCCTAGGCTTCCATTATCAGCTTAGGGTTACAATATGAAAGAATGGAGTAAGAGTTTTAGGGCTTGGCCGACGGCGCTGAAAGGATGGAGGAGCTGGTTTATTCGCGTGTCGGCCCAGAAAAGGGAGGAGTGGGAAAGAATGGGCATAGCCGAATGCCTCCCATTAAGCCTAGCTAGTCCTGAAGCCAACAAGCCCTTAGTGGCCACGGCTTGTTATTTCTGGTCTGACACCTATAACGCTTTCCTTTTCCGCCCTGGTCCTATCGGCCCGACTCTTTTGGATGTGGCTAAATTGTGCTGCTTACGGCCTGACGGAGACCAGCTATCGGCTTACAACGGAAAACCTCGATACAAGCTGATCCAAACCAAGGGCGAAGGATGGTCAAAGTACATTCAGCATAACAACAAAGTGAACGGGATTGTATCGGATGAAGAGCATACTGCTTTCCTAAACCTCTGGCTTGAACAGTTTCTCTTCTGCAGTGCGTCTCTTGGGCCAACTCAGGTGTACCAGTTAGTAGCAGAGCAGCTAGTGGAGGGCCGTCGACTAGCTCTTGGGAAGATGTTCTTGGGCGCAGTTTATCAGATGATGTTTGTCATCGGTTTACTTTTCTCTGTTTCGCCGATTTCATTGTTGGTAATGTTGGAGGCCCTTATGGTTTATTCAGTTATGGTTATATAATATTTTTAGCGAATAACCCGATCCTAGAGCCGATTGAAGACTCACTTTTCCTCGAGAAGATTATCCAGAAAACACTACCCCACAATTTAGAGCAAGCCGATCTTATGGCGAGAGGCTAATAATGTGCTCCAGTGATGATACCAAGATTACTTCACCAATTTTAAGAAGCATCTCTTTCTTCCCGACAGGACTAGATAATGTAATCTTTAACCAAAGATGATTTCTTTTCCTACACCGACATGTACCGATTTTCCATGGCCTTCCTTCCTACGTCTAGATGCTGATAGCTCTTTGATGCCAGATTTGACGTTGATGTTCTATCGGCTTTTCATCTCTCCTTGTATTTTCCACGTTGACCTAAACTCCAGAAATAGAACTTTTCAGCCTTCATATGAGTTCTACCACCCTTCTGTTTACGCTTGCCAACTTGGCTTTGGTCAAGTGATTCCTTCCCTCCCTCTTCTCGATTGGCTTCAGCCCAGAGCCAAGGTGAAGAATGTGCTATTGGCCAATATTGTTCTGGAGATTGCTGACACACTTCAAATCTCCGATCTGCCAGACTTCTTCTTAAACTCTCATAGAGCTAGTCGCTTTCTCGCATGGTGGTCTCGTATAAATTTGAGGCCCTTTACTTGGACCGTGATCCATCGGCTATTATAGAGAAGTTTTTACCGAATTATCACGAGCCGACAGTAGTCTCCAGCAGCAGTGGCGGCAGCAGCGGTTCAAGAGAGGATAGTTCCTCAGGTTACACTGACTCATCGGTAGCTTTAGAGGTATCGGTTTTCTTGAGTAGGTTATTTTGTCTTGACCCTTATCTCATCATATGCTAACCCCTTTTCGTGCATCCTTTTCAGACCACAGCTACGAATGAGAAGGCCCCTGCTGGCCCATCGGAGGGTGGGTCGAAAAAAAGGCTGCACCAATCAGTCGGCTTAACAGGCTATACCTCCGGCAACCTCCTGGTACAGAGTCCGTCGTTGTCGGATCTCACAAAAGATCGGACTTCAAGTAAGCATTTTTTGAGCTGGAAATTTGTGAAGCGTTTCGAGTCTGCAATTTTCACCATTGTTATTCATCATTGTAGAAAAACCCAAGTCGACGAAAGCTCCAGCTCGTCGTCAGAAACGCAAAGAACAAAGTGCTGAGAGTTCCCCCCGCGGATCGGCTCTAGAGGTAAAATATCTTTATGCGTAAAAGTTACTTCATCTTATAATATTAATCCTACTCGTATTTTTCAGCCAACGGCATCGGCTCAGGCGGCTGATATCTTGGTCGACCTTCAAGGCACTTCTGCTGCTGCTATTTCTGCGGCCTCTCCCCCTATGCAACCTTTCACTGAGTCGCTGCTTGCGTCGATTCCTCCTGCGCCAGTCTTGCCCGTCCTCCCGCCGTCTGAAGCCGTGTCGGATGACTTGTCTAACCTCCTCGGCTTTACTCTAGACGAGCTGGTTGATCCAGAGGTGGTGGCAGTGGACGACTATCCCGCAGATATTCGTAGGATCCTGGATGTGTCCATGAAGGCATCGGCTTCAGTAGTCAAATCGGCCCCCAATATGCAAGAAAAGTTGAATCGGTTGTTTGCTGAGATAACTCAACCGGAAGCTTCTATCTTAGCCAATTGCCAGCCTATCCGGGATGCGATGGCTGTTGTTCAAACCGATCTCCCAGCTGCGGCTATGAGCGCACTTCGACGCGTGTGTCACCTGGATGAGAAGAAGGCAGAAGTCGACGCGGCCAATGTTAGGATAGCTCAACAAGGCCCGTGAAGCGGATCAACGCTATACGATAAATTGATTGCCGAGGCCAAAGCCGAGAAGAAGAAATATGATGGAGCCAAGGCATCCTTCATGGCCGCCAAATCCTCCGCCAAAAGCTGGAATTAACTAAAAGCGGCTTGAAGAGGAGTTACAACAAGTGAACCAAAGAATTAGTCGACGCCCTTGCTACCTCCAAATATGACGGCTTCTACTCCGAAAGAGCAGAAAAGAATATCGCCAAGCCGCCGCTAAAGTTAAAGAACAATTGGCCAAGGTCGCCCCAAAGGTTCGGAGATGCCAAAGTCGACGAAGACCTCGTATGGTATCACCGAGACATTGGGCAAGGCTTCATTCATTGCCGGGTCTAGGGCGCTAGACTCCTGATCCGAATCAGAACTTGTTATTGTTGTGTTGAAACAGTGCCCTTTTGCTTGCTATACTTTTATAACACATGTAATCGGCTGTTTAACCGATTATTCTATCTTGTTTAATTGGCTGTTTAACCGATTTATTTTCCAAATTCTTTTTGTACTTCTAATCACGCACCGATCCAAACGCTAGGGTAGTACCGCTTTAGATACTTTTCGTTAATTGCCTTTGGTAACACCAACCCTTCAAGTGTTTCGAGTATATACGCATTTCCGCCAACAAGCCGATTTACTTTATACGGTCCTTCCCAAGTAGGTGACCATTTGCCGAATCGATTATTCTTAGAACCAATCGGCAATATTGTTTTCCAAACTAAATCGGCTTCACTGAAGGACTTTGGCATGACTTTTTTATTATAGGCTCTTGCAACTTTTTCTTTATTCTTTTTAAGCCGATTTAACGTAACCAGTCTTAGCTCTGCCAAGTCATCCAAATTGTATAGCATCGATTCTTTGTATTCATCGGCCGATAGATTATTCTGCCTCGCTACTCGCATCGACTCAATATTTATTTCTACGGGCAACATGGCCTCCTGACCATATACCAACTGATATGGTGATAATTTAGTCGATCCGTGAAATGCTAGCCGATAAGCCCACAAAGACTCCGATAGTGTAGAGTGCCAAGTTCGAGGCTTCTCATCAATTTTTCTTTTAATCAGCTTGATCAAAGTTTTGTTAGACAACTCGGCTTGTCCATTAGCCTGAGCGTAATATGGTGACGAGTTAAGCAATTTGATGCCCAGGCTTTTTGCGAAGTTCTTAAAATCGTTAGACATGAACACAGTTCCTTGATCGGTTGTGATAGTCTGAGGGATACCGAATCGATGGATAATGTGTTCATTCACAAAGCCGATAGCTTCTACACTGGTGACTTTTTTGAGCGGAACGGCTTCAACCCATTTTGAAAAATAGTCTGTGGCTGCGAGGATGAACTTGTGGCCTTTGCTTGATGCTGGGAATATCTGGCCGATTACATCTATCCCCCATCCTCTCGAATAAATATGGCTTAATAATCGGTATAAAGTCGATGTCGGTGCAAGTTGCACATTCCCAAACTTTTGATAACTTTGGCACCCCTTGTAATACTTGAAACAATCTTCTAACATTGTCGGCCAAAAATACCCAGTTCGTCTTAGGATCCACTTCATCTTGTGAGCCGATTGATGCGCGCCACAAATTCCTTCATGAATTTCTCCCATGGCTACCTTTGCTTCCTCGTCCCCAAGGCATCTCAACAGCAAACCTTCCATTGTCCGATAATATAGCTCTCCTTCCAGCACAACATACTTCAACGCTTGTTGACGCACTCTCCGCGCGGTAGGCCTGGATGAATTCATTAGGTAAGCTTTTATTTCTGTCCTCCAATCGGCATTATCGACACATAGTACTGTTTTGTTGATTAATTCAAATGCCTCGTATCGGCTGTAATCCTTATAGCCTGAAGCTGCCTGAGCCAAGATGTTGGCCTTGTTATTCATCTCTCTGGGCACATGGCCGATACTGAATGACGCAAAAGTGTTGATAACATCGAGACAATGCTCTAGATACTTTGATAGCACCTCATCGTTGCATTTAAATTCCCCTTTAATCTGTTGCACCACCAGCAATGAGTTACCATATGCTTCTACATTATTTGCCCCAATACTTTCTACCAACCGCAACCCTTTGAGCAATGCTTCATACTCGGCTTGGTTATTAGAGCATCGGCTTTTAAGCCGATATGCAAATTCGATGTCATGTCCTTTTGGCGAAATCATCACGATACCTATTCCACTTCCTTCCTGACAAACTGACCCATCAAAATACAGTCTCCATGGGGCTACATTGACTACTCCTACCATGGTATCATATCCAGTTATGAAATCGGCTACTGCTTGACCCTTAATGGCTTTGGCCGATTCGTACTGTAGATCGAACTCGGTTAGAGCATAAGCCCACTTTCCAAGTCGTCCTCTCAAGATTGGTGTAGACAGCATATACTTGATGATATCGTTTCTAGATACTACCATGCAAGTCGATGCTAATATATAATGCCTCAATTTCAGATAAGCAAAATATAAGGATAAGCACAACTTCTATTGGTGGGTACCGGTTTCGCTTTCGAGTGAGTCGGCTTAAGTAAAATATTACTCGCTTCTTTGCTATTGACTTCTTGCGCCAATACACTCCGATGGTCTCTGCCACCGATATATATAACTTGAAGGGAATTCCCTTTTGTGGTGCGGCCAAGACTGGTGGTGACGCTAGGTACTATTTTATATTGTCGAAGGCTTTTTGCTGATCGGTTCCCCATATAAAATTCTGATCATCCTTTAATTTTAGCAATGGCGTAAAAGCTCGAATTCTACTAGACAGATTCGAAATGAATCGTCTTAAGTAATTAATTTTGCCAATCAGTTTCTGTAATTCATTTTTACATGTTTGCGGTTTTGTATCGGCTATAGCTTTAACTCTTGCTTGGTTAACCTCAATTCCTCTTTGGTGCACCATAAACCCTAGGAATTGGCTAGCCGATACACCAAACGCGCACTTCAAAGGATTCATTTGTAACCCGTGAGTTCTTGTATTTTGAAATACCCTTTCTAAATCGGCCAAGTGCTGCCAGTCTTCCTTAGACTTAACCACCACATCGTCAATGTAAATCTCAACAATATGGCCGATTAGGTCGTGAAAAATCAAATTCATGGCGCGTTGATATGTGGCGCCTACGTTTTTTAAGCCGAATGTCATTACCGGCCATTCATACAACCCTATCGTGCTAGGGCATCTGAAGGCAGTTTTAGGGACATCGGCTTCTGCCATGAATATCTGGTTATATCCAGCATTCCCGTCAAGGAAACTGATAATCTTATTACCCGATGCAGCATCGATAAGCATATTGGCTATAGGCATCGGATATTCATCTTTTGGCGTGGCTTTAGTCAAATCTCTAAAGTCCACACACACCCGAAGTTTACCATTCTTTTTCATGACGGGAACAATGTTGGACACCCATTCGGTGTATCGGTAAGGTCTTATGAACTTGGCCTCCAACAGCCTCTCAATTTTTTCTTTTATCATGTTGTACAGTTCTGGATTACAACGCCGCGGAGGTTGTTTATATGGCCGATACCCCGGCTTGATAGGTAGCCGATGTTCCACTAACTCGCCGGCTTAACCTGCATCTCATAGTACTCCTGTGCTAAACAATCCCTGTATTCTCTAAGTATTTTGACCAACTTATCTTTGTATTCTGGACCTAAATTTGCACTTACAAAAGTTGGCATTTTTCTATCACCTTCTCCTATATCGACTTCTTCAAGCATATCGGCAGAAGTGAAACCCCAACCCAATTTTTCGCTTTGGAAATCTTCAATGGCTTCGTAGGAGTTTATCCCATGCCGATAGCTCCTCACCCTGTCCCGTAACGCTTGGATCATTTCTGACCCCATCTCCTTAGAACTTCATTTGCCCGATCAAATGTACCTGGCTTCACACTGATCGGCATCAACCCTGACTTACCAATACATATGAAATCGCAATCGTCTAATGTTTTACCCGATATACACTCCGCTTCTTCATGTGGCCAATTCGCATCGGAACTAGCCATAGCAATATGGGCCGATGTATCGGCTGAGACGACCTCAACTTCGTCTCCGTTCCATTGAACTAGCAGCTGATGCATGGTTGATGGTATGCAGCAATTGGCATGTATCCAATCGCGTCCAAGGAGTACACTGTAGTTTCCCTTTGCTTCAATTACGAAAAATGTGGTCGGCAAAGTTTTGCTGCCGACGGTTAATTCTGTAACCATTACTCCCTTTGCTTCAGTAGGGTCTTCTGTGAAATCATTTAGTACCATGTTCGTTTTTATCAGATCCTCATCGGTTTTGCCTAACTTCTTGCAGGTGGTGAGCGGCATCAGGTTCACAGTACCCCCTCCATCAACGAGCATCCTGGATATCGGCTTTCCATTGATGTAGCCTTTCAAGTACAATGGCTTAAGATGCCGATGAGGATCTTGTGGCTTTTCAAATACAGCATCTTGTGCGCCTAAGCATAGTTGAGCTTTAGCCGATTCTGTTTTAATCCTGAACTCGGCTGGTAGGGTAAATACTATGTTGATATCCATGGGAGGAGTGTCATCTCGAATCATTGGTGACAGCAAATCATCTGAGAAATCCAATTCATCATCGGCTTGTTGTTTTCTGCTCCACCCTTTTGTAACAAGTTTCACTGGCCGCAACTCATTAAACGCTTGATCTCTCTGTTTTTCTTCTTCGGCTTCTCTTATCTCTTGCGTCCTTAGGCGCTGAAGCCGTCTGCGTTGTGATCGGCTAAGTTCAGTAGGGCACCACCTAGGTTTAGGCTCAATCGGTTTGCGAATCTTACCAGCCAGATTTTCTGTAATTTCGACCTTTTCATCTCCATTCTGTTTACCCAGCCTTTCCTTTATCGGCTTTCTATGCCATGGCTCTGTCCAATCTGGCGCTGTGTCGAATAGCCGCTCTTTCACCGTTTGCCATGGCCAATCTCTTTGTGGGTAATGCTCCATGGGACACGACTTTGAAGATGGTAATGCCATACCTCTCTCCCAACAGAATTGCCAAAAAGGACATCTCTGATGAGCTCTCTCTACAGTGTCTAGCCGATACAAATTGCTTGGCCGAAACACATTGTTTGGCCGATGCGGCTCGTCTGGTTGGCAAGTCTGCCGCTCCTGCCGATGACTTATTCTTTCATATTTCTCGAGCAACTGTGAAAAAGTCGGCTTAGGTTTGAATGCTTGTTTCCGGGGCGGAGATCTTTCGGCTTTGTACCATCGTCTGACTTGCAATTCCCCTTTTGGCTTCACAGTCCTTGAATTCTTCCCATCTTGATCGGTTTCAATTTGAAGTGAACCGATCGTTATCTTCAGTGTTTCTCCTTGTGAGCTTGATTCTATGTCGACTTGCCGCGTTGCTATGGGTCTTTCATCGACAATGTTTTTTCCTTTGCCGGAGCACTGAACCATGTTGATTGGGAAGGGATTGACATCGACTTCCATGGCCGGCTCCTCTGCGAACTTGAGCCGACCGTCTTCAATAGCTGCCTGTATTTGCTGCCGAAAAATGTTGCAATCATTAGTGTTATGAGAAAAAGAATGATGTCACTTACAATATCGCCGTTTTTTGATCTCATCGGCCGATGGTATGGTATGTCCTTCAGGCAGTCGTATCAGCTTTTCTTGTAACAACATGTCGAATATGCGGTCACACTTGGATATGTCAAAAGCGTATTTAACCTCCGACTTACCCTAGTCGGCTGAGCCATTTAATGGACAAGTGGTTTTTTAGAACCCCTTACCCATTCGGCTATATTCACGTCTGCTTCATCCTCGGAAGTTTCACTTGAACTATATTCAACCATGTTTATTTTAGCTTTATCCTTTCCATTGCCATTTAGTCTAATTTTGTCTTTGAATTCTTTACTTAAATATCGGCTTTCCTGTGCCGATACACGATGAAGCAGTGACTTAAATCAAGAAACTCTCATTCAAAGAAGTTTTTCTTTAAGTGGGGAATTAATCCTTGAAATGCTAAATCGGCTAGTTGGTTATCGGGCAATACTACCTCAAGCGGCGATTTCAGACTTCTCTAAATCTTCTATCGTATCGAAGTTTATTCATTAAACTTTTGCCGACAAAGACTTAGGTCTGAAATTCTCAACTCTAAGCTACCAGAGAAAAAGTATTCATGAAATCGACTTTCTAAATCGTTCCAAAAATGGACCGAATTCGGAGGTAGATTGGTAAACCAAGTGAAGGCGGTCCCTGATAAAGACAAGGGAAAAAGTCTAATTTTTAGCCCATCAGACTGAGCTGCTTCACCACACTGAGCGATAAATCTTCCAACATGCTCTAATGTGGTGACTGAATCATCCCCTGAAAACTTCGCAAAGTTGGGAATCCTAAAGTTATGGGGATATGGCATGCGGTCAATATAATCTGGGTATGGCTTTCTATAGCCGATTGTCTTCCTTTTGGGCTGTAAGCCAAATTGATCTCTCAAAACCATAGAAATCTGATCGGCCCAATTGATGTTGTTAGCCGATGGAGTACTAGGGTTTGGCCAATTATTATGGGCAGCATCCTGCCCCCCGAGTGTAAACTCGGTTGGTCGGCTTGCTCTAGCCGATGGATACTGTTGTTGCCATGATTCGTACCCATCGGCTCTGGCAGCCGTAACCTCAGGTAATGGAATAAACGGTTTTGCGTATGTAACTACTTTATATGGAGCCGGATTTCTAACTTGAAATGGCCCTTGGGGTTTACAATTTCTATCTAATTCGGGCCTACCGAGGAGCCGACGGATGCGTGGAAACACCGATGCCGATGGATCTAACTTTTGCGTCGATATATGCATGGTAATGAGTAATCGGCTTGGACGAGGGTTTGTTGGTGCCAACACTGTGGGCTGGGTCGGCATCAGTGAGGGTGCGGATGCCGATGCTTTGATCGTGTTGGCGCTTGGTGTCACGTATCACGCGGATACGCTGGGAGTGGTCAGAATGGGTCCAAATCCTCCGGATGTTGCCAACTCTTGTGCAATCGACTTTACGCTATTTTCTATCATCGGCTTTAACGTTGTGACCAAAGCCGATGATTGATTAATTAACGATGATGCACAGATTGTTCAATCATAGCGGATAACTCGGCTTGAGCTGGCATATATCGGCTTACCGGAGTTGACGCGATGCCAGCCTCCCCGAGTGGATTCAATGTTGGAAGCGCCATCTTCTGCGTGACCCCTCGTCGGGTTTTTTGATAGCAACCCAGCATCAATTCCACCAAGGCAGCTTTCCGATCTTCGATTTCCTTGCGCTGCTCTGGGGTTAAATCGTCCAAGGTATGGACGATTATGGCGTCAGTGTTCATGTCGGCTGGTGCAGAGGATTTGCCTGCAGTCATCTTTCCGATCGGTCCCACCGGGCGTGCCAAAAATGTGTTGACGCCAAAAACGTGAAGAGGGTTTTTGGCCTACAACACACCAAACGAACACCGGGTTCAAGTGCGAGGCGTGCCAATCGATTTGACCCTGCAATCGATAAGGAGCAAATTTGTGAAACTCAACCAAGCCGATTTCCAGATGCAGATCGGCTAAGACAGAAATCAGCCAAAAAGCCGATTAGAAGGGTAACTAGATTAGTCGATTAAGACTAATCCGAGGGGTGAAAGGCAGATTGATTCTGAAAAGGCGATGCGCAACAAGACAGAATGAATCAAACCTGAAGAAATCGATGATGACCAAACAATTGGCGATTCGCAACTTTATTTGATCAATGTTGACTTACAAAGGGAAAATTACAGAGCTAAAAGACTAAAAATTGCGATAGAAAAACTAGTAGATGTGAATTTGATGGTTGTTGTCTTCTCAAGCGGCCTTGGTGCGTCTTATATACCTGTTTAGCCGATCCGAATCCTGCTCGGTTACGGCAACATACTCCGAATCAGCTATAGTTTCCTAACCGGACTCCTGTTCCCAAAAGCTTGACGTGCTTTATCCAAACTTTCCAAAGATGTTTCGTGCGCTATCCAAACTTGACCTTTTCAGCCGATTCTTCTCGTAGTTTCCAAAAACTGGTGCAAACATATGCATATCAATCTGGCCCAATAACACATGGCTCTATATATGCATACAATCCAAAACATGCACGCGTACGGCTCACCTGCCGCACTCACGTGATGACGTGACTACCAGTCTCCGTGTGCACCGTTCTCTAGCCCGAACATCCCGCATGACATCCTCGACCACCAGGACCTCGATTCCTCCCATAACCTAGTCCCGAACCTCAGTTCCTCCATGAACGTAGTTCCGGTCCCGTCATCGACCACGTTCGCCCTCGAACAACACCTGCACACGAATAAACAACAAACGAATCCGAGCACAAGTCCACGACTTGACTAAAAGTCAATCCATACAATCACTCACACGAGCGCATTGCATTAAGCAAAATCATTAACATGCTATCCCAGCATATCAATTAATCAACTAAAACACCACATGCACGAACACCACACATGCCATGATCGCAACCACTTTGCAATGCCAATTTCATCATTAAGCCAATTTCTCAGCACATGATTTCACAGAAACTTTCCTATTACAAGATTATTTTTATCAATCACCTCTTTAATTTTGTAATGCAACTCTAACTTACTGAGGCAATCGGCCTCAACTATGATTTGCCCAACTCATACTCAACACAAGATGGTGAACGCATCTTCAAGGAGTTCCGCCTTCTTCTTGCTGGCCATACCACCGGTGTCGCTCCTTGCCGGTGATTACGACCTTTGTCCCAGCTCCAATTTGTCTTTTCATTGATAACACATCTTGACGTTGACGCAGACTCGCATTAGAGTTTATCCACGAGAGAACTTAGACACATCTGCAAAAACTCTCATGTGCACACACACAAAAATGGCGACGACAACTCCTAAAACCGCACATCACCTGCTTCTCTTTTCATCCTATTTCCTTCTCACGTCTAAAGCTCTTGCTTCTTTCTCTTTTCATGAGCCTGCATAGTCACAGCATTAGTGCAAAGTTTTCACGCCATGCGTACTTCAGTACCGTGGATGCATCCGCTCTCCGCCCTTCCAGCGACAAAATGATCGATCTCACGTCAAAAATTAGCGACGGATCCACGATTTCGCCGCATGTTACCAGGACTCTACGCTGCCTGATCTGATCGCTGTTCTGGTGCTCGAAGCGACTCTGCCTGTGAGTCGCATATCCGCCCTGGGGAGTCGCACCGCCACGCTTGCACCCGTCCTGCGCCGCCGCTTCGGCCACCTCGGATGCGCTGCCGCTCGGAGCTCGGCCTCTACACCGAGCCGGTCGTGCGCTTTTGCTAGAGAGATTGACCTCCGTATCAAGCCGCACGCTTTACTTCTCTGTTGTTGCCTTGACTTTTGCTAATCAATCTGCCTTGGCGATGCTTTCCATGGATATGCCATACTCGCGAAGAAACGACTCGAAAATCCGACAACTGCTCTCTACGTGATGCCGCCTCCGGTATTTCCTCTGTGCTGCCGCGCAGAGCCCTTGCGCTCTTACGATGATAGCCCGTCCCGAGACGCAACATTGGTGGCCTCCCCCGGGGTAAGCGCAACACCATGATTAGGATCTCGCTCTGATACCAATTGTTGGAACAGAACGCTAAAAAACATTGAGACAATTTTTTCTTTATTACTTCTCGCTCTATTCATTTTTACAACTGAGATTTTTTCCTATATTTATACCCAAAATTTCAGCCCACACAACCGAAATAGGATTCCACCTCCTTTTCCTAATCAGACTCCTTTTCCTAAACTTTATTAATACAAACTTTCCAACCTAAAACTTTCCTATTACAAAGATTATTTCTATCAACATCATGGTTGAGTAGAGACGCCGAAACAAAGAGAACAGCCCAGCGATGACAATAGAGAAGATGACTGCGGTGGAACTTGACGGCCTATGCCAAATATCTACGACATGAGCTATATTTAAACCAGGAGCTCTGTGTTAGAGCCTGGGAAGGAAAATTTAGAGGAAACTGAAGGAAGGCAAAGAACAAAGGTAGTCTCTGGTGGAGAACGCTTGGGTGGCGAATCAAGGTGAAAAGAAGAAACAAAGATCCAATGGCCAATTAGCAATTTAGTAAAAGGGTAATTAGTACTGTGGCTGTAAGAATCTTGTCTTTACCTTCTAATCACTGTCTGCCGTTGTTTACTTTCAGAACTTTCTTTTACTACTGTTATTTCGATCGATCGCTGTAAGTAAACTAGGTATATAAGCCCTGATGATGAGTAAAATGGATAAAGGATGATCAAAAGTATATTCTCTAGTTTGGTAAAGTAGAACCCTAGTTTCTGTTCGTTCTTCTCTGGTCTTACCAAAATTCCGTCAGATTTTGGAGTCGGATTGACAATGGGTCCTTACAAATTGAAATCATAGCTGGCTCTTTCCTTGGCAAAGGACTTTGGGGCGGAGAGATTGGATTGATGTTGGCTAGCTTGTAAAATCCCTCGATCCATTAATTGAAGGAAATCCGGTGAAGAAGAGTGAGACATGGATGTGGGCATAGAGATTGAGAAGATTCAGGCTCGTCGATTTAGAGTCGTTGAAAGCTGATGTAGCGGAGATTAAGGCCATATTAATGAGCAATTGTTAGAACCAGTTCAGTGCGAGCTGAAAAATTCAGAGGGAAGTTCAGACCGTTATGAAATAAGGAAGTCCAACCGTATTTAGTTAGAATTATATCTCTTATTTGTGTGAACGAATTCGAACTCTTCTCTCCCCTCCTATATATATTGGGCATCCCCCATTGTATTCGATGAATCAATAAAGCAAGAGAGATTTCCACCCTGTGTTCTGTGTGTCCTCGTCTCTTGATTTGCGTGTTCTTGCTTGTTTGCCGGTGATTCGAGCAGATGGACGACTTCGTTTTACAACACGTTATCAGCACGAGTCTCTACCACAAGAAGGAGGATTGTCGATTACAATGAACGACTACTACCGGCGATTGATCATCCGATCCGATCTGCAATCAACTCGCCATCACGCCGACACCCACTCGGATTGCCGAAAAAGTCCTACGCGATAGTCTACAGAATTTCTCCTACAGATCGAATCAAGGTAATAGACCAGTATGGTCGATTGAATCACAATCTGAGAGTACAATGTTGCTACTGTTTATAAAAAAAACCATATGGTCTCACCCGAAGCGCCTCGCCGCCCTGGTTCTAGCATTGGCGACCGAGATTCCGCATCCGAAGCCGTGACCGGCTGCACCATTGCCGAGCCTGCCGCGCTAGAAGCCGCGCCCGGCCGTGCTGCCGTCGGGCCCACCGCCCACAGCTTCCGCCTCCGCCGTCGCAGTTGCGCCTGAGGCTTGCCGCCCGATGCGCTGCGCCACGCCGCCTCGGTGCTCCTTAGCCGCACTGCCTGAAGTGGCACTCCTCGGCCGTGCCGTCCGAAGTGGCGCTCGTCAAATGCGCACTACGTCGCGTTCGTGGCCTCCGACCGCTGGCCTAACCCGCATTCTGCGCCAGCAGCGCCCTGCGTGCGCCACGACATGCCTGAGGCCTCCCTTCGCGGCAGGAGACCGTAGCGCCTTCGGCCATGAGTGCCAATGCTCGCATCGCCGTGCGCCCACATCGCTGCACGTTGCTCCCCTGATCGCCTGGAAGCCGCCACCACGGGAGACAAAGATGCGAGTGGCGGCTAGGTTTTTTTTTACCCTAGCCGCCGGGTTCTAATGCTCCCCCGTGGGACGCACGATTGATGAGCCGGCAACCGACCTGCACGGCCCAGGGTTAGTATGGCCCGTTCAATAAATTCGTAAGCATTTATGTCACCAACTCAAGGATGCTGGATAGCTACTACGTGATCATGTCTCCATATCACAGTGCTAAGCAGTTGCATTGCATATATATGCCTCGATATTTAACACTTTGGAATTTTCATGCCCTAGGTTTATTTTCTAGCTACATATCATGTTTAATATATGATGTTTTTTTATTTAAGTAATTCTAAAAATTACTTAATAATTAACAGAAAATGATAGAAAATTATGAAAATAATCGAGCTATCAAAGTAGTTTTGTACTTGAGGGTATAAGTGGTTGGGTTTTGATTTCTGTTTTGAAAAACGGATACAAGATAATTAGTGTCTAAGGAAAACACACATAAAGCTAGGTTTCTTAATTGGCGCTCAGAATCGGGAAGTGCTCCCTCCCTCATGTGAGCCCTGGGGGCGGGTTGACCTGGCCAAGAGTCAACTTGACGGAGGCATTCATTACATATTTTCATACCCAACCAACAAGAGTTATATAAGATATAATTAGCAAAAGTGTTGCTTACCCATGTTCCCACACTCTGCGTCATGTTGCTAGATTAAATTTCTTAGCTTGATTTTCATGTTTATATATGTTGTACATATTATTTTCTATTATTCAGTGATTCTGAAAATTGCTTGAATAATTAGCAGAAAACTATGAAAAATGCTACAAAATTTTATATAGCTTATTAAAAGCTCCATTTCTCTAGATTAATTGTCCTAGCATAATTTCCATATTGATATGTTGAAATTTATTTTCGTGTTACATGGTAATTCTGAAAGTTGCTGAATAATTAACAGAAAACCATGAAAATTGCTAGAAAAAATTCTGGGAAACATTTAGATAATTATCTACTGAATAAATATAGACCAAGCTTAACTGATTGAAGAGTGAGCATGCAATATAATGATTTTACTAGTAGTAAAAGTCATTTTGCATAAATAGAAATAGGATGTGTTGGACATCGCAAAGAGGGAACTTATCAAATTTGCCCTGAATGGCAATAATTACCTTACCCGAGAAATGAAGTATCATCACGCACTTTCTAATGGGAGTCTTGCAGTGCCTGAAGCACATGCAAAATGCTTAGCAGGCTAGTAATAGCCATGCCCGCAGCAAAGGCAAAATGATAAGAAGGGAAAGAGCAATTCATAGTGGAAAAGTAAAAGATAAAGGGTTAGGGACTTCCAGAAGTAAGGCTGCAATCCCTGTTTTAGGTATGAATGCATTGCCTATTGGTCATGCAACTATTGCATTCCGAAGTATGTGGTAGGTCTTTACACAAAATCTACAGAAAAAATCAATAAGACCCAGTGTAAACAATGTTGAATCATACTTCACCGCTCAACCTGTTGTTGACACGGTCTTTGAAAAAGTGTGATAATATGGTTATTGAAATTATAAAGTTCGAGGGGTCCCAGAAGGACATATGCGACTCATATGGAGATCTGGATTAGTCTCCTGAGTATTCCTTCCTTTGCTAGTCGATGTCACATATTCCTTATAAGTTTCCTTATCAGTTTAGCCCTAGTTCCTGAATAAACATTTGGTCTACGCTCCTGTTGAGCGGTTATCAATTAAAATTGAATAAATTAATATTTCCCAGATATTTGTTTAATTGTGCTATGTTTGTTCTATATTCTACAATTTGTTCCTAGTGCAACAATTGTTTGATTGATAAATCATACTTCTAATATATAACAAAGTATAATTTGATAGCGGAGGAGAAAATCTGTCTAGAAGACAGTTGTGCCACACTAAGTGAATTGGAATTATTATGATTATCGCCAGAATCAATACTCTCATAGTTGGCACTAGAAAAATGCCATATCATACCCTGAGTCCCGTCGTACTCTCTTAAAGTTTTAAAGACATTAGTCTGAATTGTTTCCATATAGAGACAAAGAGTGAGGATGGTACAAAATACCTCCTCATAACTAAATTTAATGGGTGTAATTAACGTGTGGTTAAAAAGCTTCATTCATTCTCCTCGAGGTTATACTATGCACATATAAAACATGAAGTTTATGTTGCAATAAAAATTCATAAATATTTAAAGATCTAGCAGATCGACTGGGTTATATTGAATTGAATATTGTAAGAAGAATAATTATAATTCTGTTGGCCATAGTGTAAAGTCTTTCCTAAACCTCAAGTTTTCTTATGCCCTGTTGCTTAAAAACTTAGATCCTCTTATCTAAAAGTTAGGGAAGAATCACTGAATTTCTTGGAGAAAATTCAAAGTAATATATGCGAACCTATTTAGCCCCTGTCGGGCCCCTTCAGATATTTTATGATACTAATAGATGCTTCTACTAGATGGTCCTATGTAGGTCTCTTATCTACTAGGTACCATGTTTCTACCAAAATTAATTGCCTAAATTATTAAGTTAAGAGCCTACTTTCCAGAAGAAAGGATCAAGTCCATTTGAATGGGCAGTGCTGGCGAGTTTATCTCAGAGCATTTAATGTCTATTATATGGCTCCGAGAATTAATGTAAAGCATCTCGTACCTAATATCCGCTCTCAAAATGGCTTTGTAGAGTCATTATATTAAAAGAACAAAACTTATTATATTGATTGGCCACTCTTGCAAAGTAGTTGGCTTCCCACCGGTTGTTGGAACCATGCAGTGCTGCATACTGCGGTAATAATTCAACTCAGTCCAACTGCACATCCCAAAATTTCCCCGTTGCAGAGAGTGCGTGGAAAAGAATTAAGTGTTTCCCATCTGCGAAAATCTAGCTATACTGTATACATACCAATCTCTCCATCACAGCGTACAATCATAGGAACTCACCAGAAGTTGAGGATCTATGTAGGTTATGAGTCTCCATCATGTATTAAAATACCTAGAGCCTATGACAAGGGATCTGTACACGGCTCAATACGCTGATTGTACTAAGGACATTTTTCGGCATTAGGGGGAGATAAGTACCACATTAGAGAACGCCGAGTCCTTAGATCCACGCACTAGAAAGACCAAACTTGAAGTTCATGGATAATAAATCTGCAACAAATAAGCTAATAATCTGCCAAATGCCTTCACTGGTCATAAGGGAGTGAAAGATCTCATATATCTGCAGTATATGCACCTGAAAGAGTGGAAATATCTTAGAAGGATATTGAACCCACTCTTGACCCTCACGATAAGAAGAGGGGGAGGCCTCCAGGTGCACAGGACTCAATTCCGCGGAGACTTCTGTAGAAGTAGAGAACCGAACAAATGAGAACACTACCCATGACAATAGAAGAAGCTCAACCTGATATTGAGAAAATCCCTGAAGTGAGCCATCCTGGAGATGGTAGCATTTCTGAAGTGATCCATCCTGAAGATGATAACCCCAGCGTATATTTGCCCGTACAATTCCACGCTGGAAAGTCGGAACACCCAGACTCTGTCGTTGTGGGAAATCATGAGGAGCTGGAAGAAATTTATATAGATATATCCCCGAAGTGATGTAGGAGAAATTAATAAAAGAAAGACTACAATTGTCGACATATATTTGCCTCTAAAATTGCTAAAAAAGCTGGATCCAGAATCGAAGTCCATGGCAGAGTGCCAGAAGCGCTCAGATAGGGTCAAACAAAAAAAGCAATTGAGGTAGCGCTTGCTTAATAAGAGGAAAGTTTCTAGTCCTGTTAAACATTTCCTAAATTGTTCCCTGAAAGATCAAATGGGTTTTTCATCCAGAAGAAAAATGAAAATACCTAGGTGGTGAGATAAAAAAGAGAGGCTTGTAGCACAAGAGTTCACGCAGAGACCTGGTATCGATTCTCCCGTAAAGAGTGGAATAATGTTTCGAAATTTAATATTAATGGCAGAAAGTTTAACTTACCAATGCAGTAGATGAATGTTGTGACCGCATATTTATGGGTCACTGGATTTGGATTTTTATATGAGAGTCCCTAGTGGTGTCAAAATCCCGGATCCTAATAATCACAATAAGTATAGTATGATCAAGCTGAAGAGATCGATATACAGATTAAATGTAGGGACCCGGATTACCAAATCCGAACCCTCTGTGTTTCAACCGTACTAGTCCAGGAACAGCTAGCACACACAGTCATACAGTGATGATAACACAGACATATCATAAAAACAACAGTAAATAAGCAAAAGAGCGTAAACATCATCATCACATTATTACAAGTATCAAGCCTTACGGCTTAATTGTGAAAGTAACAGCAGAAATGTAGCAACAAAAAGAGCCAGTCAATGTGCCCACAGGCAACCGACTGGGGTACGCTCCCGAGAAGTCTGGCTCATCCTCCTCATCAAAGTCTTCACCGCAGATGTCGAACGGTGGAATGCAGGCTCTTGGATAGCTAGCTCTGATCTCTTCATCTGCTTTATGGAATAAGCAGCCCCGTAATGAAAAGCGAGGGTGAGTATGCAACATACTCAGCAAGTCTTGGAAACTTAATGCAAATAACTAAATGCAAGGCTTAAACAAAGGATGGCATATAGGGTTCATTTGCATAAAGCGAAATTGAAATTTAAATACAAGTAATAATTTCATAAAGCAGCATTTAACAAAATGTAAATAGCATAATTAATTAAATTGAAGTATAACAATTTTCCAGGTTCCAACTACCTGGTTGGCTCCAACCGCCAAACTAATATCCGGAGTTCCAGCCACTCACGGATTCCCAACCACATTTTCATTTAAACCAAAACCATCATTTTCGTTTCAAACCTAAACCATAAAAATCTATTATGTGAAAGCGTTCCACGCTTGCCCTTGTCTGTGGGCACGGCTACTCAAGTAGTTTTGACTCTGCAGAGTTGGTACACTTTACCCACACGACATGATCAACCCCTTCGCCAAGCTATTGACACACTTCCTTTGGTGTCCCGTGGAGACCATGACAAGGCCTTTACAATGCATAATACCGCTACCGACTCACTAAGGTTTCACATTTATTCTGCTAAATCCACCCAAAGACTGAAGCCCCTCTTGCGCCTTGCAAGTACCCTCCCAAGAAACCGCAGATGGCCCAATGGCGAAGTCAAATAACGATACATGCAAATTACTTAGCCAGGTCGTACCCATAATAGACATGTGGTTGTACTGTATAGCATGGCCCAAGGTAACACACGACCTGTCCTTAATTGACTAGGGTGAAACAATCACATTCCAAAATTTTGTGCATCCTGCACCCACCATTCAACCATCCACCCTGGTCTAAATCATTTTCCACTTTTATTCTTCAAATTAATACCGGCAACACCAATTGCCATATTTTCACAACTCAATTCGAATCAAATATGAAAGCATTTCCATAATGGTAAGATACCGACGTGATTAAGCATGGCTAAGCATTTTCTACCGTCCCATAATACCAAAATGATTATTATTACAGAAATTAATTTTCCTAGGGTGTCAACAGTTGTCAAAATGAATATCAATGTGGGTATAACAATTTGGCATTTATCTAAGCATTTAAAATGACATTAAAGTACAGTACGCAAATAGTGAGCATGCAATAATTTAAACACAAAATAGCATTTCATAAACTTGGGTTCAATATGGTCAAGGAAGACTTGCCTTCAACCTCTCCCGCTGTTGCTACCTCCGCTGGATGCTCCGCTCGCTCAACCGCTGTGTCGTCTACACGCAAAACACGCAAATCGAGACAAAAATAAATAAAACAAAAATAAATAAAATTCAAAATAAATACACCAACAGATAGATCTTGATTTTAGATGAATTTAGAAATTTGAATCGTTCGAATCGGAGTTCGAACGGGCTCTCGGAAGTTTCTCGGGAGGAAAAATCGGAAAAATCACTAGGGTTGACACGTGTCACTACGCTATTGGCTGGAAATTCGGATTTTCAGGAATAATCAGAAAATACAAAATATGCGCGCTGATACGTGGGGTCCACGAGTCAGCGACTCGGTCCACCGTGAACTGGGTGCACCGAGAGGGTGTGCGGTGACGTGGCGTGTACGTGGCGGACACCTGGGCACTAGGGTACACGTGGCGGTGACGTGGCGCTGACATGGCTAGGCTTGGGTTTTCGGCTGACGTGGCAACGACGTGGCAGCGACGTGGTGTGTCGTGGCGCAATCGTGGCTTGCACGTGACGCCACGCGGCGGCTGACTCGACGCGACCCTACTGACTGGGACCGCCACTTGGATCGGGGCTGAGATGGCTACGACGTGGCGCACACGCGTCTCGCACGCGGCACCACGCGGCGGACACGGCGACACGGGAAGGTGACAAGGCAGTTGTGGCTTACCTGCAATACGTGGCAAGGATCTGGCCGTCGCAGTGAAGATCGACGGCGGAGGGTAACGGAGAAGCACGCGACGGTGAGGCGGCGGCGCAAACGCCCAGAGCTGGAGAAGACGACACCAAATCGGCGGAGGAGCAACAGATCGGGACCAACTATTAGTTGATCCGGAAGAGGATGGAAAGATGAACTCGATGGTACCAAAAAGAGCGACGGAGACTCACCGGAGTTGAGGGAATTAACGGCGGAAGGGCTCGGGCACGGTCGGTAACTTCGGCGAGGTCGCACAGCCGCACGGAGGCGTGTCCACCGGAGAGAGAAGAGGGGAAATGAGCGGCGCAGGGAGGGGAACCTCGGGAGGTGCGCGGCGTGAGCTTATATAGCCTAGGGTTGCGGGAAATGGCACGAAAAGCGAGGTTGGTCGGGCTAGGGTTAGCACGGGCGGCAAGGGTGGTGGCGGCGATGGACGCACGGGACCGTCGATTTGAAATCAACGCCAGCGCGAAAAGGTTTAGGGTTTGGGTTCGGCCGGGGTGGCGGCGCGAACGTTGGCCCTTGGATCGGCAATCAGCGACTGATGAAGATGAGGGTTTCGTAGTGGTGGGTCAGGCGAGGAAATGGGCCAGCGTCTTTGTGAAGCGGAGCGCCGAAGGAATAAAGAACGATGCCGATGATGAGGAGGAACAGTGAAATCGGCCCATAAGAAGGAAAAAGAGATTTAGGAATTAAGAAAAATTTAGAAAATCTGAATAAACTTCAAATAAATCAAATAAATAGCAAATAAATTCGAAAAAATCCCCAAAAATGCAGAAAAATCAAATGAAGCACAAGGAATCCAATCAAAATAAGAAATAATTAATTTGAAGTATGGATTAATCTAATTAAATCCTTTTTAACTTTGAAGATTCAATTTAAGCTAGATTAATTTCAAATAAAATGCAACGGGTTCGGATTTTGAAGTTCGAACTCCAAAAAATTGAAAACGGAATGTTACAAACCTCCCCCCCTAACAAGAAATCTCGACCCCGAGATTTGGAACTAACCAGGGAAAAAGGCTGGGGTACTCCGCTCGAAGATCCTCCTCGCGCTCCCAAGTGGCTTCCTCTTCTAGATGGTTGCTCAACTGCACCTTGCAGAACTTGATCACCTTGTTCCTTGTCCTGCACTCAGCTTCCTCCAGAATTCTGATTGGATACTCTGGGTAGGTGAGATCTTCATGCAGCTCAACATCTTCAAACTGCAACTGGCTTTCAGGCACTCTGAGGCACTTCCTCAACTGTGACACATGGAAGACATTGTGCACATTCGACAGTTGCGGTGGCAACTCCAACTGATATGCCACTTCCCCACTTCTGGCTAGAATTGGGAAAGGTCCAATGAATCTCAGTGCCAACTTGCCTCGAACTCGGAATCGACGCATCCCTTTGAGTGGGAAGACCTTCAGGTACACATAATCGCCAGGTGCAAAGGTCAACTCTCTCCTGCGATTATCTGCATAGCTTTTCTGCCTAGACTGCGATATCCTCAACCTTTCCTGAATCATCTTCACTTGTTCCTCAGCCTGCTGCAGGATATCCGGTCCGAAGACTTGACGATCTCCTGTCTCGTGCCAACAGAGGGGTGTCCTGCACTTCCTTCCATATAGAGCTTCAAACGGCGCCATCTGCAAGCCGGCACGATAATCATTGTTGTAGGAGAACTCCGCATATGGCAAACTCGTCCTCCCGGTATTGCATTGGACAATGCATGTGGCTCTCAACATATCCTCCAATCTGGTTCACACCGCCACCATCCCATCCGTCTGGGATGATAAGTATCTTGAAGTTCATTGGTGCCTAATGCTTCTTGTAACTTTTGCTAGAATCTAGATGTGAATTGGGTACCCGATCCAAACGATCTTCTTGGGCACACCATGCATACACACAATCCGGAGACATATCTGACTCTGCAAGCCTATCTCCGTATAGGTTGTCTTCACAGGGATGAAATGTGCAACTTTTGTCGATCGATCCATGACAACCCAAATCGAGTCATAGCCCGACTCGGTCCTCGGAAGTCCCAGTAATGAAGTCCATCCCAACTTCTTCCCACTTCCATTCGAGCACCTTCAATGGTCGCAACAAACCTCTTTGGCCTCGATGTTCAAACTTTCACTCGTTGCACACATCGCACATGGCTATGAACTCTGCAATTTCCTTCCTCATCCTGGGCCACCAATAAGCACCTCGAAGGTCATGATACATCTTGGTGTTGCCGGGATGAATCGAATATGCTGACTCGTGTGCTTCCTTCAGTATCAACTACTTGAGTTCTTTTTGATTCGGCACATAGATACTCTTCCCAAGCCAAACTGTCCCTTCCTCATCTTCTGAGAATCCCAGGGCTTTACCTTCCTTGATCCTTTCCTTGATCCTAGCAGCTTCCTTGTCTGACTTCTGCAATTTCTTGATTTGAACCACCATAATTGGTTGAACTTCCAAAGCAGCAACATATCCTTCTTCCACCAACCCCAAGTTCAGACGCTGAAACTCCTCATGAAGAGCAGGCTGACCTTCTTGAACCATCAAATGGTTGCAGTAGCTCTTTCGGCTCAGTGCATCGGCAACCACATTCGCCTTACCAGGATGGTAATGGATGCCCGCATCATAATCTTTTATCGGCTCAACCATCTTCTTTGCCTCAAGTTGAGATCTCTTGAGTGAAGATGTATTCGAACTCTTGTGGTGCATGAAGATCTCGCACCGATTTCCAATGAGATAGTGCCTCCACACTTCAATGCATGCACAATAGCAGCCCAATTCCAAGTCATGGGTTGGATAATTCTCCTCATGTGGTCGCAATTGCCGCGAGGCGTGCGACTACCTTGCCTTCCTCAAGATCACACAACCTGCACCCACCTCGAAGCATCACAATAGATCTCAAATCCTTTCTAAATGTCCGGGCACACAAGCACTGGGGCTGTAGTCAACCTTTTCTTCAACTCCTGAAAGCTCTGCTCGCAAGCTTCAGTCCACTCAAACTTCTTCTCCTTCTTCAGCAGCTGGGTGAGCGGTCTAGCAATCTTCGAGAAGCCTTCAATGAACCTCTGATAGTATCCCGCTAAACCAAGAAAACTTCGGATATCCGGCACTGACTTGGGCTGCCTCCAATCAAGCACTCCTTTTACTTTCTCCGGGTCAACTGAGACACCTCTAGCAGAGATGATATGACCCAAGAAGGCAACTTCAGTCAACCAGAACTCACACTTGCTGAACTTGGCATACAGCTGGTGACTTCTGAGCTTCTCTAAGACCATCCTCAGATGTCCTTCATGCTCAGCCTCATCTCGAGAATAGATAAGAATGTCATTGATGAACACCACCACAAACTTATCCAGATAATCCATGAACACCTTGTTCATCAGATTCATGAAATAGGCTGGGGCATTGGTCAGACCAAAGGACATGACTGTGAACTCATACAGTCCATACCGAGTGGCAAAGGTTATCTTCGGAATGTCCTACGGCCTTATCTTCAGCTGATGGTATCCAGATCGCAGATCGATCTTGGAGAAGACGCAAGCTCCCTTCAGCTGATCAAACAAATCATCGATCCTGGGCAAGGGATACTTGTTCTTGATCGTGACCTCATTCAGAGCTCTGTAGTCGACGCACATCTGTAGGCTGTTGTCCTTCTTCTTCACAAAGAGCACTGGCGCTCCCCAAGGCGACGAACTCGGACGAACAAACCCCTTCTCTTGCAGCTCTTCAATCTGCTTCTTCATCTCGGCAAGTTCATTGGCTGGCATGCGGTAGGGTCTCTTGGAGATAGGAGCTGTGCCGGGGACTAGTTCTATGGTGAACTCAATGTCCCGATCAGGCGGCATGCCTGGCAACTCCTCCGGAAACACATCCGGGTATTCACTCACCACCGGCACTTTTTCCACAGTGATTTCTTCCAGCCGATTCAATGTGCACTTCCTACTTGAGGACTGATCAGACATACACTCCACTCGAGTGCCTTCTGCATTGGTGAGAGTGATGGCTCTACGGCCGCAATCAATTTGACCTTTGAACTTGGTCAACCAGTCCATCCCTAGGATGACATCTATTCCCTTTGAATCCAGAATGATGAGATTCGCTAGGAATTCCACCCCATTGATTCTTATGGCGGCGCTTGGGCACACCAAATCAGTTTTCATTTCTTTGCCTGGAGATTGCACTATCATAGGGCTCTTGAGAGGAAAAGACTCCAAACCAAATTGCTCAACAAAACACTTGAAGATAAAAGAATGCGACGCTCCAGAATCGAACAACACTGTGGCATGAATTGAATTGACAAGGAACGTACCCAGTACCACATCTGGTGCATCCTGAGCCTCCTCTGTAGTCACGTGGTTGACACGCCCTCTCCCAAATGACTGCTGAGTCCTGGGGGTGTGAGGCGCTCCACGGCCCGATCCACGAGCCGGAGTCTTGGCCGGCTGCTCCCAAGCTGAGCAGTCACAGTGTCATTGGTGGACGCCTCCGAGGACATTGCAGGCATAGTGACCCACCGATGGCAATGAAAGACTGACTCTGCAGATTGGTGTTCCCTTGCGGTTGAGTCTTGCAACGTCTTTGCGGTCCACGAGCAACTGGCGAGGTCGAGAGAAAGGTGTCTGGTGCTCTGACAAAGGCGTCCTGCTGCCCACCGAGGTGGAAAGCGCCGAGACCCACTCGCTCCCTCTCGAGCACAGAAAGCCATCTTCCTCTTGCGCGACTCGTCAGCCGGCGCCGAGCATCCTCTGCACTAGGGCCTTGTTCACCATGTCTTTGAAAGTTGGGAAATCAAATGCAACCACTGGACTTTGATATCGGGTCCGACCCTCCATGAACCTCCAAATCTTGGCACTGTCGGTGGCCACATCCTCTGGTGCATATCTCGACAAGCGGGTGAACTGATTGAGATACTCGACACACTCGATTCCCCGACGCAGCCTTCCGAACTCTCTCTTCTTCATCTCAATGATCCCAAAGAGTACATGAGCGATCTGAAAGCCTCGGTGAACTCCTCCCAAGTGATCGCCTGAGCGTTCTGATGGGCTGCACAGAAGTTGTCCCACCAGGTAGCAGCGACTCCCTTCAACTGATGGCTGGCGTAAAGCACCTTCTCACGATCATCGCACTGGGCCAGCTGAAGCTTCTTCTCCACATCTCTGAGCCAATCGTCCACCTCCAAAGGCTCTCCTGCGCCTGAGAAGTTAGGCGGTCGGGTCCTCATGAACTCCCCAAGCTTGATCCGGGTGAAACATCTTGGCCAGGCCAATGGTCTTTTCTGATTGTTCACCATGTTACGTGCGTGGGCTCAGAGAAGCTGAAGTCATCGCCATCATTTGCTTATGATATCGCCATCCGAGGTGAAAAAGGTGGTGAGCGGCAACTCTGCTTGTGACTCTGCGTCTTTGCTCTGAGGAATCCTGCTGATCCTATGGCACTGCTCGGCCACGACCACGGCCTCTGCCTCTGCAACCACGGCCTCTGCCCTGACCTTCTATCTGAGCAACGGCCAAGGAAAAGTTAGCAAAGACAAGAGGGAAAAGCACAAGACGAGAGGGAAAAGGCAAAAGATAAGAAGACTAGGGGTAGCCATTCCAAGGCAAAACAGCAACTAAAACTCCAACGCAAGATGGCTGCGACACCATGCCTAGGGCAAGTGTACAACACACCCAGCAAGCACGCAACAAAATCCAATAAACTCCGATTACTAAACGAAGAAGGAATAACATGGGCACTAATAACTTATTCTTCACAGGAGTCCTTTTGAGCGATCTTCCGTCCACTTGATCCTTCTAGCAGTCCTTCCATCTGTCTTGCAGTCGATCGAAAACTTAGAGAAATTTCAGGGAATAAGATCAAATTTAATTTTCAAAATAATATTCCAGAAGAGGAAAGAAGTAAGAACCTAATAATAAGGTAAGAGGAGACAATCTATTAATTACCAATTTGTTGGTTTGATTTAGAAAATAATTTGGAAATTCTAACGACCATTCTAACTAGGGTTGCGACCTACAGTCGATATGGCTCGATACCACCTCAGGGGACCCAGTTACCAAATCCGAACCCTCTCAGTTTCAACAGTGCTAGTCGAGAACAGCTAGCACACACACGATCATCTGATGATGATAACACAGACATATCATAAAGTAAACAAAAGTAAATAAGCAAAAGAGCGTAAACATCATCATCACATTATTACAAGTATCGAGCCTTACGGCTTAAGTGTGAAATAAATGAAATGTAGCAACAAAAGAGCGATCAATGTGCCAGCAACAGCCGACAGAATGCGCTCCCTAGAAGTCCGGCTCATTCTCCTCATCAAAGTCTTCACTGCAGATGTCGAATGGTGGAATGCAGGCTCTTGGATAGCTAGCTCTGATCTCTTCATCTGCTTTATCGAATAAGCAGCCCCGCAATGAAAAGCGAGGGTGAGTATGCAACATACTCAGCAAGTCTCAGAAACTTAATGCAAGGCTTAAACAAAGGATGGCATATAGGGTTCATTTGCATAAAGCGAAATTGAAATTTAAATACAAGTAATAATTTCATAAAGCAACATTTAACAAAATGTAAATATCATAATTAATTAAATTGAAGTATAACAATTTTCCAGGTTCCAACTACCTGGTTGGCTCCAACCGCCAAACTAATATCCGGAGTTCCAGCCACTCACGGATTCCCAACCACATTTTCATTTAAACCAAAACCATCATTTTCGTTTAAAACCAAAACCAGAAAAATCTACTATGTGAAAGCGTTCCACGCTTGCCCTTGTCCGTGGGCACGGCTACTCAAGTAGTTTTGACTCTGCAGAGTTGGTACACTTTACCCACACGACATGATCAACCCCTTTCGCCAAGCTATTGACACACTTCCTTTGGTGTGCCGGCAGGGAGACCATGACAAGGCCTTTACAATGCATAATACCGCTACCGACTTCGCCCGCTAAGGTTTCACCGCTGTTAGGGCTAAATCCGCCCAGTACAGAAGCCCCCTCTTGTGCCTTGCAAGTACCCTCCCGGCAAACCGCACAGCCCAATGGCGAAGTCAAATAACGATACATGCAAATTACTTAGCCAGGTCGTACCCATAATAGACATGTGGTTGTACTATATAGCATGGCCCAAGGTAACACATGACCGGTCCTTAATTGACTAGGGCGGAACAATCACATTCCAAAATTTTGTGCATCCTGCACCCACCATTCAATCATCCGCCCCGGTCTAAATCATTTTTCACTTTTATTCTTCAAATTAATACCGGCAACACCAATTGCCATATTTTCACAATTCAATTTGAATCAAATATGAAAGCATTTCCATAATGGTAAGGTACCGACGTGATTAAGCATGGCTAAGCATTTTCTACCGTCCCATAATACCAAAATGATTTTTATTACAGTAATTAATTTTCCTAGGGTGTCAACAGTTGTCAAAATGAATATCAATGTGGGTATAACAATTTGGCATTTATCTAAGCATTTAAAATGACATTAAAGTCTGACGCATAAATAGTGAGCATGCAATAATTTAAACACAAAATAGCATTTCATAAACTTGGGTTCAATATTGTCAAGGAAGACTTGCCTTCAGCCTCTCCATTCTTGCTACCTCCATTTGGATGCTCACTCGCTCAACCATTGCGTCGTCTACCGCGAAACACGCAAATCGAGACAAAAATAAATAAAATCCAAAAATTCAAAATAAATACACTAACAGATAGATCTTGATTTTAGATGAATTTAGAAATTTGAATCGTTCGAATCGGAGTTCGAACGGAGGAGAACGGGCTCTCGGAAGTTTCTCGGGAGGAAAAATCGGAAAAATCACTAGGGTTGGCACGTGTCACTACGCTATTGGCTGGAAATTCGGATTTTCAGGAATAATCGGAAAATACGAAATATGCGCGCTGATACGTGGGGTCCACGAGTCAGCGACTCGGTCCACCGTGAACTGGGTGCACCGAGAGGGTGTGCGGTGACGTGGCGTGTACGTGGCGGACACCTGGGCAATAGGGTACACGTGGCGGTGACGTGGCGCTGACATGGGGTTTTCGGCTGACGTGGCAACGACGTGGCAGTGACGTGGTGTGACGTGGCGCAATCGTGGCTTGCACGTGACGCCACGCGGCGGCTGACTCGACGCGACCCTGCTGACTGGGACCGCCACTTGGATCGGGGCTGAGATGGCTACGACGTGGCGCACACGCGTCTCGCACGCGACGGACACGGTGACACGGGAAGTTGACAAGGCTGTTGTGGCTTACCTGCAATACGTGGCAAGGATCTGGCCGTCGCAGTGAAGATCGACGGCGGAGGGTAACGGAGAAGCACGCGACGGTGAGGCGGCGGCGCAAACGCCCAGAGCTGGAGAAGACGACACCAAATTGGCGGAGGAGCAACAGATCAGGACCAACTATTAGTGGATCCGGAAGAGGATGGAAAGATGAACTCGATGGTACCAAAAAGAGCGACGGAGACTCACCGGAGTTGAGGGAATTAACGGCGGAAGGGCTCGGACGCGCGGTAACTCGGCGAGGTCGCCTGACCGACGAGGCGTCTCCGTGGAGAGAGAGAGGTCTTGTGCGGCGAGGAGGAACCTCGGGAGGTGCGCGGCGTGAGCTTATATACCCTAGGGTTGTGTGAAATGGCATGGAAAGCGAGGTTGGTCGGGCTAGGGTTAGCACGGGCGGCGGCGGCTGGGCTGGCAACGTGGACGCACGGGGACCATCGGATTGGAAATCAATGACCAGGCGCGAGTGCGGTTTAGGGTTTGGGTTCGGCCGGGGTGGCGGCGCGAACGTTGGAGATAAAGGAAGCTAGTGCTTACCTCACGACGGAGTTTGGGATGAAAAATTTGGGTAATACCAAATTTTGCTTAGGCCTGCAACTAGAGCATTTCCTAGAAGGAATTCTTGTTCACCAGTCTCCCAATACCCGGAAGGTATTGGAAAGGTTTAATATGGATAAATTGCATCCTTTGAAAACTCCTTGGTCGTAAGATCCCTAGAAGTGGATAAAGACCCTTTCAGACCGAGGATGAAAAACGAGGAAGTCTTAGGACCGGAAGTCCCATATTTAAGTGCTATTGGAACACTCATGTATCTTGCGAATTGCACAAGGCCTGATATTGCATTCGCGGTGAATTTGCTAGTGAGACACAGTTCAGCTACAACCAGAAGAACCAAGACTTGACCATGGTGGGATATGCGGATGCTGGCTATCTGTCTGATCCCCACAGTGCCAATCGTAGACTAGTTTTGTGTTTCTCTGCGGTGGTACCGCCGTTTCCTAGCGGTCTTGTAAATAGACCCTGGTAGCAACTTCTAAAAACTACTCAGAGATTATAGCCTTGTATAAAGCCTGACGTGAATGTGTTTGGCTGCAATGTGTGGTTAGCCATATCCAGAAGTCATGTGGTCTTAACACCGTCGATACCCCCCACAATTATCTATAAAGATAATACTACTTGTGTTGCACAAATGTAATTGGGTTATGTGAAGAACGACATCACGAAGCATATTGCTCCAAAGTTATTCCATCCACACGAACTCCAAAAGAGTTGTGAGATAAAGATTGTACGAACTAAGTTGTAACACCCCGGCGCCAAAACGCACCGCGAATGCTACCAAAACCCTGATTCACTAGCGACACCCCTTGGACCAACACATGTCCCAAAGGGTTACCAACCCACGATACTTCTCCACAACAAGATCAACTAAACTGAGAAATACCAAAGAAGACATAAAAGACTAACACCTCTATGAACTTGACTGCAATCGCCCACTAAACTCTAAAACCGGTTTAAAACTAAGTCACCGAAATTTACGAAATTTCAGCATGACCTCTCTAGAAAAATAGGACATCCACTCAGCAGACAGAAAACATATGCAGTCACATGATATCAATCTAGCAGGTCCTTAGTTAACCAACCTCACATCCAATAGAAATAAATAACTCCCCCACGACAAAAGACATATTACAAACACCGAAGTTACATTAGGACTTAACGAATCGCTTAACTAGATTGTGGAGGCGAAGGCGTGCACGTGATACTACTCCCAACCGCAGACGAGCCAACTTCAAGGTACCTAAAGCAGAAACAACAAGCGTGAGTCCAAGACTCAGCAAAGTGCAACAAGTAGACAAAGTAAGAAATTAAACTAAAATACAGCTACTTCAAAACATGGAGTAACAGTTTCTTTAATTGGCCTTCGTAATTAAATGAAGGCAGCTGAATTCATAAAAGATCCAAAACATAAGAGAACGATTACTCCATCATTTACCATAATCATTACTTAACTGAAAACATCCAGGAACAAAAGCGATAATTGACTCCACTTACGCAACCAACTCGAGCGTAACAAAACTTACCTCTTGCCTCAATAAACATTTCGGATGAGTCCACGCCTCAATCCTCAACTTGTTTCTTTCCATTCCTATCAATCCCATTTATCTGTTGCAACACATAATGCAATGGAATGCGTTTATGCTTTCATGCTCAAGTGCACAAAGCATACAAAAGAAGAAGCTCATATCCATACATCACAATCAACTCATTAAACATAATTCATCATTGTCAGTGCAATACAAATGCAATTATGCCTTACAAAGCAGAATCTCAATCCATACATCACAATCAACTCATTAAACATAATTCATCATTGTCAGTGCAATACAGATGTAATTATGCCTTACAAAGTAGAATCTCAATCCATACATCACAATCAACTCATTAAACATGATTCATCATTGTCAATGCAATGCAGATGCAGATTTCACAATTTCCATGCATATGATGCATCATGCACGCTCATCTCCTCTTTTAGCACATACCGGTATGGCCGAGTGTACACCCGTCAGTGTGCACCCTCTCATTCCCCTTCCACCCCGTGGTGAAGGGTGCCTACTCTTACTGACTCGCTCCCATACACCCACGTATATGGGACTACGAGGTAGGACTTTCGTACTCACTATAGGTGAGCACAGAGGCCCGCATCAGAATGGGTCGCCTCTTCCATCATGAATGCACAAATGCAATTGACATTAACCAATTTGCAAACTACAATCATCCCTCACATTTGCATAGCCATAGTCAAATACATAAATATCAGCCACTCCTCACATCCATAAATTACCATTCACATCCCCAACACTCATAATCGCATTCGCAACACTCAAAATCACGTTCTCAACACTTATACTCATACTCACATCACCAATACTCGAGTAATTACTAATTCCATCTATCTTGATTATAAATCAAACCATTTTCGCAATCAAATTCCATACTCCGTCCTCACATTCATTTATCATCAATACTTCATACAAAAACCATAATCTTTTATCATGACTACGAATTGAACCATTATTCTTGAATCAAAACTCATGGCTTTAATATCAATAATACCCTAATCCTACTAGTAAGCACCAACACGGAACACAAGTTAGCACAACAAGTCACATAGACAAGGCACATAATTCTTCAATGTAACACACATAGCAAACAAACAAGGATGCACATGCAAGTTTCATCCATACTAGTGTTGTCAATATAACCACAACAAGCATTAGCGGCTCTCATATCAAATCGATCAAGACATGCAATCTACAATTCACAAAATTCAATCAATTGATGCACTTGCCTTCAACTTCTCGAGACGGTGTGGCGAGACGAGGTTACCACACCTGGGGTCACACCACCTGCACATGGATATAACTCACTCAAAAAAACATGCCCATAAATCAACACAAGACTCATACTAAGTCGGCTTCGCAACCCACTCCTAAAAACCTGGAAACAGAAATCTGCCAACCCGGGACAGCACTTGGTAAAATAGTCATAACTTTTAGTCGGATGAACAAAACTTAGTGATTTCAGTCGCTATTGAAAGATAATTCGATTATCTACAACTTTTTCTATAGCCAACCGACCGGGAAAAACACCGATATTTCTCAGATTTGCGACGAACAGCAGACAGCCGCAGAACTAACGCGTTCTGGACAGCACGCGGTAAAATAGTCATAACTTTTAAATGGCTGAACGAAACTTGATGATTTCAGTCTCTATTGAAAGGTAATTCAATTATCTACAACTGTCGTTATAGCCAAACCCCCATGAAATGCTTGGACAATTTTCAAACAGCAGCTCTAACAGGCGGCAAAAATCTGCTCGAAACTGAAATTTCAAATCACTCTAGTCTCTCAATCCCTCAACTAAATATATTGCAAAACAAGAACCCTAGCTAGGCATTTCATCAAACACCATGCATGCAAGCAATCTCACCCTCAAAATTTCTAGGGTTTTTACCTCCAATCTCTTACTCGTGGAGGAAAGGGAGGTGAGGGGAGGGCTGCAGGTGTTGCTGCTGCTGCTGAAGTCGCTGCCGGAGAGGAGATGCCGGAGGAGCCGTCGGCCGGGGAGGAGATGATGGCGGCGCCGGCCATGGAAGAGGTGCAGCCAGGGGAGGGCTCGGCCAGGGCTGCAGGAGGGCGCAGCCAGGGGAGGGGCGCAGGAGGAGGCCAGGGAGGCGCACGGCAGGGAGTGGCGCCAGGAGGGAGAGTCACCAGGAGCTCAGCCCAGGAAGCAGCGCCAAGGAAGAGGGGAAATGTGGGAGTCAGCAGGGAACCAAAAAATTGCAGCCGAGTTGAAGGAGGAGCCGACTGGAGAATTTTCCTAGGGTCCCCCTCTCTCTTATTTTTATACTCAAACAACTGGTGACTAACCAAAAAGGCTAGGAACAACAAGAAAAGAAACCCCTCCAACAAAAAAAACAAAAATCCAAAGTCCAACTTTAAGCCCTTAGTGCAAACCAAATAAATTTCAACTCTTGGCGCGAAATGACAATTGTCGAGGAGAGGCAAATTACCGCCAAACAAAACGGCACGAAAGAAATTCCCTTTCCGATATGCATTCGGCATATCTCAAAACTTATCGCTAAGATTCTTAAAACTGCGAGACAACAAAACTTTTACCCTTCCGAATAAATCCTTGGATTTAAGAAAACAAAACAATTCCGGCCAAAACCCAGGAAAACGATTTGCGGTATTACATAAGTCATGTGAAAATCTTGCAGATTTGTTCACTAAGTCCTTGCCCAAATCCACATTTCAAAAATGTGTTAAAGGCATTGGAATGATAAGACCTAGAGACATGCAGAGTTCAGGGGAGAAAACCCTTGGACCATAACCCTTATTATGATCCTGAAGATCTTAATAAACCCTGAAGGTTATAAGTTGTACTCTTTTCCCCTTTTGTGAGTTTTCCTAAAGTTTTCTCACATAAAGGTTTTTAATGAGACAACTAGTGCAACATAAAGTGCGAGTGCGATGTACTCTTTTCTCCATCTCCTTTTTCCCACTGGGTTTTTGATTGGAGTTTTTAACGAGACATATGCATTACACGGTATTCACCCATGGGGAGTGTTATGAAATAAGGAAGCCCAACTGTATTTGGTTAGGACTCTATCTCTTATTTGTGTGGGCGAATCCGAACTCTTCTCTCCCCTCCTATATATATTGGGCATCCCCCATTGTATTCGGTGAATCAATAAAGCGAGAGATATTTCCACCCTATGTTCTGTGTGTCCTCATCTCTTGATTCGCGTGTTCTTACTTGTTTGCCGGCGATTCGAGCAGATGGACGACTTCGTTTTACAACACAGACGAAGAAGTGAAGTCTGTGTCTTCGGTAATGATCCAACGAGTTCAACTACATAGATGGACGTTCCACATCAACAGCTGAGTTACCTAAATAAAGAGATCAACGGCAAAAACTCAAAGTAGTAATTATTGTTAGTGGTAATTTTGTCATCAACAAGTTTTGTTTGTTCACCGATGGTCGTCGTTGTAATTTCAGTTGTTTATGTTTACTACAAAGTAATCTTGTAATGATGGGCTTATAAGCCAAAGACTTTCGTGAAATGGAAATAGAAATTGATTTCCAAGTATCTGAGTTTGTTAGAGTAAAGTAGACTATCGTAGAACTCTAATTGTTCCCTGATCGCTATCCCAAAATCCCCACCTTCCAGTTGAGATGATCTTGCATTTTCTGGGGTCTTTCAAAGGTATCAGCGTGCAATCAGTCCTTGGTGATCGAATATTTTTTTTAATCTAAGATGTTATAACGTGAGTATTTTTTATTCTAAATTTTAGTTAGTTTAGCTTATAATTGACATGGAATCTTTGTTTTAATTAGCTAATTTTTATTTAATTATTATTATAAATATTTATTTATGGATTTACTTTGCAAATCCTATGGAAGTCAATTTCAGTTAATTTATATTGTACTAGACATGAACTCTTTCTTTTAATCTAAGTCGTTATAACTTTGTGTATTTTATTCTAAATTTTAGTTAATTTGGCTTATAATTAGCATGGACTCTTTGTTTTAATTTCCATTTTTAATTATTATTTTAAATTGTAGTTTTTATGAATTTACTTTAGAAATTGTATGAAAGTCAAAATGCTAATTTTTCTTTTTTATTCAGAATTTTGGATAATTTAGATTGTACTTGACAAAGACTTTCTTTTAATCTATGCCATTTTAATTATTATTTTAAATTTTATTTATTTATGAATTTACTTTAGAAATCATATGGAAGTCAAGTTGCTAATTGTTCTTATTTTTTATTCTGAATTCAGGTAATTTAGATTGTACTTGCTATGGACTCTTTCTTTTAATATAAACTATTATAATTCAGGCCCGACAGATAGATAGCTAAATCTTTTCTGGTTAACGTGGCAGCTTTCTCAGAGTGTCCAAAAAGTATAGATAGATAGCTAAAAACAAGTTTGGATTTTTAATATTAGTAAACTAGCTTCTAAAATTTTTGAAGAGGCGCTTCGGATTATTTAGAACCCAAATAAATTAATTCCCAGCTTTGGTCAAGTTTTAATTAATTTTTAAATTAAAAATAGCTGCTGAAAATCTGGAAAACATTTTATTTAAGGCAAAATTTATTGAAAAAGCAAGAAATACAGAAAAGAAAACTTTTTATGAATGCTCGGATGTTACCGATTCTCATTAGAATTTCACAGGGAGCCCTATATCTAGTGAGAATGGATATTTCCTTTTCTACGGAATTTCAAAAATGAGTCCTAAAAAGTGGGCAGACATATCTAGTGCAAATAGGAATCCACAGCTGCATGATTTTGATGGAAACGTACCAATGATTAAAAACGAAAAATGAAACAAATACGGAACCTGCGCAAACCACAGCAGATGGGACCGGTTACGCTTTTGTACCAACAGGATTTAACCCCATTTTTACAATCAATGCAAAATGGAAATCTAATGTGCTTGCAGTACTAGTCCCTAGATCAGTAGCTAGCACGCACATTTCAACATTTGGAATCACAACCATACAACATATTAATTAAGCGGAAACGAATAATTACATAAATATTACAACTCAGAGAATATAGCAGCGAAGAAGCAAAGCCTTGTAGTGTACCCAACCGACCTCGCAGGTAACTGACCAGGCATAAATCCTTAGAACCACGACAATTAACATCCCGCAACCTGCGATGAACAACTTCGAAGCTTCGCTTTCTAAACCACCTACAATAATAATTAAGCAAGGGTGAGTACTTTCGTACTCCGCAAGACTTGAGCAAAACCTACAGTACATGCAGTCCATTGCAAAGGAAAGGCTACTACAGTTAATCTGCATAAAGCGAATTTGAATTTGTAAATCCAAGTTATTTGCAAACGGAATTTGTAAGAGCATTTAATTGATTGATAACAAATAAGTAAAGCATATGTAACACTCACAGTCCTCCATGACGTGAGCGACGAATCATCAAATCCTGAAATTCCATCAATGTCGGCCCTTTGACATAAAACACAGTTTGCAAAACAAAATGATACCAACCCTTTTGAAATAATAAAACATCTAACATTGGAATGACTTCACCAAGTGCCCATGACCGCGGGCGCGGCTAATCGATTAGTTTTAAACTTTGCAGAGGTGTACAACTTTACCCACAAGGAATGATCAACCCTTTTGCTCGACGCACTTCCTGAGGTGGCCAGCCAGGAGATCATACATAACCGTTATATTACATAGACATGGCTTTGATCCAGCTCGGGACGTTAATCCCCGCCGTAGAACTAGAAACACACACCCAAGCCGTGGATCCACATTCACACACCCAACACAACGTTTCTAAACACGGCAGGGCGTACACCGTTGCATGGGTGGAAACCCTTCCAAGCAGACCTGACCGGAATGCTTGTGCTAAGCTCCCGCCTACCAATGAACAAAGCCAAGTCTAAATAACTTAATAGGCTAAGGCTACCCCATAAATAGCCCTCATGGTTGCACGGAAATTCTCGGATCAATAGCGTCCCATTGCTCGGTCCTTAATGTGACACGGGCGATACTTCACCCTACACTACGTGCAATTCCTTTCGCACATCCGGCTATTGCCAATAATCGCCCGCATCAAAGCATAGTTTTATTTTGGGTTTTTAATCAAAGTACCCGCAACCAACAGTTCTATTTTTCAATGTTTTCAGGAAAACAAATATTGATTTGATCATGTACATTGCTGATTCTAAAGCATGGCTAAGCATGAATAATAGGATCGTATATACCCAAGATGACATTGAGAGATGTCTAACCCTATTATGTGGTTATCAAGGTTCACATTTCCATAATCATCAAGGAGTTTCATGTGACAACAGGTGTATCTACCAATACCACAAAATAGCAGATTTATATAAAATAAACACATGCATGAAACAATTTGATGCACAAAAGGAATATAAAATACTGGGATCAATATGGTCAAAGGGTGCTTGCCTTGCTTAATCACTGCTTACGGTGAAGACAAGGTTGCGATTGACGAAGATGACGACGAGAACAGCAACGTCGGGTTCGATACGTCGATCAACGGAAACTAAAGCAAACAAAAGACTTCAATAAGAGCAAAAGAAATAGATAGAAAGAACAAATAAAACTCTTCACAACAAACAGGGTTGCTCTTTTATGAATTTATTAATCTTAATTTACAAATTCAAGATGCTAAAATTGGTTAAGATTAATAGAATTAATCATTAGTTGCAAGTTTCATTGATTCACTATTTATAATATGAGTTTCGCAACTTTATTACTTATGGGTTTTGCTCTACGAGCATTCAGATTCCAAGCAAGGTGAAATAAGAATATTTTCTTAGATTACGGTAGATTATATCCTAAGGATCATTTCTAAGCTGTTCTTCACATTATTCGGATTTAGATGAGCTGCTTTGCGAGTTAATGAAAATGCTTAAATGATCATATTAGATTACGACTAAATAGTTCTTTACCTTTGATAGATTTCGCTTAGAATTAGCTTTATACAAGTTGAGTCTATTGATTTAGGCTACTGGACTAATTTACACGATATTTGAGAAGATTCTGGTGATACAAATAACTTAACTACAGGTTTCCTCATTTGCAACTATAGTTCGCTTATTCATCTTACATCTTTCAGATACGTGAACACTTAGGGTTATTAAGCTTTCAAAATTAATATGTAACTCACGGTGGAATATGGTTATTTCTTCACAATAAGATGATTTATACTTTGTATAACAATCCTAAGATAATTCCATAAATTTTAGGCTTTAGCTGATACATTATATTTATTGCTTAAGATGCTAATATATTATCAAAGTTAACTTTACAAGAAATCGAATTGAACATGGGTAGTGAACGATTATCACTTAAGGTCATTGTACTAGTGAAAACTAACTAAAGAACAGCTTGCAAATAAGATATTTTCTTTGAATATAGTAGTACATATCCTATATATCATTTTTGCACTATCCCTCATAAAATTCTCATTTAGACGGGCTATCCTACAAGCTTACGAAAATGCTTAAGCACTATGGTTTCGGTGCAGATTGTGGTCATTTATGGTATTTGCGACGATAAGTTTTATATGCGAAGAAGATGATAAATGAAATGTTTTCACATACTATGGTGGTATAAATACCATAGAATGTTGATGAGCTATTATTTTACTATTTTGCATTTAGACGCCACATTGTATTCATTGTCGAAAAGGCTTAAGTGGCATTATAAAGTTGACGTTATTCGGAATCGGCAAGAATATGGAGTACGAGGTTAACATTTAAGGGTTTTGAGCTATTAAGAATAATATGCAAACCTTAACAGAATAAGATTCTTTTTATAGAATATGGTAGTACAAACTCTGTATAGCGTTTCCAAACTAATTTTACTGACTTTAGTATTTGGATGAGTTATTTTATCTACTGCTAAAATAGCATAAATGATCATATTTTGAAACCTTAAGTCGGCCAAGTTTAAATCTTAATTTCCAACTAACCTATACATGATTCTTGATTCATTTTTCAAGTATTAGCAGGTAGCAATCCTAGAAATGTTTTAAAGTTGATTTTGCATTATTTTGCTTTTTAACTGCAATAGGTTACCTATTTGATTATTGTTACATTTAACATTTCTTTATGATAAAAGAATTCAAGTCAAACTTTAGTCCAATTATTTTCACATACATATGTCCTCACTGCTTTTAGGAACTTGATGCAATTTACCATATCATTTTGTGAGCCATTATGCTATTGTTTTGTTAATGGCCATAACAAGGTTAAGTAATGATTATGAAGCAATTAATTCAAATTGAGTTCAGCATTAGATGATTTTACATATTTGAGTTTATTATGATTCCAGAGACAAACAAGAATTTATTTTGTAGTTTTAAAAGTTACATCTTTCACATGTGCCATAATGTTCATAAATAGTGTATTTGTCTCATTCTTGATTTCAATAGTTGTTCTATGATTCAAAAACTGAATATTTTTGTATATTTAAATCCATCCTGATCTTAGCATCATATTAATATTCATTTCACCATTTTAGTTCTTATTGTTCACAAGTTCTCATTAAAACCATATTAGCATTATAATCAAAGTTTAATATAATATAAATAATTATTCTGCAGATCAACAATTAAATATTTTTACATATTTAGATTCTTCTGGATTTTGAATGAATATACAAATTTATTTTACTGGAATTGAATTAATATTTCAAAGGATATTCAAAGATTAATTATTAGTCAGCCGAAAATTGCCAGAAAAGTGAAATACGTTTTCTTGACTGAGGAAGCGCCTTCTGGACTCTGGCTTCTTCTACCTCAGGCTCGATGGCCCCAGCGCGCAGAGACAGAAATAGAGGACTTCTAGGGCTGGCTGCGAAGGTGCTCGATGGTGATCCGTGAATCTTGCGAGGGCACCAAGAAGATCAACACGGCAAGGCGCATCCGGGGGTGAAGTTGATTCGGCGGAAGAGACAGCAGGCAGGGGCGCAGCCGAGCTTGGGCGGCGACGGAAATGGTGGCTCGTGGAGGAAGAAGAACATGGCGTTAGAGGAGAAATCGGTGGCCTTGTGAGCATCAGGGGACACTGGGGAGTTTATTTTTGGGGTTTACCTGGAAGGAGAAACTCAGGAGCTCATACACGCCGGCCGGCTTTGAGAAGAAGGCGCACTGCAATGCGGTGGCAATTCTCGCAACTAGGGTTCCAGGGATTGTTGAGGGGTTTGGCTCAGAAGAGTGTGGTGATGCTCTAGCTAAGAGGGGTTGGAAGGAGGATCACTCATTCTCCGGGTTTAAACAGCCCGAGCTCAGAGGCTTCGGCAATGGCGGAAATTGGGGCGTGATTTGGCTGTCTCGGCTGAGGAAGAAGAGGGGAAGTGAAGGGGAATGGGAGGGAGCCTCATTGCGGTCAGAGAGGAGTGGTTTATAGCCAAGAATTGTAGCGCACTGAGTGGGATTCGTGGCAGTGATCGAGCTCGCCTCGATTGTCTGCGCTTCGGGAGACTTCTTTAGTGGAACGAACAGAGGTTGAAGGAAGAGTCTGGAAGCAGGGTCCTGGGTCCATTGTCAGTGGCTGGATCTTCTCCATTGCGCCAATGGAACGGAACGGCTTCGGATTGGCCCACACGTCGGTGACTGCTATTGAATTTCGTTTCGGATTTTGATTTTTCTTTGATATCAATTGAAGTCTATTATTTTTAAAATTTTGTTTTTCAAAAGGATTTGACCTCAGAATGCTTCTATAAAATTTTCAAGTCAAAATATGGTTCCATTATTTTATAAAAATTCTGACATTAAGATTTTCAGAATTTCAGAGCTTCTGTTTTTGAATTATTTGGAAGTGTTATATCTCATGATCAGTTCCTAGAATCTTTACCAGAGGTAAATATCACTCTGAGGGTATTATGGAAATTTTCTTGATTCAGATAATGTTTGGATGATTTCCATTCTTTATTCTATTTGTTGGATTTTCATACGATACAAAATTTCCAAGGAAATTCAATTAAAAACCAATGATGCCAAGAAACTCAAAAATAAATATTTTCAAACTCAAAATATATATTTTTACTTTATTAAAATTTTGGGATGTTACACAGCCATACAACACCATCCGAAATTTTGAAGACGTGAGCAGTAACCAGGGTTCAAATTTTTGGCAATTTTTAGTGAAATTTCGCATTTCAGACCAGGCCGAATTTTGTAGTACCGGCCAAATTCAAATTTTTTAAAAAATTTATTTTTGCTATAGTGATTTCGAAAATTTGGTATAACTCATTAAAGCTCTCTCCATTCCACAAGAACTCGGCGAATTTGTTATGGTTGATAAGTGTAGGATCGAAATATACTACTGTAGCAATCAGAGGGGGGTGAATGATTGCGCGGAAGCTAAAATCAAATTTTAGATGATTTTTGAAACACCCCAATTTAAACTCAAATTGCTTGGAGACCAGTTCACACAGTTGAGAGACCAGTTTACGCAGTTGGGAGACCAGTAGACCAGTCCGGGAGACCAGTAGAATAGTTAGACGACCAATATAGTAGTCTGGGCAACCAGTAGAGCAGTCTGGGTGACCAGTAGAGACTTGGGCGACTAGTAGAGCACTTCGGCAACCAGTAGAGCACTTGGGTAACCAGTTTGGGTACTTGGGCGACCAATAGAGCACTTGAGCGACCAGTTTGGGTACTTGGACGACCAGTAGAGCACTTGGGTAACCAGTTTGGGCACTTGGGCGACCAGTAGAGCACTTGGACGACCAGTTTGGGCGACCAGGCGAGCAGTTTGGGCGAGAAGACTGACACACATTCACTAAAATAGTAATTCCTGATGATCCAACTGTTAGATCGATGTGAAATTTTAACTGTAGAAAATAAACCCAATTAAAAAGCTAACGCAAGAAGAATCAGGTCAATCGGATCTACGGATCTAAAGTTATGTTCTTCGCAAGATGACTAAATCTGGGCGACCAGTCGGGCGACACTACACCATGACACAATATTACCGCCAGATGGCTGTCGAAATAATCAGTGACCACCAACAAACTATCTGTCGGCAAATATACGCAACAGACTATCTGTCGGTAATACTTCTTTCAGAGTTAGATTGTCTATCGGCAATTATACATGTATTAAGGACTGATTATGTGTCGGTAAATCTCATATTGTGGGTCAAATTGTCCGTCAGAAAAAATGTCATAACTGACTATGTGTCGGCAGATATTTAGGAGCGAAAAAATTAGGAGCGGCAAAATTCGGCGGGAGATCGAACAAAAGACTGCTAGGTTTTCACTGCATCACGCGCGGCTCCTTCCCCAAAATCCCCAAATCCCCACTACCTCCCACGCCTTTTCCCCGCCGCCGCCCCCACGCCCCGCCTCTGCCACCGCCCGCCGCCGCCACGCCCCCTCCCGCCCCACGCCGCCCCCACGCGCTCTCGCCCCCACACGCGACTTCCTCCCCGCCGCCACCCCACGCCATTGCCTCCCGCCCTCCCAGCGGCGACCTCCACCGCCCCATTTCCCCACGCATCTCGCCCCCACGCGACTTCCTCCCCTGTGCGCCACCCCCACGCGCCATTGCCTCCGCCTCCTCCCATGCGACCTCCCGCCTCGGCCATGCCATCCCCTACCTGAGCTCCGCCCCCTTGATCTCCGCGAACCTCCAGAGATCCACCTCCGGCCCCCCAGTGCTCTGCCTCCGTCCCTCCGGTGTCCGCATCTGGCCCTCCGGTGCTCAACCTCAAGCCGACGTCATCCCTCCGGTGTCCACCTCCGGCCCTCCGGTGCTCAGCCACGCACGGTCACCGTCCACCTGAGCTCCCTCGACTAATCAGTGCTTCCTCCGGCTGGCGAGGTAACTTCCACCCATGACATTTCATATGTCCAATCAAAATATATATATTCACAAAGATTTCTTCAATGAAATATTCATAAGGATATTGAGAAGACTCTGCATAACTGTCAGTAACAGATTCAATTCTATTCCAAGAAAAAATTTACTCACTGAAATGAGCAGTACGTTGTTCAGAATTGAGATGGGTAGCCAGAGGTGGCTACTTTCCTGTCGGCCAATTTACTGATGGGACTTTTTGCGAGTATGTGAATGAGAATGCTTTGTGGATTCCCACAAAATCTAAAGATAACACATTTATTCGTGCTAGGAACTATGAAAATTCTGAATTGAATTACAATCTGAAATTCTAGTAGTAGTTGATGCAACAAACAATCTTCCTAGTCGGTACATGATCAGTGATTGTTGTGTCTTACTGAACAAGGTAACATTTAATTTGTTCTCCATCATCTTTATGTTATAATAACTGAAATTGAAATATATTTTCCCCATCATGTTAGCTTATCATTGGCAAGTTCATGCCTTGCATTTTATTACCTTATAGATTTTAGTTGCTAAACAACTGGCTCATTATCAATGTTTGTCTTCTATCAGTTTTACTTGATATATTTTTTCATTGATGAAGTGCTGATTGAGATGTCATTTATTTTTCAGCCACTTATATCTGGTGTAGCAGTAGGTTTAGAAGGACAGGTAAGTTGTTGGTGGCAAAATGTTACATACTCCAACTTAAATTCTTGTTCACATTGATGACACTTATGAAACTTTTCTAACAGCTGACTGTTTATCATCACAACGGAAGTCCATGCTACCGGTGTCTTTTTCCAAACCCAGCAGTAGCAGCATCATGCTAGGGTTGTTCTGATAATGGTGTTCTTGGAGTTGGTAAGTAACTAACTTCTCTAGTTAGCAACAAAAATCAAATAAAAGGGCTGCATGATTTGGATTTATAGTCAAAGCATCATTTATTTTTCTCCCTAGATATCTCTACAAGCTTCCACATCCTTATAAAGTCATAAGGATTTTTTTTCTTTTGAAGGGACTATTAAATTATGTCCTTATGGTGATTTGTTATTTATGCTTGAAATGTAAACTTGTTTCTTCATCATCCAGTAACAACTACTATGGACAATACCTTAGTAATTCTGACTTCCCAAGGTTTCATCCTGAATCAAAATGGTATAGAATTTACAGATTAAAAAGGTTCAGTTGGCTGTTCCAGACATGTTGCATTTGTTACCTAAAGTTGCTTTAGAGGAACTACATAAAATGCATGTCTTTGTCTGGTAATTTAGACTACCGTTTTCCTCTTACTTTCTGATGATGACGATGGAATCCTTATACTATATTATTGTAGCTTGTCTTATGATGAACTACTGCAGGCTGCAGCTCAATATCTGCATGTACCAAGATGAAGAAAATAACCATTTGCAAGAAGTATATTTATGTGCTTTGTATGCTTGTCAATGTACACCTAATACCTCACTGGATCTGGTGGGTGGAGGGGAAAAAGCTCGAACCCTTGGGCCGCAGGCATGGAGCTTGGCGACCACCACTACCGGCTTCTCCTACCTCAACTTTGGTTCTCCACCGCCTCCCGAGTTTTCAATCCCCAAAAGCTAAGTGTTTCATTCCCCTTTTTTATTTATTAGCATGATGTCTGATTACCTTGCTTACCACTCATGCATAAGGATATTTTGTGAATCTGGAGAAATTTATGTGTATATGGATCTGTGAATGATGGATGATGCTTATTGAACAGTTTAGCCTTGTGCTTGATAATCGAAATGGATTCTTTAGTATAATATGCTGTTACTTGCCAAGAAACATATGTGTAAGTTTGTGCTAAGCCTTCTTCTCAGGATTAATTTGTTTAGGTTTTTGTGTGTTTGAGATGTGATAGGCATGATCTTGTGAAGTTATAGTTAAGCTCTATGTGTATATATATAAGCTTATGAGCATAGAAATCAACGTATTGCCAAATTTTGTGTGTATGAATAAGCATGTCTGTGTAGGATTGTTATTCTAGAATTTAAGCGTGTATCAGTGTATGATATCTCATAAGGAAATTTTCTTATGATACAGCGTTTTATTTCTCATGCATTATTCAAATGTGTTAGCATTCGCTTAGTCAATGTTATGGACTGATAGCTTGTATCTTTTGTGAACTGTGATGAGTGTTTGGTGATGCCTATTGCTTCAATTCCTATTAGTTTGTGAATCCAACCTAATGACTGCTTGGCTTGCATGTAATGGAGCTTAGAAATTGTAGTGTACTGCTGTTAGTTGAAAAAGGGCATTTGTAAATCTGTGTTCTGTGCTCTTATGGGATTGAGAAAGATAAGGTTCGGAAAAGAAGCTCTTATGCCTGATTGCTACTGAACTATCTGACTAGAAGGAATTGAATAACCAAAACATGCAACTGGATATGCAATCAGCTTTTTAACCTTCTTCCTAGTAGATTTTCTAGTCATTTAGTACTATTGTTCGTGCTTCAAGGTTTTAGCTTTTGTGCATAATCTATCATGCATGCATTTTGATGGATAGCTTAAGATCATTTATATTCATTACACCAACCTGCTATTCAATCTTCGACCCTACTAGTGATCACAGTTTGGAAATGTATATGTTATGAATCATTGGCAGCATGAGGTATCAGATTTATGTTTCACTTGTTAAAGTAATGTTGTCACCAATTGACATGTCACTCTTAATTCACTGTATTGCCTAGTTAAGGTTTCCCAGTTCTATATACATGGTGATTTAAATGCATAGTAACTAATATATGTTGCTACCATCATTTTGCATAATCATGATAAGAGGTGAAAAGATAGTAATACTAATGGCTGGCACCTTTTGCTTGCAGTGAAGAAGATGAGGAGTGGCAGTAGCAGGCTTCCTTCTCTTTTCTAGCTGTTTCTGGCTTTCATCAAAGGACAGCAAAAAGGATAGTTGGTGCAGCGTGGATAGGGATAGGGTGCAAGTGGTAAGTTTTCTTTTTATATTGCAATTGTAAGTTTCCTTTTTATACCAATTAATTGACTTAAACATAGGAGGTAGATCCATGTACGAATTTTAAAAAGAAGTACTCCCCACGTACGCCTGGCCACTCGAAAATACGTATTAGAGAAACAAACACATTCATGCGCCACAAATCTAGCGATTAACAAAACCGATGGCTCTCATTATTGGGGTGATCACGGGTATGCTTGCACCCACAAACCCGATTTGCGGAGAGTATCTAATGAAGGATGGAAAGTAGATACTTAGGGAGTAACTACTCCTAGTAGTCATATGAAGGATGGAAGGTATATATATGGAAGGTTAAACAGACATGCGACTTTTGTGTTCTGAAAAATGCTTTTTTCCCCATCAATTTATATTTCTGGGTAGAACTTCTATGCCATCGTCTTATACTTTTTCCATGATGAATAATTTGTTTGCTCAGAATTTGCCATCAGCGATAGAGACCCATACTTAGGACTTTTCCTGAGATCTTTGAACTCCATGTCCTCCGGAACACTCAGTTTGGGGTTCGGACTCCACCAGAGTCCTCCACCATGAACCGTAAGTCTTTCATATTCTAGGACCCTGTGACCAGTGTTAACCTTAATTTTCTTCATTGATAGTTATGGGCAAAGCAATAGAGACCGACTGTAGTGATTTGCAGCAATTTGCTTGTGCTAACTCTTGTGTCTCTACAGGTAAACATGCCTAGGGAAAGAAACAAGTGTAACACCCCGGCGCCAAAACGCACCGCGAATGCTACCAAAACCCTGATTCACTAGCGACACCCCTTGGACCCACACAAGTCTGAAGGGTTATCGACACACGATAATTCTCCACAATAAGATCAAATGAACTGAGAATTACCGAAGAAGGCATAAAAAAAACCTAACATCTATACGAACTTGACTGTAATCAACCACTAAACTCTAAAACCGGCTTAAAACTAAGTCACCGAAATTTACAAAATTTCGGCACGACCTCTCTAGAAACTAGGACATCCACACAGCAGACAGAAACATTGCAGGTATATGATATCATTCTAGCAGGTCCTTAGTTAACCAATCTCACATCCAATAGAAATTAATAACTACTCCACAACGAACAACATATTACAACCTCAATCAATATCACTAGGCTTTACAAATCGATTTAAAGAGTTTGATGGTGACCGAAGTCGTGCATGTGCTCTACTCCCATCCCGGCGAGCCAGCTTCAAAGAACCTAAAACAGAAAGCAAACAAGCGTGAGTCCAAGACTCAGCAAAGTGCAACAAGTAGGAAAAGTAATGAATTCAATTGAATTACTTTTACTCTAGAATTTGATATAGCCATTACTAAATGGAAATTCAACCAGTAAAAGAAGCGATAACTAACTCCACTTACCACAACCAACTCGAAAACATAACTAAATCTTACCCTCGCCTCAATAAACATTCCTGGGTGAGTCCACGCCTCAATCCTCAACCTGTTCTTCCCATTCTCATCAATCCCAAATATCAGCTGCAACACACAATGCAATGGAATGCATTTATGCTTTCATACTCAAGTGCACAAAACATACAAAAGAAGAATCTCATATCCATACATCACAATCAATTCATTAAACATGATTCATCATCGTAAATGCAATACAGATGCAAATATGCCATACAAAAATAGAATCTCATATCCATACATCATAATCAATGCATAAAACATGATCCATCATTGTCGATGCAATGCACATGCAGATTTCACAATTTCCATGCATATGATGCATCATGCATGCTCATCTCCTCTTTTAGCACATACCGGTATGGCCGAGTGCACACCCGTCGGTGTGCACCCTCTCATTCCCCTTCCACCCCGTGGTGGAGGGTGCATACTCTTACTGACTCGCTCCCATACACCCACGTATATGGGACTACGAGGTAGGACTTTTGTACTCACTACAGGTGAGCACAGAGGCCCACATCAGAATGGGTCGCCTTTTCCATCATGAATGCACAAATGCAATTGACATAAACCAATTTGCAAACTACATTCATTCCTCACATTTGCATAGCCATAGCCAAATACATAAATATCAGCCACTCCTCACATCCATAAATTACCATTCACATCGTCAACACTCATAATCGCATTCGCAACACTCAAAATCACGTTCTCAACACTCATAATCATACTCACATCACCAATACTCGAGTAATTACTAATTCCATCTATCTTGATTATAAATCAAACCATTTTCGCAATCAAATTCCATACTCCGTCCTCACATTCATTTATCATCAATACATCATACAAAAACCACAATCTTTTATCATGACTACGAATTAAACCATTATTCTTGAATCAAAACACATGGCTTTGATATCAATAATACCCTAATCCTACTAGTAAGCACCAACACGGAACACAAGTTAGCACAACAAGTCACATCGACAAGGCACATAATTCTTCAATGTAGCACACATAGCAAACAAACAAGGTTGCACATGCAAGTTTCATCCATACTAGTGTTGTCAATGTAACCACAACAAGCATTAGCGGCTCTCATATCAAAACGATCAAGACATGCAATCTACAATTCACAAAATTCAATCAATTGATGCACTTGCATATAATCTCGGTTTGAACGATAGCATAACCAATTAACCATTCTCATTCATCACATCGCAAGCAAAATCAAACATGAAAATACTACAATAACACATGGATAATTATATGATTGCAAAACCAACTGGCCACCTAAGCCACAACCGAAGTCAATACACTTGCCTTCAATCTTCTCGAGACGAGGTTGCCACACCCGGGGTCACACCACCTGCACATAGATATAGCCCACTCAAAACACGCCCAAAAACATCACAAGGCTCAAAGCTAACTGGGCTTCGCAACCCACTCCTAAATCCCGAAAACAGGAATCTGCCACCCAAACGGCTGAACGGAACTTAGCGATTCTGGACTTCATTGAAAGGTAATTTGATTATCTACAACTTTTTCTATAGCCGATCGAATCGGAAAAGTACCGATTATTCCCAGATTTGCGACGAATGCAGACGTACCAAGAAAAATACTTCGCCTGGAGAGCACGCGGTAAAGAACCATAACTTTCAAACGGCTGAACGAAACTTGTTGATTTCGGTCTCTATTGAAAGGTAATTCAATTATCTACAACTTTCGTTATAGCCAAACCCCTAGGAAATGCTTGCAGAATTTTTAATCTCGCAATATAACCAATTACACGAATCTGCTCGAACTCAAAACTGCCCAGATTCTAGGTTTCCACCTCTAATCCATTCCATACACAACCAAACAACCCATAAGACTCCATGGCAAGAACCCTAACCTAGCCCCTCAACCACACCCCAAAACCCTAGCTAGGCATTAACACAAACACCATGCATGCACAGAACCAAGCCAAGCAAGTATACCTCCAAGCATCACCATGGAGGAAGAAGGGAGATGGGGGAGATAAGGGGCGCCGGACTTGGGGGGGAGCTCTGGACTTGGGGGAGGCCAGGAAGGGTGGCGAGCCAGGAGGGAGGCATCGGCTACTGCTGCTGCTGCCACTGCAAGCTGCTGAGGTCGGCTCCTTTTCCGCTTTGCGGCCATAGAGGATGCTTGTGAGGAGGCAAGGCTCCAGGGAAGGGCGACAGAGCTACCGTCGGGGGAAGAAAAACCGAGATGCGCAGGAGCTCGGCTGGGAGACAGCAAGACATGCGGCTGGGAGTGAGCAAGACATGTGGCTGGGAGTGAGCAAGAGCAGGGGCAGGATAGGAAAAGAAAAATCAAAGGCTAGGGCTTCATCCCCTTTTTCTTTCCTTTAAAAAAACTCCAACAACTGGATGCCACAAATCAACAGAGTTGGAAACTAAAGAAATGAAGCTCCTCAATAATATGAAAACCAAATGCCAACTTTAACCATTAGCGCGAACCAAATAATTTCAATTCTTGGCGCTGACGATTAACAAGAGAACAAACTTGCCGCCAACTATACGGCTCGAAAAAACACCCTTTATCCAAAAACTGACGGAGGAAACCCAAAACTTTTAATAAAAGCTTCACTTGCGCAATGATAAATAATTCCTCCCGAATAAACATCCTTGACTCACAAAGGAGAAATTCGTTTCCGACCGAAACCCTAGCAAAAGAGATCTTCGGTATTACACTCTTCCCCCCTTTAACAGAATTCGACCTCAAATTCTGAACACCCCAATACTCACCCACAAAACAACTGAACTCATTCATCCATCGTCAAATCAACATTCACTCTAACTCCTCAACTCGCATGGTACAAAACTCGGAAGCCAGGTCTTTCTCAAAGACCAACAATAGTCTGGCAACTCAGACAACTCCCTTTTTAAAGCCTCAATACACATCCTCTAACGAAATCCGAATATACCACTATTCCTAGCCACTAAACACCGGACTCCTCTAGGAATCAAAACACAACTTTTACCTTTTCAACAGTTGCCCTTGGAAGCAACAGGATCAAACAAAAAAATCATTCCCTACTATCGAAAGGATTAGCCCCACCGGGCACCAATCATATTCCCTCATAGCATACATCACACTTGACCTTCTTTCAACTTGTCTCATACAACAAGATAACCACTCAAAGAAAAGGCTCACAACTGAACCACCCATTTCCGACTGACCCACATTGAGTCTAACCCATAAAACCGAGGGTTCCAACAAACTTAAGGAAATAAAGCATTTAGTGACTGATTCTACCCAGCCCACCAACAACAAAGTTCCACACAACCCAGGAACAACACGATCAAAATGATACTCCCACAAGGGTCGGAACCACAACAAGGAACACTTCTTATTACTCTCCACATTAAATCTATTCACCATTAACACTGAACCCCAAGTAGGACTTCATCAAATCCCATCCACACATGCTTCTCCTCCTAGGACGATCTTGTCCGAAGAACTAAATCAATGAGCATACTCTCAAATTATACTCAAGCAAGAAACCACAACCAAACATTTTCTTTTCTCACACTAGAAAGCAAAGAGAATCTCGATTCTCTTACTAAGCTAACCACTCTCCTCAAAATTGAAACTAATGCAATAGAATGCACAACAAGAGAAGACTCAACTGAAAAGAGGAACTTCACACGATCTTTCTTCAAAAACGAACACAAAATCGAAGAGAACTCCATTCTCTTAACAGCATAAACCACTTCCTCTCCTTGAGCCCTAAGGTGGAAAGCTTCACATCAAAGAATCACTCGATTAAAAGCAACACAACACACAAATCCCAAAACCAACATTTCGGGAATAGCAAAACGATCCTGAAATCCAATATTTTCCATTACCTCTATTTATTTCCTTTAAATGGCGAGTCCAAAGACTATCATCACGCTATTCCATAGGTATGCATTCTTCCTTCCTCATAATCTTTCATCCACTAACTCCACCACTTGGCGAAACACAAATCATATGGCAATTTCAATTGTACACCTAACAAAATGTCTTAAACAAAAGGCAACACACCGACAACCCAATTCCATAGGTAATTAAACCTAAGTTCATCTTACATCCCATTATCTCTAAAATTCTTGCACCTCTAATAATAAAAGTTTCAATGCTCACACTTAGTGCCTTTGGGAAGCCCCAACAAGACATAGCAAGAATTTTATAACCACTCTTCCCTGAATCACTTTCTCTAGAATTTATCATTTCGACTAATTACATCGGCGGTCGGAAATGTTATCACCAGCATTAACAATTTCTCCCCCATAAACTCATCAACGATAAACGAGTTAACTTTTATCCCAAATTAACCTACCATCCAAAATTCCTATCCGTCAACCATATGACGAATACAAAGATCAACTATCTAAATTTCCAATGATTTAGACAATCGAATCCCATCCACTTAATTAACAAGTTCCTCAACCAACCTTGATATTACTTCTTTGACACAATCATTTATAACTTTACGCAAACACCATTTCCAGATCTCCACTTATAACCGTGGATCACCATGACCCACAAACTACTTCTTGCCATCTATCCAATTAGGGTCGACCACCTTAACCCAACAACACAAACAGTTACTAATCCTTTACGGGAAGATCTTCAACCATCCCCAACATACTCTAACTACCAAATTTTCCTTTCCAGAAATGCCAACGAAAACTTCCAAAGAAGCTCGACTCTCAAAGACTTAGGAAAATGACAGGGCTCAAGCCATGTCATTCAACAAAACTCCAAACCAATTATCAAACTCCAAAATTCCACGAAGGAAATGAGTTACACAAATCAATTCACAGAAAGGAAAAGCGAATCGATCGAATAACACTTTTCCCTTTAAAGCCTCAAATCCAAAACCTCAACTTGGAGAACGACAATACGAAGAAATCCATGTCTTTCTCCGCAAAGCAACCAAAAAGGGACAACACAAAACTCTCTTCTTTGCCTTAAATCCAACAAGACCAAGGAAGACAAAATTCAAATACGCACTCCAACAACTCTCCGATTTAAGACAGAATCACAAGAACTCTCCTTCGGTGCTGGCTTCCAACTGCCGCACCGACCAACACGGCTACACGACAGGGCCGAAATCTCTTCGGCACACGGAGTCCCACCAGACCCCGCAGAGCGCTCAACCACTTCAAGAATAGTCATAAATACTACCAGAGCCTTAACAAGACTAACATATAACATAATCACAAGTATCAGCATAGCATCAACAACAAAATAAGCATTGCAACACAATGCAACGATATCCCATCCCCTTCCTACTGTGCATCAGAGTGTGTCAAGTTTTAAATTAATTAACCATTCTACCTCAAGTTTTAAGGTTATTGCCCTAGGGCCACAATTTAAAGGTTCAACCTAAACCATGTTTCTACCTTCACACTGCAAAATTTTAATTCATTCTAGAATTAATCACTACATTCAAACACCACGGACCTGAAGCCCGCTCTGATACCAACTGTAACAGCCCGGCGCCAAAACGCACCGCGAATGCTACCAAAACCCTGATTCACTAGCGACACCCCTAGGACCCACACATGTCCGAACGGTTATCGACACACGATAATTCTCCACAATAAGATCAAATGAACTAAGAATTACCGAAGAAGGCATAAAAAAAACCTAACATCTATACGAACTTGACTGTAATCAACCACTAAACTCTAAAACCGGCTTAAAACTAAGTCACCAAAATTTACAAAATTTCGGCATGACCTCTCTAGAAACTAGAACATCCACACAGCAGACAGAAACATTGCAGCTATATGATATCATTCTAGCAGGTCCTTAGTTAACCAATCTCACATCCAATAGAAATTAATAACTACTCCACAACGAACAACATATTACAACCTCAATCAATATCACTAGGCTTTACAAATCGATTTAAAGAGTTTGATGGTGACCGAAGTCGTGCATGTGCTCTACTCCCATCCCGTCGAGCCAGCTTCAAAGAACCTAAAATAGAAAGCAAACAAGCGTGAGTCCAAGACTCAGCAAAGTGCAACAAGTAGGAAAAGTAATGAATTCAATTGAACTACTTTTACTCTAGAATTTGATATAGCCATTACTAAATGGAAATTCAACCAGTAAAAGAAGCGATAACTAACTCCACTTACCACAACCAACTCGAAAACATAACTAAATCTTACCCTCGCCTCAATAAACATTCCTGGGTGAGTCCACGCCTCAATCCTCAACCTGTTCTTCCCATTCTCATCAATCCCAATTATCAGTTGCAACACACAATGCAATGGAATGCATTTATGCTTTCATACTCAAGTGCACAAAACATACAAAAGAAGAATCTCATATCCATACATCACAATCAATTCATTAAACATGATTCATCATCGTAAATGCAATACAGATGCAAATATGCCATACAAAAGTAGAATCTCATATCCATACATCATAATCAATGCATAAAACATGATCCATCATTGTCGATGCAATGCAGATGCAGATTTCACAATTTCCATGCATATGATGCATCATGCATGCTCATCTCCTCTTTTAGCACATAACGGTATGGCCGAGTGCACACCCGTCGGTGTGCACCCTCTCATTCCCCTTCCACCCCGTGGTGGAGGGTGCCTACTCTTACTAACTCGCTCCCATACACCCACGTATATGGGACTACGAGGTAGGACTTTCGTACTCACTACAGGTGAGCACAGAGGCCCGCATCAGAATGGGTCACCTTTTCCATCATGAATACACAAATGCAATTGACATAAACCAATTTGCAAACTACATTCATTCCTCACATTTGCATAGCCATAGCCAAATACATAAATATCAGCCACTCCTCACATCCATAAATTACCATTCACATCCTCAACACTCATAATCGCATTCGCAACACTCAAAATCGCGTTCTCAACACTCATAATCATACTCACATCACCAATACTCGAGTAATTACTAATTCCATCTATCTTGATTATAAATCAAACCATTTTCGCAATCAAATTCCATACTCCGTCCTCACATTCATTTACCATCAATACATCATACAAAAAACCATAATCTTTTATCATGACTACGAATTGAACCATTATTCTTGAATCAAAACTCTGGCTTTGATATCAATAATACCCTAATCCTACTAGTAAGCACCAACACGGAACACAAGTTAGCACAACAAGTCACATCGACAAGGCACATAATTCTTCAATGTAGCACACATAGCAAACAAATAAGGATGCACATGCAAGTTTCATCCATACTAGTGTTGTCAATGTAACCACAACAAGCATTAGCGGCTCTCATATCAAAACGATCAAGACATGCAATCTACAATTCACAAAATTCAATCAATTAATGCACTTGCATATAATCTCGGTTTGAACGATAGCATAACCAATTAACCATTCTCATTCATCACATCGCAAGCAAAATCAAACATGAAAATACTATAATAACACATGGATAATTATATGATTGCAAAACCAACTGGCCACCTAAGCCACAACCGAAGTCAATACACTTGCCTTCAATCTTCTCGAGACGAGGTTGCCACACCCGGGGTCACACCACCTGCACATAGATATAGCCCACTCAAAACACGCCCAAAAACATCACAAGGCTCAAAGCTAACTGGGCTTCGCAACCCACTCCTAAAACCCGAAAACAGGAATCTGCCACCCAGGACAGCACTTGGTAAAACGAGCATAACTTTCAAACGGCTGAACAGAACTTAGCGATTCTAGACTTCATTGAAAGGTAATTTGATTATCTACAACTTTTTCTATAGCCGACCAACCGGGAAAAGCACCGATTATTCCCAGATTTGCGACGAACAGCAGACAGCCGCAAAAATACTTCGCTCTGGACAGCACGCGGTAAAAGAACCATAACTTTCGAACGGCTGAACGAAACTTGTTGATTTTGGTCTCTATTGAAAGGTAATTCAATTATCTACAACTTTCGTTATAGACAAACTCCCAGAAAATGCTTGCAGAATTTTTAATCTCGCAATTTAACCAAGTACACGAATCTGCTCGAACTCAAAACTGCCCAGATTCCAGGTTTCCACCTCTAATCCATTCCATACACAACCAAACAACCCATAAGACTCCATGGCAAGAACCCTAACCTAGCCCCTCAACCACACCCCAAAACTCTAGCTAGGCATTAACACAAACACCATGCATGCATTGAACCAAGCCAAGCAAGTATACCTCCAAGCATCACCATGGAGGAAGAAGGGAGATGGGGGAGATAAGGGGCGCCGGACTTGGGGGGAGCTCTGGACTTGGGGGAGGCCAGGAAGGGCCGCGAGCCAGGAGGGAGGCGTCGGCTACTGCTGCTCCAGCTGCTGCTGCCACCAAGTCTCCGAGGTCGGCTCCCTTCTTGCCGCCGCCGCCTAGAGGATCTTGCAGGAGGGCAAGGCTGCGGGAAGGCGACAGAGCTGCGGTCGGGGAAGAAAAACCGAGATCTTGAGGAGCTCGGTGGGGAGACAAACAAAACATGCTTGCCGGGAGTGAGCAAGACATGCGGTGGGAGTGAGCAAGAGCGAGGCGAGATAGGAAAAGAAAAATCAAGGGCTAGGGCTTCATCCCTTTTCTTTCCTTTAAAAAACTCCAACAACTGGATGCCACAAATCAACGAGTTGGAAACTAAAGAAATGAAGCTCCTCAATAATACGAAAACCAAATGCCAACTTTAACCATTAGCGCGAACCAAATAATTTCAATTCTTGGCGCGAAATGACGATTAACAAGAGAACAAACTTGCCGCCAACTATACGGCTCGGAAAAACACCCTTTATCCAAAAACTAATGAAGGGAACCCAAAACTTTTAATAAAAGCTTCGCTTGCACAACGATAAATAATTCCTCCCGAATAAACATCCTTGACTCACGAAGGAGAAATTCGTTTCCGACCGAAACCCTAGCAAAAGAGATCTTCGGTGTTACAACAAGTCATATGGAGCTATAAAATTTGTTGACATAAGGTCAAAAGATTACTTTCCGGAGGACAATCAGGGTCTTGATTATGAAACTGTGTGTATTACTTTGTACTACCGATTAATTTGCTACTTACTTTCACACCTACTGCCTGCTTATACGGAAGGAGTGACATTTTGTATTGTTTGAAGATTTATTACCTCTATCCAAAATCCCCATGATCTGTTTGATTTCTTAAAGGCTATATGTACAAAACATAATGTCATCATTGTTGAGGCTACTATATTTTTGTGAATGGAAGTATAAAAGTACCATGATTGTCCTAATAGTGATCAAACTAATTATTGAATTTTATTTTTTTTAAATCGGGATAAAGCATCCCATCGAACTATCTGTCGTTAAAAGTGTGGATTACCAACACACAATCTGTCGGTAATTATATGTCAATCGGTAATTATATGTCTGTCGGTAATAACTATGTCTGACGGCAAAATTATGTCTGTCGGCAATAAGGCTATATGTGGAGTCAGCTAGTCTGTCGGTAATACTTAGTCGGTCGGCAAAAGTCTTTGCTGACTGGACTTTAACCTACAGAGGGATGTCTGTCACTAAATGTATTGCCGACAGACTATGTGACACTGCATGTAGCTTTTGCCAACAGACCGTCTGTTGCAACAAAGGTGCTGTGGTGTAGTGCGACCAGGCAAGTAGACTGGCGACTAGTTCACAAAAATAGTAATGCCTAAAAATCCCACCATTGGATTAATGTGAAATGTTAACTGTAGAAACTAGATTCAATTATGAACCTAACCCAACAAGAATCAAACCGATCGGATCTACAGATCAAGATATATTACCTTCGCAAGATGATTGAAGCAACAAATGACAGAAAAAACACGAATCAATAACAGACCAAATTAGCGCAAGTCTTCTTGAATGCACGTGAAACACTTCTAGTAGCCAAGGAGCCTCAAGGTGTTGAAGCTTGCAGTTGCATATAGCCACAACGTCGAAAGCAATCAGCGACTCAAAACCCAGACGTCGAAAAGACCCTCGCCGCAATGCACAGGACGCTCGGGTTGTAAGAAAGATATTTTATTTTTTTGTACAAAAGAGAACAACCCTAAAACCTGAGCGCTCAAATAAACAGGAGACACCTCCCCCTATTTACTGAGCAAACATAACGAGATTGAATACAACTCCACTTCCAACATGGAAAGAGTCTGTATACATCTCAACCTGGCCCAACATGGCCAAAAACAACTCTTACACGTATGTACAGCCCACATGCTGTAATTACGTGACTAACCAGCCTTCATGTGCATGTTCTCTAGCCCGAACGTCCCGCATGACATCCTCGACCACCAAGACCTTGATTCCTCCCTGAACCTAGTCCCGAACCTCAGTTCCTCCATGAACCTAGTTCCGGTCTCGTCATCGACCACATTCGCCCTCGAGCAACACCTGCACATGAATAAACAAAAAACAATTCCGAGCACAAGTCTACGACTTGACTCAAAGTCAATCCATGCAACCACTCACACGAGTGCGTTGCATCAAGCCAAACCATTAACATGCTATCACAGCATATCTCAAACAGCATATGCACAAGCACCACACATGCTATAACCAAAACCACTTTGCAATGCCAATTTCATTACTCAGCCAATTTTTCAGCACATGATTTCACAATAAGGACCTAAAAATTTTATGAAAATATCATCAATACTTTCCAACTATCCACAAAAATTTTCATAATTTCTTCATGCCTGGTACTATGCAAAAAAAGTTACAAAAACAAACATGACTAGGACTTGAACCTTGGACCTTATATTTGCTAGTTTTGAGATTTAGCACTGTGGTCTGACCTTTCTTAGGTTCCCTGCATGCTAGTACAATCATTGATTGCAACCACATAGCATCTCGGGTTCATAGTAAGATTCTCACTTACTTTCCTTTCACTTTTGCTTGCAACCACACAGAAGCATCTTTCACTTTTGCTTGCAACCACACAGAAGCTGCTCTCTCGGGTTCTTCACTTTCTCCAGCATGAAGCCAACCTGCTCTCTCCAATCCGGTGAAGATCCGGTCAAATCCAGCCGTCACCGATGAGCTGGAAGCACATTTCGGCCGGAGGAACCGAAATTTCGGATTGTGGAGGGCGAATTTCGGGTTGTGGAGGTGAAATTTCGGCCAGTGACAAAAATTTCGACCAAAGCAAAATTTTCAGGTAAGTGAAGAAATTTTGTTCTTTGGTTCATGGAAATGTAGTTCTTTGGTTGATTCATGGAAATGTAGTTTTTTGGTTGATTAGAATGATACTTTATAAATAACAATGTAGTTTAGTACTTCAGTCAACTTAGTTTTTTGGTTGATTCATGGAAATGTAGTTTTTTATGTTGCCTAATCAGTAGTTAACTTAGTTTAATACTCCTCAAATTCAAACTATCATCGTCATAGATTAAGTAAACCAATTCGTAGCTTCGAACGAACTACAGCACATACAATGTTAGTAATTTTTTTCTTGGAATCACTCAGCCACCATTTGAATGGCTAAATGTTCAGCCATGCAAAATTGTAAATCAAGGAAGTACTTACCGGAGATTCTAATTCAGTAAATTAGTTAGTACTCATGTGAGTACTAACTAATTTACTGAATTAGAATCTCCGGTAAGTACTTCCTTGATTTTCAATTTTGCATGGCTAATTATATCTCTGTTATCTTTGTCAGTAACTCATATATCTTTGTATTTAATTCCGACATTAATGGGTCATTGATGGCCAAATGACATGAGCACAAGCACCTGTTTGTTCATATATTTTGTGTTTCGTTGCAGGCTCTAGTGATGGCGGATCGTGAGGGCAGCGTATGGGATCACGGAGAGCGTGTCGGTCCCAGGTCGAAGTGTCACTACTGCAATCAAGTCATGAAGGGTGAAGGGGCGACACGTCTAAAGCTGTAACATTCCGAAAAATTCAAAAATAGGAAAAATAAAAGTTATTCAATTTAAAAATGGAATTGAATAAAAATTTTAATTTGAATAAAATTGTAATTTAAAACAATGTCCTTTTCTCAATTTCATGCATTCTAATCTTAAGAAAATTATGATTAACAATATTAAAAGAATCATGAGATTTTTATCCTCAAATCCTAACAACCTTATATACCTCGGTAAAAATATCGAAATAAAAACTTACATTTAGAGCTTTTATAAATTCAAAAACAGAAAATCAATAAAGTTAGAAATAGAAATGTCAGAATTTTTATAATTTAATTATAAAATATAAAATTCTAAAAATTTTAAAGAAGCATTATTAGCTAAAATCCATCTGAAAAACAAAATTTCAAAAATAAATAAAATCATTTGGACACTTTAATAAATCAAAAATAGAATTGGAAATTTCTGTGCAGTGTATATTGTCAGAATTTTAATGAAATATATACAATGAGTTTTCATCTAAAAATTTGACTGAACCCTTATATTCGCCTAGTCAACCTTTGCTAAAATTATTTTAAAATCTGGAGTCGGTTTGCTAGCTCAATCTTACCGACCAAGCATGAACTATCCTGAACATTTTCTGCTCTGTCTCCCAAATGTGTAACTTACAGGTGGACCCTTAGCTACAGCTGTCTCTGCCGACCTCTTCTCTTTGCCACCTATCCCCACACGTTAGCCACAGTCTCCGGCACCTTCTCCTTTCTTCCTCTCCTTCCCGTTTTTGCCCTCGGCCGACTTCCCCACTGCACCAAATTGCAGCCACGGCGAGAATATCCTCATGACTTCGCTGCCATGGCACAAGACGGCAACCAGTTGCGAATTAATTTCACCCAGCCTCTGCCAAACCCTGTCACGGCAAAGCCATTTTCTCTACCACGGCAAAGATCTCTCTCGTAATTGAATCCAATGGCAAACAAGCTCCCAGCCGAACCACCTTATCTGCTGATTCAAGCTCCACAACACCTCTTCCAGTACCTCAAATTCTCTTCAACATGCTCCACAGCCAAAACGCCACTCGGCCACCACCTTTTTCTTCAGAACTGGCGAAACCAGAGAAAGAGGAAATCCATCGCCACGATCGCTCGCTTCAAATTAACTGAATCAATCGACCAAGAAAGACCCACATGACCCCTAAATTGTAATATCCCGATAAACTTTAGGATTTTATTTTCTTCCGATGTCGTATGCTTTGTCGTGGGTCATCCTTTGGGTTTTGGGAGATCCCGGGAGTTGGTTTGGGCCTTTGAGGAGGAACCCTAACCCTAAAAGCCCACGTGCCAGCAGTCACCACTTTTCCTTTTTTCCTCCCAAGCCGCCTCCTGGCCTCCCCAATCGCCTCCTGACTCCTCCCGATCTCCTGGCTCCTCCCACTGGGCGGCGCGCCTCCTCCTGCCGCCACCGCCTCTCCCGCTGGCTCGCCTCTGGCCGAGCTCCCTGCCGCGCCTCCCTCCTCCTCGGCCGAGCCCTTCCTGGCTCCTCCCCTTGGCCGTGGCAGAGCTCGACAGCAGCAAGATCTGGCGCAGCAGGCGGCACCTGCGCCTCCCCTCCTGCGCCCTTCCCTCCTGGCCGGCGATTGCAGAAGAAGACTGGCAGGCAGGCAGAAGAAGAACACCTGCCATGTAGTCTCATGGCCGTCTCCCTCGGCCCGGCGCCTCCTGCTCCTTCCCTAGCCAGTGCCTCCTCGTGGCGTCGTTCCTCCTGGCGCCTTGCCCTCTTCATTGTGAGTACCCACCACAAGTTTAAGTTAAGCAATTGATTAATGGTGCATGTCAGTGTTCGATGAAATGTCTAGAAGGGTTATATTAGGGTATTACACTGTTTTTAAGTAGTGATCTATGAGTACTTGTATGACACATTTGGTTGTGAATCTTTGGTTAATGAACACCATCCGTGATGTCTTTGGATCCTAGTTGATTATTTATGACTGCATTGGTGTTTGTCTTTTCCTGTTGTGATCACTAAAGACTTGCTTATGTGTTGCATATGTGGATTTGTTCTTGATGCCTACCAAGTATTTATGTATACCAATATTAGATTCTTGAGGATTCTCGTCTGTTGTTTATGGAATGAGGTATATATATATACGCATATGTGTGTTAATTGTATATGAGCCCTGTAATGTCATCCTTACAATGGTTATGCCTAAGATCCCAAATTGTTAATTGTGATGTTACTCTGAAATGTGATGGCAAAGTTCCTAGTGGCAGTCAGATTATGAGCTTAGCTTCATGAGCACGATTTGAATGAAATTTTTGTGTTCTGCAAAATTATAAGGTTAGGGTTTGGAAGTTCAGATGTAAAGAGATTAATGCTTTGATTGATTCAAGTTGTATATATATGTACAATGTGCATGCGCCATGAGAAGGTGAAACTCACGTAAAAGAGCTTGCTAGGAGAAGTTCCTTATGGAGTCATAAGACAAAATATGGTTATCTTGAGACATGGATAATTTGTTAATCACGAGTCTTCTTTCTTTATCGGCATGATAAAATGTTACGATCTGAATTACCCTTTTTCTTTTTTACTCAACTCAATATACATATAACTAGATGGATCTTTGAGTTAATGGAATGTTAGAGTATTTTGCTTGCGAGTTAATGCAGCTCATTGAAACATTGTAACAAGAAGTTTCTAGATCTCTTGCTCTGACTTGATACTACCATATGTCATTTCTATTATGGTTTAAAGATTGATTTTGTGCATTGAGGCTATGATAAGCACCTATTGGTTCATCCATTAGGGGCATGTATTTGGGCTTTGTCGATGTACGTCATTAATTATATTGGTATCATATTGGGTTCTCGAGGATTTTATGTCTTCTTTGTTTTTGAAGTTTAGGAATAGGGATGGTATAGATGTGTGATTAAGAATGTTTTTCATGCATTGCCAATTGATTATGAATATGGGTTTATGACCTGATTTACAAAGGCATGAATGCTTCATGTTCTATATTGGATTTGGTCTAGCTGCCTATCTGGTTTATGTATGCTTCTAGCTCAATTGCTACAAATCCCTTATGTGATATCTGTGATCCAAAAGGTCTTCTTGTGCAAAGTGATTAATGTATGCGTGTAGATACAGTTGTCTAAAATAAATTGATGCTGCTCACTAATGGAGTTTTATATTATTGAGATACAGGGTAATGTCTGTTAGTATCAAGTAATCTATTTATATGCTTACATGTTGCCTTACAAGTTCTAGTGATGAAATGGTTTCTTTGGAGGTGCTCGTGCATGCTTATGTTTGAATTTGATGTGTGTGTGTGTCTATATATATATATACAGATTGGTTAAATGAATAGCTATTGAGCGATCTTGATAGTGTTTTGTGTTGTTGGGATAGGGAGTAATGTTTATCATTAGAGTTTTGTATGCTTTTATTTAATCATGCTACTTTAATTCCCGATGAGTTGGTGAATGTGACAATCGTGCTCTTGCCCTTTCATGGGTTGTTTGGTTCCCTAGGGTTGGAGGTCCCTAATACCGCAGTCGGGCGGTCAGGTTATCGCCGAGGCTAAAAAGGCAAGTACCTTCTCATGTGTATGGCATGATAGAGTGATGCTCGCTTCTTATTGCAAATTAACCGTATTATAGGAAGGTTACATTTTATTATTATGTTTTACTCATGAATATGACTAGATTAACGAGACTTATAAGTTCAGGGACGTGAAGTTATGTTAATAATCATGTATTGGTGTATGTTATGAGAGTGCAACTTGTATTGTTGTCCATGTCAATTGCATAAATGCATTCATAAAAGGAAGAGGCGACCCATATCGATGTGGGCCTCTGTGTTCACACGTAGTGAACACGAAAGTCCTACCTCGTAGTCCCATACCCACGGGTGCATGGGAGCGAGTCAGTAAGAGTAGGCACCCTCCACGGGATAGGGGGGAATGAGAGTGCATACCGACGGGTGTGCACTCAGCCGTACCGGTATAGGCGTGAAAGGTGCATATAGCATTCAAGCATAGTTGCATTGCATATCATTGCAAAAGGAGTGATGGTCAGCGTGTTGGTTGTGACATATTGTGTGGATTGCGAATAAGTCTACCGCCTTGTATGATACTACTAATGATGAATGATAATAAATGATCCTTGAGTTGAGGGAAATTTTCAGGTTACGAATAGGTTGAGTCATGGGCTCCTTCCATATTATCTATTGAGGTATGCGAAATAAATGAGTAAGGTAGTGGATGAGGTAACTGACGGTGATTTCTTTGGTTATGTACTTGTTACTCTGGTTTAAGAGATATGAGCATGTTGTTGATTTAAATATATTAATTGTTGTGTTGTTTTGCAGTTATTGCTACTTGTTGTACTTGCTGAGTCTTCGATTCACGTCTTCTTTTGTCACATATGTGTAGGTACCCTGAAGTCGGCATGCTGGGATGGGAGTAGTAGCACGATCACGGCCTATCACCATAGTCTCATATTAGTTTTATCGCTTCTAATCTTAATGAGTTCATGACTTGTAATAAGTAATTTGTGGTTGTAATAATGTTAGTTGTCATGGTGTAGTTATTAATTGCTGTTGGTTATGTGATTGGTTAATTAAGGATCTGCTAGAATGATATCGTATACTGCAAATGTTTTCTGTCTGCTGAGTGGATGTCCTAATTTTAGGGAAGGTGTTGCCGAAATTTCGAATAATTCTGGTAAGTAGCTAAGTAGGTTAGCTAGCTTGGCTAAATTAGTCTAGTGTCTTGTGCTAGCGGTTGGGTTCTTGAGGGTGTAACATTCAGGGCACAGGGTGCCGGGGTGTTACATAAATTCTATTCCCACCGCCAATTTGGACTTCTTCTTCTCCGGCAAGCCGCGCACCATGATCATCCTTCCGCCTCTGCACGTGCACGGTGGTAGCCCATCTCGGTAATTCTTTTGCTCAACCAAACCCACAAATACAGTCACTAACATTCATTGATGCTCAATCTAGTGTTGTTGATCCGAGTATTGCCTTGCTTCAGCAGCTCCACTCCGCCGGCCATGGCGCCGCCGCCTCTCACCGGTGGCAAAACCCTTCCGGCCATCTCCGGTAGCAATCGAGACCTTCTCTGGATGCGCAATCACATGCTGGAGCTCATTCCGGAATCCATTCCTCAGCTCGAGCATTGCATCGTCGTCGGCGAGCTTCGGCAAGCCGGAACTCTGCTTTCTGTCTCTGCCAGGCGGTCCCGCCTTGTCAGTCGCAGCCACATGCCAGCCACTGACCTCATGGGCCCAATTGCCAGCCCCTCAGTCGAGCCATCCTGAAATGGAAAGCGTAATCTCGGTGAGGAAAGCGCACTTTCCATTTATGGCAGTTTCCATTTATTCAGCAATTATCAAACCCGAATTAGTTCCAATTCTTATAACGTTTGAACCAACAGTCAAAATAAAGTATAATAAATTCCTAAATTCATCTAAAATCAAGAAGAATCTAAATATCTAAAAATATTAATTTTTTGAGTTGCGAATAATTATTTATATTAAACTTCATTTAAAATGCTAATATGGTTGTTATGAGAATTTGGGTATAATAAGTAATTAAATGATAAAATTAATATTTATGACATTCTAGGATCAGGATGCATTCAAATATTTAAAAATACTTAATTTTTAATTACAAAACAATTATTAAAATTTAAGCTTAGAATAAACCCTAATATGGTCTCTAATACAAACACATGTAAACCTAACTCTTTAAATCATAAATAAATTTTATAATATTCCTGATAATATTTGAACTTTAAATATGCAAAAACATTTAGATTTACACTCAATTTGAATCAAAAACAAACTAGTAAATAGTTTCCATGCATAATAATTCAAATAGTTAAAATTTGCATTAAATGAGTTCAAATCTGAACAAAACTAATTTTTCATGCTCCTAGGGTCAAAAGGATCATAAATATATAAAAATATTTAGGTTATACCATAGTTAACATTAAAAGCACAATAATCGATATCCAATGCATAAGTAGTCCAAATAATCATATCTTTTGCATATGATCTTTAAATTTGATGAAACCAGTTTCTAGAATCATATAAAATGATATACTTTCTGTTTATGTAAAAAAATAACTCATACCAATGATGTGATAAAATATTTAAATACTAGGCCCTCATAGTCACTTATAGGAAAAACATTACAGATAGAGATAAAATATTGCAAAAATAGATTTAAAACATTTTTAATGTCATCCCCTGATTATGCCTAAAAAATGAGTTAATGATCATGTATAGTTTAGTCGCAAACCTAGGATGTAACTTGACCCGATTTAGAGATTCATTGTAACCATTTAGGCTATTTCATCAGTTGATTAAATAACTTGTCTAAATGCTGAAACTTATAAAACTAGTGTAGAAATGATCTACAAAGTTTGTACTATTGTATTCCAGAAAAATATCTTATTTATAACCTTCTTTTCTTATAAATCCTCCTTGCTCAAAACCCTTAAGTGTTAACCCTCCGTTTCCCAATTCTTGCCGATTTTGAATAGTGATCTTTAAGTGTAGTTTGAGCCATTTTGGCGATAAGTTTATAGTTTCACCCAAGACCCTAAAGCTTAAGAAACTAGTTTAGTAGTGATCTTTAAAATATAGATTATCCAATTATGAACAGATAATCTCAATTCACCATAATCTGCATATTAATCTTATTAGCCTAACAACCCTAAGTATTCATATTCCTGTAGTTCAGAATATAAACAAATGAACATTAGTTGCAAGTAAGGAATCATTAATTGTAATATTTGTATCACCAAAACCTTCTCAAATATCATGTAAATAATGTTAGTAGCCTAAATCAATAGATTAGCTCTATATAACTAGAATATTAAATGTTGCTTTGAATCTGAATCCTAATTAAAGATAAGAATTCACCTTAAGCTTGAAATGATCATATCTATTTAATCTTAACCAATTTTTGCATCTTGAATTCGATATTATAAGTATAATATATCTAATTTTAGCCTCATGAATCCGTAAAATAAAGGAGATGAATTCATGAATCGAGAAATAGTATCATTGCTAAATATATATACAATTTATTAGAATCCAAATACGTAAAATCATAAGAACTCAACCTTAAATCACACCTGCTTTCTATGATTTGTTTCTATTTGGATTTTATCTAATTTCTTTTTGTCCTTATTGAAATCTGTTATTTGTTATGTTTTCCGTTCGCGACGTGTAGAATCGACGTCACTACTTCCATCGTCGACAACGCCGACATGACTGCGACTTCGATGTAAACAACAATAAGCAAGGCAGCACCCCCTTTGACCATGTTGTTCCCAGTTTTATAAATGTTTTCATTAAATGTTTTTATTGCATGCGTAAATTCATTAAACTCTGCTACTTTGTGGGTACTGGTAGATATACCTGTTGTCTTATGAAATTCCCTTAGTATTGACATGTGAACCTTGATAACCCTAGAATTATGGTTAGATAATATCTGATGTCTATTGGGTATATGCGAGGATTAATAATCATGCTTAGCCATGCTTTAGACTTGGGATAAATCAGTTGGAATCATTGTTTAGATGAAACTTGGAAATAATGAGACATGATGATGGTTATTGGTATTTTGGTTAAAAATGAAAATAAAACTATTATTTTGATGCGGGCAATTATTGGCAATAGCCGAAGGTGCATGGATTTACACGTAGTGTAGGGGGAGATTATTGCCCGTGTCGGATTAAGGACCAAACTAATTGTACGTTATATCCAAGTAATTCCGTACAACCACAAGTGCTGGAGTGGGACAGTCTTAACCTATTAAGTTCCTTAAAACTAGCTTTGCACATTGGTAGGCTGGAGAATGGTATACGCCATATTATGGGAGAGGAGTGGGACACTCTGGAGTATCACTGATTGTCGTACTATGTACAGATATCTTCTGCCCTGTAGGGAGAAGTGGGACAACTTGGTACACCACTGTTTGTCGTACTAGTACAAATATCTTCTGCCCTGTAAGGGGGAAGTGGGACAATCTGATGTATCATCACTTGTCGTATTAGTACAAATATCTTCTACTGCCATAATATGGGTTCACTAGGCTGGTGTAAAGTTAGAGTTAAGTAATTGAACGGTTAATGTTATGATCGCTCAATCGCATACACTTGTATGGCGATCCACGGCTGACGTGGTGAGTTGATTGTATCTTGTGGGTAAAGTTGTACAACCTCTGCAGAGTGTAAATCTTTTCGAAAAGCCGTTCCCGCGGTCATGGGACACTTGGTGCGCTTGCATTATTTAGAAGTTTTGATATTTACTAAATGGTTTGGATTGGATACATTTATTAGAAAGTATTTGTCTCAGATTTGAGCCATGTGTTGACAATGGACATCTCGATGCTCACGTTGTGGAGGACTGTGAGTTGTTACATATGCTTTACTTATTATTTTTATATCTGTCAAAATGCTTTTATAAATTCTGTTTTATGCAATTACTACTTTTTTTAAATTTAAATTAGCTTTATACAAATTAACCATAGAATCCTTTCCTTTGAAATGGCCTGCATATATTATAGGATTTGAAAATGTCTTGCTGAGTACGCAAGTACTCACCCTTGCTTATTCGTGATTTTTAGGTGAAGAATCAGAATAGCTCGACGGAACTTATTCGACGCAGGATTCGGGAATGTTAACGAGTTTTTCTAGAGATTATGCCTTGTCAGTTGCCTGAGGGATTGGATGGGCACACTACAAGACTTTTGATTCTTTCCGCTGTATTACTCTGAATTGTAAGATTCTATTGTATAAATTACCATTATTATTTATAATAAAGAGTATGGATGTGATATCAATTGTTGTAAATGTGCGTACTAGCTACTGATTCAGGGACTAGTACTGTGTGCACATGAGATTTCCATTTTTGCATTTATGTAAAAATGGGGGTCACTACAAAAGCAACACCTGGCTGGCCGCGCTGGCGATGTGAGGGCCTGTCCCAACGTGCCTAAAGCGGTTAGGCAGGCCATGCTTGCGAACCTCCATGGATACCGGGACAAGAAGAAGGAGAAGGAGGCAAAGTGGCTCTGTAAGGAGGAGGCCTCGGAGGACTGGGATGCCTTTGCCAGTGATTACCATACATAGCAGGAACAGCTCAAGATGGCCTTAAGAGCCTCCAGAGAGGAGGCATACCTCATGAGCCAAGGTTTGACAGCAGGTTCGGGGTCTGCGAGTGGTCCAAAGAAGACATCGGTCCAATCCACTTTTAGCAAAATATTCGGGAGGAACAAATAACACGAGAAAGCCAAGCTCCCATTGATGTTGACCTTGCACGGAGTAGCGCCCCGCAGCAACCCCGTTCCGTATGCACGACACTCATCTGTTAGTGTAAGGTACCTTTATCAGACTGAGGATTACAACACCTGGCTTGCTCACTATGAACATTACTCGTCTGCTTGGCAATCGCATGGCATGACCTGGGAGTAGTACAAGCAACAACACGAAAGGCTGTGTAATACTGCAATTGGTTTTCCAAGGTTCTCAGCCGGGATTGTTTTTGTCGTCTCTCAATTTTAACTTTCTTCTCAGGAAGTCCTGAGTTTTGCCGAATGCTTATCGGTAAAGGAATTTTCTTCAGGCCGGTAAGCTTTTGCGGAAAATTTTAGTCGGCAAGTTCTATTCCAAGTGAGCTTTAGGGGATAATATATATATATATATATGTTATTGCAGTGCATCTCGTGGGCTTTAGGAGGACCCGGTTGAGGGTTTTGGGCTAGAGGGAGCAATTCTGGGCTTGAAGGGGTGTTCTTTTGGGCCTGTTGGAGAGAAGTGAAAACCCTAGCCCTTATTTTATTTTTTTTCCTTCCTCCTCCTGCAAATATCCTCCTAGCCACCTCCTATTTTTCTCCTGGCCAGTGGCCGACTGCTCCTCCCAGACGCCTCCAGCTTCCCCTGGCCAGCTGCTCCTCTTGGCGCCCTCTGTCCCCATGTTGCGCCTCCCACAGCCATCCTCGCTGCGCCTCCCTGGTCATCCTGGCTGCGCCTTCCCAGCCATTCCTGTTGCGCCCCAAGTTCGGCGCCCCTACTGCCTCAGTTCCGGCCAGCTCCGGCGGCTGCTCCTCCTCCCCATGGCTGGTGAGCCCTTCCTCCTTCCCCCTTTGCTGATTCTCCCTTGAGCTAAGGTGAGGAAAAATCTAGGGTTTGGGATGTGGTTGGGTCGCTGGATTAGGGTTCTTTCCATGGAGTTTTAGAGGTTGATTGGTTGAGTATGGACTGGATTAGAGGTGGAACCCTAGAGTTGTGCAGTTTTGTTTTCGAGCAGATTCCTGTGCCCTACTGTAGCACAAAATTGTTAATTTTACATGCGTTTCCTGGGGGTCCGGCTATAGCGAAAGTTGTAGATAATCGAAGTACCTTTCAATAGAGACCAAAATCGCTAAATTTCGTTCAGCCGTTTGAAAGTTATAGCTGTTTTACCGTGTGCTGTCCAGAACGATTTATCTTTGCGGCTGTCTGCTGTTCGTCGCAAAACTGAGATTAATCGGTGCATTTCCCGATTGGTCGGCTGTAGAAAAAGTTGTATATTTGTCTCTTGCGATCGTTTTTAGCCTGAGCTCATCCTTTTTGGATTAGCTGTTTGGAAGTTATGACATTTTCAGTGCCGGCTGCCCGGAATTTGCATTAGTGGAATTTGGACCTTTTTGGATTAAAATTGTGGTAGGGTTAGGCAATGCTGTTCTGAGTCGGTTTTGATTGTTTCTTGTACGCACCGTTGTTTTTCAGGGAGTGTCTTCGGGGGTGGTTTCGACCCTGAGTTGCCTCACGCGTCGGTAAAGGCAAGTGCAACCTTATATTGCTATTAGGGGAAATGAGATGAATGCTTGTTTGTCGTATGTGTATGTGTATGCTCGGTTTACATTAAAAAATCGGTTAATGCTCATGCAAATGCAAATGATAATCGTGTTATGAGTATAGCTAAAGAATGGATCATAGAATGAAATCTCTTATAATGAAATGTTGAGGGAAGGGATGCAGGCGCATCCATTCGAATGTTAATAGGTTGAGTTCATTCCTTATATTCTAAGCATGAAAATTCTATACTGTGTATATGAGTAATATCTAGAAAAGTGTTCATATTATGCTTATGGAAATGAAGATTTGTGTCTATGAGAAATAATAGAATTGTTCATTTCATGAGAGCATATTGTGGCTATGAAAGTAACAACTGCTATGATATGTTAGTAATAATTGGTTTTGGGGTGTTCCCCACTACTGATGAGGAGATTGGAACCGTGTTGTGCTTATGCTTATGTTTTTGGTCATAGTTCAAAGCAAATGATTTCAATACCGTGTATGAATTGTTTATAAGCATCATTTGCATATATGCATTCATTACGAAGAGGCGACCCATGTTGATGTGGGCCTCTGTACTCTGCGTAGTGAGTACAAAAGTCCTACCTCGTAGTCCCATCCACGGATGGGGCGAGTCGATAAAGTAGGCCCGCCACGGATGGTTGGGAATGAGAGGTGCACTCGGCAGAGTGCACTCACTATACCGTATAGGCAAAAAGGTTGCATGTTGAGCATGAAAGCATAAATCAGTTCATTGCATTGTATGTTGCAATTGATACATGTTAATTGACGAGAATGGAAAGAGCAGGTTGATAATTGAGTCGTGGGCTCATCCAGGAATGATTATTGAGGCATAGGTAAGTTTTGTTACATTTTCGAGTTGGTTGCGGTAAGGGAGTCGATTCTTTATACATTCTTGGATGTTTTCAGTTAAGTATTCGTGCTTTTAAGTTTTGGATCTTTTATGAGTTCCACTGCTTCCTTTATTTACGGATGCCAATTAAAGAAACTGTTACTCTATGTCTTGAAGTAGCTGTATTTTAGTCTAATTCATTACTTTTCCTACTTGTTGCACTTTGCTGAGTCTTGGACTCACGCTTGTTTGTTTATTGTTTTAGGTACTTTGAAGACGGCTCACCGATATGGGGGTAGAAGCACGTACACGACTTCGGTCACCATCTCCTTAAATTAATTCATAAAGCCTGATCGTATCTAATGTGATTGTAAAGTGTTGTTTGTTGTTGTGTAATTTATCAATTGCTAGTGGATGTGTGATTGATATCTAAGGACTTGCTAGAATATTTCATCTTGGTTGAATGAATGATATCTATACTACTATTGCTCTTTTGACTACTGAGTGGATGCCCTCTTTTCTAGAGAGGTCATGCCGAAATTTTGTAAATTTCGATAACTTAGTTTTAAGCCGGTTTTAGAAGTTAGTGCTTGGTTGCAGTCAAATTAGTGAAGGTATTAGGTTGTTATGTCTTCTTCGGTAATTCTCAGTTCAATTGATTTTGTTGTGGAGAATTATCGTGTGTTGGTAACCCCTTTGGACATGTGTGGGTCCGAGGGGTGTCGCTAGTGAAGTAGGGTTTTTGGTAGCATCCGGAGCGCGTTGGGCGTCGGGGTGTTACAGGCTGTATCACGAGGTCATTGTTGACAGCGAGGTGGCGACACAACCACAGTACTACTTCTCGTAGGTATGTTATGCAAATATAGATCGATTTTATTGTGATGTAAATATGTGATTTCTACGTATTTGTCTTTTCTAACTTGCATACCATGACAACTGTAATTTTCTGGAATAAAATTAACACTATTTTTTTGTTCTGAATTGTTTCAGAGAATGGTCAATGGAGGATCCATCAATTACTGGGCTTGTCTGACTTTTGCTTCTCATTTGCATCTGAATGGTATCAGGATGTTTTGCAACAACTTGGTTGGCGTGTGCAACAACATTGGTATGGTAAAGAACTGAACATGTTTCTTTCAGAATATGCTTCTTTCACCAAAGTGTGTGTTGGTTGACTGTCTTTTGCTCATCAATTTTCATTTGTTATAGCAAATAAACGGGACACCATATGTGGACATTGGGCAAGCACGCCAAGGTGTGACGGGGCAGCGGCTTGAGCTAGTAATCATAGTATTACCTGATGTACATGCAAGTTTTTTGTATGGTAAGCACATGAAATGATTATGGGAAGTTGATAATACTTGTTTCTGTGGTATCCTTTTTTTCACAACATTTCTGTTATCCAAATTCAATATTGGTATGTTCTTGGTGGGATGAACAAATATTGATTGATTGCAACCATGACTCATACTCCAAATTTCAGTCAAAATGCTGTCGAAATTTCTAACTTCACTGCCGAAATTACTTGCATGAAGAATTATAGATTGATTCCAATTGATTGAATCTAGTTTTTTGTTCTCTCAATCAAATCACTAAGCACTGAACTTCATTCTTTCGGAAGTTTCAAAAATCACATAGCACTGAACTTCATTGCCTATGTTTCAAAAATGAAAGAGAGCAAGAGCATAAATGGCACTTGCCAGTCAACGTTTCATCGGGATAGTACCAATGTTTGAATTTTTTAAAAATCCACAGATCTGATAATCACCTAAAAATTTTATGAGAACATCTCTAATGTATCAGGAACCTACAAAAAAATTCAAAATTTTTTGATATTGTTTGAACCAATTTTCAGTCAGTGCATTTTGTCCAAAATTTCGGGTAATTTCGGCGAAATTTTGGAAATTTCGGTGCCAAACAAACCGGATTTGAATTTTGCTTTTTGAATTTTGAATGTCTTTTGGCTGAAAAAACCAAAATTCACCCGAAATTTCGGATTTCGGGAGGGTTCGAATTTTTTCACAAAACGAAAATTTGAACCCTGGCGGTAACCAGCTGATCATAACCGATCTGAATTGGCCGGTTTATCACTGAAAAGGACAAAAGTAAGTTCATTTGATGCAAATATACAAATATTATGACATAAATATACTGCCTGTATAGCAAAATATACTCAACAAACAAATACAGAATGAAAGTATCAAATGTAGATAGCAAAATATACTCAACAAACAAATACAGAATGAAAGTATCAAATGTAGATAAAGCGATGGACTAATAAGGAATGTGATTCATCTTCATTAACTTAACACTAATATTCCCATATCTGTAAAACTTTACCAAAATACTCTTGCATGGTTCCCATCCTTTGTCTGTGTACGTCGTCAACATTAAGAGTTTGTACCTCTTTTCCCTCGCACATATGTATCTGTGGTCTTCTTGTCCTCATCTGCTATATATCTGTGATTGATCCGACCGACTAGTCGGTTTGTACCACGACGACTACTCAATGCACAACATCTATTTATTGCTTAAGAGCTTAAACAAAACATACACGCATAGCCTCCTCATATAGAGGACATGTCCTGACACGAGGACTCCAATCCTAGCAGAAGAGCAAATCCTACAGGGCGAAGACGAGTTACACGAGTACATACACTTACAACCTTCTCATGTAGAGAGGACTTGTGCTGACACGAGGACTCCAATCCTAGCAGAACATCAAATCCCAAACAGAGTGAAGACACGAGGACTTGTACAGAGTGAAGACACGAAGACTGTGCTGACACGAGGACTTGTACAGAGTGAAGACGAGTTACACGAGTACAGACAGAAGAGATAAGAGGCATCCTAATTCCTAACAGAGAAGTAGAAGAGGAGACACATGATCTACATCACTGAGCACCGATCCGTGTCAGTTGGGCCATCGGTATGCTCGGCGATTTCAAATACGCTAGCGTGTTCTGCTAGGATCCAGACGATGGTTGTGAGCTCACCGCCACGGCTGAGCTGCCTGGCATGGGATTCCCTGCTGCATCGGATGGACACGTAGATGAGCGTACGCACCCACCAGTCGAAGATGAAGTCCAACAGTTTGTCAGATTCGACGCATTCCCACAATACCCAAATCAATCTATTAAGTATTTTGTCAGATGCATCTTTTAGAGGCTTAGCATCATTCCCGATCCGAACTTCCCTGCGAATTTTGCACTCATCCTCTTTTCTTAGCCGTGCTAGGAGCACCTTGGCACATCGAGTTCCATCTGATAGAATAACACTTTTGTCGTAAAGAGAGCTTCTTTTTTTCATCGTCTTGCCAGGCTTCCCCTCCTCGTCTTGCAGGATGCTGGCAAGCTTCTGCTCTCTTGCTTTAGAACCAGGGTTACATTTCTTATCACGACATATGCCAGTACCGGTTAGTTTCTCCAACCGGTACTAATGTTTTGTATATATATAGGTCTATTTCTCCGGTAGCTATTATATATATGTGTGTGTTAAATCACAACTAATTAAAAGCACAGATAATCAATCATGCACTTTGCCTGATAATTAAATCACTGAACATTCATTAATAAATTTAATTACATCTAATGTATTAAAATATGTACACATATTTGTTCTTCTAATGTATTACAATATATATGTACACAACTTTATATATGTACACAACTTTAATTACAACTTTAGTATTTCTTTTCCTTCTATTCATCGGGATCTTTTACGCGCATCGCTCTTGCTAGCCGGTAGATGTGAACCACGACGTTTCACTGGTCCTTATCGAAGGGCCCACCTGTTAAAGTTTGGTTCGTGAAACTCGCCTTTTGGATTTACAACCTCATCGTAAATAAAGCCGACGAGTTGTTCTTGGATTGCTCTCACTGCGTGGCGAGAGTTCGAACCTTGTTCCGCCAAATATTGAGGCACCTATCGTTAAGTCATTAACTAATCAATACTTGAATTTGTACAAGATATAAGGAGTACCTATACACAATTAAAGCTAGTAATTATATTTACTCACCCCTTGTTGCCTTTTAGCACGCGGATCGCCGGCTCGGTTTGGGTGTGCATAAACTTCGCATACATAGTAGCCGCATAAATTGTTACCGGTAATGAGTCAAGATCTCTGGTGGAAAAAGTTGAAAGCGTGAAATGGATGCAAAGAAATTAAGTTAACTAACTAAAAAGCTAGCATTATGATATCGTACATGAGAGGCAATTGCAATGTCAAATTTCTCCTTGAATACATACGTTTTTAGCACGGAACCGTGTGAATGCACTACACATGTGATTCTGAATTGTATGTACATGATTAGAATTTGTTTCAAATTGAAGGAAATAGAGCTAATACGATAATGAAAGGAACAAGAATTAATACGGTCGAGCATGTCGATAAAGTTTTGATACTTTTCAACTGGTCTCCTTTGCGAGTCCATAATTGTGATCGAGCTACGATCTAGCTCGATCATAAGAAGAATCCATGAAAACTATACATAGATGTGTCAACGTAGATAACTAATTAGTTCTAACATCGTGTTATGAAAAAGGAGTAGAATGAGGTGAGTGCGAAAACACGTACTCAAATGAGTAGGCTAGATATATATTTGACTTATATCTTTGACCCATTAGCGCATTGAATATGTTAGTCTCTGTTTCGCTTGGGTGGTCTCTAACGGTTGTCTTGTTGATAACTCTCGGGTCCATGAAGCCTATGTAAAATACGATCCCTTGGCATCTTTGTATCTCCATGCTACATAAGAAATTAGTTAGGCTTGCAAGTTAGTATAGTACAAGGAAGTGCACGATAGTTTTTGCAAATAATTAAGACACTTACAGAGTCCGACAACCCATCAAGCTCACGCCGAGGGCGTCATGCTCGTATAGATCATATATGTAGTCGATCGACAACAAATTCACCTTCACCGAAAAAAATCTTGTTCCTTAAACTTGACAAATAACATCTCAGACCATGCTTGGTGGCGTCCAAGTACCATTCATGAAATTGCCGCATCTTTGTCGTTAGTGAGGCAGACTCCTCCTCGACCAATGATCGCCCATTTTAAATGACCATCTTACTTGGGCAACCTCAATCTTTTCCGTGCCTAATATTTGATTTGCGGTAAGGCGGTTTCATCGAAGAATTGTTGCATCTCCTTACTCTTCCCTCATTAACATCTTCTTGGGGCATTCCTTACTCAATATCGCTCGTAGTTTGATTGGCGAGGCATTTCTTTTATCCTTCAAATTTTTAATAGTCATTAAACCTTTATAAAATTCTTACATGCGAGTTGAACCTTCTTCACCGGTGACTTGGGTCTAAGAAATTTAGTTACCTCTCCTTTTACCACCTTCTTGGTCTCCTCATCGTTCATATCATCTGGCCGCCTTGAAGTTCAACCACTTCTTGGATTGGGTGGAGGACCCGTCTTCTTGGGAGCTCTTGGCGAGTGGCATCTTTCCTTGGTGGCGCCTTCTTGGGAGGAGACGGGCTTCTTTAGGGCTTATATGTGCAGGAGATGGTGTAGGAGGCAGGCGTCTTGTCGGGCTTATATGCGCAGGAGGTGGTGTAGGAGTCGATAGGTTCTTGGGAGGAGACGGGTTTCTTCTCGGGCTTCTTCGCGGAGAGGACAAGTCCATGTTATCTCGAAAAATTATGTACCGTTTATGCCACAGGATGAAATTGTGTACTGCCTCTCCTAGCTTCGTAGTCCCGTCACCTCCAGGAATTTCGAGGTCAAGGTCCTCGTAACCTGGGCAGACCTCCTCCACCGAGACCTTGGAGTATCCTAACGGTATCTGTTGGCCATGGATAAGCTGCCCCGGCTCTAATAGGTGAGCCATACCATTGGCCGCCTTGAAGGTAAGGTTCCGTGCTTGGATATGCAGCTCACAAGGTGTCCGCTGTCTGATGTCGTCTACGGGATACTTGGCCAAGTCCGTCACATGACCCACCGAAGCCTTGTTGCTTCATTGCCGGAGGGGCTAATGATGTCTGGATTCATTGGAGGTTCTTGGCTCGTCTCGTATTTGTTGGCTCAAGGCTAGCTGCACCTCTCTTCGGATCTCTTCTTGCATTCTCTCATTTGTTTGATTCAGGCGTTCTTCAAGCGCACTAAGCTGTTGTGTCTGTCGAGCCTTGCTCCTCGCCCGACTCCTATAGGTCTCGGCGTCCTGAGCGAAACCAACCTTCCACGGGACAACGTCGACGCCTCGTGTACGTCCAGGGTGCTCTGGATTTTGCAAGGCCCTTGTTAGCGCGTCGTTCTCCCTGTTTGGCACAAAGCTACCAGGAAGTCTCCTCGATGGGTGTAAGCCTTAAGCCACATCTCTTAGCACCTCCCCAAACCACAGCATTCTTTGTTATCATCAAGGGCACCGCCGTGAGCATAGAACCAATGCTTTGTTCTGCCGGGCCAATCCGTTGTTGCGGTGCGATACCCTTCGCTAGCGGTCTGTTCCCTCTTCTCCCATTTTGGTATTGCATGGCGGTAACCACCAGGGCCGAGTCGGTGGTGATAATTCTTCTTCTGTGCATTCAGCTTATTCTTCTCACTCAAACTTTGACCTTCGTCCGAAGTCTTGTATTTCACAAATGCAGCCCAGTGATCTTACAACTTTGGGTGCTTGTTGAAGTCGGGCGTTCGATTCTTCTTGATATACTCCGTGCTCAGCTTCTTTTTATAAGTCTGGAATGCGACCGCCATCTTCTTGAGAGTGTAACTCTTCACCTTCTCTTCGGTCCCTTGGGGAAGGTGAATGTCTCCTTCACATCGTTCCAAAGCATGTTCTTCGTATCTTGAGGACTGATCCCATTTTGCTATGCTAATTGCCACGTGGTCCCTAACGTGGGCGCCGCATGCCGAATTGAGCGCCCAAGCGCCCGAGGGTGCAAGAGGTCGGCCGTCTCGCCGACTTCGATGATAACATGTCTTGCCTTCTTCTTCTTGCTTGGACCTCGTGGCGTGATTGCTGCTGGTTGGTGATCTGAAAGCATGGTACAATCATGAGCAGGTCAAGATATTGGCTTAGCATGGTAGTGGAACCGAAAATCATGAGCGTGACTAATTGTTACCTCGCCGCCTCATCGTGCTCTGCAGACCTCATTGGCCTCGGTGGCGGTGCGAGCTCCGCCGTCTCATGACCATCACTTCCATAATCAAACTTAACATAAATGTTTCTTCGTCCATCGTCGTTTCTTAGGCTAGAAGAAGCACTGAAAATTAACGAAAATAGATTTCATGTCATGTAAAGTGATGGTACTACTCTAAAGCGGCGTGGAAGGCGGTAGAGAGAGGATGGTAGCGGCGGCAAGATGTTCCTAATGTAAATCGGCCAAATACTATCGATGGTAATTTTGCTAGAGTTAAGAGGAAATCAAGTGATTGATGTTGTGACCTCATACTACAAACATGTGCACATGTAACTTTAAAATGATACTTATACATTAGAAAAAATTCATATGATACATATACATCTCGAAATGAACAAATAAAATGAAAAAATTCATATATTCTTAAGAATATATTTGCTTAATAAAAATAATGAATCATTCTTATTCCACACTAAAATGATTTTTAAAAAATAAGCCCTGCAAGTTCAAGAAGCATGGATGTCACGAGGCGTCCAAATTGCCGAGAGGCGAAGCCATGAGGAGGCAGGCTCGCTTATCATGGACTTGGTTGCTGTCTTCTTCCGCGTACCACTGTCCATAGGCTTCCTCCCGCTCCTCTTCTTCATTGATCTGAAGTACTCCAGATCAATCTTGCAATCAATCTTATGTTACACGAATCCTGCAATCAAAACTCTTATGATTCCGTACATTTCATTCTTTCGTAGTTACCGAATCCAAAGAAAATCAAAACTCTCTATCTGCTAAAATAATCAAACAAATTAAATCACCAGGATCCTCTTATAATTCTTTACCTCAACCCAATACTTGAATTATCTCCACACTGCTTTCAATTTAAAGTCAATATGAAATGACGTTTATTCTCGGCTCATTTCATCAGCTAATGTCGAACGATACGCGTCAATCATTGTATTCAATTATCCTTCTTGGTAATAACGTTCGATTCTTTCTCGAATAAATCTGATGACAATACACCTTCTCCTTCATCTCAACCATATTATGTATACCTCATGTCAATCTTAAAATCTGATTATCCTTATTAACATAATTATTCAAACAAAAGAGATATGTAGAAAGTACTAATATCTCTCATCTGCTTATGCAAAACTCAACTAGAATTCTTCTCTATTTCTCGCACGTCGACTTGGAATCGCAAGATGAAGATCCAGTAAAGCAATTGCAATGAAGACAAAGCGTCAACAAGAACAACAAGGTCACCTCTGCAAAAGAACTCCCGAATCTATCTCATCCTCGAGAATTTCAATGTTCACGGTATTCACCGTTTCCAAATCCGAGATAACCTAGCGCCGTAAAATATTCAGCCATATCGTATTGTTAAGAAGATGCAAGAGAAAAGGTATATGAATTAGAGTTGCCATCTCCCCTATCCAGTGTTCACAATATCTCCCCTGTATCGCAAATAAGGAAATATTTTCGTCTTCCTTCTAAGCTCACCCAGCTAGATGAAATCGATCTACAATCCGAATTAACTTATCAGATGCCTCCGACTAAAATCTTAAGAGAAGTTGAACGTCACATTCGTAATAAATTCTGCAAGATGATCAAGGTTCCGCGGAGCAATCATTCTGAAGAAGAAGCAATTTGGAAAACGAGAAGACCGACTCACAGAAAAGTTCCCTGACTTCTTTTAGAAATACTTTTCCTTTAGACCCGCCAAATCTCGGGGTCGAGATTTCTGTAAGGGGGGTAGATCTGTAACATCCCCAAAATTTTAATAAAGTAAAAATATATATTTTGAATTTGAAAATATTTATTTCTGAGTTTCTTGATGCTATTGGTTTTATCTGGATTTCCTTTGGAGTTTTGCATTGCATGAGAAATTCAATAAATGGAAAATAAAGAAGGAAAAATAGAAAAAGGCAAGAATACAAAAAAATAAAAGTTTAGAAAATTGCCATGAGAACCCTGATCACTCAATTAAACTATTTTAGCTACCAATTGAGATTATATGCATAAAATATTGAAGAAGTAAAATGAAAAGATAACCTTTAAATCCAAGATAATATATTGTCGGAATTTACATAAAATAATGGAATCACAAATGGAGTTGAGAAATTTATAGAAGCATTCTGAGGTCGAATACTTTTGAAAAACAAAGTATCAAAAATAATAGACTTCAATTGATCTCAATCAAAAATCAAAATCAGAAACGAAGTTTAATCGGTCACCGACGTGTGGGCCAATTCCTTCCTGTCCCGTTCCGTTGGCACCATGGAGAAGCTTGCAGTCACTGACAATGGACCCCACCTACCAGGCCTTCTCCCCCAACGCCGTTCTCTCCACTGCCGAAGACTCCCGAAGCCTGAGTGGAGCAAAGCTAGCGATGACTGCCACGAATCCCACTCCTTGGCTACTAGCTGCGCCCTAGTGACCCCCCAAAGCAATGCCCAGCATTCCCCTCTGCCTTCCCTTGTCTTCTCTTCAACCCAGCGCAAGAAACCCCCTCCCAATTTCCGCCAAGAACCGTAGCTCTGGAGCTCGGCTCAAACTCCATTGCAGCCAATCTACTCAGCTATTCCTCAATTAACTTCGGCTAGAGCATCACTGGCATATCAGGAATCAAACCCCTCAACAATCCCTGGAACCCTAGTTGCGAAATTTCGCCCATGCCAGTCGCCCTTCTTCTCCAAGTCCGTGCCGCAGTGGTGGAGCAATCCGATGACTCTTCGATTGAAGCGGCCGAGAAATGGACTCCTGGAGCTCGTGGATGCTCCCAAAATTGCCGATTCAAGTGAATCCTCTCGGTCTTCGTCTCCACCGAGCACCATTTCCGCCATTACGCTTTGAGCTCATTGCACACCTCGTCGCCATCTCTCCATTGAATCGGTCACGTGCACACCGCCTCGCCGAGCTGGTCCCCTCGATGCCCTCGCCGTCGAGTCACGCCGAACGCCGTCGCCATTCAAGCCAAGCCGGTCCCTGCTCTCTGTCTCTGCAGGGGGGCGGGCATCGAAGCTCGAGTAGAAGAAGAGTTGAGCGATGGCGTTTTCTCATTAGCAAAACGTATTTTCCTTTTAGAAGCAATTTCGGTGATTGATATTTGAGACTTGAATATCTTCGTAATTTTTATTCAATCCCGTGAAACAAAGTGGTAAATTCATCTAAAATCAAGAAGAATATAAATATGTAAAAATACTTAATTCTTGACCTGCAAAATAATTATTTAATTTAAACTATGATTATGGTGCTAATATGATGTTAATGAGAACTTGTGAATGATAAGAACTGAAATGGTGAAATGAATATTAATGTGATGCTAGGATCAGGATGTATTCAATATATGCAAACACATATAATTTTTGAACTAAGATTAATTTATTTGCTTAGCAACCATTAGTAAAGTTTAATATGGCCATTAATAGAAATGAGTGTATAATAGTTCATAAAATCATATAAGAAATGATTATGTGCTTCTAGGATCTTAATAAGCCTAATAAGGCAGAGATATTAAATAATTGGAACTAAGTTTATGTATTGCATTGTGATCATTAGTAAACCTTAGTATGAACATTAGTAAGAATAGTAGCATGATAGCTCATAAAATGGTAATAACACTTTGAATAGGTTCCTGGAAATAGTAAGGACCCATGTATGCATAAATATGTAAAGTCAAACTCAATTTGTATTCCTTTAAAGAAAGGAAATGTTAATTATAACAATAAGTAAATAGATAATCTATTGCAATTAAAGCTAAAATAATGCCAAACCAACTTTATAACATTTCTAGGATGGTATTCTGTCAATACCTGAAAAATGAATCAAGAATCATGTAAAGGTTAGTTGGAATTTAAGATTGAAAGTTGGCCGATTCAAGGATTCAAATATGATCATCTAGGCTACTTCACTAGTATATAGAATAACTCATCCAAATACTAAAATCTATGAAACTAGTTTAGAAACATTGTACAATGTTTATACTACCACATTCTACAAAAAGAATCTCATTCCATCAAAGTTTGCATATTAACCTTATCAACCTAAAACCCTTAATCGTTAATCTGTCATTTCCCCTTTCTTGCCGATTTTGAATAGTATAGTCTTTAAGTATAGCATGAACCATTTTAGCGATAAGATTATAGTCTCACCCAAAATCCTAAAACTTATGGAACTAGTTTGGTAGTGTTCTTCAAGGTGTAGACTGCCCCATTATAAAAAGATAATCTCATTTTGCTAAGGTTTACATATTAATCTTAATAGCTTAATGACCCTAAATAATCACATTACTTTAGATCGTAATATGAATGATCGAATTGTAGTTTCAATGTGGAAACCTGTAGTTAAGTTATTTTATCACCAGAACCTTCTCATGTTTGATGGAAATGTCATCAGTAGCCTAAATCAATAGATTTAACTTGCATGAAGCTAATTCTAAGCAAAATCAATTAAAGATAAAGAACAAATCAATCATACTCTAATATGATCATTTAAGCATTTTTCATTAACTTGCAAAACAACTCATCCAAATCTGAAATTAGTAAAGAATAGTCTAGAATTGATCTTTAGGTTATAATCTGTAGAAAACTAAGAAGATATTCTTTCTTCACCTTGCTTTGAATCCGAATCCTAATAGAGCAAAACTCGTAAGTATTGCGAATTGGCAGAACTCAATCTGTGAATAGTAAAATCAATAAACATTTCAACTAATGCTTAATTCTATTAATCCAACCAATCCTTGCATCTGGAATTCGTAAAATTAAGATTAATAAATTCATAAAAAGCAATTCCTGTTTCTTTATCAGAGTTTTATTTGTTTTTCCATCTGCTTTCTTTTGCCCTTATTGAAGTTAGTGTTTTGCTGTATTTTCCATTGATCGACGTGTAGAACCCGACGTCCCTATTCTCCATCGTCGTCATCAACCGCAATCCTCATCTTCGTCGTAATCAGTGATTAAGCAAGGCAAGCATCCTTTGACCATATTGCTCCCAATATTTTATATTCCTTTTTGTGCATCAAATTGTTTTACGCATGCGTCTACTTTCTGTAAATTGCTATTTTGTGGATTGGTAGATATACCTGTTGTCACATGAAACTCCTTGATAATTATGACAATGTGAACCTTGATAACCACAGAATAGGGTTAGACATCTTTAGTGTCATCTTGGGTATATGCGATCATATTAACCTGCCTAGCCATGCTTTAGTATCTGAGGAACAGATGATCATGATTAAAATTGTGTTTGAAATGTTTTACCTGAAACCTGAATGGTCCACTTTGGGAAAACGGTTGCGGGTACTTTGATTAAAAACCCAAAAGAAAACTATGTGTTGATGCGGGCGATTATTGGCGATAGCCGGATGTGCGAGTGAAATTGCACGTAGTGTAGGGTGAAGTGTCGCCCGTGTCGTATTATGGACCAAGCAATGGGACGCTATTGATCCGAGATTTCCGTGCAACCACGAGAGCTATTTATGGGGTAGCCATAGCTTGTTATGTTAATTAGACATGGCTTCGTCATTGGTAGGCGGGAGCTTCGCACGGAGTTTTCGGTCAGTCTACCTCTCGACGGGTATTCCGTCAGTCTACTTGCTAATGCAACGGTGTACACCTGCCGTGTTCGAAGCGTTGTGTTGTGTTGGTGTCTTGAAAGTGGATCCACGACTTCGCGTGTGTGTTTACGGTTCTCTGGCGGGGTTAACGTCCGGCTGGTCTAAGCCATGTCTAGGTAATGTAACGACTATGTATGGTCGAAAGACCATGACTTGTGGGTAAAGTTGTACACCTCTTCAGAGTTTAAATCTAATCGATTAGCCGCGCTCGCGGTCATGAGCACTTGGTGATTCCATTCCAATGCTAGATGTTTTATTATTTTCAAATGGGTTGGTATCATTTGTTTTGCAAATTGTGATTTATGTCAAAGGGCCGACATTGATGGAATTTCAGGAATGTGAATGATTCGTCGCTCACGTCATGGAGGACTGTGAGTGTTATTATGCTTTACTTATCTGCTATCAATTAAACTTGCTCTTATAAATTCCGTTTGCAAATAACTTGATTTACAAATGGAAATTCGCTTTATGCAAATGAACTGTGTTAGCCTTTCCTTTGAAATTGCCTGCATATATTATAGGTTTTGCTCAAGTCTTGCTGAGTACGTAAACTACTCACCCTTGCCTAATTATATTGTAGGTGGTTTAGAAAGCGAAGCTTCGAGGTTGTTCATCGCAGGTTGCGGGTTTTTCTTCGGCGTTTTCTATCTGGAGTTTATGCCTGGTCAGTTGCCTACGGGATCGGTTGGGCAAACTACGGGTTATTGCTTCTTTGCTGCTAAATTCTCGAGTTGTAATATTTATGTAATTATTAATACGCTTAATTAATATGTTGTATGGTTGTGATTCCATTTGATGAAATGTGCGTGCTAGCTCTTGATCCGAGGACTAATCTTGCAAGCACATTAGATTTCTATTTTGCATTCTGTAAAAATGGGGTCGTCGTAACGTGATCTGAGGGGCCAATCGGATTCAGATCATCCATGTAACTAACTCAAAACTCGATCACCTCCTCTGTGCTGACACCCTGCGCAATGCAACCTTCTGGGCGAGACCGGTTACGAGCATACTTCTTTAGGATACCCATGTACCTCTCGAAAGGGAACATATTGTGGAGGAACACAGGTCCAAGAATTTCTATCTCTTTAACAATGTGGACCATGAGATGAACCATAATATCAAAGAAGGACGGAGGGAAGATCATCTCAAGGCTAACCAGACTATTGACCATGTCATCATGCAGACTAGATAACTTATTCGGCTCGATGACCTTCTGCGACACCGCGTTGAAGAACGAACACAGCTTTATGATTGTCCCTCGTACCCAATCTGGTAGAATACCTCGCACCGCCACAGAACAAGCAGTGTCATCAACACATGACAATCATGGGATTTTATGTGTACGATTTTATTCTCTTTCATGTTTATGAGTCTCCTTATGTTCGAGGAGTATCCACAAGAGACCTTCACACTGTTCAAGAACTTAATCATGTTTTTTTCTCTTCCTTGCTCAGAGTGTAGCTCATGGGGTGGAGGTAATGTTGTCCTTTCTCTCTTTTTTCTGGATGTAGGTCGTTCACGAGTCCCAATAGTCAGTAGGTTCTTTCGTTAGCTTGAAGTGTATCTTTTGACTTACCGTACATATCTAGGAAACCTAGTAGGTTCACGCAGACATTCTTCGTGATATGCATGAAGTCCAGTGAGTGGCGGACCTCTAAGTCTTTCCAGTAAGGTAAGTCCCAAAATATTGACTTCTTCTTCCAAATGGCCTTCGTGTGACCTTGTTCAGCCGGGACAGGTTTGCTACCAGGACCTTTTCCAAAAACTACTTTCAGATCCTTTACCAAAGAAAATACAAGCGTCCCACTGCGATGCATGGGCTTCTTACGTTTCTCTTCTGTCCCATCAAAATTCTCACCCTTCCTCCGTAACGGATCCTTCATATGGAGGAACCTACGGTGGCCCATGTACACAACCTTTCGAGAGTTTTTTAGGTACTTGCTGTCCGTATCCTCTAAGCAGTGGATGCAGGCTTTATATCCTTTGATAGATAGGCCCGATAGATTACCAAGTGCAGGCCAGTCGTTGATGGTTACGAATAGCAATGCACGTAGAGTGAAGTGCTCTCTTTTGTACTCATCCCATACACGTACACCATCGTTCCACAGTGTTAACAGATCTTCAACCAACGGTTTGAGGTACACATCAATGTCGTTTCCAGGTTGCTTCGGGCCTTGGATAAGCAATGGCATCATAATGTACTTCCGCTTCATACACAGCCAAGGAGGAAGGTTGTAGATACATAGAGTCACGGGCCAAGTCTTTGGATCTTTGCTCATATCGCCGAACGGGTTCATCCCATCCGTACTCAACCCAAACCTTATGTTCCTTGCATCCTCAGCAAAGTCCGGGTATGTTCTATCGACTTTCCTCCACTGGGAGCCATCAGCAAGGTGCCTTAGCCTTCCGTCGTCCTTACGGTCTTCCTTGTGCCAGCGCATCATCTGGGCATGCGCTTTGTTCGCAAATAAACGCTTCAACCGGGGGATTACAGGGAAATACCACACCACCTTAGCAGGAGGTCTCTTCTTCTTCTGTTGCCCTCTACCTCACAGGTCATCACGCTGGTCTTATACCGAAGTTTTGCACACCGGACAAGCTTCCGAATCCTCATACTCATTGCGATAAAGGATACAATCATTACGACATGCATGTATCTTACGTACCTCCAACCCCAAAGGCGGACAACTTGTTTGGCATCGTCGTAGTTTGGCGATGTGTTCCCCTTTGGAAGTAACTTCTTTATGAGGCATAACAACTCGTCGAATCCCTTATCAGACAATCCATTGGTCGCCTTCCATTGCATCAGTTCTAGTGTGGTGTAACGACCCCCATTTTTACACAGAATGCAAAAATGGAAATCTAATGTGCTTGCAGTACTAGTCCCTGGATCAGTAGCTAGCACGCACATTTCAACAAATGGAATCACAACCATACAACAAATTAATTAAGCGGAAACGAATAATTACAAATAGATATTACAACTCAGAGAAATATAGCAGCAAAAGAAGCAATGCCTTGTAGTGTACCCATCCATTCCTGCAGGCAACTGACCAGGCATAAATTCCTTAGAAATAAATCGCTTCAAAGAAGAACCCGCAACCTACGACGAAAACGAACTCGAAGCCGCGCTAACTCAACTACCTACAATATAATTAGGCAAGGGTGAGTATTTTACATACTCAGCAAGACTTGAGCAAAAACCTACAATACATGCAGGCCATTTCAAAGGAGGCTATCACAGTTAATTGGCATAAAGCAAATTTGAATTTGGAAACCAAGTTATTTGCAATCGGAATTTAAAAGAGCAAGATTAATTGATAGCAAATATGTAAAGCATAAATAACACTCACCGTCCTCCATGGCGTGAGCGATTTAATCAATCATTGCCATCACATGGCACATATCGATTCTTTGTCCACACAGGCACAACAAATGATTCAATACTTGCCCACACAGGTATAGCATTAGGTCATCTGTGGGGTAAGCTAACTTGTAAAATAAACCCTTTTGGAAACAATAAAACATTTAACTAGTGCAAGTTCACCAAGACACCCATCACCTCGGGTACGGCTAATCAATTAGATTTAAACTCTGCAGAGGTGTACAACTGTACCCACAAGGAATGATCAACTTTTGCCCGACACACTTCCTTAGGTGTGACGTCAAGAAGACCATACATAGCCATTAAATTCCTAGACAAGGCTTTACACCACCGGGGCGTTATCCCCGCCAGAGAACTAGAAACACACACCCAAGCCGTGGATCCACTTTCACACACAACACAACGTTTCTAAACACGGCGAGCGTACACGTTGCATTAGTAAGTAGAAACCCCGTCGAGTGCACCAAACGGGAATCTGTGCAAGCTCCCCGCCTACCAATGAGCAAAGCCATGTCTAAACAATTTAATAGGCTAAGGCTAACCCATCCTCACCCTCGTGGTTTATGCGGATTTTCTTGGATCATACAACACGATGTTCGGTCCTTAGTTGTGACAGGCGACACTTCACCCTACACTACGTGCACTTACTTTTGCACTGTGGCTATTGCCAATAATCGCGCATCAAAGCATAATTTCATTTTGGGTTTTAATCAAAGTACCCACAACCAACAGTGACATTTTCAATGTTTTCAGGACACAATTATTGAGTTGATCATGTACATCATTGATTCTAAAAGCATGACTAAGCATGAATAAAATGAACGCATATACCCATGATGACATTAAGTAGTGCCTAACCTCAATCTATGGTTATCAAGGTTCACATGTTCATAAAGCATCAAAGGAGATTCACAAGACAACAGTATAACTCATCGCCGACGATCGGGATCGCCAATCGCAAGAAGTGAGGTAGGGGTAGAATGTTAAGGACCGGCGCAATAAGTTTCACTCTAACGGAGGAAGCTAGCGGACGTGAGGATGGTCGGAGCTGGGCGACAACGAACACGAGACACAAGTTTTATACTGGTTCGAGCCCCTGCGAAGGTAATGACTCTACTCCAGTCGCCTTGCGGCGGTGACTTTCTTGTTATGTGGGTGTACAGAACAGTGTTTACAACTCAAGATAGTAATGAAGATCCCTAGCTCGAGCTGCTGTGTGTTGCCTGTTGTCCTTGAGCTCATGCATCCTTGGTCTTTATACCCCTTCAGCACGTAACGGTCGGGAGAAACCTGCGGATCGTGGCTCTCAATGCGCCGAAGACAGGTTAAATAATCGCTTCCGGGCTTGCAGCAAGACTCCGAAGTCGTCCCCACGACCCGCTCTTCCAAGAGCGCAAGTCAATCGCTAGATCCGAGATCCTCGGGCGGACGAGGATCAACGAGACCCGCTCGAGCTCGAGGTCGTCTTGGTCGAGCTTCGAGGCGGGCCGAGCTTGGGCATACTGCGCTTCGGTCGGCGCCCAAAACACACCAGTGGTGGTCGGGCCTCTCGGGTTGGGGAATCCGTTCGACCGCAGACGCCGGCCAAGGAGTACCCGACCCTCGTCGGCTAGCCCCGAGGCTCTGGGTCTGAGGAGCCCTCATGACGTCCTTGAGCACGAAAATCCGCAAAAATCCTTCAGAGGTCTTGTCTCCTTGGTCGAGGTCGGACCGGAGACCGCGAGGCTAGTCTTCTTGGCCCGACACTGGCGACCTTGGACTTCGATGTTGAATGCGGATGTGAGCGGTTGGCGTGCACTGGCGCGCCTCGACTCGAGCCTTAATTGCACCCGTCGGATCACGGTTGACCGTCTTTTGAGGCGCCGTGGCAGGTTTTTAGGGGTGTTTGGTTCTCTGAGGCCAACGCCACGCCATTAGCCGAGACCCTTTGCTCTTGCGCCCTTTGTCTTCAAGCTTCCTCGCCCGAAGCGCCCTTTCTTTTCTCCCTCGACCAGCGCTCCACGACGCCATGACCAAGCTTGGGAGGAGCACCTGTCGTCGCGAGAATGAAAGAGCTCGAAACCACAGGGATAGTAGACCCGGTCACATGGCGATTGCTCTGGCGAGACCGAACCTCGCCCTAGGGATGGCGAGATCGCTGCGACCGAGCATTCGCCCTCCTTGGATGCGGACCCCGAGAGCGAGTTCGTGGCGGGCGTCCTCTCTAGGCTGCAAATAGAGCTCATCAATCGTACCAAATTCCATCCTCACGCCGCCATCTTTTCCCATCTATGCGAGGGATTCTGAGATTCTCCCCACCCCTCATTGTTCTTCGCTTCTACTCCCTCTTCCGCTCGGGAAGGACCACATTGTCGGTGTCTGTATTTCCGACTCGAACCGGCTCAAATGGTCCTTCAGGCTTGGCCGGATTAAGCAGTCCTGGTCCGAAGCGGTGGTTTTACTGAAGAAAGGGGAGTACGGGCTCGGCGTCTGAGGGCCCGTCACACGAGAAGAAGGAGACCCCGAGCCCAAGATCCGGAGGTCGACGAGGAGGCCATCGCCGCCATCCACATTTGCGCCACTTGCGGCCTTACCTTAGGCAGTAATCGCCGTCGACTTCTTCGCGGGCGGGTGTCCCCTCTGCGGAGGAGGGAGCACCCATTCTTGAGATTACAGGCGCACGACCCCACTCGTGAAAACACGGTAGCAAGGCCTCGCCCTTGGAACTTCGCTCGAAGCCCATCCTTTAGCCTTTCCCGACGGCCCATGTTCTTGCGGCCTAGAAGGAATCTGGTCTCCGACAGGATGTTCAAATGTTTGGGAAGTCATGCGCGCGGATACACTCTTGACGACCCACCGAAGAATGTACTTGTACGAAGGCGAGGTAAGCCGTCCGACCACGCCCTTGACCTGTTTTTAGCATAGGTCTTTCGACCCACGCAAGATCTCAGGACCATCGAGAGCTGTTCGACACAACTAGGAGGATGCTCCCGCCTGCCGGTGGGGGCAAGAGCAGAAAGGAAGAAGAGGCTCCCCAGGCCGGACCGGACCAATCGGAGGCGCCATGTCGAGTGGGGGATCGTGCTACGGTGAGGGCCCTTCCGGTCGAGCCCCGAGTCCTTGCGTTCTTCCATGCCTTCTTGCTTTTAACATTCCTTCTTTTCGTGCAGCGAAGAGTGCAGTTTGCCGCCGCCAGTCTCGGTACCCTCCGGCCCCAAAGCCTCGAAGACGAGCCCCTTGTGGCGGGTGATGAAGCCGGCTCGGACCCGGGTCCCAGTCGTGAGACACATAAGCGTGGCGCGCCCTCGACATCGGGCAACAAGACCTCGAGCGGCCCTTGGCGGAGTCAGTGGCCAGTAAGCTCCGAGACCCGAACTGTGCCGCCTTTTCCGCATCCTTCTCGCTTAGCGTACTTTTGATCGCAGAACTTGAGTACCGAGCTCGAAACCGCCTGCTTCGGCGATGGCTATTGTTGTATGCAGTCTGAATCCGAGGAGGAGAACGCCGTCTTTGGCCCTCGCCAGCCACCCATGGAACACGCACTCCCAGGTCGACCCTTGGTGGCGAAGTTCTACCAAGGGCTCGGCGACTCGTCGGAAAAGCAAGCCCGCAGGTCGTATGGACTTCAAGACGGCGAGCCCATAGCCAGCGGGACGCTGTCGGCGAGCTACCCGGCCACCGAGGGGAGGAAGCTCGGGCCGAGGCCACGCCGGCGACCCCAAGACCGCACCGCTGCTCGGCCGCTCGAGTCACGAGACGCGACCCGCCGGTCAATGGGGACGCGGGTCGAGACGCTTCGTCGACCTCCCATGGCATGCGTGCACCGAGGTCGTGGTGCCCCGACCATGGAGGTCGTGGTGCCGCGTGGATCGAGCTTCTGTCCCCTCGGCCATTTGGGCGAATCTTGGGCCCGGCCATGAGATCGGGGACAACACCGCCGCCCTGCCCCTCCTGTCTCTGGACTCGACCACAGGGAGGCGGCGGTAACCAGCCGCCCCATGGCGGGGACTCAGGACCTTGGCCCAAGTGCGTCAGCGGTGCCCGAGGTCGACCTCAGCACCATCGGCATCAGGAGGAGGAGGAGGAAATCCTCGCGATCGCATTGAAGACCGCGAGAGTTCACCCATAAGCTCGAGAGCGCCTCCGCGAGGTAAGGACTTTCCCGCATACTTCTCACCTTGTAGCTTGTCTCCTTGTCCTTTCTCACCTTGGGCCACCCTTTTTGACGTGAAGGTGACCGATCACGCCACCCGAGGGCTTCAAGGCCTTCGAGCATGCGGATGTGCTAAGAGGTCTTCTCGATGTGGTAGAGGCGCGGAGGTTGGCGACAGCCTCGTCCGAACTATTGAGGTCGAGCAGGGGAGCTCGAAAGAAGCACCAAGAGCTCGGCGACTGCGCCGGACGATGAGGTCAGCTGGAGATAGCCCACGCGCACGAGCTCGGCGAGCCGGGGCCTCGAACGTGACTTTGTTTCAAGGCCGTGGAGCGAGAGCGCTTCGCTCGGCCCAAAGGCCTTCGGGCCGAGGGCCAAAGTCGAAGCTCTGGAGAAGGCTTGCATGGCGTTGACTCCAGAGCTCAAGGCCAAGATACTCCAGCTCGGGAGGAGCTCGGAGCGTCAACAAGACGCTTGAAACCGAGCAGGCCAAGGTCAAGGACCTGGAGAGGGCTGCTTCGGAGCAGGCACGCTTGACGAAGGCGTCTTCCGAGCTCGAGGCCAAAACCCTCGAGCTCGAGGGGAAGCTCGATCGTGCCACCAAGGCGCTCAAGGTCGAACGCGCCAAGGTCGAGGCACTGGAGAAGGCTCCCGCGAAGTCACCTCCTGGGTCCGAGACCAAGGTTCCTGCTCGAAGTGAAGCTCGGCGTTAGTCGCAGCGAAAAGAGTGCCCTCGCGCGCTTGAAGGCAAGCGACGTCGGGCCGTGGGCGCTTCCAGCAAGCCCTCCGGCTCGGGGAGATCGCCACCGAGGGCTAAAGTGGCCCACTGAGCGAGAAAGGCTTGCCCGCCAAATGGCCGACACAGAGAAAAACATTAAAAGGAGGAATGTACTAACGAAATGTTTTGCTTTCTAGTGAACAAAGAAACCTCGTCCTGTTATGAATCTGTGGTCTTGGGGATACTTGAAGTCACTATCGCCGTTTGTTCGTCGCGCCCGTGCTTTTTTAGGTCGTGTCTTGCAGTGGCGTAGCCTTACCCAGCCCGTTGGGCCCGAGGTCGAGTGACGCGTGCCTTGGGCACAAGGCGTGGATGTGGGCGAAAGGCCACGACACGCAAAGTGGAGGAACAATCCGCAATGGCGAGAAGAACACGAGGCGAACATCATTAAGTAGACCGGTGTTAGCGACCCCCTTGCGACCATGCGCATTGCTCGATCGTCAAAGCGGCGAGGTTCGTGACTCGAGCCCTGCACGAGGGAGAGCTAGATTGCGAAGAGGTTAAACTTACGTTTAGCTCGTCATTGGGGTGGCGTAAAAACTGCACTAAGACTTTAGGAGCGAGCAGCCATGGCACGGAGGTCATGTTCGGAAAGAGGGAGCCACCGAAAAGAAAACCAGCAACACAAATGGAAGCAGATATAAAAGAAAAGGAATGGAAGACTAGCTTTTATTGAAATATGAGGCATAGAGGTTACACATAAAATTTCCGAAGCTGATCTATGTTCCACGAGCTAGAGAGCTCTCTACCATCGGGCAGCGCTAGCTGGTAAGCCCCCGTGCGATCTGTTGAAACGACTCTATAGGGGCCCTCCCATGAGGATAACTTATTGGTCTTTGGAGCTCAATCCGCTCTCGAGCTAAGTCCCCAACAAGGAGCCTCCTAGGTCGTCTGACCGACGCGCATGTCTGCGAAGAGCTTGCGTGTAGTGCGTTGATCGTAGCAGTGCACGGCACCTTACTTCTTCTCGCTAGGGTAAGGTCGAGACCGTCAAGCTCAAGTCGACTTGGTCGACTGTCGACCTCTGGCAGAGCCTAGCGTGACTCGGGAGGCGGGGCGGCCGATCAAAACAAGCCGGAAGGGCGTGGACCCCGTGGCTCGGCTTGTCGTGGTGCGAATAGACCATAGGACGGTGGGAAGTTCGCCCACCCGGCCTTGCCGAATCGTTCGAGCTCATCGTAACTCGCTTCTTGGCGCCTCGGACGATTTGCGGCTGGCGCGTTCCGCGCTCCGTTGCTCTGGGGTGAGCCACCGTCTGCGGCATATTTTGATGCCGAGTTCCTCGCGAAAACTCCCGGAACAACTCATTTGTAAAGCGTATACCGTTGTCGCGATTAGTTTGCACGAACCCCATACTGGTGACCACGTTCAAGCGGAAAAAAGCGGTGCCGCCGAAGTTGTTATGGTCGAGACCGGTTGACCTCTATCCACTTGGTGAAGGTGTCGACAAAGAACGAAAAACTTCTTCCCCGGTTGCTTGAGGAAAGGACCGAGATGTCGGTCCCAGTCGAGAAGGGCCATGCGGCGGAATGGTGCGGAGCGCGTGGCGGGTTGATCACGACCTTCGCGTGGAATTGGCATGCTTTCGGCGGTGCGGACGATATCCCGAGCATCCTGAAGCGCCGAGGGCCAATAGTATCCCATGCGGAAGGCCTTCCCGACCATTGTCCTGTACGAAGAGTGCGCCCCACAGAGGCCTGAGTGGATGTCATGCAGTAGGTACTTACCCTCCTCCGTGGAGATGCACCGTGTTAGGATGCCAGAAACATTGCGTCTGTAGAGCTCCCCCTCGACGAGCGTGTACAAACTTCGCCGGCGCTGTTCGATCTCCTCTCGGCGGTCGGTGGCGAGTCGCCGGGAGAGGTAATTGTGAATAGCCTCGGCCAGAAGGATTCCTCGACTCTGACAATCGGGGCCTCTGTCGGAGATCGACGGGCCGATAAGCGTTTCAAGATGACGTCGGGTGGGATAAGCGTCGTCGGAGCCGAGCTTGGAGAGGAAATCCGCTACCGGAGTTGTCCCTCCCGGGATGTGCTTGAGCTCAAGTTCCGGAACCATTTTTCCATCTTGCGCACCTCGGCGAGGTACTTTGCCATCGAATCTCCCGAGCATTGGTAGTCCTTGTTGAACCGTTGATGGCGAAGCCGAGTCGCCCTTCACGACCAAAGGCGCACACCCAAAGCCTTGCAAGCTCGTAAGCGGCCAGAGGGCTTCAGACCGCCACATTGTTGGTCGGGAAGCAAAAGCGAATAGCGTACCTCAACTCGTCGCCGCTGGGTGAGGATAAATATCGGCCCGAGCGTTTGAAGGACCTCGAGCCGTCGAAGAACATGACCGGGTTTTCTTCCTCGATCTGGGGCTCGATGGCGGTGCGGCGTCTGCGCCGACCACAAAGTCGGCGAGTACTTGCGACTTTTATGGTCGTTCAGCGCCACGACACAGACGTCGAGCGCCATGCGAGTTCCATGGCCCACTTGGCGATTCGTCCGCCACCTTCCGGGTTCCTCAGGATGTCTCCGAGCGGGAAGCTGCTCGGGACGACCACGGAATGTGCCTGGAAGTAGTGCCGAAGCTTGCGCGAGGCCATGAGAAGAGCATATAAAAGCTTTTGTACCTGCGGGTAGCGTTCCTTCGGGCCGTGCAGGACCTCGCTGACATAATAAATGGGATGCTGCAGAGACCCTCGTTCCGCCACCATGACGGCACTAACAGCTTGAGGGGTGGCTGCGAGGTACAGCAGCAACTTCTCACCAGGCTGCGGCGTTGTAAGGAGGGGTGGGGACGACAGGTACGCCTTCAGATTGTCGAAGGATCGCTGGGCCTCTGGAGTCCACTCGAAGTCCCCGGGCTTGCGCAAGGTCTGGAAGAATGGGAGCCCGCGCTCGCCGAGCCTCGAGATGAATCTGCTGAGGGCGGCCATGCGGCCAGTGAGGCTTTGCACCTGCTTGATCGAGGTCGGAGGTGCCATCTTCTCGATCGCCTCGATCTTCTCCGGGTTTGGACCAACCCCCGAGCCCCCGATCATGTAGCCGAGCACCTTACCGGACGCCGCGCCGAACACGCACTTCTCGGGGTTGAGCTTGATCTTGTGCTGCTCAGGTTGGCGAAGGTCTCCTCGGTCGCGAACATGGTCGCCCTCGGAGGGCTTTTGACGATGATGTAGCCCACGTAGACTTCAAGGTTTCGCCCGATCTGTGGCTCGAAAGTCTTGGTCATTAGTCGTTGAAAGGTGGCCCCTGCATTGCGCAGACCGAACGACATGGTCGTATAGCAATAGGTGCCAAACGGTGTGATGAAGGAAGTCTTGCTCTCGTCCTCGACCGCCAGCTTGATCTGGTGGTACCCGAGTAAGCATCCAAGAAGCTCGGCATCTTGGCATTCGCGGAGTCGGCGATCCGGTCGATCTTGCAGAAGCGGAAGTTGTCTTCGCACAGCCGAGTTCAACCCGTATGATCGGCGCATTCTCCACTTCCTTCCCTTCTTCTGCACGATGACCGGGTTTGCCAGCCATTCGGAGTAATTGATCTCACGAATGAAGCCGGCCTTCAAGAGCTTGTCAAGGTTCTCCTTGATGACTGCGACCTTCTCCGGGGAGAAACGACGCAGCGACTTGGCGATAAAGTCGAACCGGTCCCACTGCAACTTGCTCGATCACCTTCCTTGGGACGCCAGGCATGTCCGCGGGCTCCCAAGCAAATATGCCCTTGTTGGCGCGAAGGAAGGTGACGAGCTCGAGTTCCTATTTGAACTCAACTCGGCCGAGACGGTGGACGCACCTGGCCGGGTCATTCTCATCAAGCGGCACGGCCTTCGTTGCCCATTGGCTGGATCGCCGCTTCCGGCGGCGTTCTTGGTCGGCGCCTCGCCACGCCTGGGCAAAGACGCCCGGCGAGGGCCAAGGCCTTGGTCTGCAGCCATGCGCCGCTGCGAGTCGCCTCGCCGCGGTGATGACGCCGTTGGGCCCGGCGACTTCATGCATCGATGGCCATAGTGGTTGGCTGCCATGAACTTGACCAGGCCGGCCGCCCGAGGATGGCGCTAGGGAGGTCGCCTCGACCACCTCAAAGGTGATCAACTCGGTGCGGAAGTTGTCGAGCCGCCGAAGGTGACGGGTAAACGACACGCCCAAGGGGTGGTCGAGCTCGAGGACTATCCCAAAGAATGGTATGGTGATGCTCTTGACCTTCGACCGGGAATCGCATTCGGCCGGCGCTCCGACCGCAACAAGTTAAGAGAGCTGCCGCCGACCATGACCGCGACCGATAGTGGTGTTGCTTATGGTCGGGTCACGACCAAGGCGGTCTTCGTGTCTCGGGCCATACCAGGAGCGTCTTCGGAGAGAAGGTGATGGTGGCCCCACCCACTTGCGAGGCTGTTCGAGGGCTTCGGCGGCGACACAGTAGATGGTCCGCGCAGCCGCTTTAACTTCGCGCTGATGCAGTAAGCCGACGAGCCACCGAAGATGGCGTCGATCCGCGCCGCTTTGCCGAACTCCAAATCGAGGTCGTCGTGCTCGCTCGGCATTCACCCGTCGGCCGGTCGTCATCCTTCGAACACGGCATCTCACCCCGCCCATCGAGAAGGCGTCCAGACTTACTCTGCCAAGCCTGCGGTTCCGCGGTCGTGGCCGCCGCCCTATGGAATAAGCGAAATTTTGACTCGTCATATCCCGCGACCTTCGGTCTCCGCGGCGTCCATCGGCCGCCGGGAATCAGCGCGTTAGCCCTTCTTTGCTGGGCCGGTTCTTCGCTGGAGAGTCGACCTTGGCGAGGCTTAGAGTCCTCGAGCTCGGCCTCGGACCTCGAGACCTCGCATGGCCCATCCGCCGAGATTTACCACCATGCCCCCGCGCCCTGGCGGTCGCGCTTCGCTTCTTGGAGGTGGCGCCTTGGTGGGCGCCTCACCGGGTTGGACGGCCGGCCTCTGTTTGGATTCGCACCAAGCTTACCTTGGTCGTAGTCGCTTTCAACGGACGGCATCGTCGCGTCTTCGTCTCACCGCTCCGCCATGCGGAAGAGCTTGTTGACGCCGAGCCTCGATGTGATCTCTGGGTCCTCGGTGAGGCGTCGATCGCGGACCCGAACTTGAAGGCTTTGATAGCGGCCTCGTCGAAATGCTCGGATCGGGTTCCTCGTGCGGATGAATCGCCGCACAAAGTCGCGTAGTGGCTCGTTCTTCCCTCGATGACGCGATCCGAGTCTTTCTCCTGCCCGACCGCTCATAACAACTCGGAAGTTGGAAGCGAAGCGTTCTGGATCTGGCGCCCACGACTGAAGGAGCGGGCTTCGATTGAAAAGCCGAGTCCTAGCGGCCCCATCGGCCGACGGTCGGGAGGTAGTTGGCCATTCTGAGCTCGTCCCCTCCGGCGCTAGGATAGCGGTCGAATAGATGGACGAGAACTTCGTCGGGGTTTTGGTCCGTCGGCGCTTCGATCGGCGCTGGAAGCTTGAACCGCGCCTGCCATCGCCGCGACGAAGGCCGTCGGAGTATGCCATGCAACCGTAGGCGGACGGCGCTTCGTTGGTCATGGTCACCGCCGACGAGATCCCTCTTGCCAGACTGGTCGAGGTCCCGGCGGCAAACCTTCGGTGGGAACGACCATGGTACCGAAGCGGAGTCACTCGTAATGCTAACGCAGCGTCTGGACCCTCCGTCGCTGGGCGAACGCGTCCGGAGTGATCCGTAGATCCGCCGCCGGACTCGGGCAACTCGGCCCAAGCACAGTCTGGTTGGCGCGGTGCCCGTGGGACGCCGGCGAGTCTGCGTCAGAGCCTCGTCCCGAGCCTGCTGCTCGGGGGCTAACTCCCGCGCAGGAGAAGTCCGACGCGGGTGGCGGTGTGACGTGTTATCGTCGCTCCTCTGGGATCGGGTCCCAGAGTGCTGACTTCGGAGCTGCGGAGGTTCGACCTCGGTCGCAGCCCGATCGAGCTCTTCGGCGGGCCGGCGAAGAACTCGACCTCTCTATCGGGTCGGCCATGACCCGGCGATAAGCGGAGGCGCTCCGGTGGGAAGTCTGGCGGCCGAGCGTCTTGAAGCCTTCTCTGGGCCTCCGCGGAGGGTGGTTATAGCTTGGTTGATAGCAACTCGCACCATCCGTGGCGTCTTGAGGTCTGCGGATCACGGTCATCCGCGACCTCCTCGGCGCTGGGCCGTCGCCACCGTGACGTCTTTGCTCGAGTGGCGGCGGCGTGAACGAGGACCGGAGTCGGTCCGTGCGAGGAAAATCCATCAATGAAAGCGCCATGCTCACGAGATCCCGTGTCGTTCTGCGAAAAAGCAAAACAATCGGGCCCCACGGTGGCGCCAATTGTCGACGATCGGGATCGCCGAATCGCAAGAAGTGAGGTAGGGGTAGAATGTTAAGGGACCCGAAGCGCTTTCACTCTAACGGAGGAAGCTAGCGGGCGTGAGGATGGTCGAGCTGGCGACAACGAACACGAGACACAAGTTTTATCTTTGGTTGAGCCCTGCGAAGGTAATGACTCTCTCGATGCGCCTTGCGGCGGTGACTTTCTTGTTATGTGGGTGTACGAGCAGTGTTTACAACTCAAGATAGTAATGAAGATCCTAGCTCGAGTGCTGCTGTGTGTTGCTGTTGTCCTTGAGCTCATGCATCCTTGGTCTTTATACCCATACGCACGTGTGGTGGGAGAAACCTGCGGATCGTGGCTCTCAATGCGCCGAAAGGCGGTTAAATGCTCGCTCAAGGCTTGTTACAGCCTCGAGTCGTCCCCACGACCCGCTCTTCCAATAATCGCAAGTCAATCGCTAGATCCGAGATCCTCGGGCGGACGAGGATCAAGCAGACCCCGCCGAGCTCGAGGTCGTCTTGGTCGAGCTTCAGGCGGACCGAGCTTGGGCATCTGCGCCGAGGTCGGCGCCCCAAGGCACCAGTGCGTGGTCGGGCCTACCGAGTTGGGGAATCCGTTCGACCGCACGCCGCCGGTCAAGGAGTACCCAGCCCTCGTCAGCTACCAATCCACAAGATAGCAATTTACATAAAGTAATCGCATGCATAAAACAATTTGATGCACAAAAGGAATAGAAAATAGTAGGATCAATATGGTCAAAGGAAGCTTGCCTTGCTTAATTATGGCTTACGGCGAAGACGAGGATTGCGGCGACGACGAAGACGAAGCTAGAGACGTCGGGTCTACACGTCGATTAACGGAAATAAAGCAAACAATAAACTTCAATAAGAGCAAAAAGAGAATAGATAGAGAAACAATTAAACTCTTGCACAAGAAACAGAGGTTGCTCTTTTATGAATTTTATTAATCTTATTTCTTTAATTCAAGATGCCAAAATTGGTTAGATTGATAGAATTAGTCATTAGTTGAAATGCTTCATTGATTTACTATTCACAATATGAGTTTTGGCAAATCTTATTACTTACAGGTTTTGCTCTAAGAGGATTCAGATACATAGCAAGACGAAAAAGGAATATTTTCTTAGATTACGGTAGATTATATCCTAAAGATCAATTCTGATCTGTTCTTTGCATTATTCGGATTTAGATGAGTTGTTTTGCGAGTTAATGAAAAGCCTTAAGCAATCACATTAGAGTATGAATGGTTAGTTCTTTACTTTTAATTGATTTCATTCAGAATTAGTTTCATGCAAGCTAGATTTACTGATTTAGGCTACTGACTTAGATTACATGATATTTGAGAAGGTTCTGGTGATAAAAATAACTTAACTACGGATTCCTTCATTATTACCTAAAGTTTACTCATTCACATTAAGGCCTAAAGTAATGTGATAACTTAGGGTCATTTGGCTATTAGGATTTGCATGCAAAACATGATGAAATATGGTTATTTCTTCATACTAAGATGATTTATACTTTGTATAACAATTCTAAGCTAATTCCATAAATTTTAGACTTTGGCTGATACATTATATTTATTGTTGAAAAGGCTTAAGTGGTTTTGTTAAGTTGACGTTATTCGGAATCGGCCAAAAAGTGAAACAAAAGGTTATCGCTTAAGGGTTTTGACCTGATGAGATTAATATGAAAACCTTAATGGAATATGATTCTTTTTACAGAATATGGTAGCATAAACTTTGTACAGCGTTTCTAAACTGATTTTACTGATTTTAGTGTTTGGATGAGTTATTTCATCTATTGTTGAAATAGCCTAAATGATCACATTTGGAAACTTAAATCGGCCAAGTTCAAATCTTAATTTCCACCTAACCCATACATGATTCTTGATTCATTTTTCAGGTATTAGTAGAGTATCATCTTAGAAATGTTTTAAAGTTGATTTTGCATTGTTTTAACTTAAACTGCAATAGATTATCTAGTTACTTATTGTTATAATTAACAATTCCTTTCATTAAAAGAATGAAATTTCAACCTTATCTTGAATATTTTCACATACACAAATCCTTACTGTTTTTAGGAACTTATTGCACATTACATTATCATTTTGTGAGCCATTATGCCAGTATTTTGCTAATGGCCAATTAGGGTTCATTAATGATTAACTAGCAATTATGTTAAACTTGGTTTCAAGATTAAATATTTTTGCATGATTAGGTTTATTACAATCCCAGAAGCACATAATCACTTCTTATATGATTCTATAAGTTATATTTTTCCACATGAGCAATATTGTCCATAATAATGTTTGTTCTATTCTTGACTTCAATAATTATTCTATGAATCAAGAATTGAATATTTTTGCGTCTTTGAATTCATCTTGGTCTATTTATCACCTAAGAATTTATTTTATCATGTTACAATTTACTATGCATAGATTTGCATTAAAGACCATAATGGGATTATAGCAAAGCTTAATTCCAACAGAGTGCTCTGAAGTTCAAGAACTAAATATTTTTGTATACTTTGATTCTTTATGATTTTATATGAATAATGAAATTTACTTTACTGAAATTCAATTAGAATCACAAAAGATATTCATGGTTGAATATGAAACTGGTTTGGAAATTGCATTGAATTAATGAAAATACGCTTTATCGATCTGAAAACGTCTTCAGTCCACTCTTCTTCTACGGAAGGTCAGCTGACTCACTGCCCCATCTGACGAGAGAGCGAAACAGGCTCGGCTCGGCTAGATTTGGGCAGCGTGCCAAGGGCGGCGATCCGGCGGCAGCGAGCATAGGGACCACCAAGACGCACGGCGAGTCCGGAGGGGAACCGATTCGACCGAGACGCAGCAGTGGGCGCAATCGAGAAGGGCGGCACCATGGCGGTGACTTCGATGGAGAAGATGAACAGGCGGTTAGGGCTTGAATCGGTAGCATTGTGAGCATCGAGGTGCTAGAGGTTCGTTTTGAGGTTCACCAAGGAGAAGGCAAGGAGCTCCGCCTACCTGCCGCGCCCGAGCCGAGAAGAAAGGCTCACTAAGCGGCTTGATTCTGCATGGAAGGAGCTGGATGTTCTTGAGGGCTTCTGATCAGCAGGGCATGGGGATGCTTCGGCTCAGAGGGATTGGAAGGAGGACCACTACTTCACCGGGATTTCTCTTCGCGCCCGAGCTCCAGAGGTTCCTGGAAATGGCGGAATGGGAGGAAGTTCTTGCTGTTTCGGCTGAGGAGGGGAAGGGAAGTGAGGGGAAATGGGAGAGAAGTCCTTGTGGTGCGATTTGTAGCCAAGAAAGGCAGCGCATTGGTGGGATTCGGTCAGGGCTTCGGGAGTAGTCGCCAGAGGAACGAACGGGCTTCGGGAGAGTTCTCAATGGAGCGAACGGTGTTGGGGACGATGCATTCGGCAGAGGTGAGACCTGGGTCCATTGACAGTGTCTGCAAATTCTCCAATGTGCCAACGGAACGGAAAATCGACGAATGGCCCACGCGGCAATGACTGATCCTGATTTGCGTTTTAAATTTTGATTTTCCTTTGAGATCAATTGAATTCTATTATTTTTCAAACTTTGTTTTTCAAAAGGATTTAATCTCAGGATGCTTCTATAAAATTCTCATGTCAAAATACGGTTCCATTATTTTATGAAAATTCTGACATTGCATTTTCCAGATTTTCATAGTTTCTGTTTTTAGATTTTTAAAAGTGTTATATCTCATGATCAGTTCCTAGAATTTTCACCAGAGGTAAATATCACTCTGAGGGTATTATGGTAATTTTCTTGGATTCAGATAATGTTTGGATGATTTCCATTCTTTAATTTTATTTGTTGGATTTTCATAGAGCACAAAAATCCAATAAAATTCAAATAAGAACCAACAATGCCAAGAAAACTCAAAAACAATAATTTTCAAATTTAAATTATTCATTTTCACTTTATTGAATTTTTGGGATGTTACATGTGGTACGCAACTTTTTATGGCCCTGTCGACAGTTTGGGCACAACAGTGTTCCGTGGTCCTCCATAAGTATTTGGAACTTTTCGTAATGTCTTTCATCGATGTATTCTCCTCTCCATCACGCAAAGATCTGGTCTAGGTCATCATCACCACACTCCCCAATGTATCTTGAAAGAACCGTGTTGACCAGCGTTCGGAATATTGTTGTCCGCCTCTTCTTCTTCACCGTCTTCCTGTATAATCTCTTCTTCACCGTGCTTGGTCCAGCAGGTATAGTTTGACATGAAACCTCTTGCGAGCAAATGAAAGTGAAGGTGGCTGGATTTTGGCCACTCCTTCTCATTCTTGCAGTCTATGCATGGACAGCATATGTAGCCCGACGTCGTGTGTGCATCGGCCGCATGAAGAAAATCTTGCAAACCCTACAAGAACTCCGGGGAGCGTCGATCCATGTACATCCATCGCCGGTCCATCTACATTATGTTACATCAAGATAACTGTTAGCTCATTTTCCAATAATGAATTGTTGAATCAAAACCTAAATATTAGTTAGATCCACACCTTCAATCCGAGCTAAATAATAATCCAAGCAAAATATAAACCCACACAACAAGTTTTTACAACCTACAAAAAGAATTGGTCGATCGAGTCTGGATTCAAAATTTCAACAAAATTTACGATGCTTTGTTTGCAAATTCATTGAAATTGTAACACCCTAAAATTTCTAAATTATTATTCAATCATTTATTTTTATTTTTTCTAAATCTCTAGCACTTAATTAATGATGTTTTCAAAAATAATTTCTTGATGGAAATTAAAACCAAAATTATACTAGAAGTAATTTTCTAAGTTTAAAATATTCCAAAGTATTTTTGAAAACTTTTCTCAAATATTGAACTCATTTTATATTTTCTATAAAGCCATTCATATTTACGATATTATTTTAATTCGCAAATGAATTTAAATTTCTTCTTTTCCACATAACCATTGCCATTTGAAGATCCCAAACTCCATGATTTCCATGCACCATTCTCCCCCCAACTACGTGCAACCAAACCTCATCCTTCATCGATCAATGGAACTAAAACCTAAATTTAAGCTAGATCCACACATTAAATACGAGCTATATTATAATCCAAGCAAATTCTAAGCTTACACAACAAGTTTTTGTACCCTATTTGAAAAGATCAAGCTAGATCTCTACATTCATATTAATCTTTCATCAATCATGGGAAAAGATCAAATTTTTTTCATAATTCAAGCAAAAAAGAGGCTCCATTTAACACCAAATGATGTGAGGAATGATGTTACTAACCTTAGTTACCTTGGTTGCGAGTAAAATGACCAAAATTTTGAAATTTGGGCAGCACCTCCCTCTACATTCATAATCTTTCATCAATCTCATGGGCAAATATCAAATTTTCTTCATAATTCAAGCAAAAAAGAGGCTCCATTTAACACCAAATGAAGTGAGGAATGATATTACTAACCTTAGCTACCTTGGTTGTGAGTAAAAATGACCAAAATTTTGAAATTTTGGGCAGCACCTCCCCTCCCTTCAAGCTCTTAGCAAGCTCCTTTGTTCTTTTCGCATGAGAATGATCCGGTGTGGCGAGAGCGGAGGAGGAAGAAGTTTAAATTGAGAGATCGAGACGGGTTCAATACACCGAACCGCATCGATGGTAGAACTATCGATGCCGGTTCGTGTCACACACCGGTACTAGTGAGCTCCGCTAAATAGTACCGGTTCAATACATGAACCGCGATCGATGAGTACCATCCGCCGGCTCATGTATTGAACCGTCGATCTCCCCAGCTGTAGCCGTTGAACCGGATCGATCTAACTATCGGTCCGGTTAAATCTCAACCGTCTTGATGGGCGTAGCAAAGGTCGATTCTGTAGTAGTGCGGCGTACGTGCAGGTCGGCCAATCGACGAATTAATTGATCTTCGAACTTGCACTTCACACAGTGATCGATCAACAGCGTGCAGTTAGTGCCGTCCAGCTAGACCGTACGCCATGTACATTACGGTCAACATATCGACTGCAATGATCTCCCAGAGTCCCAGTTAAACTCTTGATCTAGTAGCACAAGTTTGCTGTAAGGAGAGTAGGAAATCAGATAGAGCATGGAGCTCTCCGTATGGAATGTATGTGGTACTTAATACCTTCAGCTAGCTTAATTAACTTAAGGAATGTGCCCACAAATTGTGTGTTTCCTCTTGGGTTCTCTTGTTGCTGCTGCTGTTGTGCTGTCGCTACCTTTGAGCTGGTTCTCTTGTTGTAGCTGTCGCTGCGCTTTACCAGCGTTGATTGCATGCATTGCATGTGGTCTGAGTAAATAGTGTTTAGTGGTTGAGTGCTGGTCACGGTGAAGTCGGACGTGGAACAGCACGTTGTGAGCTAGGCGTGGTGTTAAGGCCTGGTTTGGGAGAGCTTCAGCTCCTAGCTACAACTCAGATTTAAAATTTATAGGTTAAAATAAAGTGAATTAAGTTTATATTTTTAGTTTATAATGTAAACAAGATGATCTAACTAAACGAAACGAGTCATGTCCCTATTTTCATGCTGCGCTTTACCAGCATTGATTGCATGCATTGCATGTGGTCTGAGTAAATAGTGTTTAGTGGTTGAGTGCTGGTCACGGTGAAGTCGGACGTGGGATAGCACGTTGTGAGCTGGGTATGGTGTTAAGTGTCGGGCGCCAGAAGCCCATGTTTGCATGTAACTTTCTTAGCTAAATAAAAGGAGAAAGAAGAAATGTTAGAGATTATTTTGATAAACGTTGGTTAAGAGGTAATATTTAGTTTTTAGTTTTAGAAGGCTCAAACTCTGCAAGTTTGGATTATATCTATTAAGATTAGGAATTCGAATTGCTATATATCCAAGTTAGCATTTAATCTTTTGTATAAATATCATTGAAAAATAAAAAAAGACTGAGTAGTTGCGTAGGCTAACAAAAAATTTTCTAATAGTTCCAACAATTAATATTAGAGTTTAGGTTTTAGATCAAGCCGCTGCCCCGAGTAAACTGAGCATGTACATACAATGCATCTGCATGATGCACAGAATTTTTTTTAATAATATTTTTGTAAAAAAATTTACAGAAATAATGGCGACACAGTATATATCTGCAATTTTTAATTAAATCAGTAAAAGAATGGCAACACGGGTGTATATCAATAATTTTTTAAGTCGGCGTATCACTCAGGTAATTTTTATTAAAAAATATTATTTTAAAAAATCTATGATGTGCGTGTCAGTGAGCGCTGTCTTGTTGGGAGACGTACGTACGGACTGAATTGGCACGTACGAACTCCTGTAACAGATGTCGACGTCTGGTCTGGTAGCTCGCGGCTTCCTCGGCGCCATTATTCGCCTGAGGACGTGACCTCGATCGTTAGAATCCAACGATCGCCAATAGATAGATAGGTTCGCAGGGTGCATTTCGGGATATTTGGGAAGTGCGTGGCCCACCAGTCGGCGCCGAATATTTTCAAGTAGTAGATAAATGTTTCTTGCTGCTCCATTATGGCTTTTGTTATTGAGCTTTTTCTCGAAGAACGGCTAATGTAATTAAACTTGCCTTGCGGGATTTATCATAGATGTATTTGTCTTATAGGTTAGTATACATTGTCCAAATTTTCAGTCTGCTCATCCAGCTGCTTGCAATTGTTTCTTTACATTTTATATTAGTCTGCCCGCAACGGCTAGCAGGGTTTTAACTAGTTTTGCAGTATTTCCCTTGAAGTATTGTTAGCAAGCTGGTGCCCATGGCTGGTTTTAAACAGGGGGCAGTACACCTGCTACCCTAAAAATCTGAGAAACACTACTACAACATCACATCTTCAATAGGCCAAATTTGTTTATTGAATTAGTTCTGATTTCGGTGGTTTGGGACCTGTTGACACCAAAAACGTGAAGAGGGTTTCTGGTCGCAACACACCGCATTTAACACCGGTTCAAGTGTCTTGTGAAGCGTGCAATCGATTTGACCTCGCAATCGATAAGGAAATAGTTGTAAATTCAATCAAGCCGATCCTCGAGGCGAATCGGCTAAAATCAAGAATCAGCCAGAAGCCGATCAGAAGGGTAACTAGATTAACCGATTAAGACTAATCCGGGGTAGGAGGTAGATCGATTCGAAAAGGCGATCGCAACAAGACGAACAAATCAAACTCGAAAAGCCAATAACGATCAAACAATCGGCGATCGCAACTTTATTTGATCGACGCAACTTACGAGGAAAGATTACAATGCTAAAAAGACTAAGAACTACGAAAGCAAAAAGCGGTAGATGTGTTGATTGATTGTGTTCCCTTTTCAGCAAATTCCTAACGCTTTTATATAACCGCTAGCCGATCCGAGTCCTGATCCAACACGATGATGCAATCCGAATCGGCTTTGTAGTTTCCTACCCGGTCTCTAGTTTCCACTTATTATCTGCACGTCATATGAGATTTTCATATGTTTATCCGGATTTCCACAGATATTCTCGTACCTTATCCAAACTCATGCTTTTCTGCCGATTCTTCTAGAAATTTCCAAAACTGGTGCAAACATATGCCCCCCATTTTTGGAAGATAACTTGTTATCTTTCAAAAATATGTATCAGCTCCTTATCAATCGGCTTCTTTGCCCATCGGCTTTGTTTACTATTGATTTAGAAAACCGCGTCAATAACTGCCGCGCCGTAAAATCTTGGTGCGGTTTAATGCCAGGTGTCGTCTCGAATTCATTTCCCGCCTTTTTACCTTTTCACCGTGCTATATATATGCGGGACCCCCACGGTCACTTTCGTACCTTCCAGCTCCCAAACCATCTGTAATCGGCTTCACCAGCCATCGGCCTCCTTGGTCAAGCTCTCAAGCAATCCTTCAAGTTTGGCTGAATGGACTCCTCCCAGGTACTTATTCCAATCCCTGAAAGTGAAGATCAGTACTATCTAGGGCCAGTAGGGGACTTATCTGCTGATACAGTAATTATTAAAGACATCCCTAGACTTCCTTTGTCAGCAAAAGGTTACAATATAGATGAGTGGGGAAAGAGTTTTAGAGCTTGGCCGACAGCACTCAAAGGTTGGAGATCCTGGTATATACGAGTAGCAGCCCAAAAGAGATCTGAGTGGGAGAGAGCAGGCATAGCCGAGTGCCTACCATTAAGCCTAGCCAACCCGGAAGCCAATGAGCCCTTAGTGGCCACGGCATGCTACTTTTGGTCAGACTCCTTCAATGCTTTCCTTTTTCGCTCAGGCCCAATCGGTCCAACCCTTTTGGATGTAGCCGAGCTATGTTGCCTTAGACCAGATGGGGACCAAATATCGGCTTATAGTGGCAAGCCGCAGTTCAAGCCAATCCGATCGAAAGGTGAAGGATGGTCGAAATATATCTTGCATAACAACAAAGTTAATGGCTTGGTATCAAATGAAGAACACGCAGCCTTTTTGAACCTGTGGCTTGATCGGTTCGTTTTTTGTGGAGCATCTCTGGGCCCAACACAAGTATATCAGTTTGTGGCAGAGCAGTTAGTAGAAGGCCGTTGGCTTGCACTTGGCAAAATGCTTCTTGGAGCCGTTTACCAGATGATGCACGTCATTCGGAGTCGGCTTTTTTGTGGATTTGGTCAATTTGTTGTTGGCAAAATCGGCGGTCCTTTATGGTTTGTTCAGTTATGGCTTTACAGTATGTTTAGCCGATCACTGATCCCGGATTATCTAGATGACACTGCCTTCCCACGCGAAGATTATCCTGAAGGCACCACCCCCCAATACCGAGCTAGTCGATCATACGGGGAAAGACTAGTAATGTGTACGAGTGGAGATGTCAGAGTTACCCCCGCTGATTTCAAGAAGTATCTTTCATTCTTCCTTCATTTGGACAATACGATTTTCGGTCAGCAGGACTTTTTTCCATATAGTAGTTCAGCCGATTTTCAGTGGCCTTCCTTTCTTCACCTAGATGCCGATAGCTCTCTGATGCCAGCATCAACCTTAGAGTAGTATCGAATTTTCCTTTCTCCTTGCATTCTTCATGTCGGCTTGAACTCCCGCAATAGGACTTTTCAACCGTCATATGAATTCTACCACCCTTCTGTGTACGCCCGTCAGCTGGGTTTTGGCCAGGTGATACCTTCTTTGCCAATTTTTGATCGCCTTGAGCCCAGAGCAAAGGTGACAAACGCCGTAGCAGCCGAGATAATCTCAGAATTGACCGATGAACTTCAAGTTATTAACCTTCCACATTTTTTCCTGAACTCCCGTCGGGCCAGTCATTTCTCAACTTGGTGGGTACCCATATCGGTTATTTATTTGGACCGCATAATCGGCTATTATTGAGAAGTTTTTACCGGACTATCATGAGCCGACAATGGTCCCTTCTAGCAGCAGCAGTTCGAGTGAGAGTTTCGATTCCTCCAGCTCGTCGGGTTATACTAACTCAACGGTAGCTGTAGAGGTATCGGCTAATTTTTCTTTATGATTTTCATACTTGGTATTGGTTTCTCTGATCATGTTTCTAACCGTTCAGTCTTTACTTTTCTAGGATCTTTGCAGTTGGCAATAAGACTATTCTTTGCACCATCGCCGATGAACCGAAAAGGAAAACCATCATCAACCGACGGTTTGACCTGTTATACTTCCAGCAGCCTTGGTGTTCAGAGCCCATCACTGGCGGAGCTCGAAAAAGGCCGACCTTTAAGTAAGGACATAACCCGCCGATCGCAAGTAACCCGAACCATAATTTGCTTTGATGCTGATAAGATTCAATTTTCAGAAAAACTCAAGTCGACGAAAGCTCCAGCCCGTTGGAAAAAACGCACAGAGCAGAGTGCTGAGAGTTCCCACAATGCGTCGGCTTTAGAGGTGAAATATTTTTATACACTTTTAAGAATCGTTTGTCCTTACGATACTAACTTTTCATCGAATTTTTCCAGCCAATGGTATCGACTCAGGTGACTGATATCCTGGCCGATTTACAAGACGTTCCTACCGTTGATCCTTCAAGCGTCTTTCCTCCAAAGACCACTTCTCTTTGAATCACCGCTCCAACTACCTCCCATCTTCTTGCCAGCCCCGCCATTTGTCATGGCCGATTCGACGATCTGTCCACCCTTCTCGGCTTTACTTTAGACGAGTTGGTCGATCCGGAAGTAATGGCGACGGACAACTACCCCCAAGACATCCGCAATATCTTAGACGTTTCCATGAAAGCATCAGCTTTAGTAGTCAAATCAGCTCCCAACATGCAAGAAAAACTGGATCGGCTATTTATGGAAATAACTCAGCCGGAGGCAGCCATCCTAGCCAACTGTCAACCCATTCGTGATGCCATGAACGCTGTTGAAGCCGATCTTCTTGCCGCAGCTATGAGTGCTCTTCTAAATGTGTGCCATTTAGATGAGAAGAAGGCGGAAGTTGATGCGGCCAACTCCAGAATTGCTCAGCGCCAGGCTCAAGAAGCCGATCAACACCGTTTGAACAAGTTGATTGCTGAGGCAAAAGACGCAAAAAAGAAATATGATGATACTGCGGCGTCGTTCATGGTTGCCAAGTCTTCTACTCGGGAACTGGAATCGACAAAAAAGCAGCTTGAGGAGGAATTGGCTAAGGTGAATCAACAGTTGGCCGATAAGCTTGCTGCTACCGGCGCAATGGCCCAAACTTTGAAAGACCAGAAGATCAATATTGGTCAAGCTGTTGCTCGGGTTAGGGATCAATCGGCCAAGATCGTTCCAGTTCCTGGAAATGCTAAAGCCGATGAAGATCTTGTCTACGGTATTACAGAAGCTTTGGGCAAGGCTGCTGCTGCGCTATCGGGTCTAGGTGCCAGACTTCCTGGGTCGGGCCTGTGAACTTGCTGATTTGTCGAAATGATGTTTTTTGCTTGTGATGTAACGTCGTATCTTGAAACAATGTTGCTTTCGTACGCTTGTTGTAATACTTTCAATCGGCTGTTTAACCGATTGCACTTATTTTGCTTAATCGGCTGTCTTTAACGGATTCATTTCTCAATGTTCTTTGCGCTACTCTAGTTATGCACCGATCCAAACGCTAGGGTAGTATTTTTTCAAGTACCTCCCGTTAATTGCCTTTGGTAATACCAACCCTTCAAGTGTTTCGAGTATATAAGCATTACCGCCAACAAGCCGATTTATCTTATACGGTCCTTCCCAAGTAGGCGACCATTTACCGAATCGATTATCCTTAAAACCAATCGGCAATATCGTTTTCCAAACTAAATTAGCTTCACTGAAGTTCTTCGGTACAACTTTTTTATTATATGCTCTTGCAACCCTTTCTTTATTCCTTTTAAGCCGATTCAAAGTAACCAGCCTTAGCTCTGCCAAGTCGTCCAAATTGTGCAGCATCAACTCTTTGTATTCATTGGCCGATAGATTATTCTGCTTTGCTACTCGTATTGACTCAATATTTATCTCCACGGGCAACACGGCCTCCTGGCCATATACCAATTGATAAGGTGATAACTTAATCGATCCGTGAAACGCTAGCCGATAAGCCCACAAAGATTCCGATAGTGTAGAATGCCAAGTTCTGGGCTTTTCGTCAATTTTTCTTTTGATTAGCTTGATCAAAGTTTTGTTAGACGACTCGGCTTGTCCATTAGCCTGAGCGTAGTACGGCGAAGAGTTAAGCAGTTTGATACCCAGACTTTCTGCGAAGTTTTTAAACTCATTAGACATGAATACAGTCCCTTGATCGGTTGTGATAGTTTGAGGAATACCGAATCGGTGTATAATGTGTTCATTGACAAAGCCGATAGCTTCCACACTGGTCACTTTTTTAAGCGGAACGGCTTCGACCCATTTTGAAAAATAGTCTGTTGCTGCGAGGATAAATTTGTGGCCCTTGTTTGATGCCGGGAATATTTGTCCGATCACGTCTATACCCCATCCCCTGAATGGCCATGGTTTAATAATCGAATGTAAAGCCGATGCTGGTGCAAGTTGCACATTCCCAAACTTTTGACAACTTTGGCACCCTTTGTAATACTTGAAGCAATCCTCTAACATCGTCGGCCAAAAGTATCCTGTCCGCCTTAGTATCCACTTCATCTTGTAGGCCGATTGATGTGCACCGCAAATTCCTTCATGGACTTCACCCATAGCCACTTTTGCTTCTTCATCGCCTAGACACCGTAGAAGCAATCCTTCCAGTGTCCGATAATACAGCTCATCTCCCAGCAAGACATATTTCAATGCTTTTTGGCGAATTCTGCGTTCAGTAGTTCCAGAGGGGCTTGCCAAGTAAGCCTTTATCTCTGTTCTCCAATCAGTGGTGTCGACACACAGCACTGTCTTTATGGAATCCAATATTTCACATTGGCTATCCTCTCTGTAGCCTGATGCTGCTTGGGCCAATGCATTGGCTCTATCATTCAACTCTCGGGGTACATGGCTGATAGAAAATGCAGCGAATGTATCTATAGCACTATAGCAATGTTCCAGATATTTGCATAATACCTCATCGTTACATTGGAACTCCCCTTTCACTTGTTGAACAATTAACAATGAATCGCCAAATGCCTCTACATTGCTTACTCCAATACTTTCTAACAGTCTAAGTCCCTTGAGCAATGCTTCAGATTCGCTTGGTTATTGGAGCATCGGCTATTAAGCCGACATTAAATTTCGTCTGTACCCTTTGGGAGATATCAGCACGATACCAATTCCGCTTCCATCCCGCAAACCGACCCGTCAAAATATAATCGCCACGGGCTATTCCAACCATTCTGTCAAGATATCATGCCTGTAATGAAATCGCTATGGCTCGCCTTTAACAAATTTTGGCCGATTCAAACTGCAGGTCGAACTCGGTCAGAGCATACGTCCATTTCCCAAGTCGTCCTCTCAAGATTGGTGCCGATAACATGCACTTGATAATATCAGTTCTACATACCACTACGCAAGTCGATGCTAAAACATAGTGCCTCAGCTTTGTACAAGCGAAATATAGCGCTAAACACAACTTCTCTACCGAAGGGTACCTGGTTTCAGCATCCAAGAGTCGTCGACTTAAGTAAAATATAACTCGCTCCTTACCATCAACTTCTTGCGCCTAATACGCCCTAATGGTTTCATTTTCAGCGATTACATATAGCTTAAATGGAATACCCTTCTGAGGTGCGGCCAAGACTGGTGGGGATGCTAAATATTGCTTTATGTCATCAAAGGCTTTCTGCTGATCGGCTCCCCATATAAATTCCTGATGATCCTTTAACTTTAGTAGTGGTGTGAAAGCCTGAATCCTACCAGATAGATTCGAAATAAATAGTCTTAAGTAGTTAATTTTGCCGATCAATTTTTGCAAATCGTTTTTGCATGTCGGCGGTTTTGTATTCATTATGGCTTTGACCCTTGCCTGGTTTACTTCTATACCTCTTTGATGTACCATGAAACCAAGGAATTGACCAGCCGACACACCGAATGCAAACTTCAAAGGATTCATCTTCAGGCCATGAGCTCTTGTATTTTGAAACACCCTTTCCAAATCAGCCAGATGCTGCCAATCTTCCTTAGACTTAACCACCACGTCATCGATGTAAATTTCAACACTATGGCCGATTAGATCATGAAAGATCAAATTCATGGCGCGCTGATAAGTAGCGCCCGCGTTTTTTAAACCGAATGTCATCACTGGCCATTCATACAACCCTAATGCGCCAGGGCATCTGAAGGCAGTCTTGGGGACATCGGCTTCTGCCATGAATATCTGGTTGTACCCAGCATTGCCATCAAAGAAACTGATAATCTTATTACCCGATGCAGCATCGATAAGCATATCGGCTATAGGCATCGGATATTCATCTTTTGGTGTGGCTTTATTCAAATCTCTGAGATCTACGCATATTCGCAGCTTACCGTTCTTCTTCATAACAGGCACGATGTTAGATACCCATTCAGCATATCGGCAAGGCCTTATGAATTTAGCTTCTAGCAACTTTTCAATTTCTTCTTTTATTATATCATACAATTCCGGATTAAATCGACGAGGAGGTTGCTTATATGGCCGGTATCCCGGCTTGATAGGTAGCCGATGTTCTACTAACTGTCGGCTTAATCCAGGCATTTCATAATACTCCCAGGCAAAACAATCTTTGTATTCTCTAAGTATTTTGACCAACTTATTTTTGTATTCCAAATCTAAATTTGCACTTACAAAAGTTGGCCTTTTCTATCGCCTTCTCCTATGTCGACTTTCTTCAAGCATATCGTGATAAAAGCCTCGCCCAATTTTTCGCTTTGGAAATCTTCAATGGCTTCGCAGGAATTTATTCCATGCCGATAGCTTCTTGCTCTGTCTTGTAGAAGTCGAATCATTTTTGACCCCATCTTCTCAAGATCTCAGCCGCCCGATCAAAGGTGCCTGGTTTGACATCGATCGGCGAAAGCCCGTCTTCCCAATGCCGATGAAATCACAATCATCCAAAGGTTTACCCGATATGCATTCGCTTCTTCGTGTGGCCAATTTGCATCGGAGTGGCCATAGCAATATGAGCCGATGTATCGGTGAGACAACTTTGACTTCATCTCCGCTCCAATCGATAAGCGCTTGGTGCATGGTTGAGGTATATGTTAGCTTGGCGTGTATCCAATCTCGCCCTAGGAGCACACTGTAATTCCCTTTGGCTTCAACCACAAAGAACGCGATCGGCAAGGTTTTATTGCCGACGGTCAGTTCAGTTACCATCACTCCTTTGGCTTCAGTGGGGTCACCTGTGAAGTCATTTAATACCATGTTTGTTTTGATCAAGTCTTCATCGGTTTTCCCTAACTTTCTGCAAGTACTGAGTGGCATCAAGTTCACAGTAGCCCCTCCATCCACAAGCATCCTTGATATCGGCTTACCGTTGATAAAGCCTTTTAAATATAACGGCTTTAAGTGCCAATGGGGATCCTGTGGTTTTTCGAACACGGCGTCTTGTGCGCCCAGGCATAGTTGAGCGAACGTGCTATTAGCCGATTCAGATTTAATCCTAAATTCGGCCGGTAGGGTGAACACCATATTGATGTCCATGGGAGGAGTGTCGTTCCGAATTATTGGTGACAACAAATCTTCCGAGGAGTCAGACTCATCATTGGCTTGTTCCTTTTTCCTCCATACCTTTTTCACAGGTCTCATCGACCGTAATTTATTGAACGTTTCATCCCTCTGTTCTTCTTCTTCAGCCTCTCTCATCTCCTGCGTCTTCAGGCGAAGGCTTGTCTGCGTTGGCGCGCTAAGTCCGATGGGCACCATCTGGGCTTGGGCTCCACTGGCTTACGGATTTTACCGATCAAGCTCTCAGTTGGCTCTTTTTCCTTGTCCCGGTTTGGTGTGCCTAGCCTTTCCTTTACTGGCCTCCGATGCTCTGGGTCATTTTTATCCGAGATTGGCTTAGATAGGCGCTCTTTCACCGATTGTTTTGGCCAATCATTTTGCGGGTAATGTTCCATGGGGCATGACCTTGCAGACGGTAATGCCATTCCTCTTTCCCAACAGAATTGCCAAAAAGGACATCTCTGGTGAGATTTTTCTGCGTTATCTGACCGATACCAATTATTGGGCCGAAACATAGTGTTTGGCCGATGCGATTCATCCGTCGATTTAAATCGCTACCTTTGCCTGCCCATGGCTCATCCTTTCATATTTTTCAAGCAACTGTGAGAAAGTTGGCTTAGGCTTGAATGCTGGTTTTCGCGGTGGAGCTCTTTCAGCTTTGTACCATCGCCCGGCTTGCAATTCTCCCCTTGGCTTAATCATTCTTGAATTCTTCCCATCTTTGTCGTCTTCAATTTGAAGTGAGCCGACTGTTATCTTTAGTGTCTCCCCTTTTGAACTAGATTCTATGTCGACTTGCCGTGTTGTCTTCGGGCTTTTGTCGATAACTGCTTTCCTTCTTGGTTAATCGACCATGTTGATTGGGAAGGGGTTGACATCGATTTCCATGGCGGCTCCTCTGCAAACTTGAGCCGACTGCCTTCAATGGTCACTCAGATTCTGCCGTCGAAGATATTGCGGTCATTAGTGTTATGGGAAAAGAATGATGTCACTTACAATTATCGCCGCTTTTTGATCTCGTCGGCCGATGGCATGGTATGTCCCTCCGCAATCGTATCAATTTTTCTTGTAGCAAAGATGTCAAATATCGGTCACACTTAGATACATCAAATGCGTATTTGACCTCTGACTTACTCTTTGTCGGCTTAAGCCACGAGCAAACAAGCGATTTTTTGGGACCATTTATCCACTCGGCTATGTTTATATCTGCTTCATCCTTGGAAGCTTCACTTGAACTATACTCGACCATATTTACCTTGGCCTTGTCTTTGTTATTTATTCTAATTATGTCTTTGAACTCTTTACTTAAATATCGGCTTTCTTTTACCGATACGCGATGAAGCAGATGACTTAAATAAGAGAATTCTTGTCCGGCAAGTTTTTCCTTGAGTGGGGGAATCAGCCCTTGAAACGCCAAATCAGCTAACTGATTATCGGGTAATACTACGCTAAAACACCGATTTCGCACTTCTCTAAACCTCCTGATGTAGTCGGGTTTATTCATAAAACTTCACGGACAAAGACTTAGATCTGAAATTCTCAATTCCAGACTTCCAGAGAAAAAGTACTCATGAAATCGGCTCTCTAAATCGTTCCAAAAGTGGACCGAATTTGGAGGCAGATTTTTAAACCACGTGAAAGCAGTTCCTGATAAAGTTAATGGAAAAAGTCTAATTTTCAACCCATCAGATTGAGTCGCTTCTCCACACCGGGCGATAAATCGTCAACGTGTTCTAAAGTGGTGACCGAATCATCCTCAAAATTTCGCAAAATCGAATCTCGAAGTTGTGGGGATATGGCATCCGTCAATGTAACTGGTATGGCTTTTTATAGCCGATCGCTTTTCCCTTTGGGTCAGAAGCCAAATTGATCTCTTAAGACCATAGAAATCTGATCAGCCCAATTGATGTTATTGGCCGATGTAACACCATGGTTTGGCCAATTGGGAGGAATAGCATCCTGCCCCCCGAGTGCAAACTCGGCTGGCCGACTCGATCTAGCCGATGGGTACTGTTGTTGCCATGTTTCATACCCATCGGTCCCGGCAACAGAACCTCGAGCAATGGAACAAACGGCTCAGTGTAGGTAACCACTTTGTATGGAACTGGATTTCTAACTTGGAACGGTCCTCGGGGTTTGCAATTCTTGTCTAATTCAATCGGCTGGGTGGCCGATTGGACGTAGGAAGTTCCTGATGCCGATGGATCTAATTTTGCAGCGTCAGTGTATGCATGATAATGAGCAACTGGACTCGGACGAGGATTTGGTGGTGCTATCACGGTGGGTTGGGTCGGCATTAGCGATGGCGCTGGTGCTTTGATCGTGCTAGTGTTTGGTGCCACAGAGTATACAGAATATGTTGGGAGTGGCTGTAACGGATCCATCAATCCTCCAGATGTCGCCAGCTCTTGAGCAATTGTTTTTACGCTATTCTCTATCATCGGCTTTAAGGTTGTAACCAAAGCCGATGATTGATTGATTAATGCGTGATGTACAGGTTGCTCAATCATGACCGATAATTTAGCTTGAGCGGGCATGTATCTACTTACCGGAGTCGATGTGACGCCAGCCTCGCCAAGTGGGTTTAACGTTGGAAGCGCCGTCTTTTGCGTAACCCCTCGCTCGGGTCTTCGATAGCAACTCAAAGATCAATTCTTTCAATGCGACTTTTCGATCTTCGATCTCCTTACGCTGCTCTGGAGTCAAATCGTCCAAAGTAGGGACGATTATGGCATCAGTGCTCACATCGGTTGGTGCGGTGGATTTGCCTCTGATCATCTTATTGATTGGTCCCACCAGCGTGCAAAAATGTGTTGACACCAAAACGTGAAGAGGGTTTACGGTGCAACACACCGCATTTAACACCGGTTCAAGTGTGCGGCGTGCACAATCGATTTGACCTCGCAATCGATAAGGAAATAGTTGTAAAATTCAATCAAGCCGATCCTCGGGGCGAATCGGCTAAAATCAAGAATCAGCCAGAAAGCCGATCAGAAGGGTAACTAGATTAGCCGATTAAGACTAATCCGGGGGTAGGAGGTAGATCGATTCTGAAAAGGCGATGCGCAACAAGACAGAACAAATCAAACCTGAAAAAGCCAATGACGATCAAACAATCGGCGATGCGCAACTTTATTTGATCGACGTCAACTTACAGAGGAAAGATTAAAATGCTAAAAAGACTAAGAACTACAGAAAGCAAAAACTGGTAGATGTGTTGATTGATTGTGTTCCCCTTTTCAGGTAGCCCTAACGCGCTTTATATACCGCTAGCCGATCCGAGTCCTGATCCAACACGATGATGCAATCCGAATCGGCTTTGTAGTTTCCTACCCGGTCTCTAGTTTCCACTTATTATCTGCACGTCATATGAGATTTTCATATGTTTATCCGGATTTCCACAGATATTCTCGTACCTTATCCAAACTCATGCTTTTCTGCCGATTGTTCTAGAAATTTCCAAAACTGGTGCAAACAGGACCTTAGAACTATTTGTATTGTACTTTTAGTAACTTTTAAATATATGTGTTGGATTTATGATATTACAAAATCATTATACAAGATTATATGGTTGTACATGTGAAGTATGTACCTTAGAGAAATTTTTCTAATTCCACCACCGGTTTTAAAGGGAAAAAAATCTACCCAAACACTATATACAGCGAGAGTGAATATTTCCTTTTCTACGGAAGACGTACCTACATAACACAATTATTCCACGTTCAGCTATATTATGAGGTAATTAATACTTTCAGCTAGCTTAATTAACTTAAGGAATGTGCCCACAAAATGTGTGTTTCCAGTTGGGTTCTCTTGTTGCTGCTTAGAGGCGGGCGTCATGCCGGGCCGGGCCGACCCAGCACGGGTCTATCGTGCTTCAGGCTTAAACCATGCCGGGCCATGATGTTTCATCGTGCTTTCGCCGTGTCGGGTCGGGCTTTCGGCTTCGCCTTAAGCGAGTCCAGATCTGATCTATTTACGCCAGACTGTTGCGTGCGCGTCGATCCAAGTCCCACCATTTATACTATTACTATAAGAAAAAATAATCACGGATTGATTTCTTTTTTTATCTGTCTAGGACTTTCTTTTTCTCCGATGGAAACAAAATCTTATTGTGTTTATTCTTCTCAATTTCCTTGATTCAATTGCTGCTTCCAGTCACATGCATGCAGTCATGCATTTACTCCTTGATTTGCTCACCCACACATACAACACATGGATGCATTCCCTTTCTTTTCTCCAGTCCATCTAGAGTTTTCTTACTTTACTCCTTGATTTGCTCATCCACACATACAACACAGGTGCGTGCCTGTTTCGGACGGTGCCGGCCCAACCACGGCCCACACTGTCGTACCGGGTCGGGCCGCCTATCATGCCCGATTGGCAAGCCCGGCACGGCCCGGACAACCGTGTCGTGCCAGCTTGACCCGTTTAGAACAGCACCGTGTTAGGTCGTAGGTCGGGCTGGTCGTGCCGGCCCAAGATGGCCTAGTCCAGTGCCCACCTCAATGCTGCTGTTGTGGTGTGGCTGTGTTTGAGCTGGTTGTTGGACTTAACCATGCTGCCCTTGTGTTTGTTTCCCTATTTTCATGCGCGTTTTACCAGCATTGATTGCATTGATTGCATGTGGTCTGACTGAGTAATAAGTGTTCACGGGGATAGCACTTTCTGAGCTATGATGTACGAACTGCTGTAACAGACGTCGACGTCTGGTCCAACGATCGCCTACAAGTAGGCTCGGGATATTTAGGAAGTGCGTGGCCCACCAGTCGGCGCCAAATATTTTCAAGTGGTAGAGAAATGTTTCTTGCTGCTCCATTATGGCTATTGTTATTGAGCTTTTCCTCGAAGAACGGCTAATGTAATTAAACTTGCCTTGCAGGATTTATCATAGATGTGTTTGTCTTATAGGTTAGTTAGTATACATTGTCCAAATTTTCAGTCTGCTCATCCAGCTGCTTGGTCTGCCCGCAACGGCTAGCTGGGTTTTAACTAGTTTTGCAATATTTCCCTTGAAGTATTGTTAGCAAGCTGGTGCCCATGGCTGGTTTTAAACAGGGGGCGGTACACCCGGTAAACTAAAAATCTGAGAAAAGCTACAACATCACATCTTCAATACACTAAATTTATTTGTTGAATTGGTTCCGATTTCGGTGGTTTGGGACCTTAGAACTATTTGTATTATACTTTTAGCAACTTTTAAATATATGTGTTGGATTTATGATGTTACAAAATCATTATACAAGACTATATGGTTGTATATGTGAAGTATGTACCTTATAGAAAATTTTCTAATCCCGCCACCGGTTTTAAAAGGAAAAAAATCTACCCAAACACTATATACAGCGAGAGTGAATATTTCCTTTTCTACGGAATACGTACCTACATAACTCAATTGTTCCACGTGAGTCTTAAAAAGTGGGTGACATATCTAGTGCAAGCGCACCTTGCGTGCAATCAAGCAGATGATTACTGCTCGGAATTGACCGGTTTGCCACTGAAAAGGACAAAAGTAAGTTCATTTGTGTAACATCCCCGTTTTCGGCTTTTGTTAAAAATTCAATTTAAAATAATTAATTTAAAGATTTGGATTTTATTTGGTTTTATTATCTATCCTGGCATCCATTCCACCTAAATTCGAATTCATTCCAAATTTCATCTCAGAATTTTAAATTCACTTCAAATCAAACTTAAATTTAAATTTAAATTTCAAATCAAATTCAAATTCGCCATCACATCCATTCAGTCCGAAATTCAATTCTAAACCCATTTCTAATTTTTACTCATTTTCTTTTTGGGTCAAATTCCATTTTCTTAGACCCAAATTGCAAAAACCCTCATTTTCTCTCTCCTCCCTATCCCCTTCCTTGCGCAGGCACTGAACCGATCAGGAAAATCGAACCAGCAGCAAACTCATGAGTCAGCCATGGCTTCCTCTTCCCTTTCAACTTCCCAAAACAAATCAAGCCTAAATAAAGCACCAATCAATATGGGATCTAAAGCATTAGAAAGGCAAGGGTCAGGAGAATCAAATCCCGCCGTTAGCTCGTCCTTTCCTCTCCCGAAACGGCCGCATTAATGCCCAATCCGCGAATCCTTGCTCATAACATATCTCGGCCGTTTCTTTGTCTCTTCGCGTGCTTGAGTACCCGATTTGTTCGTCTCAACGTCCTCTTCGCAGTGCTTCAGTTGCTCCTTCGCTCCATCGTCGTTTCGGCCCCCGATTTTGAGCAAGAACCTCCGTCCAACGTTCGTCGCCGTCGCCGACGAACCAACTTTCAATCCGGTGAGCCAAGCCATGAATTAACCGTGTCATATCGTGTATTTTAGTCTGTAGATCAAAAGCCCTCGACAAGATTTCGTTTTCGTTGCAGTTTCGATCTTTGATTCGAAGGTTGTTCGTCGTCGCCCGTTTCGTCGTTCATCGTCGATTTCTTACGAATCGGTAACTCTCAATCCAATTGCTCGCATCCTTAAACTCATTCCATCCTGTTCTATCCATTACACTCGTTAATTTTGCAAAATTTCATGAATTAGAGTTTTCCTCAAAATTCTTGCTCACTGTTCCTGTGCAAAACGCCATTGATGCCGGCCCAAGCTCATGCCATCGCCTCTGGAGACCTTCCCAACCACCTCCAGTGTGCGCCTCCCCTTTGGCCGCCCCAACCGCACTCCTCCCCACACTCGCCGGCCGCCGCCCCGCCGCCGTTCGCCGTCCCTGTGTTCGCCCGCCCGAGCCGGGTATGGTCGCCGTGGGTACGCCGTCTCGGCCAATCCCGTCCGTAGCCGAGTCTCCCATCATCCTCCCCGAGTCCCGCCGCCCCTCATGCGCCCCTCCGCCGGTCTCCTGCGCCCCCCCTTCGCCGGAGCGCCGACCAGCTCCGCCGCCGCCCCTTGCGGGTCCCACGTGCGCCGCCTCCGGCCATGCCGCTCCTTGCCGCCGTGCGCCCTCACCTCCCCATCGCGTCGCCGTTCCAATTTCTCGTCCGCCGTCACCCGCCTTGCCCTCAATCGCTGGCGCCATGGAAGGATTGAAGTTCCTCTGTTCTTCAATGGAGGAGACGCTGGAGGTTGAAGAAAGACCATGAGAGAATGACAGGCGGGACCCACCGGTCATAGGCACAGGAAAAATCAGAAAATCAGTAAAAAGAAGATGCTGAGAATATTCTTTCGTTTTTGATTTTCCAATCTATGCAAACTTCAAACATTTTTATCTTTGTCATCCGAACTCTGAATCAAGTGATTCAAATTGCTAAATTCGTCTAAAATCATCCTCTATCTTCCGGTATTTTTATTATAATTTTTAGATTTTATTTATTTTCTTTTATTTTATTTGTTGCCTCGTTTTGCGCGTAGCCAAAGAGTTTGCCGGAACCGCCGACGTCGTTGCTGAGCATCAAGACTTCGATGCCCTCGCTGCTGCTGAAGGCAAGTCTCCTTGACGCACATTGATCCTATGGTTTGCAAATGTTTTACAAAAGTTTTACAACATGCATTGCTATTTATATAAAGATTATGTTAAATATAGGTTGGTAGTTAATCCGAATTGATAATACCACCTTGATGTTGAAATCCATGTTCATTTGTAACCCTAGATTGCTGTGATATATCATGATCATATTAGGTCATGACATATTTTGTTTAGTGCGTTAGATGAGCTTAGTTGCGGAATTGATTAAAATACCTATGAATGGGTTGCTTTGAAAATGTTGTTGAAATGTGTTTTATTGAAACTGTAGCAAAAAGATTGTTGCTGTGATTGCAAAATAAAATAAAATAAAAATGGTTTTGATTGGGGCGGAATGGTTTGTCGGGCGAGTGCAGACAGAGCTCTGGTCTTGGTTTGTGGAAGCCGCCTAGTCAAGTTAAGGACCGACTCTTATGATTGTCCATTCTTAGCACAACAAAGACAACCACATGTCAAATGGGCTCGACACGGCTGAATAATTTGTAGAAACCTAATTTAGACTCACCAGATGGTGGAATGTGGGTGCCAGAGAGAGGCAAGTCGATTTCCCACTGCAGCGCAGAGAGGGCTTCTATCTTTGGCGATAGAACCCTAATAGCGGTGAAACCTCACGGTGAATCGGGTTAGGCGTATACATTGTAAAGGCCTTATCATGATTTCTCTGCAGGCACACCTAAGGAAGTGTGTTAATAGCTTAGCATCAAGGGAATATCATGTCTTGTGGGTAAAGTGTACAAACTCTGCAGAGTAAATAAACTATTGAATAGCCGGTTTACTCTGGTCAAGGCGAACAAAGAATGCTTTGCATATTGGTAGTTTTTGGTTTTGTTTTTAAAATGAACTTTGGGATTCGGAGTGGTTAGAATTCTCGGATGTTTTATTGGCGATTGAGCCAATCTGGTAGATGGAACTGCTTTTGATCATAACAGATAGAGTCATGAGTTGGTTTACCTTAATCTTTTAAATGTATGATAGAGCCTTTATACTAGTGATGGTGGTTAGAACCTTCACTAGAATATTAAATAATTCAATTATTAAAATAAATGTTAAAATGTGCATTGTGAAAATTATTATTATGTATGGTTTGATAAAACTTGGCTTTATGCAAAAGAACCCTATATGCTTCCTTTGTTCAAGCCATGCATTTAGTTACTTGCATTAAGTTTCGAGACTTGCAGTATGTTGCATACTCACCCTTGCGTTTCATTATTGGGTGCTTATTCCATAAAGCGAGATGATGGGAGAAGCGGCGCCAAGAGCCTGCGATCCACCGCTCGACATTTGTGGAGAGGTCTATGAAGAGGATGATGACTCGATCTTCTAGGGAGCTGCGTTCGATCGTTTGCTGTGGTGTTTTATGGGTTTTATCATTTTGTTATTTATTTCACTGCTGTGAACTCAGTCATGTGACCAGGTGATGTAATAAATAGCCATGTGGCTGGTGTTTTACATTTATGTTATTACTTCGTTATGTTCTGGTTATGATTAACACTGCTTCACTGTGTGTACTAGCAACTGATCTGGGACTAGTACCGAAATACACAGGAGGTTCCGGTTGGTAAATCTGGGGTCTCACAATTTGATGACGCAAATATACAAATAATATCCCATACATACATTGCATATATAACAAAATATATTCAACAAACAAATACAGAATGAAAGTGTCAAATGAATATAATTCATCTTCATTAGCTTAACACTAATACTCCGGTGTATGTAAAAAATTACCAAAATACTCTTGCATGGTTCCCAACCTTTCTGTATAGAACCCCTCGTTATCAACATTAAAGGCTCATTTGGAAACGTCGATCCTGTCCGGGATCCCTGTCGAATCACTGGGCTAGGGGCTCATAGGGAAAAGTTCTCTGGACCAGGTAGAAGGCCCATTTGTTAATCCACAAAATTGGGTTTTCCAAGCCCAATCTCCTCCCCTCCCATGAATTTTTCTACCCGGCGCAACTCATGACACCGTGACTTCTGTCCGTCGCCGTCCACACGCTAGTCGTGAATCTGCCTCTCCATCACCGCCCACTCATGACTCCTCCTGTTGCCACTCAGGCGACACTTGCTACCACTCTGGCACCGTGTCTTCTAGGTTTGCTCCACCTCTTCTTCCTCCCAGGGTCTCGTTCTCCTACTGCGCTTCTATGTTTCATCGATGGCTTTCTCACATATCTGATGCTCCTAGGCCGTTTTGAGGAAGCAAAGGAGGAGGTTCTTGTTCATGAGGTTTTGCTAAGGCAAGAGAGGAGGGAGAGGAAGGAAACACCAACCATCGGAGCTTCCTTTGCCGCCGAAGCATCAGTTGGTCGTTCACTGTACTCCTCTCCCAGCGATTCAGTCACTAGTGTGTGCTAGCCACCATCACCTGCCATCTCGGGGTATGACTCCTACTATTTTTGTTGCTCCTCAAGTTGTTTAGGGTTTCGGTTGTTAGTCTTGAATCCTAGATTTGTTGTTCCTAGATATCCCATACACTATATTGTGTTACATTATAAGGTTAACCAAGTTAATGGATTTTGTTCTGTCTAGGATATATTAATTTGAACATTTTCTGTGTTACAATATGAGGTTCACTAAATTCCTAGATTGTTTTTGTCTAGGATAGATAAATATGAGGTGATTGAACGAAGCCAAACAAGTTATTGTCCAAACAGAATGAATGTAAACAGGCTGTACACTAATGAAATCGAGTTAAATTTCCAAATTAGAGCATCCTCAGTTAAGTTTAAAGATTCTGCAATGACAACAATTTCTAACCATAAATTCATCAATCTTTCATCTAAACATGACACATCTTCTACGGGTGCATTTTAGATTTCTACCATCCCAAAGGTTAGCAATAGAGGCTTTCTCTTCTTATTCACTATCACATAGATTTCTCAATATTGAATAGTTAAACTAGAGTTTCCAAACCAATTATCCTCCCAGAACATACCTCTACCTTTTGTTTAATCTTCCTTTATGCTCTCTCTGAATATCTTTAGCAAAGGATATTCAAGTAGTCTGTATCTTAGCCTCTTGACCTCACCTACTAAGGGACATATTTTTCTTGCATTTAGTACATGAGCAGAGACTAATGGGTGTTAAGCATGATTTGATGCCACAAAAAATCGTCTCAGCTGTTTTACTGAAAATAAACTTATAATACTAGCTAGGAAGTTCGTGGACATATCTATGGCGTAGTAACCATATACTGTACTCCAGTTTTAGTTACTTTTATATTGGGTTACCTGAAGTTATCAAACCTGCTAACTACTGCATGGTTCTTTTGGTGAAATTCTGAAAGCAAATTAGCGAGGAACACCTATTTGTGGTCCACCACTTGCTTCCACAGTTTATTTTCACCCAGACCATACCTCCAAACCCAAGAAGTAGGCAAATGCCTATAGTGCGCGCAGTGTGTGTTACCATAGATGTGGGCACCAGAAATATGAATCGATCCTCACACGTGTGTTGGACTTAGAGGTGAGACCCATACTCCACTTAAGTGTATGATCACTGCCACCCAAAAGTCTCGTGCACGGAGTATTGACTAAATTGACTAAATGGCACTCACCCAAACAAATATAAGCCACATAGTCGCACCGTACACACTTACGCGTCCATGAGAGTTTCTGTGAGATCATGTGATGAAAAATTGGTTGAATGGTGAAATTGGCATTGTAAAGTGATTTTGGTTATGGCATGTGTGGTGCTTGTGCATGTGCTATGATGAGATGATTATCATGCTGGTGATAGCATGATGAAGTTTGTTTGATGCAATGCACTCATGTGAGTGGTTGCATAGACTATTTTTGAGGCAAGTCGTGGACTTGTGCTCAAATGATCATTTGTTTATGCTGGTGATAGCATAATGGTTTTGCTTGATGCAATGCACTCGTGTGAGTGGTTGCATGGATTAATCTTGAGTCAAGTCGTGGACTTGTGCTCGGACGTGTTGTTTGTTACTTCATGTGCGAGTCTTTGCTCGAGGCTTAACGTGGTCGATGACGGACCGGAATTAGGTTCATGGAGGAACCGAGGTTGAGACTAGGTTCGTGGAGGAATCGATGTCTTGGTGGTCAAGGATGTCATGCGGACGTTCGACTAGAGAACATGCATGTGAAGGCTGGTTAGTCACGTATGTGCGGTGGTGGTGATCATGCATGCAAGGTTTTGGTTTTGGCCATGTTGGGCCAAGTTGAGATAGATACGAACTCTTTCCATGTTGGAAGTGGAGTTGTAGTTAATCTTTGTGAGTTTGCTCTGTATAAATAGGAGGAGGTGTCTCCTGTTTATTGTGAGCTAGGCATTAGGATTTGTACTCTTGTGTTGGAGTACTTTAGACAATGAAATAAAAATCAATCTTCCAAAAAGCTACTTCTTCTTGCGGCTGTGATTTGCTTTTGGCGTGCGGCTAGAAGTTTTGTTCTCGACAGCTTGAAGATAGAAAACATCTTGGTGGCGCGGCGATTAGTTAATTGCTACGCTAGTTGTTCTTCCATGCATGCATGCATGAGATTGATCCGTGGCAATCAAGCCCTCTCGGTGTTTGGTCCACAAACGACCTTGAAGGTGAAATTCCGTTTCCTCGTCATTAGATGCATTAGTCCAATTGTGAAGGTAATATCTCTTTATCCGTATATTCGATCGGTTTGATTCTTATTGGGTTAGATTCGTAATTAAATCTAGTTTCTACAGTTAAAATTTCATATCAATCCAATAGTTAGATCTTTGGTAATTTGTGGTCGCCCAGATTGCTAGTCTGGTCGCGTAGCTGTTAGATCACTAATTATTTTAGTCATATTGCAAAGCCATAACTTTAGATCTATAGATCTGATCGATCTTATTCTTCTTTTATTAGCTTAGGGATTAAGTCTAGTTTCTACAGTTAAAATTTTACATCAATCCAACGGTTAGATTTTCAGGAATTATTGTTTTAGTGAACATGTGTTTGTCTGCTCGCCCGATTGCTCGCGTGGTTGCCCGGATTCAGTCATCTTGCGAAGGACATAACTTTAGATCCGTAGATCCGATTGACCTAATTCTTTATGTATTAGCTGTGGAATTGAGTCTAGTTTCTACAGTTAAAATTTCACATCAATCCAAAGGTTGGATCTCTAGGCATTTCAGTTTTTCTAAATAAGTCACCCGATTGATAACGTGGTCGCCCAACTTTTCCGCTGCTTCAAACTGCTTTCCAAGTTCCAAATCGTCGTCCAAGTGTCCTCTTGTCGCCCAAGTGTTCTCTTGGTCGCCGGACTATTCTCATCGTCGCCACCGCTTTGCTTCTTGGTCTCCTGCATGATCTCTCGGTCTCCCAACCGTAAACCGGTCTCCAAGCAATTTGTGTTTAAATTGGGTGTTTCAAAAATCATCAAAAAATTTGATCTTAGCTTCCGCGCAATCATTCACCCCCCTCTGATTGCTACATTAATATATTCCGATCCTACAAGTGGTATCAGAGCAAGGTTTTTCTAATTAATCTTAATCGGTGATTAGATACCGTAGCGATGGATAGGTATTCGACAAAACCTTATGTTTTCGATGGTGTTGATTTTCAGTTTGGAAAGCAAAGATGGAGGCATACATTCAAGCTCAGGGCTTTGCAATCTGGCAGAAGGTGTACAGACCATATCATGTTCCTGAGAATGATCAAGTCAATGAAACCAATCAAGCACAGGTTGAAACGAATAGCAGAGCACGAAATTTGATCATCCAAGGTTTGGGAAGAAGTGACTTCGACCGCATGATCCATCTCAAGTTTGCATATGAGGTATGGAAATCTCTTTGTGATTATCATGAGAGATCTAACACTATCAAAGAGGTTCGCCAAGATATATATAAGAAAGAATACATGCGATTTGAGATGAAGCCTGGTGAGTCACTAGATGATTTCTTTGCACGTTTCAATAAGATTTTTAGCAACTTACGTGCTGTTGGAGTTTTCTTTGATGAGGCTACTAATGCTAGACAATTGCTTGGTGCATTAGACATGTCTATTTGGGAGATGAAAGTTACATCCATTAGAAAATCGACTATCATGAGTGAACTTACTGTAGATGTTCTTTTCTCTAAGCTAAAAACTCATGAATTGGATGTTCTTTCTAGGAGGACTGATCATAAATCAATTGCATTGACCTCTCAAGCTAGCATGTCTCAAAATAATGCTTCTTCAAGTTTTGATTTGTCCTTCTTGTCTTCACTAACCGATGAACAGATTGAGGAATTTTCGGAAGAAGACTTGGCATCACTCTCTTCTCGGTTTAATAAAGCTTTGCAGAATGTGAGAATGAGAAAGAGAGTTGGTGGTGGCTCTCCAAGATGCTATGAGTGTGGTGATTTCAACCATATTCGTCCAAATTATCCTATACTTGCAGGAAAAGCATCAAGAGAAGAGGACAATAACAAAAGAAAAGAGAAGAAGAAGTTCTCTCCAAGCAATAGAAAGAAAAAGAGCTTCATCAATAGCAAAGTTGTCCACCGGGTCCTTTCCACTCTTGAACAAGTCAATTTGAGTGACGTGGATTTGGAGAGTAGTGAAGATGACACAACAACTCCAAGCAAACATGAATTGACAGGATTGTGTCGCATGGCTAGGAGTGATGTAAGCTTCACCAAGGACGATCACGACTGCGACTTCAATGAGGTAGAACCTTCTTATGATGAATTAACTATTGCTGTTATTCGTCTTGGAAAATTGCTTGACAAACGCGATAAGAAAATTAAGAAACAAGATGTTCTTGTGGAATCTTTGAATGCTGAAATTGCTAGACTTAAATATTTGATTCCTGATGATAATGCTTGCAAATCATGTGACTTAATTTACAATGAGCTTACTTTGCTTAGGAAAGAACATGTTTCTTTGTTAGAGCAAGTCAATGCTGAAAAGAAAGAAAATGAGAAACATGTGAAAAATGCTAGCTGTTCAACTGTTGATTTGCATGATACTACTCACTGTTCTAAATGTGTTATACTGGAATTGAAGTTGCATGATGCAAATGCTAGGGTTTCTCAAATGACAGATGCTATGCTCACTAATGAGGTTATTTCATGCTCAACTTGTCACAAACAAAAAGGAAAAGTGGACGTTCCATGCAATAATGGTCTGACTCTTTCTCAAAAGGTTGATGTTAGCGTACTTTACGCTGGGGTACCCTCTCCAACGCACAAAACCGGCCCACGTGGCGTCCGGCGAGCAGGTGGCTGAGGGCGCTGGCACCGTAGTAGTCGGGGCCGGCGCCGGAGGAGAAGGAACTGGTGAAGGCGATGGAGCTGGCGCCGTAGGAGGCGGTGGCTCCGGTGATGAAGTCGTGGTAGGGGCGACCTGTGCCGCCGCCCCTTGCGAAGGTGCCGCCGCATCAGGGCTGGCGGCGGTGGGAGTCTGGCCCGCGGCGTGGACCTTCTAGGGGTCCAGGCCCATGGCTTCCTGGGCAAGTGGCCGCTTACTGCGCGTCTGATGGCGAGGGTCGTACTTCGATCACCACGTCATGGGCCGGCACCACTGGGTCGATGGAGTCCATTGGCACGAGCCGCTGACGACGGTGAGCACTCACAGTGCTCAAGTCGTGGCCGGGCCGCCGCTTTGAAAATCTAAGCCGCTTGGAATCGGCGGCATCAATTCGGCAAGCCATCTGCTGATGATTTGCCCCTCCAGGTTTCCCGCACCTGGCAAAAGATAAAGAAAGACTGCCGGTTGGTAGGGAGCCGCAGAAAGAAGCATGTGTGCGAAAAAAGCCAAAGGAAAGCGAAGACTTACGGTAGGAACGCGTCGCGTCATGTCGCTGTCGCAGATCTCGCCATGCAGACGGCGCGTCGACGAAGGGGGCCGTTTCTCCAGGTCACGAAGTCCCGGGCCACTAGTGCCCCGGTTAATCCGGCGTCCCGCAGTCTGTTGATGCGAGCCGCCATCGCGAGGAGCTCTGCCGTCTCTTCGACCGTGAGTTCGATTTGGAGGCCTCCACGCCCGATGGGCACCCCTCAGCGCCGACCACTGTCATGTACAGCCAGTCGCTGCGCCACGCCTTCCAATTGGACTTGGGTTGGAAGGCAATGTAGCGGGAGGCCAATCCGTCCCGGAGGCGGAAATAGCAACTCCCCACTACCTCGCCGTCGTTGGAGCCGCGGCAAAGGAAGAAGTAGCGGAAAAGAGGAAGATTCGGCATCACCCCCATGAACATTTCACAGAGGTGTGCGAAGATGGAAAGGAAGATGATGGAGTTGGGGGTGAGGTGAAGGTGGTAGATTTCGTAAAAATGGAGGACAGTGAGGAAGAAGTCAGAGAATGGTGGGACCAGACCTACCATCATCGCCCAAACGTGGATAAGAATCTCATCGGAGAGGCACCGCGGCGTGGGGGTCCCCGCTTGAAAGCGGAAGGTGCCCTCTGGTACAATGTGGGAGATCTTCTTCACCGTAGCGGCATCAGCGGTGGATGCAGGGATGGAAGGCGCCATAAGGGCAAAGAAGGCAAAGACTTTGAACGAGGAAGACGGAGAAGCGAAGGTTGAAGTGCGCAAGAAAGCAGAAGGCGTAAACCACTTGGTACAGATGTATCTATATATGCATCACCCGCACCGATTCGCGAAGAGACAAGATCGTCGCCGCTTTGGGTCCCAAGAAAATCGACAGATACGAGAGGAACCGAGGCGGTCAGATCTCATGAGTGGTGGCCCCGCCAAGAGCGCACTCAAGCATTTAATGAAGGTTCCAAAAGGCTCTAGCAAGCGCCGGGGTGGGTCCGGAGCTCTGTCAGATACTACTGTTGGGGTACCTTCTCCGACGCACAAATCGCCCATGTGGCGTCCGGCGGCGGTGGCGGGCGATACTGCTGTTTGGCGCCAGCCCATGTGGCGGCTTTGGCGGCGGGCGAGCACGCCCGCCAAGCAGTGCCGCACGTGGCGTCCGACAGCAGTGGGCGAGGACGCCGCCGCCGGGGCCAAACCCGTGGCGGCTTTGGCAAGCGGGTGGCGAAACACGCCTCGCGGCAGTGCCGGCCACGTGGCGTCCGGCGGCGGTGGCGAGGCGCCGCTGCCGCCGTGCCACCACGTGGCGGCTTTGGCAGTGGGTGGCGAAACGCCCGCCGCAGTCTTGTGCCCACGGGTGTCTGGCGGCGGCGGCGAGGACGCCTGCTTTCGCCGGCCCAAATTTCCCGTGGTGACCTGGTAGGCGAGCGTGCGAGCACACCCCGTCGGCCAGGTGCCGGCCCACGTGGCATTCGGGCGAGTAGGCGGGCGAGGACGCCCCGCTCGCCCCACCGCAAGGCAAAAAGGTGGGACGAAGTGGCTTCACCTCGAAGTCTCCTTCCCCTATCGTACCCTGCCAGAGGCAGGCCTGCTGTGTCAGGTCCCTTGACTATGAGGATTTCTGCTACAAGCCCATTCCTCTGACGCCTCTCACCTACCCGTCACAAAGGGGTCACATACCGGGTGGACCGGGCGAAGCCTTACGTCGGCATTTAATGAGGCTGGAGGAACGGGACAACACAGGAAGGAGTAATAAATGTATGAAGATCAGCATGATGACCCCCCTTTTGCCTACCCCTGATGGCCTGGCCTATATAAGGGCATCCTAGTGCATGGGGAGGGGGGACGGACAACCAAGAGATCAGCTGTAAAACCCAAGGAAAAACTTGTAATCTGAGAGCTCTGTACTAGCCTCAAACATTCTATAGAAATCTAGCAAGACGTAAGGCTATTACCCTGGTTGAGGGGGCCTGAACCTGGGTAAAAATCTTCGTGTCCTCTTAGTTCATAGACGCCGGAGTCCTTCATGTGGGAGTCTCTAGGATTTTCACTCGCTAGGGTTAGCCAGCAGCGAAGACGCCCTCCTACCGAACCAAACCCGGTCTGTAGACTCTAGGTCTGTCAGGTGGAATACGCCGACAGTTGATTACTTGGAAAAATCTTTAGAACGGTTCACTCTGAGAAAGAAAACCTAAACATGATTCGGATCACCAAGGGTCGAGACTCATCACAAAGGTTTAGGTTTTGATTCTTATGCTCATCATAAATCACATGCTCCAACTGCTAGAAGACTCTTGAAAGTGGAAAATTCAAATTGTCAATGAGCCTAAGAAAACTGTTTTTCAAGTATGTTGGTGTGTTATCTTCTACTATGGTGAATGCAAATGTTATACATTCCTAAAGCTAAACATCATGTTAAGTACACTTGCACTCATTGTTGTAAAGATGGACATTTAGTAGATTTTTGCTTTAGGCTAGCCAAAGAGCAAAAAAAAAAAAAAGGCTAAGGCTAGGTCTAATTTCAGAAGGCACATTTCACTTCTCATTTTGTGCCTAGGGTGATGCAAACACCTTTTATTGCAAGAAACACGGAAAGGGCAAATCTGATTTTGTGAACAAGCATACTGTGTTGTGCCTACTGTCGTGTGTCTCAAAGATCGGATTCCTAAATGCTTTATTTCTGACCTCAGTACTAAGACCTCGACATATCCTAGTGCTATGTAGGTTTTTCAGGAGTGGGTCGGAGAACAGAAGCTTAGTGGATCTTGATCTTTTGCAAGATGGGATCAAAACTTGGATAGTTCTCACCCTTGAGATGGTTTTCAAAAGGCATGTGCAATAATTCTTCATCTACTTTGTGAGTTTTTTTACACTCATGTCTTTTACACTCACATATATCTAATTGTGACATTAGATGAGATGTTTGTTCATATGCTCATATGTATCCCCTGGCATGTTCAATAATGTTATATCTTATATCAGATCTTATTTGTCATGATTCATGCTTATGCTTAACTGAACATATCATGATAACTCAAGCACATGTATATCATCATCTCCTCTCTGTTGATTTCATTGGTTATCCATTTGAGGGGGAGTTAATGCTTTTTGGTGAAAGTTTCTTTCGGTTGCTTTTGGGGAGGTTTGCTCTTTCAGCCTTTTGTTTTCAATTTAATCCCTTCAAGTGATATTCTGTAGAAGTTTTTTTTAAGATGGTTGTTTTGAGGGGGAGTTTTTGAAATTTTTGTAATATTGTGTAACATGCTTTTTATTTCGTGTGTTTCTTAAATGAAAAACAAAAAAAATAGTAAAAGTACTGAGCATTGTATTTCATACACATATGTCATTTGAAGCCATGTTTATGCTACAAGGGTCTTTGCAACTTCCTGTTTATACATATATGGTGTAGTTTATGTCATGACTTTTTAAATGGAGTGACAACTTGAATTAAATCTTGTCATGGTTGAACTTTCTTCGCTATCTTGATCCTGCTCGGAAAAGTGATAAATATGAAAGCTAAGTGCTAAAACAAAAATGATTGTTGATAAATGCAAGAACAAGGTCATGTACTGTCGCACTTGTTCTTTACGAGACTGCTTATCATTGCATTTTGATATGAACTTGGAAGAAGTTGTGTATGACCGAAACAATGAAACCTTAAGCGTGTGATTGCTTGGCATGGTTGAAAAGTAAAGTTGATGGTGCATATAATTCCTTGCGATTGTTATTGTTGCAATCAAAGTAATGAATCAGTTTTTTCAAAGCACAAATAAAGTGCACAAAAATTCAATATTTTCAGGTTTTAAGATTGTTGAGAAAGGGAGATCATGCCATGCAAAAAATCGTTAATAGTACTTGATTTCTAGTTATGCTTACTCTACATTGTTTATGTGTAGATTTGAGGGTGCAAGTACTGTTGATAGCATGACTTGGTAATCAAGTTGTTACATTTGTGCATGATTCATAATGCTCAGTACATATAAAAAAATCAACATAAAGGGGGAGAAGTTTTTCTTTTGCTCTCTTTTTGCATTCTTGATGAATCCATTGTCAAAGGGGGAGAAATTTTGGAATCAAAAGGAGAAATTTTTTGTCACACATTGCACATTCACACACACATTTCTTCTTTCTGTTAGGGGGAGATTTTTTTTAGATAGGGGGAGATTTTTGTTCTTCTTCTTTTGGTCACTTTGCTTCTTTTAAAAATGGTGTTGCTGTTGTAAGGTGAATGCCAATGTTCGTTTCCAAATGGTGTTGCCAATGTTTTCATCAAGGGGGAGATTGTGAGATCATGTGATGAAAAATTGGTTGAATGGTGAAATTGGCATTGTAAAGTGATTTTGGTTATGGCATGTGTGGTGCTTGTGCATGTGCTATGTTGAGATGATTATCATGCTGGTGATAGCATGATGAAGTTTGTTTGATGCAATGCACTTATGTGAGTGGTTGCATGGATCGCTTTTTGAGGCAAGTCGTGGACTTGTGCTCAAATGATCGCTTTGTTTATCTTTGGTGATAGCATAATGGTTTTGCTTGATGCAATGCACTCGTGTGAGTGGTTGCATGGATTAATCTTGAGTCAAGTCGTGGACTTGTGCTTGGACGTGTTGTTTGTTACTTCATGTGTAGGTGTTGCTCGGGGGCGAATGTAGTCGATGACGGGACCGGAACTAGGTTCATGGAGGAACTGAGGTTCGAGACTAGGTTCAGGGAGGAATCGAGGTCTTGGTGGTCAAGGATGTCATGTGGGACGTTCGGCCTAGAGAACATGCATGTGAAGGCTGGTTAGTCACGTATGTGCAGCAGGTGGGCTGATCATGCGTGCAAGGTTTTGGTTTTGGCCATGTTGGACCAAGTTGAGATAGATACGAACTCTTTCCATGTTGGAAGTGGAGTTGTAGTTAATCTCTGTGAGTTTGCTCTGTATAAATAGGAGGAGGTGTCTCCTGTTTATTGTGAGCTAGGCATTAGGATTTGTACTATTGTGTTGGAGTACTTTAGACAATGAAATAAAAATCAATCTTCCAAAAAGCTACTTCTTCTTGCGGCTGTGATTTGCTTTTGGCGTGCGGCTAGAAGTTTTGTTCTCGACAGCTTGAAGACAGAAAACATCTTGGCTGGCAGCGGCGACTAGTTAATTGCTATGCTAGTTGTTCTTCCGCATGCATGCATGAGATTGATCCGTGGCAATCAAGCCCTCTCTCGTGTTTGGTCCAAGTCCACACCTTGAAGGTGAAATTCCGTTTCCTCGTCATTAGATGCATTAGTTCAATTGCGAAGGTAATATCTCTTTATCCGTACATCCGATCGGTTTGATTCTTATTGGGTTAGATTTGTAATTGAATCTAGTTTCTAAAATTAAAATTTCATATCAATCCAACAGTTAGATCTTTAGTAATTCGTGGTCGCCCAGATTGCTAGTCTGGTCACCCAGCTGTTAGATCGCTAATTATTTCAGTCATATTACAAAGGCCATAACTTTAGATCCGTAGATCCGATTGACTTGATTCTTCTTTTGTTAGCTTCAAGATTGAGTCTAGTTTCTACAATTAACATTTTACATCAATCCAATGGTTGGATCTTCAAGAATTATTGTTTTAGTGAACATGTGTCTGTCTGCTCGCCCGACTGCTCGCGTGGTCGCCCGGATTCAGTCATCTTGTGAAGAACATAACTTTAGATCCATAGTTCCGATTGACCTAATTCTTTTTGTGTTAGCTGTAGAATTGAGTTTATTTTCTACAGTTAAAATTTCATATCAATCCAACGGTTGGATCTCTAGAAATTTTAGTTTTTTTGAACTAGTCACACGATTGATAACGTGGTCACCAACCTGCTCTCCTGCTCGCCCAACCTGCTCGTCTGCTCACCCAAACTACTCGCCCAAGTGCCAAACTGGTCGTCCAAGTATCCTACTGGTCACCCAAGTGTTCTACTGGTCGCCCGGACTGTTCTACTGGTCGCCCAGCTGCTCTACTAGTCTCCTAGACTGATCTACTGGTCTCCCAACTGTGTAAACTGGTCTCCAAGCAATTTGTGTTTATATTGGGGTGTTTCAAAAATCATCAAAAATTTGATCTTAGCTTCCACGCAATCATTCACCCCCCTTTTGATTGCTACATTAGTATATTCTGATCCTACAGTTTCGATTCCATTCCGAACAACCATATCGGGATTGAGACCGACTCATCCAAGCATAGCCCTCGCCATCCATCTCAGGACCTTGGTATCGCCCAAACTCTCCAAGGGGAGTGTGAGCAATAGCCAAAGAACTACGATCGCACGAGTTTATGCATTGATGGTTGATGACAATTCCAGGTACCCGGATATGTGTCTAGTGCTAGTTCCCAAGGTCAACGCCTAGCACCGACATATCCCGCATTCGAGATGTATCGCAACACATACATATAAATCCAAGCAGTTGGCATAGCATAAACATAAACTAGAACTATTACAACTACTTACTATTATAAGTAGTGGGCCGGCCAAATATTACATGTTAAAGAGTAAATTGCAGCGAAATTTAAATATATACTAATAGTAGGAAAGCGGTATGCCCATCCATAAAACCCAAAGGCAACCAACTTGGAAAAGCCCAAGTTCATCCGTCAACATAATCATCGAACCCTGTGAAAAGTACGGTTTATTATATGCGTTCCTTCATTTCATTGTCTATATTATTTAGATTAAGCAACTATGAGTACATGTATGTACTCGCAAGACTTTAGTGTATGAAAATAAAGTAAATACATGGCTAGGACAAGAATAACAAGCTTCTACACTAGTCTCATTTTCAACATAAGGTAGATTTTGTTTGCAAGTAAATGATTCATAAAACGGTAATAAATTTGTAAAGAGCATTTACTATGAAGCTAAATAACAGTAAGTAAAGTTCATATGTGACATTTCACAGCCCTCCTTGGCTGTGATTAACAAGTAAAAACAACCACCATTGGCTTCCCAATTCACCAACCCATTCCAACACCATTTCCAAAATTTTTTCAAAAAGAACAAGACTATACTTGACACTTTCTCATGACCGCGAGCATGGCTAATTAATTAGATTTTTAATCACTGCAGAGAGTGTACAGCTTTACCCACAAGACATGACTTGCTTTTTGTGCAGTCTATTAGCACACTTCCTTTGGTATGCCGCTAAGAGTCATGACGCAACCGTTACATTACATAGACCTAACTTTGCACCAGTGACGATGATAGAAAACCCTTGCCATAGTTCAGGAGATCCGGACCAGCACTTGCCGTGCATACGATAGTAAACCCCATCGGGTCCTCTCCCCATGAGAAGGCGTGCACCGTTGTATTGAAATGCTTGCAGTGAAGAGAGCTCCTACGAGCAACACCGTACCCCGATGTGCCCTTACTACTCTGGCCTACCAATGTGCAAAGCTAAATCTACGTAACTTAATAGGTTAAGACTGTCCCATACCAGCACTTGTGGTTGTACGAAATTACTTAGGTGATAGCATCAAGTTCGGTCCTTAACTGACCCAAGCAAAAATCTCCCTCTATCTACGCGTGAGGTCCTTTTCATGCTCCAAGTTTTAATAATAACTCGCCCGCGTCTAAAACATTAGTTTTGAGTTGGATTTTTACCAAAATACACAGAAACCATACCTCAGTTCCATACATTTAAACAAAGTTGCTCAAGCTAGTTTGAAAAGTGTCCCATCGTTTAAAAGTTGTTCTAATGAGCATGTCTAAGCAAATACATAAGTTAATTTCGCAAGTTTAACCCAAGTGACATTAATTATTGTCTACACTATTACTAGGTTACAATGGCAAGTATTCAAATGATAAGGTAAAGGAAATACATACAAGTGAATTTAGCTACCGATTCCCACAACATAGCAGTTTACAACATATACGCGTGCATATAGTTTGATAAAGCAAAATAACATTGAAAATATGGGATCAAAATGGTCAAAGAAGGGTGCTTGCCTGGTTGCTCTTCGTCAGGGTTGTAATCGGGATCGTAGTCAGTGTCGTTATCAATCGAATCCGAAATATGATTGCCAACACGTCGAATAATAAAAACCGAGACAAAAGCAAATAACATCATATCAAATAGGGCAAAAAGAAATCAGATAGAAATACCAAATTAAAAATTAGCAAGAGGATCATGGTGATTTTGAGTTCTTGAATTATCTCTTGTATAACGATTTCATTAGCACTTAGCTTATGTGAGGCCCTTTGCATGAAAGTGTTACTTTCTTCTGTCGATTTCAACAAGTTACAGTTGAGCACATACATATGGTTGTTTACAAATTCGAGAGGCTAGATTTATGTATTTTAATATCTACAATTTTGAATTCAATATGTGAAAATTATTTGGTTTAGAAGAAGCAAGTCATTAGTTAAAGTGGTATGCATGACTAGTGCTTAGCCTTAAGTGTTCATGTATGGGAGCAATTTCTACAAGTTGGGTCTGCCATTCCAAGTTATTGGCTGCTATTACATGGTTATACGATGATCTTGCATTGCGGGAACTTGGGACGAAGACTTCTACTTTCGACTATTCATATAATACGGATCTAGCAATCTTATCACTTAGGGTATTTGCGTTAACGGATTTTATATGTTAAGCAAGTTGTAATTAAGATATTTTTCTATAATATGGTAGTCCATATGCCAAAATGCGTTTCTAATCTAGTCCCATCAAGATTTACATTCAGACGAGTTATTCTGCAGGCTGTTGAAAAGACTTAGTTGGTTTAGTTTTCTGCGCAACTAGTTCACGAAGGTTGTTTGCGGTGGCTTGATTTATGTACAAAGCAAGTCCTAAATAGAATATCTTTCCAGATTATGGTAGTACATATTATGTAGAGTGTTTCTGAGCCATTCTTTCTAACTTTTGCATTTGGCCGAGATATTTTCAGACTGCCAAAAAGGCTTCAGTGATTAAGTTCTACATGTTTTACTTCCTGTTTCATTTCTAGTTTGCGACTACACTTTACAGGATAATTTGACCATTTTTTAGGCATTAGTTGGGGATGGCTTTAAGAGTGTTTCAAGGATATTTCTGTGATATTTCACTTTTATCGAGATGTTTTCCACATAGTTGAACGTTAGTGCCTTGTATTAAAATATTTTAACATAGTATAAATATGAGTAATTTTTACATAATCAGAAAGGATATTACTTTCTAAGGTCTTAGAATTTAGTTACATCGAATTTGAAATTCGTTTGCACAAGTTATAGCTAATCGGACATTTCCTGTGTTGAAACTTCGACTATTGAGTAAACATCGTAACTTATGGCAAAACTCAAATGTTTTTGTTTATTTGGGGTCCTCGTAGCCTCAGTAGTGTAACTAAACTAGTTTCACCCCATTTTGAGCTCATTTGATTCACGTTTTTTAACTATTTGTTTCTTTCATGCAAGTGAGACTTCCTACTATAAATTTTTAATTCAAATTGTATTCAAATCTAAATATTTCGGCAAAAATAGAGCATCTAAGGATGCAGAAACATGTGTGATTTATTCCATGATTTTTAGAGTTAGGGATTGCATAGTTGTTTCATAATACCTAAAAAGGGACTTTTGTTCAAACTCAATTTAAATGATTAAACTATAAGGAACATATGAATTTTTATTGCATATTCCAAATCCTTATTTCCTAACTCAAATTTAAAAACTGAGTTTGTTCCATTTGGGCCCTCTTAGCACAAGACACAACTAGTAGAACTTGGGTCGGCCTGAAAATGAACTGAAAATAGAAGCTTTCTATTTACGGGAAGTACGCTTTCATTAAACGATAGCGCCTTCCTTTTACGATAAGGTTTCCAACAGCGTTTCACAGACTGACATGCGGGACCCTTTAGGCAGTGAAAGCAAGAGACAAAAGAAAAGAGAGGCTGATGGCCTGGTCTCACAAGTCAGCGAGTGAGAGCAGAGCTCGTCGGTCCTGGCCTTGCCGGCGGCGAAGGACGGCCGGAGCGGCCGAATGGGTAGCACCATGAGTTATAGGGGAGAGAGAAGAACCTAGGGGTGCTGCCGGTGAGGGCTGATCGGCGGCGAGCTGGGTTGGCAGCGGAGAGAGGCGGAGCTCGGTGCGGCGGATTGCCGGAGAGGAAGAAGAAGGTGTTCCCGAGTTCAGAAGAGGTGGGGAGAAGCTCCAGTGGGTGAAAATGAAGCCGAAAGGGCACTGCGGTGCGGCGGAGAGGAGTTGGAGAAGGCCACCATAGTGCGGCTGGAGCTGGCTGAAATAGTGCGGCCACCGTGGAGCAGCGGCAATTATTGCATTAGTTAGCCGGGAGAACAAAAGAAAGCAATTCAGTTCAAAATGACTGGACAATAAGCATCAATGGTGTCGGTGGATCCCATTTTTCTTCTTGGTTTGCTCGGAGGTCAGCTGAGGTGTTCTACCACCATGTGACCAGCCGTGGGGAAGAGGGCGGCGGTGGCAGTGCTCGGTGGTTAGCGAGAGGCTCAATCAAGTTGGCTCAAGTGTTTAGGGGTGGATGGTGTTGCATCCTGTGAAAGTAATCGGAAGATGGGGTCTTGAGGGAGGAGTTGGCCTAAGGCGCGGCCATGGCGGAAAATGTAGTCGGCGTTGAACAAGAAGGGCAGTGGAGTCCTCAATTTGGAGCTTAGCCTAATGGTGAAGAAGATGAGGTAGGTGTGGAGGTGTTTTGGTGGAAACAAGGAGGTGATTTCAATGCTGTGCTCTACCACTTCTAGGATAGGATGGCAATGGCGATCGGTCAGGGGCAAGGCACGAGCTTCTCCGCTGGCAGGGCATGGGCATGTGCACGGCGGTGCGTGGCGCAACGTGGGCAAGGCGGAGTCCACAAGGCTTGGTGGCTGCAGCCGCGTGGCGGCCAACCTCTGCCACGGCAAGGAAGTGGGCGCCGAATCCTTGTCGTGGCAGGGAATGAGCAGCGGCGGCAGTTCGGCCGAGAGAAAAATTTGGGGAGGCTGCTGATTTTCCTGTTGTGGCAAGAGACTGCTAGTCAATTCGCTGTCGTGGCAACGTTTGGGCGAGTGAATCCTTGCCGTGGAAAGCTTCGGCAGGTATGGGCATGATCATGCGAAGCAATCGAGGAAGAAGTCTGCATGTGTTGTTCTTTATTGATCAAGTGGGGTTGAGCCCACCGCTCAGGAGAGAGGTTGCTCACCACATTCAACACCTCGACAGCATGCGGTCAATCGCAATGAATGAGCTATCACTTCGTGACTTTAATTTTTATAAATTTTTATCTATGATCTAAAGACATTTTACAACCCATCGTAAAATTTTCAGATTAGTATCTCTCACATAAAAATTCTAACAATTCTGACAAGGTGACTTATCAATCTATTATTTTCTATTTTTATTTTATTTAAGGGTAAAAATGTAGTCAATAATTTTTTAGATTGCTTGTGTAAAATTTGCAGATCAAAATCTTGTATAATTATTTTCTATTAATTTTGCCATTACAGCTTTTAGATTTTATGATTTCATTGTTGAATTTTAAAAGGTACTAAAAGTAATTATTAATTTTGATATTTTACCAGTGATTAAGTATGTTATGAGGAAGACATGGTAAAATTTTTATCCATATATAAGTTATGATTATTTTTTGTAAAATTCTGGTATGCTACTGTTTTGAAGTTAAAACATGTCACTTCACTATTTACTTCTTTACATAATTCATTAAAATCTTTTGACAGCTGAAAATATGTGATGGAGGAAATTCAATTCGAGCAATCTTTCTAGTGATTTATGGCTTGTCAGTTATCTAAGAGTTGGATGAGCACACTACAAAACTTGCTTCTCATGTGCTATGTTAAATACTCTGAATTGTATAAACTCATTGTACAATTAGCTTCCGCATTAATATTATAATGTATGGTTGTGATTCCAATTGTTGTAAATGTTCGTACTAGCTATTGATCCAGAGACTAGTATTGAATACATATTAGATTTCTATTTTTGCATTTTATGAAAAAATAAGGATCACTACATCAACATTTCTTGGCCATCGTAGGAGCACCTCGGCATATCGAGTTCCATCTGAGAGAATAATACTTGAATCGTAAAGAAGACTTCTTTTATCTTGGTCGTCGCCCGGTTTGTTCATCGTCTTGCCATCCGTCCCCTCCATATCTTGCAGGATGCGGGCAAGCTTCTGATCTCTTGCTCCAGAACCAGGGTTACATTTCTTCTTACGCCATATGCCCTGCAAAGCATCGCTGGTTGCTTTGTGCAGGCTGCTCAGCTTAAGGCCCCTGTTAACATGTAGGGCGTACAGCGACGAGGAACACAATGTAATTCGACAGCGCCTTGATCGCCTTCACATCTGTGCACGATGCTGCATTTTGATCGCTGCACGAAAGGAAAACGTCGGTGGCGATGTACAAGACAAGGATGTTCACTTGCAATTCAGGATCGAAGCCCAGAGCGTCGTCTAACTTCCTGCGCCTCTTTTCATCTTTATCACCAGGTGGTGGTGCTGGTGCTGGTGCTGGTTGTGTTGAGCAGGGTACTGGTTGTACTGATTCTGGTTTTGGTGGAACCTCCCAAACTTCAGTTTTTCCCATATCCGCTCGAATAATTTCTTCCTGAATGGAATATCAAGGCCCCTTGAGTATTGGTAGTCCTTCCAACCATCCTCGAACCTAAGCGTCTTCGCTAGTGCTCTGTCATGGGTGCACTCGTGCAACAAGTTGTACTGCCCGATTCTGCCCGACCACAGTCCATCTCGACCACCTTGCAGATTTGGTCCCATCCATAAGGCCCACCCGTTTCTGGCATGACGCTTCTGGTTGACCCTTGCAGATATGGAACAGGCAGTGATCAACCAGCAGTGCTTGCTCATTATCCCCCTCTAGCCTTCCAGGAAGGGAGATTTCTGGCTTGTGCTTCTTGCCTGAGCTCCGGATGCTGCCCAAGTACATGTAGATTCGTCTCAAAATTAGATCCACATGGTTGATTTGTTAAGAATATTTGTACTACACTATTGTTAGAGGAAGTATAAATAAATTCTGGCTACTCTGATTTATTGCATCGAAAAGAATAAATAGATCATATTAAATTTAATATATCTTAAAAGAGCTTCTGGTTGAGGATTAAGTGGATCCTGGTCGACCGAATAATCAGCAAAGGCACTCTTGCTGATATCCCGCTCCAGGCTTCCGGGAAGGGGGATTTCCGGCTTGTGCTTCTTGCCTGAGCTCCGGATGCTACCCAAGTCGGCCAGCCATAGCGCCACTACTCTCTCCAAATACTTGATAATACCGACCATGAACATGACGACGGACGCCACCAGGAAGGTCCCGCAGCCGCCGCTGATAATTATGTGCTTGCATAGGACATAGCCGGCTCCCACGGCCACGGCCTGCGTGATGGCTTCTATCGCCTGGCGCCCCGAGAGCGCATTGTCCTCCAAGGAGTAGGCATTGATGTTGTCCGGGTGACCGAGGTGTATCAGGAGGAACGGCAACCAGAACGCGACGAGCTGCTTTTCGCGCGACGTGCTGCCGACGAACAGTTTGACGATGGAGGATGACGTGGCCCAGTCGGCAAGCTGGTACGCCAGTCAGAGGAAGCCCCTCTGCCAACCAGACGCTCTACGCCGACGGATTTGGGCGAAGACAATGAGGACAAGATGCGCGGCTAAGCTGAAGAGGACCAAGACCCGGACCAGCCATTCATTCACCCGGTTCCCCAGTCCAGCCATTGCTCCTGCAAGGCTGCAAGGAAGTTAATTACGAGAGAAATTTTTACGGTGGATAAGATAGGTAGTAAGTAGTGGTAGTAGAAATTAAATCAAACAATTCATTTCTTAAGGGTATTTTAGATTTTTTCTATCCGTTCATCAAAGGTATTTTAAGCTTTTCCTAATTCGTTCATAGTTTTGGATTCACCGAATACCTAGTGATCTTCAAAGGCTTTTTATCCATTCATCCGCTATTCATCAGGATCACAGGACGTGTTTTACGGTAGAGGATAAATAGTATAATGGAATTTTTACCCTTTTACTCTTCTCTAAATTTTACACCAATACTACAGATGGTAATATAACTAGATCTAAATTGATTTCAACCATTAGATTTAAAGAAATAGACGGTTTGTATTAATTTTAATCCACTATAAAAGAGCTCAATTACGATGGCATAAATGTTACATTCTCATTCAAGCAAGTGTGACCGATCCACACACACCGACACACATATGCCGCGGCAATTTACGCTGTAACACACATATGCACGATAGGCATGTTATGACCAAAACATGGCATGAATGACAGAACTGTGCTAGTCCTCGTGGTTAGACACGGTGGGCTGCACAACACGGCAAGCTTATGTGGCCTTGCTTGGGCCGACACAACACGAAATAGGCCCGATGGGCCTAAGTAGGAATAGCACAGGGTAGGACACCCTGCTGTGACACTGCAGCATGCTATGGCTCGCCCTGTTGCCTACAACGTTGCAGTCATTGCATGTAGAGAAAGGGGAGATAACGAAAATACCAAAAAGTGGAGAATGGATACTGTTGAGTACATGCTCATCCGATGGCGAGTGCACGGGGGTGCTTGATGGGGCTATCACGTTGGCTCTACCCATTGCACCCCCCAAAACCCCCTAGACTGTCGCTATTATTTTGCTGATATGTAGTGGCCGAGCACTGGCTGGCGGTCGGCGAAGGACAGGCAGAGGCAAAGCACACAGAGAGCCGAGGTTGAAAAAGGGAAGAAACCAAGAATAGAAAGACTTGGTCAGTAGTCACGCACACCTGGTGCATCCACAGTCTAGGTCTGGTTGCACTAGACTAGCTAGCTGAGACTTTAGTCCTAACTCAAGCCTACCCTTCAATCCCCAATTCCACATTCCCCATTCTCAAATCCCTAATCACTTATGACTGCTCTCAGGTGACTCACCAACAGGCGGCAGACTGGCTCAGCTCCCATGTGGGTGCGGCAACAGAGGGAGTGAGGCTATGTCAGTGAGATGCTGATGGCTGATAGAGTAAACGAGACTGCGGCACGCGGCAACAGAGAGTGGGCGAGGCCACGCGGGGCCCCTCATGCAACGAAGGAAGGGGTGAAGGGCAGGCGGCACTCGGCAACAGAGGGGTCCCACCATCCCGGTCTCTTGGGCGGTGAGTACTCAGTGAAAGAGATGGGATCCGAGTGACGGGTGCGTGGCAACAGAGTCATGGCCTCAAAGGGGTGCTAGTCAAGGCAACAGAGGGGGATCCAGCAACAAGGTTCCTCAGGCTCCTACCCGGCGATGGAGGGGCAGGGTTGAGAGCGGTGCTGGAAAGAATTAGGAGGCGACAGAGGAGCCGACGCCGAGCCGAGGATGAGACTGGGGAGTAAGGACTGACTCCTTCAGTCGAGAGGATAAGATAAGGTTTTTGTTTTTTATTTTAATTATTGGTTGATTAGTGAATTGTAAAAAGGACAATTACACCATATAATTTTAATTATTTGTTCATTTATTCTCTAGGATGAAAATAGAGAGGGTGCTCACGGGAGGAACTAGGCCAGACATTACATGGTTTAATATAACAACCTTGGAGATACGAAACTGTATGTAAGTACGTTATATATGAAGGAAACGCCTCACAAGATATGCAGTGGAGCGCGGACATGTGCAAACAATTAGTAAAGAAGATTAAAGGAACGTCTCCGAAGATATGAAATGGTACACAAGTGCAAGTTTGTTATAAACACAGGGTTTCGATTTCTTTGAACATATATCTGGACCAACATATCAGTCACTACTACAGTTCATAAAATAAAACAAATATATTGTTTCTTCTATTGACCATGGGTCCTAATAGCTACGAAATATGGACTTACATTGGGAGGTGCTTCTATGTTTACCTTGAGAATTGCACAAACCATCAATGGATTCCATAATCTACTGACCCAAAGCAATGGGTTTAAAAATGTTGGATGAATAAATAGCTCCATTTTCGAAGGAAAAATTGATGTGGTAATTCTTTCTTGAGTCACACACACCCCCCCTAACTAAAAGCATGTTATTGCAGTAATTGCCAAAACTATGTCCATTATTGGAGCCTCTATGGCACAAGCTTGATTAAAATAGCTCTGTTTACTCTCATAAAAAAAAGGAAAAATAGAAACGTGTCTACACATTAACCATCCATGCTAAGTTGGTAATTGCTCACAAGCTTTGTGGTATATTGCATTTATTTCAATATTTGTAATTGCTCATAATTTTCTAATAATTTAGCTACTTTTGTTCTATAGACTTCTACTTGCACGCCTATATGAGCATTCAGGATGTTATATTTATCACCAAGATACCTTAGTTGTATTTTATATTTTTACTTTAACTTTTATCTATTGACATATGAATTTAAATTGCACTAAGTATTTTGAATTGCATACATTTCGGCTTCTCCTATGCGCACTCCCCTCTATTTTCATCCTACGTATGACTCGGTGCTCATCGATACCAAGCGTGCACATCGAGGTGACACTCCGCCTTGTCACTCGTTGAGCGCACTCGAGACACCGTGCACGGCCGTCTTCATGCTTACCTCACACTACCATCAGCGCCACTACATCAGGCGTATGCTGACCGGAAAGCTTGAATGATCACAACATTAGAGAGCAGCTAGTATGTATGTATATTATTATTGTATTTTTTCCTTACCAAGGGAATTCCACTCTAGAGTGTAAAGTTTTTAACAAAGCATTAACTTTGTATATGTACTCAATGAATAAGTAAAATTTACTTTTTCCCCAAATAATTGTTTGTACCGGATCCTCGCCGGCGAAGGATGCTCGCTCCTTGTCCTTGGTGCCGTTTGTGAAAACGGTTTGACGGCGACTACATCTATGACTCCACAAGTCCAAAAGGACAAGATCTGAACTAACACGACTGGATAGCAGCACACCTTGCACTCGACCGTGCCTAGATCTTAATGGAGACAGGTCATACCGGCATAGCGCAACATGGCGAGATGTCCATGTCCAACAGACACGACATGCCAAGGCCGTTGGGCCCATGGTTCAACTCCCACCTCCAGTAGCACGTACATAGGGGTGAAAACGGTCGGAAACGGTCGGAAAACACTAAAACCATTTTTGTTTTCATATTTTTTCTCGGAAACGATATCAGAATCAATAACTACGGAAACGAAAACGGCATCGGTAATTCAAAAATATCGGAAACGAAAATTCGATACAAAATATATATCGGTAACGATCGGAATCCGAAAAAGAGACCGGTAACGTCGTAAGGACATGTACCACCAATTGACTTCAAAAAATTCACACAAATAGCACATCCACATAGAAATTAGTAATTAATAAATATTCACAAATTTATGATGAACACACATCAAATTTTAGACTTGAATGACTACATTAGAGTTTTGTTTTTATGATATTTAAAAATATCTATGATTGGTTAAATCATGAAAATGGGTGGAGATTGTAGCCCTCATGATAAGCTTCAGATAGAGTCCAAAATCACCTAAATCGGAGTTCGGAGTAAAAAGTTATGGGCGTTTTAGTGACCGAAGGAGTGTGATTTGTGGGCTGGAATAATTCCGTAATTACCGACGGAATTTACCGATTTTTCCGGATACCGAAGAAACGGTCGGAACCGATCAAAACCGTTACCGTTATCGTTTCCGACAAAAATTACCGATTCGATTCGAAATTACCGATACCGACACGTCCGGTTGAAAAATTTCGAAAACGATTTTCGGAATTTCGGAATTACCAATACCGTTTTCACCCCTACACGTACAGGACAACAATTGAACGAAACGAGATCATGTCCGAATTAACGAGGCTGAGGATACATACCGGCGCGCGGGTCGGCCGATCGATGAATTAATTGATCTTCAAATTTCCACTTCAACAGCGCGCAGTTAGTGCTGTCCAGCTAGACGGTAGTCATGTACAGTACGGTCAACATATCGACTTGAAATAATCTCCCAGTTAAGCTCTTGCTCTAGTAGCACAGGCTAGTAAGAGCAAGTATAATAAGATTACGTAAGTGGGTTATAGAAGTCGCCACGTCAAATTTGAGTTGAGTTGGAGGGAAGAGGAGAGAAGAGAGAAAAGAAGCGGGTTGCAAACTAGTAGCCGGCTGCAGCACAGGCTCTAAGAAGGCTGGTAAGAGAATAAGAGGATGAAGATAAGCCAAGTATTAATGCTCAGTGTGTATGTATAGCCAACTATTATATGGATAGGCTATTAAATTAGTTATAGATGATATATTAACATCATAAAATCAACGGTTGGCTTTATTATTAACCTTGCCCTAAGGAGTAAGCAGAGTACTAGCTAGGAAACTAGCTAGAGCATGGTGCTGTCCGTATGGAATGTACGTGCTATTTAATACCTTCAGCAGTTCACCTAGCTTAACTAAAGGCATGTGCTTATTAGATCCTGCCTCACCCCAATCCGGTCACACAAATAGTTATCATTTTAGATATAGATATAGTTAAATTTTAAAACTTTATCCATCAAAATCTTTTACATATTTAAATTAGATACATGAAAATCATATGTATAGATTTATCTTGAAAAATACTTTCATAATATTATAATTTTATTGGGTTTTATAAATATATTATAATAGAAATTACTAGTCAAAACTGTTTTGGAGCTCGTGCCGATGTTCAAAACAACAACTATTTCAAAGTTGAGCATTTTAATTTGCCGCCAGTACGTACGTAGGGGAGTCGTATATGGTACCAAGCACATGCAAGCAGCGGGCAAACAGGTGAACAAATCGCTGTAGCTAGGTACGTAATTTAAGCAAACAACTGTGGATGGGACAAGTTGTACTAGTCCCAGGTACACGAGGGAGAGCTCCACCTCGACCACCTTGCACATGTCCTTGATGGCTGTTGGCTCTCAACGACGGTATTGAGGGAGACCTTGATGGTGGCCGGCGGCAACACAGAGTTGAGATGGCTGCGCCAGTCGAGGCGAGGATGACAACATCATGGTTGAGTAGAGAAGCCGAAACAAAGAGAACAGCCCAGCGACGACAATAGAGAAGATGACTGCGGTGGAACTTGACGGCCTATGCCAAATATCTGCGACATGAGCTAGATTTAAACCAGGAGCTCTGTGTTAGAGCCTGGGAAGGAAAATTCAGATGAAACTGAAGGAAAGTGAAGAACAGAGGTAGTAGTCTCTGGTGGAGAACGCTTGAGCGACTTCGTATAAGTGGAAATCAAGGGTGGCGAATCAAGGTGAAAAGAACTAACAAAGATCCAACGGCCAATTAGCAATTTAGTAAAAGGGTAATTAGTACTTTGGCTGTAAGAATCTTGTCTTTGCCTTCTAATCACTGTCTGCCGTTGTTTACTTTCAGAACTTTCTTTTACTACTGTTATTTCGATCGATCGCTGTAAGTAAACTAGGTATATAAGCCCTGATGATGAGTAAAATGGATAAAGGATGATCAAAAGTATATTCTCTAGTTTGGTAAAGTAGAACCCTGGTTTATGTTCGTTCTTCTCTGTTCTTACCAAAATTCCGTCAGATTTTGGAGTCGGATTGACAATGGGTCCTTACAAATTGGTATCACAGCTGGCTCTTTCCTTGGCAAAGGACTTTGTGGCGGAGAGATTGGATTGAGGTTGGGTGTCCTGTAAAATCCCTCGATCCATCAATTGAAGGAAATCCGGTGAAGAAGAATGAGACATGGATGTGGGCATAGAGATTGAGAAGATTCAGGCTCGTCTTGTGGATTTAGAGTCGTTGAAATTATCAGAACCATATTAATGAGGAATTATCAGAACCAATTCAGTGCGAGCTGAAAAAATCAGAGGGAAGTTCAGACGAAGGAGAAGAAGTGAAGTCTGTGTCTTCAGTAACGATCCAACAAGTTCAACTACAGAGATGGACGTTCCAAATCGACAGCTGAGTTACCTAAATAAAGAGATCAACGGCAAAAACTCATAGTAATTATTGTTAGTGGTAATTTTGTCATCAACAAGTTTTGTTTGTTCACCAGTGGCTGTCGTTGGAATTTCAGTTGTTTATGTTTACTACAAGGTAATCTAGTAACAGACTGGGCTTATAAGCCAAAGACTTTCGTGAAATGGAAATAGAAATTGATTTCCAAGTATCTGAGTTTGTTGGAGTAAAGTAGACTATCGTAGAACTCTAGTTGTTCGCTGATTGCTACCCCAAAATCCCCACCTTCCAGTTGAGATGATCTCGCATTTTCTAGGGTCTGACAAAGGAATCAGCGTGCAATCAGTCCTTGGTGATCGAATCTTTTTTTAATCTAAGTTGTTATAACACGAGTATTTTTTATTCTAAATTTTAGTTAATTTAGCTTATAATTGATGTGGAATATTTGTTTTAATTAGCTAATTTTTATTTAATTATTATTATAAATTTTATTTATTTACAGATTTACTTTGCAAATCCTATGGAAGTCAATTTGCTAAGTTTCTTTTATTATTTATTCGAATTTCAGTTAATTTATATTGTATTTGACATGGACTCTTTCTTTGTGTATTTTATTCTAAATTTCAGTTAATTTGGCTTATAATTGGCATGGACTCTTTGTTTTAATTTGCATTTTTAATTATTATTTTAAATTGTATTTTTATGAATTTACTTTAGAAATTGTATGAAAGTCAAAATGCTAATTTTTCTTTTTATTCTGAATTTTAGATAATTTAGATTGTACTTGATAAAGACTTTATTTTAATCTAAGCCATATTAACTATTATTTTAAATTTTATTTATTTATGCATTTACTTTAGAAATTGTATGGAAGTCAAATTGCTAATTGTTCTTATTTTTTATTCCGAATTCAGGTAATTTAGATTATACTTGATATGGACTCTTTCTTTTAATATAAAGTATTATAATTCGGCCCGGTAGATAGATAGCTAAATCTTTTCTAGTTAACGTGGCAGCTTTCTCAGAGTGTCTAAAAGTATAGATAGATAGCTAAAAACAAGTTTGGATTTTTAATATTAGTAAACCAGCTTCTGAAATTTTTGAAGAGGCGCTTCGGATTATTTAGAACCCAAATAAATTAATTCCAAGCTTTGGTCAAGTTTTAATTAATTTTTAAATTAAAAAAGCTGCTGAAAATCTGGAAAATGTTTTATTTAATGCAAAAGTTTTTGAAAAAGCAAGAAATACAGAAAAGAAGACTTTGGAACTTATTTAATAGCATTTTATGAATTCTCGGATGTTATAGATTCTCAAAAGAATTTCATAGGGAGCCCTATATCTAGTGAGAATGGATATTTCCTTTTCTACGGAATTCCAAAAATGAGTCCTAAAAAATGGGCAGACATATCTAGTGCATATAGGAATCCACAGCTGCACGATTTTAATGGAAACCAATAATTAAAAACCAGAAATGAAACAAATACCGCACCTGCGCAAACCACGGCAGATGGGACCGGTTACCAGTTTTGTACCAGCCAAACAACACCATCCGAAATTTTGAAGACGTGCCAGTAACCAGCCGATTACCGATCGGAATTGGCCGGTTTACCACTGAAAAGGACAAAAGTAAGTTCATTTGATTTCTGATGCTGTTTTCGCTAAGCAATTCAATGAAAAGGGGGAGAGCTCTGCGATCCAGGTTGGTAGCAATCAAGGCTTCTCTTTTTTTCTTTTTTGTTTTGTTTAAGGGCTGTGTGCTTCTTGTTAAGCAGAGGCCGGGAGAAATTTTAAGGACTTGTATCATCTTGATGTAATGTTCTTGAAATTAATAAAATCTTCCTTCATCTAAAAAAAATACATATATTGCCTGTATAACAAAATATACTCAATAAACAAATACAGAATGAAAGTATGAAACGAAGACAAAGCGATGGACTAACAAGGAATGTGATTTATCTTCATTAGCTTAACACTAATAGTCCCGTATCTGTAAAACTTTAACAAAATACTCTTGCATGCATGGTTCCCATCCTTTGCGTAGAACCCCTCGTCGTCAAAATAAGACTTTGTGCCTCTTTTCCCTCGCACAAATGTATCTGTGATCTTCTTGTCCTCATCTACTAGTCGGTTTGTAACACGACGGGACGGCTACTCAATGCACAACATTTATTTATTGCTTAACAGCTTAAACAAAACATACACGCATATAGCCTTCTGATATAGCGGATATGTCCTGACAAGAGGACTCCAATCCTAGCAGAACAGCCAATCCCAAACTACAGAACAAAGACGAGTTACACGAGTACAGACAGAAGAGATGAGAAGCATCCTAACAGAGAAATAGAAGAGGAGATACGATATTTTTCGTATGACAAATGATCTACATCACGGAGCAGGGTGGTGGATGCTCTTCAGTTTGGTCGTTGGTACACTCGCGGATGCCAAATACGCCAGCGTGTTCTGCTAGGATCCACACGATGGTTGTGAGCTCACCGCCACGGCTGAGCTGCTTAGCATGGGATTCCCTGCTGCATCGGATGGACACATAGATGAGCATACGCACCCACGCGTCGAAGATGATTTCCATGATCAGTATTAGTGTATCAATGTACGAAGAGTTGTCACCTGGCCGCAATTCCGAAATCAATTTATCAAGTAATTCGTAATATGCATCATCTGAGCTGCTATGATTATCCCCGTTCCCAACATTGTAACATGCATCATCTGAGCTGCTATGACTATCCCCGTTCCCAACATTGTAACATGCATCATCTGAGCTGCTATGACTATCCCCGTTCCCAACATTGTAACATGCATCATCTGAGCTGCAATGATTATCCCCGATCCCAACTTCCCTGCGAATTTTACACTCCTTCTCATTGTTTAGCCGTCCTAGGAGCACCTTTGCAAATCGAGTTCCATCTGATAGAATAACACTTTCGTCGTAAAGAGGGCTTCTTTTCTTACCGGGGTCCCGCTGCTCCATCTCCATCTGTTGCAGGATGCAGGCAAGCCTCTGCTCTCTTGCTCTAGAACCAGGGTTACATTTCTTCTTACGCCATATGTCCTGCAAAGCTTCGCGGGTTGCTTCGTGCAGGCTGCTCAGATTAAGGCCTGGTAGCATGTCGGGGCGTACAGCGACGAGGAACATCATGTAATCCGACAGCGCTTTGATCGCCTTCACATGTGTGCACGATGCTGCTTTTTGACCGCTGCACAAGAGGAAAACGTCCGTGGCGATGTGGCCGACAAGGATGTTCACATGCAATTCAGGATCGAAGCCCAGAGCGTTGTCTAACTTGTTACGCCTCCTTAAATCCTGATCAAGAGGCCCCTTCTTCCCATCCTTCTCATACATCATCTTCCCATCCACCCAGAGCTTCTCCTCGCGCTCACCGTATGCCAACTTCAGTTTTTCCCATATCCGCTTGAACAGAAACTTCCTGACACACGGTGGAATATCAAGGCCCCTCGAGTAATGGTATTGGTAGTCCTTCCAACTGTCCTCCAATCCAACCATCTTCGCCGGTGTTCTCAACAGGCTTGTCGTCTCATGAGTGCACTCCTGCAATAAGTTGTACTGCCCGATTCTGCCCGACCACATTCTGTAGCTACTTGGCTCCTTGACAAGGTCAGACACGACGACACGACGGAGCCAGTGCCACCTCCTAGTGCACACAAGTTGATGGCGAAGCCCTGGCCTATCCTTCAAGAATTTGTATGTCCCGGCCGACACTAGTGCCCTGAGCAGCCATCCCATGTCCAGGAGGAAGGTGGCAGCGAACAGGACGTAAGTGATATAGATGTCAGCCCTCCTCAGGCCATCTTTACTGCAGAACCAGAACAGCCAGAAGGCGGTGAGGGTGAAGAACGGCCAGGCTGCTCGGAAGACGTAGCTAAGCCAGCAGGTCTGGATCCATTTTGCCTTGGTGTACAAGATGTCATACATGATGGAGAGCTCCATCTGGACCACCTTGTACATCTTCTCCCATCCATGAGACCACCGCCGGTCTGTTCTGGTAGGATTTAGTGGATCCTCGTCGACCGAAGTATAATCAGCAAAGGCAACCTCGGTGATACGAGGCTTAAGTGGATCCCCCTTGACTGAAGAATAATCAGCAAAGGCACCCTCGGTGATATGGAACAGGTCGTGAGCAACCAGCAGGACTTGCTCACTATCCCGACACAGTACTCTAGGAGGGGAAGGGGAGCGCTTCCGACGACTCTTGCCTGAGCTCCGGATGCTGCCCAGGTCGGCCTTCCATAGTGCTCCTACCCTCTCCAAATACTTGACAATACCGACACAGAACATGATGACGAACGCCGCCAGAAAGGTCCCGCCGACGCCGCCGATAATTATGTGCTTGTATAGGACATAGCCGGCTCCCAAGACCTGCTTGACGGCATCTAGAGCTTGGCGCCCCGAGAGCTTATTGTCCTCCAAGGAGTAGGCATTGATGTTGTCCGGGCGACCGAGGTGTATCAGGAGGAACGGAAACCAGAACGCGACGAGCTGCTGCTCGCGCGACGTGCTGCCGAGGAACAGGTGGCTGATGGAGTATGTCGCGGCCCAGTCGGCAAGCTGGTACAACAGCCAGAGGAAGCTCCTCCGCAAACCGGAGGCTTTACGCCGACGGATCCCGGCGAGGGGGATGAGGAGAATGTGCGCGGCTAAGCTCAAGAGGACCAAGCCCCGGACCAGCCATTCATTAAACAGGTTCAGCAATCCAGCCATTGCTCCTGCAACGAAATTAATTACGATGGCATAAATGTCACATACGCATCCGAGCAAGTGTGGTCGATCCACGCACACTGACGTACGCACGTACATATTCCGCGGCAATTTAATTACAGTGTAATACACACGTAACATCTGCTTACATGCTAGCACCGTAGAGCGTACAGGACAAAAATTTAACGAAACGAGATCGTGTCCGAACGACGCTGAGGATACATACCGGCGTACGTGCAGGTCGGCCAATCGATGAATTAATTGATCTTCGAACTTCCACTTCACACAGTGATCGATCAACAGCGTGCACTTAAGCTCTTGCTCTAGTAGCACAAGCTAGCAAGGAGAGTAGCTAGGATACTGTCTAGAGCATGGTGCTCTCCGTATGGAATGTACGTGGTACTTAACACCTTCAGCTAGCCTAACTAAAGGCATGTGCTTATTAGATACAGCCTCACCCTATTGCACTTGTGATATTCCAGTGTAGCAACTTATGCTTTGGTAGTATTCCATTTAATTTCCAAAGTTTCTTGGGCTGTGCTTGGGTTATGTGGGTCGTTTTTGGGCCTGTGTTGACCCTAGTAGTGAGGGGGGCTCCTAACCCTAGTTTGTCCCCTTTTCTTTGCCCAGCCGGACCCCTCCCAGCCGCCACTCTCTGGCTTCCTCCCCACCCGAGCTCTCTCTTTCTCTATGGCCTTCCACACCAGCCTTCCTTCTTCCAAGACGCCCTTGCTTGCACCAGCATTGGCTGCAAGCCTACACACACACACACGCCCACTCCGCCACACCAAGCCATGACGAGCCTGGCCGGCCACCGGCACCCCCTCCGGCGCCTCCCCCACCTTCCTCTTCATGAATCCATGAGCAATATTTGAGGTAAAAACCCTAGGAAGTGGGGGTTCATTTGGCTTGCATGTGTAGTGCTTGATGAAATGCCTAGCTAGGTTCGCATGAGAATGGAATGATTTTGTGCATGCTTGTGCTTTGTCTCGATGATTCAAGTGTGCATGATCAAGTGTTGAGTCTTGTGTATATTTATGCACTCAATCCATACCAGAACCTTGTGTTTACTTAAGTATCTGTTAGGGTAGCATAATATGATCGTGAGGCTTGCTATTGTCTAGTTGATGCTTATTATTCATCTGCGGCATAAAGTTTGTTTTGATGATTTTTGAATTGATGTTATTATATGATCCTACTGTGTGTTGCATGTGATTTTCCTATATCCACATGTTAGAGATGTATGAACAGTTTTCTGATGCATAAATTTTAGTATTGTGGCTGCTTGTTCCAGTTATTTAAAAGTTTATACCTCTTAAGCTTATGGCATTTGACGTTTCTTCTGCATGCTCCTGTGCTAGTCTTTATTGTATAGGTGATTGCGTGCTACTGGCCAAGGAGTTGTTTAGTTGTTTCAGTAAATCTAATCTTGTATACTCTGTGTACTAAGCTATCGGGATCATAGTTAAATGCTTGTATGTTTAGCTGTAAGATGAGTGCTGTCGTGCTGACTTCTAGTAGCAGAGAATGGTATGGTCAATTGAGGCCTCATGTATTCATGCTTAAGTCAGAGGGTAGTCTTGTTCTTGCATGGTTTCTTTTGAATGAGTGGTGTAGAAGTCACTTATTTTGCAGTGAATACCTGTTAATATTGACGTAGAGGTCAAGATATTACATATGAGATCATGTTTTAACGCATGTTTAAGTTGATGTGTTGTCCTTTTTCATTATTGAGTAAAGCTGCCCATGGTGATTTAGGTACATAAGGGTTCCATGTTGCACTCGATTTATGTTGTCTATAGGATATGCTTATGCTCATTAAAATGGAAGCTATTTATTTACTGATCATGTACTTGTGTTTAAGCTCTTAGTGCTAAGATCATGTCGTTACAACTTGTTATTTCCTTAACTACCATAAGTTTTTCTATAGAGTGTATGTATTTTATTTCGAATTTGAGGTGTCATCCTTATGCTTGAAATGCTATATGCAGTTAACCATACTACTTCCTGTGCACTCGTCACTTTCTCTAGTAGCAAGGATTAATTTAGTTAGATCTGGAATACTGATATGTGTTTAGCTTATGAATGGACATTAGTTTTTGAAGAAGTCAATTATGCAAAAGAGTTGTTTTCCTTTGTCGCTTGTTCCGAGTGTGCATAAAATTGAGTTGGATGATTATTGTTTAATCGCAGAGAAGGTTCTATCGGGAGTGGCCTCCACCGTATGCCACTCCATTCTCCGTCGGTAAAAGGCAAGTGCAACTCGTATATCTCTTATAGGGTATTCAGTTAATTGTTTGTGTTATGTATGTTCCTATGCTATGGTTGCATCCATGTTTATAAGCACGTCTAGTAAGGTAATTGTCTTTTGACGAAAAGGGTAAGTAATTTGATACAAGTGCATCGTTGTTGAACGTGTTATGGTTTGGTTGATGAACTCTATGTGCCTCGCTACATGAAATTATGTTGCATCTCTGGATTGAATGTTATATGCGATGTTTAATGAATTCCGTCTAGATGTCGTGATGACGTCTTGCTAACGCTTACTTTCATATTTACGTTCACTAGTTTGCAGTGGGAATACTGAAAGTATGGAATTGGATTGCGAAAAAGGATTGATTTATGATCAAGATAGCTGGAATTAGTAATTACTCGAGTAATGGTGATGTGAGTATGAATATGAATATTGAGGAGGTGACTACGAGTGTTGAGGAGGTGAATGGTAATTTATGGATGTGAAGAGTGGCTGATGTTTATGTATTTAGTTATGGCTATGCAAATGGGAGAAGTGAATGTAGTTTGCAAATCGGTCTATATTAATTGCATTTGTGCATTCATGATGGAAGAGGCGACCCATTCTGATGCGGGCCTCTGTGTTCACACGTAGTGAACACGAAAGTCCTACCTCGTAGTCTCATTCATCGAGGTGAATGGGAGCAAGACAGTAAGAGTAGGCACCTTCCATCTACGGGATGGGAGGGACGTGAGAGTGCACACCGACGGGTGGGCACTCGACAGTACCGGTACGTGCATGGAAATGAGCATTCATGTGCATTGCATCGTTAATAATGAGTGTTATGGTAAAAGGTGTGTCATATGAACGGTGATTATGGTAATTGGGGGTCGAGTCGTGGATTCAACCCAAACAGGGGAAATTGATTTGAATTGATGAATTAGTGCATTTCTTTTCTTTGCTGTGCTAATTATGTTGTATAAATATCGTGGAGTGGAATTTGAGTTTTGAACTCGAATAAAGTTGATGAAAATGGGTTGAGTGCATTACATGATTGTAGGAGTGTGATGGATTATGCAGAGTTTGTATTTTTCATGTCTGTGTGATGTATTATTCAGATTCTGTACTTTCCTATCTGTGTGATGCCTTATGCAGATTTTGTATTTTTATGTCTGTGTGATGTATATTTCAGCTTTTGTACATAACTTAATGGCTCTTGTGGTGAATAGTATAGTGCGGAGGTAACTCCCCCGAAAATGTTTAAATAAGCTGCGTACCAAATTCTTTGTATATGTTTTGTTGGATGCATGGCATGGTAAGCTAATGGTGAATGGCAGCAAATGACCTTTGGGTTGAGGGTAAATTACAGGATTAAGAATGGATCGGGTCGTGGATTCGTTTAATGTGATCTAATGAGGTATGTGAAATCCGTGAACAAGGTAGTTGATGAGGTAATTAAAAGCGATTTCTTCTTTTGATATACGCGTTAATTTAGTATTCCAAAATATGGACATGTTTATGATTTACACATGTTAATTGATATTGTTATTGCTACTTCGTTGTACTTGCTGAGTCTTTGACTCACGTTTCTTTTTGTAAATGTGTGTAGGATCCCTGGAGTCGGCATGCTGGGATGGGAGTAGTAGCACGTCACGGCTTATCACTATAGTTTCATTTTAGCCTTGTGCTTTCAAACTTAATGAGCTCATGTTTTGTAATAATTAATTTGTGGGAGTTATTTTTGTGCTTGCTTGGGGTCATGGGGATTGGTTGATACCATGACCCATGTTTGTGCTTGGTTGGTTTCTTTAATTGCTTATGATATTGTTATGTTAAATGCTATCTTCTGTCTGCTGAGTGGATGTCCTAGTTTTAGGGGAGGTGCTGCCGAAATTTTTTGTGGAATCTGGGTGGTGTTAGTAGCATTCCGGTTTCCGTGGGGGAGACGGGGTGTTACAGCACTATCCTGTAATACTCCCTCCGGTCACACAAATAGAGGGGTCACACAAATTGAGGTGGGCGTCGTGCCGTGACCCGGTATGGTTTTATCGTGCTTCGTGTTTGAACCGTTCCAAATCGCGAAGGCTCGTCGTGCTCGCCGTGTCGTGCCGTGCCGGCCTGGTACGACCCATTTGTGTTTCGTGCCTACTTCATGTCATGCTGGTCTAGACCCGCTCTATTTGCACTATTGCAACGAGAGGACATGAACTGGAGGCACGTGGAGTTGAGGCAGTGGACACAAATATTATGGAAAAAATTAGTAAAATTTATTTATTCTTAAATGGTTACAGAGAGCGAAGGGGTTGTGCTGAACACGGGTGACAGAGAGGACAATGGGCGAGAAAAAGAAGTAGGGATATAGGCGAGAGAGTTTGAGAGAGACGGGCGAGAGAGGAAGAGATTGAGTGACATGAGTGTGAGAGAGCCGAGAGAGACAGGCGAGAGAGAGCAGCTTTGCATCGCCTCTCAATTTCTCTCAACTCTCTCTCCCTCTTGCCCATATCTCTCAAGTGTTGACGGCGGGGGTGGGCGTCCATGGCACTCATACTTTGCGGGTCGGTGACCTTCATATTAGGCTTCTTCCTTATGCCCTGGGTGATTGGCACATCACGGCACGTACTCTGAAGATCTTGTTGGGCCGCACCACCCATTGTGTCTGGTTCTCGAGCAAGACGCCCATGTTACAAAGATCGCATCGCTCGAGTGCCCACCTCTACACACAAATAGTTGCATTTTAGACATAGGTGTAGTTAAACTTTTGAAACTTTGACTGTCAAAATTTTTACATATTTAAATTAGATACATAAAAATCATAAGCGTAGATCTATCTCAAAAGTACATTAATAATATTATAGTTTCATTGGATTTTATAAATGTATTATAATAGAAATTGCTAATCAAAATTATGTTTTGAAGATCATATCGATATCCAAAACGATAACTATATATGATCAAAGACGGCAGTATCTAACCTGTCTTTGTTTGCTAAGGCCCTGTTTGTTTCCCTTCCCAACTTATATAATCCAGCTTATTGGTGCTAGATTATATAAGCTGGATTATATAAGCTGCCTTGAAATCAATCTTAGGCCCTGTTTGTTTCCCTGGATTATGGGTGTTTTGGATTATTGATTTGAGATGGTAAAAGACATCAGTACCTTTGATTCGGCAGATAGGGTTGAGGGGAGGTATGTAATGGCAATGGTGGGTAAATACACTGAACTTGGAAGGGTACTTTAGACTTTGGCCAGAAAATAAGCTGGATTATGGATCCATAAGCACCCCTAGGGCTGCTTATGGATTATCATAATCTAGGGGCTTGGATTATGTAATCCAGATTATAATCTGGATCCGTTTGTTTTCCAGTTTAGCTTATATAAGCTAGATTATATAATCTAGGGGGTAAACAAACAGGGCCTAAGTACAACTCCCTTCGTCTCTCTCTGCACTCCTTTATTTAGTATCATCCAAAACCCCATAGATGTGACATGAGTTTATATACAGCCTAGAATGACCACTAGCTGTGTCCCTAGCTGCTTGTTGTCTTTTTAGGGAGTACTTGTTAATTCCAACAAGAGGCCGAACTAACAAACGATAAATAAATTAATATGAATAAAAAAGTGGGGAATCTATCACGACAGCAGGCAGGTTATATTTCTAGAGTGTCAAATGCCCATGCGTAGCAGCTGCGTATATTTAACCAAGAAATTAAATCATACCATATTTATAAAAAAATAAAATTACACTCTTAAATTGTTACCAGAAAGGGAGAAACAGAGAATAACACAGCCAGAGGGAGCGAGTGTGGGTGAACAGAGAGATGCGATTAGTTTCTTTTTATTAACGAGAGGTGGGAGAGCGTGTTGCTGTCTGTGGTCCATGTATCGGCATGTATTTTTTTTAAGGGTTAATTAGATATATGCCATCGCAGAATGGGTTATTCGAGATTTGCCATCGCTCTTTTCAGTATTTCTAGATTTGCCATTACTTAAACCGTGTTTATTCTAAATATGCCATTGCAAAGCGACACGTGTCACTTCTGGTCAAACTGAGCGCAATTCGGACAATTTTGCCCCTCCGCATCAAAGTCTTGTCAGAATTTTGTAGAAATCTCCAAAAAAGATCTGAAGCTAAGATTTTTACCTTGGTGACCCGAGATCCTCATCTACCTCTGGTAAAAATATAAAAAATTAAAACTTACATTTAAAACTTTTGGAAATTCAAAAATAGAAAAATAAAGTTGAAAATAGCAATGTCAGAATTTTTAAAATTTAAATATAAAAGATAAAATTTTTAAAACTTTATATAAGATTAATAATACTATTTCAGATCTTGATAAAAATTTTCATAAAATATTAATACCATTTTAGCCTTAAATTAAATATAAAATAAAAATAGACGGAGGGGCAAAATCGTCAAATGGGTCGAAATCATGCGCTTCGGTTTGACCGAAGTGACACGTGTCGCTCTGCAATGGCATATTTAGAATAAACACGGTTTCAGAATGGCAAATGAGAAAGGATAGAGAACAGTCACTAACTCGTATTACTGTATGAGGGCTTACATGGGGCATATATGTACATGGACATAAGAAGTTGTACTGTGTAAAGCTAGCTGAAGATCTTGATATTTGAGTCTAGTATACAGTTAACTATTCGATTTCATTAGGTTAATCTTCTAATTTGAACCGGAGGTCTTTAACATGCTAACTGTTTTAATTAACACATACTCATAGCTCCTAAAACAAACACTAAAATCAATTAGCGCTGCTGAGAACGTTTTAGCATTTTAATTATTTTAGCTAACACTACAGGAAACAGGGAAATTAACGTCGGCCATATTAATTAACGTCGGCCCAAGAATAAGCCGACGTTAATTAATTAATTAACGTCGGCTTACTCTTTGGCCGACGTTAATTAACGTTAATTAAACCGTAATTAACGTCGGTCCGAAATGGCCGACGATAATTAGTTAATTAACGTCGGCCTAAAGCCCTGGCCGACGTTAATTGGGCAGCCATAATGCCCAATCGACACTCGCCCAATCTTTTCGCCACACCACGCCCACTGCCACCTCGCCCAATCTTTTCGCTCCGCGCTGACGCTCTTCCAGCCCTCACGCCGCCAACCACGCCGCCGCCGACCACGCCACGCGCCACTCGCCTTTCTTCCGCGCTGCCCTCGTCGGACCGCCGCCCTCGCCAGCGCCACAGCCCCGACTGCCGCCCCTCGTCGGACCACGCTTCGACCACGCTTTGCCGCTGCCCGCCGCCGCCGCTTCTTCGCCGCCCCTCGTCGAACTCCGCGCCCTCGCCGCCGCCCGGCGCGCCCGCCCTTACCCTGCCTGTAATTTGCCAATGCAGGGCTTGAGACACCGTGAACTTGATAGTTAGTTGGATTGCTCATGCTAGTCATCGCTTTTTATGATATTGAACCACACAATGGAAATAATTAAGGAAGAGCATTGCAGTGAAGCACTAACCTCAATCCGGATGCCACAGCCTCAACAAGCAGATGATCAAAACTATCGCTAATCGATTAGGAATACTAGGACAACAGTGTGAATAATCTAACAAAAGCAAAGCTAATTTACTACTACAGGAAGTAAGAGCTATAATACAGTGTCTCAAAAACCGAGCCTTGATGGCGATGTCGCCGGTGGCCATGGTGAGGCCAGCATCCGTGGACTTGTCCTGATTTTGTTTACTTCAACTGCAAACAAGTTTCTAAAAGCAACCTGATGTTTTATCTAAGTTACCACAAGTACTTGATTCATTTTTTTCAAAACGGCATTATGAACATTACACTATATAATGTTAGATGAAATGGATCAGTTTTGTATGACCAGCTTTTTATGCTCGAGTAATGGATATGCAGCTTTTGTTTAGCATGCACTAGTTGTATGGGTTATGTAGTGGCTACCTTGTTGATCGATATCACCTTCTAATTGGAGTACATTCCAGCATGTTGGGAAATATCTGCTGTTCACGTAGGTTATTATATCATGGTATGAAGTTCATAAGGCTTGAAGACCTCCCACCTGACACACTTTAATATTAGAGTTTAACAATTATAGAGCTATGCTTTTTTATTATTAATCCACTGCTATTGCTGGGTCTTTTTTATTATATTTGTCATGTGAAATGAAACTTTAGTCATACACATGTGGTTAGCCTATATATATTGGTGAGTTCTCTATGGCAAATACCAAATGTCATCAGTATTGTATAGTAGCTATATATGTGCCATGCGCTGTTGTATGTTTGGCCTTGTATTTGTCCATGAGCCATGTGCTGTTGTATGTGCCATGTGCCATGTGGATAAAGTTATTATAGCTATTGTATGTGCCTAGTTTTACTTAGTTAATTGGAAAAAGAATAGAGCAATCATGCCAAAAAGAATATATTGATTTGTCACATGTTTATTTTTTTTAAATTTATATATCCATTCTGCGCTTATAAATATATATTTGAGTAATCGATTATCGCGGGTTTTTATTTTGATTTCAAATCACATAGTGTCACGAAACCTATCGTCACCCGCTTTCGATCGGGATGTCTCACATGTGTCACATGTGAGATGTGCTTCGTCCGAATTGTCCTTTTTGGATGACCTCAAGTGGATGACAAAGTGTGGTATTTATGACGAGCCACGGAGTGCAAATGAAATTCGGCGTCATAACCTGTTGTTCTCCCTCGCACTATATCCGGCGGCAGTGTGGAGAACAATGGGTTATGCCAAATTTCATTTGAACTCTACAGCTCGCATAATCCGCTTTGTCACCACTCTTGGGTGGGTTTAGGACATATCCTTTCCTATAGATGTAGGGTCATGATATATAGAAACAAAATGAACCTTATAACTGTTGATTTAACCTATATAGCCTCAAGTATGGGTGACGATCGCCGATGGATGTATGAAGGTTGGGAGAAAAGTGGGGCTCACTCGATCGAGTGGACGGTCAAGGCTACCGCTTTTGTCGACCGTGCCTTCTCTATGTCTAGTCTTCATAAGGTGAAGTACCCATGCAGCAAGTGCCATAATTTCCACCCCGGGACAAGAAATCGATGTCTCTTTGCACTGTGTCGGTTCGGTTTCATGCCAAGCTTTGAGTTGTGGGTACATCATGGTGAGTCACGTGCTCAAGGACCTCAAGTTATGTTGAAGAGGAAGATGATAGGGCGGGCGATGATAGGATGGATGAGATGCTAGAAGCTTTAAGCCCAGAGATTAACCTAGACTCGGAGGATCCGCCAACACGTGAGGTTCGGGAGTTCTTTGAGCTACTTAAAGCTTCAAGAGTCATTGCACGAACACACGAAAGTGACCCAAATTTTGCTTTTCTCGACACGGCTCATGGCCATTAAGACCAAGTATTTCTTTTCCAATAATTGTTACAATGATCTTGTGGAATTGATCTCGATATATTGCCAAATAATCATAAGATGCCTAGAGACATGTACCGGTCTAAGAAGTTGTTGTGCGGTCTCGATGAAGTATGAGAAGATTGATATGTGCAAGGATAACGCATGCTTTTCTGGAAGGAGCATGAGAAAGAGAAGCATTGCTTAGTGTGTAAAAAACCAAGATTTGTCGAGGTGGTTAATGAAGAAGGTGAAAAGGTAACGACCGATGTTGCACACAAGCAACTTCGGTACATGCCTCTCACACCTAGGCTGAAGCCTCTCACCTTCAAAACGAAGTGCCAGGCACATGAGGTGGCACAAAGAAGGTGTGCGTGAGAACGACGGAGTAATGGTGCACCCGTCAGATAGTGAGGCATAGAAGGCTCTAGATAGCTTTGACGAGGACTTTGCGAGGGATGCGAGAAATGTTCGCATTGGGTTGGCGATCGATGGTTTCACGCCTTTCAACACAACCGCCAAGATCATACTCGTCTTTGGCATCTTTGCTATTCCATACAACCTTCCACCTTCCCTTTGCATGAAATATGAGTTTATGTTCCTGTGCCTCATCATACCCGGCCCCAACATCCCGGAAAGCGCCTCAATGTGATGCTCAAACCCTTGATCAAGAGTCAAAAATTATGGACAGGGGTAGAGGCATATGATCGCATAAAAAATGTAAATTCAACCTTCGTGTTGCATATTTGTGGTCTGGCCCATGATTTCATGGCCTATGATATTTTTTTGCCGGCCGAGTCATGGAAATTTGACATGTCCGATCGTAGTTCGCATACCGATTGTTTTCGCCTTGTAAATGGTGGAAAGATCATTACCGATTGCCATAGGCGCTTCTCGCTTCGAGACACGCCTTTAGGCTCTAGAGAATGCCTTCAGTAAGGACACAGTTTGTCGAAAGGGTCCGCCAAACGCCTAACGGGCGAAATTGCGATATGCCGAGTAAATTGGTGGAGAAAGAAGATGGGTTTGAAGGGTTTGGAGAGGAGCATAATCGGACTCACATTTGTGGATTATGGGAGCTGCCATATGCGAAGGCCTTGATTTTGATGCACAACATTGACGTCATGCATCAGGAACGTAACGTTGGTGAAAGCATTATAAGCACGTGCATGGATATGACGGACAAGACAAAAGACAACCTAAAGGCCCGAAGAGACTTAGCAGAGATCTGTTACCGGCCAACACTTGAGCTCACCGAAGCAGGGGGTAAGCCTCGCTCTCCATTTTGCCTTAAACCTAAAGAAAAGAAAGAAGTGTTGAGGTGGATGAAGAAATTGAAATTTCCCGATGGTTACGCAGTGGGATTGAGACGAGCTGTGAATGTGAAGTCGGGGAAGCTAAATGGGTTGAAGAGCCATGATTACCACATAATCATGGAAAGACTCCTGCCTGTAATATTTCATGGGTATCTTAATGATAATGTGTGGAAGGTGCTAGCTGAGCTAAGTTATTTCTATAGACAATTATGTGCTAAAGAAATATCGAAAGACATGATGGAGAAGTTGGAGAAAGAGATACCAGTGCTTGTATGCAAGATGGAAAAAATATTGCCTCGGTGTTTCTTCAATCCAATGCAACATCTACTTGTTCATCTACCTTACGGCTAAGGTAGGTGGCCCTGCTCAAATAGGTGGATGTATCACATTGAAAGAGCTCTAAAGAAACTTGAGCTATGGTTTGCAATAAGGCAAGAGTTGAAGGGTGCATTGCGTAAGTATTTTCTCTAAAAGAGATATCATACTTCTCGAGTGTATACTTTGCAGAGGAACACAAAGTCAATGCTCCCACGATGCGGTACCATGTAGATGAAGAGACATCTTGTAGTGACCTCTGATTTTCCAATGGAGAGGTACTATCGTTAGTAGTTGCATCGCTACTATTACACTTCGTAAGAAAAGAAGTGCCTTTGTTGTACATATACTCCAATATGGAAGAGATGGAACAATATTTCACGTAAGCGTTCACTTTGTACATGTCAATCAAGCTATGCCGCCAAGACATCATTCATTTATTTATCCATTTACGCTTTCATTACAAAGTGAATTCGATAAGCGTAATCGACCTCTATTCATCAACCAACCGCCAAGCAACTTAATACGATCGCCGGGATGGAATAAATGGGAGCCCTAATTTCATCACTTGGTTTCGAGATCATGTAACACCTTCACATCCTATAATATTCGTAATGTTACGCTTCAATATATTATAAATCTTATACAACTTTGAATCATATTTTGTTGGCAGTCCGTGAAATATGGGAACGTCCATGAGGACTTGCTTGACTATCCTATGACCGCAGAATCGTTAAAAGCTATGGGCGTACGACGTGAACGGGTTTCGGTTCCGTTCAACCAAATTTGAAGCTGATCGTCCCCTTGCGGCCACAACAAATACTGGAGTTGTAACTATGGCAATCGATGCACAAGGGATCGAAACAAATTTCTATGGAATCATTCAAAACATCCTCGAGTTCAAGTTTGCAGGGAATAAGGAGCTCAAAGTAGTCTTTTTCGATTGTGTTTGGTTTGATAGCAAACATGGGACTCGTCAAAACCAGTATGGGATGGTAGAAATCAAACACAACGAATAGCTACATGGCTATGACAATTTTATCCTTGCTCACCAAGTTGAGCAGGTGTATTATATGCCATATCCATGCACAAGACTGAGTGCTTGGTGGGTTGTGTACAAAGTGAATCCCTGAGAACGGTTACATACTCCTGGTGATGCTGGTTACCTTGATAGCCAGCTGGAGGCCATGGAGGTTGCTGAGGTTTTCCAAGATGAAGAATTGCCAAGCACTTTTGATATAGAGACTGATCTAGGTCTCGATTCTTTAGTCAGAGACCGTGGAGATATAACCTGAGAAACGGAAAAGACAACCAATCAAGAAAAAAGTAACATATCGTCCCTTAGAAAGGAAACTACATCATCGTGACATTGATGAATTTTGACAAGTAAATTTAAATTTCTGTTTTTAATTCTCTAATTTTGTGTGTTTATTATCTTGTTCATTCGTTCATTATTATTGTTGTTGTACTAACTTGATATTTTTCTTTCAACAGGATGCCCCGATCGATCAAGCAGCTGGCGAAGGGTTTCCTCGGTGGTAGGAGGAAGTCCAGTAGTTCACGTGACGAGGAGGCCTTGTTTCAGGGTAGCTCTTCAAGCACAAGTAGACGGCGTACTTTGTTGAGTCAAGTGGATCCTGAGTTGCAGAGTTGTAGTGTTGCTTTGCAGAGTGGAGAGGAAACTAAGCTTTTGATGTGTACTTTGTGTCAAAACATAAATATGACATAAATATAACTGTCTTGTATTATTTCGCAGGATGAGACATCGTTGGAGGAAGAAGTGGTCTGCTTGCCATGGATGTTGATGTAAACTAGAATGTTATATTCTCTTAATTTATTTGATTATTATCTTCTTTATTCATTCATTATTATTGTTGTAGGTGGGATCGATGAGGATCGGGGAGGCCGATGTGGGCCAAGGGATGATGCAGTCGAGAAGAGGACCCAATGGGTGGGGATACGACCGAGGGTTCTCTAGGAGCCTTTGAGATTTAGGAGGAGCCATACTGTCGCCCCCCCTCCAGCGCCCAGACGGGAGGAGGACAAGGTTGTGATCACACATGTTGGCGATAGGTTTGTATTTTCTAAACCATGTCTTATTTCATTTCTATGTCTTATATCATTTATATGTCTTGCGCTCATGGGATGACTTGGGGTTTGACAAAAAGGACACCATAGGCAGGTTAACTATGTGCTAGGTAACCTCTGCCGTTTGCACTACCCCGGGTTGGTCACAATGCCAATGGCGGCGATTTGTTGCTACTAGTTGGGATCATTACCGCTTGTTCCTAATGCCGAGCACTTGAATGCTCGAGGCGCTTTGGAGTGACTTTTGGGTAAGATTCTCCGTGCGCTTGGTATTGGTTCAACTGTCGATTCTTTACTATTCTAACTATTCTTTGTGATGAACAATTGCAAAAGCGTTACCGTTTGGTTGACGGTGCAGACATGGAGCATGCTCGTAGAGTTTTCCATGTAAATGCACGTCGGGTGACCAAAGATGCATTGTCTAATGCTCGGATTCAAGCAACAAATCTTTACTTGAGGTCTATTAAAGGGCAACGGATTAACAGGACTCGCAGGTCTTCAGAAAGTTACTTGACCGAGGAAGAGTAGGCGGAGTAATTGGCATATTGGAGCTATTTGAGTTTCGTTTCTTGGTAATGTTGTTTTAATGTATTAATATCTTTGTGCAGGTCATGATTCCATGGTTGGTGGACCGTCCAGAAGCTTACCATGCTCTTTGCCGGCGTTGGGCTTCACCTGAGTTCATCGCCAAGTCAAAAAAGAATCGAGACTGCCGAGGCAAAGAATCAAAGCACACGTATGGTGCCGATGGACATATGCGTAAAGCTAAGCGCATAGTAAGTTTGGCTGTAGCAATCTTTTGGAAAATACATGTTACCAAGTATATGTATGCACCTAACTTATGTCTACAGGCTGCTCGGACCAGTGTTCAGCCGAGTGATATTGAAGTGTATGTGGAAGGTCATAAAGGTCGAGACCCGACACACCCTGACAATGTTGTCAATCGGACGACTATTGATCGGTTGGTTAGTGGTCACAATTTTGATTCAATTCAAATTAAGTTGTTTGATTTGCGCTCCCATTTAAATTGTCTGATTTGGTTATGTAGGAGAAATATGGCGAGGAAATGGTCAAGCGCCATGGTGAAGACTATGATTGGAGGAAGGAACCGATTGACTGGCGTGGTGCAGTGCATGCTAGTGGAGGCGGCAAGGCCCATGGATTCGTGAGATGTCATACCTTCTAAAATTTCATGAAGTCATAATTTGAAGTGCTCAAGCTTTTGTGGTCACGATTTTGAAGGTACTCTATGTTCATCGGAGTGATCAACTCGTGGGAGGTGCGAAATGAGAGGATCTTCTTCGTCCCAGAGCTCGGGGTTGGTAGCCGTCGCCTCGGAGCGGGAGTTGGAGCTACTAGGTCTGCGTGAGGAGCTGCGCCAACGTGATGATTATGCAAGGGCGCAGAAGAGTACTACGCTTGTACAATGCACAACAAAGAATCGGCGATTCAAGTAAGTCCGAGTCTTCAATCTATTGCATTTAGAGAATCTATTAATTCAAAATACTTATACATTGTATTTGTAGGCAATGTTCCAAAGATGGGGTAAAACATTATCTTTCCACTGTTCGGTAGCTTGCCGCCACAATGGGGATGTATCCTCCCAACCTCCTATAGCTCCTATTCTTGCTAAACATTGTGAATCGAGTTGAACTTAGTCAATCTAGCTAATATTAGTTTGTTGTACCGATCTTGTTCAAACTAGCTACATTTAGTCAATCTAGCTAAACTTAGTCATTTCTAGCGAGACTTAGCTTAATCTAGAAAGACTAAGTATCTCTAGAGTTAAGTTTGATAAATTTAACGATATTTATTTCATTTTGCTAAACTTCGTCTGTTCTAGTTAAACTTTGTCAATGTAGCTAAATTTACTCAATATAACTACACTTACTAATTTCTAGCTAAATTTTGTCAAAACTTGTAAATCTAGTAAAATTTGATCAATATAGCTATAATTGTTGCCTTATGTAGGATCGTCGGCACATGGGTCCTCTGAAGATTCCGCACCTGGCGCTTAAAGACTCGCAGAGCCCGCAGATCCGTGTTCGTTTCTTACTTGTTTCCTTATGGTACATTCATTCTTATATTATTGTCTAATCTTGCATTTTCTTGTGTAGGGAACCGACGGTGCAACTACCTTTGTCGTAGCGCTTTTTGCTTCCGGATCAAGCGGCGTAACTCCAATGAACCGATGGCGCCAAGAGTTGTAGATTGTTTGATAGTTGTGTCACTACTTTGTTTGGACTTTGTTTGGACTTTTGGATGTTATGACAATTTGGATATTATGATGGATCGATGACTTGATTATATGGATGTTCTGTGCTGGATTGATTATATTCACGAATTGTATGTGTTGATGTGTGAATTGTCATTAATGTTGATTATATTATGTATTGAATTGTGTGCCAAAACATGAAAATAGAGGAAAAAGTTGCCTCGGTATTATTAATTAACGCCGCCTTGGTGTAGCCGACGTTAATTAAGCGATAATTAACGCCGCCTAGGGGTAGCCGACGTTAATTAGTAATTACGGATTCTGTACTAATCCGGCAAATCTCCGCAGAATGGCTAATTAACGCTCGCCGAAGACTAGACCGACGTTAATTATCCCGCCGGCACTAATTAACGTCGGCCCAATAGAAGCCGACGTTAATTAGCGAGACGCAGCGATTATGCGCCGACCACATCCGCCGACGTTAATTACTAATTAACGGCGTACGTTAATTACCATAATTAACGCCGATTAACTATCGTGGAAGTCGAAGCGTTAATTAGCCATTTGCCGACGTTAATTGTAATTAACGTCGGCAAATGACTAATTAACGTCGGCTTTTGGCCGATGTTAATTTTCGGGATTACTGTAGTGTAATCCAATCACAGTGCTATATACTACGCTCTGGTTCCTTCTTCCATTGAGTTAATAGGGCTTGTGTTTGCTATTCTTAACTTGGGGCCCACCAGTCAGTGAAGAAGACAGAGCATAGGTGAGGCGCGAATTGGTCAGAGCATAGGTGAGGGGCGAATTGGTCAGAGCATAGGTGATGCCAAATACGCCACACGATGGTTGTGAGTTCACCGCCACGGCTGACCTGCTTGGCATGGGATTCCCTGCTGCATCAGATGTCCACAATTTTTTTTAGATGTCCACAATGCCGGAATCAAACTCTTAAGTCTTTTTTTCAGAATTTTCCCAGATGCCAACTTTCTCGAGAATTGTGTACAGATCCACATTTGTTTGCAGTCGTAGCCTCGTAGGAGCACGAGCACCTCGGCATATCGAGTTCCATCTGATAGAATAATACTTGAGTCGTGCTCATCGTGCTGCTGGTCTCCTGTTCCATCTTCTGCTCTCTTTCCTCCTTGCATTCGCATCAACACAAAAGTGATATTGGTAGTTCTCCACGCCACACTGTATGCCGCTGTCGACGATTGGGATCGCCTGACCGCAGAAATGTATGGAGGTAAATATGAACTTAGGGCCCTGAATCGACTTCACTTACCGAAGGGATAAATTCACTATCTCGACGGACGAAGGCCAGAGAAAAAGCTGGAGACACCAAGAGTTATACTGGTTCAAGCCCCCGGGATGGGTAAGAACCGAAGCAACCTTGATCACCCTAGAGTTCATCCCCGGTGACAATTTTACTTCTTCTTCCCTGGCCAGTCGCGCAACCAAGCTCCTCCTTTCCGCCATGACCGTGCGCGGTGGAAGCGTTACTCGGTAACTCTCCTGCTCGTGTGAACGCAAAATCACGTTTAATAGAGTGTACTAAAGCTCATTCGGTCACCAATTATTAATGATCATATGTAGAACCGAAGCTTCACATCGCCATCCATGGCGCCGCCGCAAACTTCCGGTGGCGCACCTCTTTTCCTTGCCGCCAGCGACAAAGGAGACAACCCACGTGTCCGCAATGGTTTTCTGATCCTCACCGTGCCATCGATTCCGCCATTCCGGTCATCCTCATCGCCGGCGAGCCACCGCAAAGCTCTTCTCTGTTCTTCCCTCGCTGACGAGTGGGACCAAATTCGATCTCTCGAGTCGCTTAAGTCTCATCTCTACGGGCCCAAATGCCCGAGGCTTCATTACGGATCTGCCCAAAAGGGAAAGCGTATTCTCTGAAGGAAGACGTACTTTCTATATTCGGTAAAATCCCATTTTAATTTCCAATGTTTATTCAAACCCTAGCATATTCATTTACTTGTAACTTTTGAACTATCAGCCCAAATCAAGTAAAGTAAATTTCTAAATTCTTATAAAATCCAGTAGTTTCAGAATGTGCAAAAATATTTTGAAAATAGTTACTGTGTGAAATGTAGTATTAGAAATACTTATGCAGGTCATAAATGTATTAAGAAAGAGATTAATTCAGACTTAGCTAAAATGGAAAAGTATAAATCTTTCTGAAATCCTTGTCCAGAGAGAAGTTCAAATATGTAAAAATATTTAATTTTTGAACTGCAGAATAATTATTAAGTCAAACCCTAATTATAATCCCATTATGGTCTTTAATAAAAATTTGTGCACAGTAAGGAATAAAATGATAAAATAAATATTCAAATGTTTATTAGACCCAGATGAATTCAAATCAACAAAATATTTAATTCTTAAGTCATAGAACAATTATTAAAATCTAAGATAGGATAAACACACTATTATGGACATTGTTGAACATATAGAAAATATAATTCTTAAAATCAATAAATAAATTTTTATGTGTCTATGGAATCATAATAAATTTAAATATGTAAAAATATTTAAATGTTGAACTCAGATTAAATTATTTGCTTTATAATCACTAGTAAATCTTGTTATGGCCATTAATAAAAATGAAAGCATAAAAGCTCATAAAATGAGGAAATAATCTGTATTAATTTCTGGAAATCAGTAAGGATCCATGTATGTAAAAATATTTAAGATAAGAATTAATTTGCATTCTTTTAATGAAAGGAAATGTTAATTATAACAATAAGTAAATAGGTAATCTATTGCAATTAAAGTTAAAACAATGCCAAACCAAGTTTAATACATTTCTAGGATTTCTCCCTGCTAACATCTAAAAAAAATGAATCAAGGATCATGTATAGTGTAGTTGGAAATTAAGTTTGAATCTTGGCTGATTTAAGGTTACCAACATGATCATTTAGACTACTTCAACTGTAGATAAAATAACCTATCTAAATGCTAAAACTTATGAAATTAGCCCAGTAGTGTTCATACCCCTATATATATGCATATGGATCAGAAGAGGGTATGAGACCAAGTTGCTTTGTTGCAGCAAAATAATAATAGTCTTATAAGAAAGATGTAGCTCAATTGAAAAAATTGTGTAGGAAATACTCATATGTTATCTTCTAGTAGCATAGAGTTATGCATGAGTCCATCCATAGTAGTATCAAGAGCAGATTCAAGAGTATTCATGGTAGGTATGGATCGCAAGAGGAGTATCACAGAAAGTAGTATAAATCTTGTCCATGAGTAAGTACTTGTGTACATATATGTCTCCATATAAGTTTCTTACACACACACACACACACACACACACACACACACACACACACACACACACACACACACATATATATATATATATATATATATATATAAGCTTGTATTAGAAGAGAAGCTAGCAAATAAATAACTAAAAGCTTAATTAAATATTGCTTTGAATCTGAATCCTAAGAAAAGAATGGAAAATGTTATGCATGCAAGCAATGATTCCATCTTTATCAATTTAAATAATCTTTGCATCTTGAATTCGAAGTTATAAATACAAGAATTCATAATTATAGCCTCTTGAATCCGTAAAGCAAGAATTAATAAGTTATGAAATGAATCGTGCATCGTTCATCTTAAAAACTAATAACAATATAAATGCTCAAGCAACCTAAAACATGAGAATGCTGAATCATCTAATCCAAACCACACTCATGCCTGTTTTATGTAGATTGTCTTTATTTGACCTTCATCATCTTCTTTTTGCCCTTATTGAAGTCTCGCTATTTGCTATTGTTTCCGCCAACGACACAGAGAACTCGACGCCTCGAGATAGCATCGTCACCTTCATCGGTTGCAATCCTCGTCTTCGTCAGTAGCGTGATTAAGCAAGGCAAGCACCCTTTGATCATATTGATCCCAGATTTAATTTTCCTTTTGTTTATCAAATGGTTTCATGCATACGATATTTTCGTAGAATTCGCTACTTTGTGGTGTTGGTAGTTATACTGCTGCCTCATGAACCTTCTTTGATAATTATGGACATGTGAACCTTGATAACCCTAGATTAAGGATAAGCATTATTTAATGTCATCATAGGTATATGTGATTACATATTATCCATGCTTAGCCGTGCTTTAGAATCAGCAAAGTGGATATCAGATCAAAATTGTTTCCTGAAAAGGATTGGAAATAACTCTGTTGGTTGCTGGTAATTTTGATTAAAAACCCAAAATAAAACTATGGTTTTGATGCAGGCGATTATTGGCAATAGCCGGATGTGCAATACGGGTCTTGCACGTAGTGTAGGGTGAAGTATTACCCGTGTCGGATTAAGGACCGAACGTCATGTTGTATGATCCAAGAATATTCGTACAAACCACAAGTGCTGGTGTGGGACAGTCTTAAACCAATTAAGTTATCTGGTTTAACTTTGCATATTGGAAGGCCGAAGTAGTATGGGTTCTCCTTTTAAGGTTTGCTCGACGGGGTACCCTCACCGAGGTGTTGGGAACCACACCTTCCAATATAACGGTGTACATACTTTGGAAGTTCCAATATTTCTATGCTCTGAGTTCTTCTATCACAGTATGGGTTTAACGTCCCGGTGCTGGTGCAAAGTTAACCTAGGTAATGTAGAGGTTTTCTTCATGAACATTCTGGCCGCCAGCCCGCTAGAGGGTGGCGGGAAGCGTGCGGCAAAAAGAAAAAGTCATGTCTTGTGGGTAAAGCTGTACACCTGTGCAGAGTATAAATCTAATCGATTAGCCGTACCCGCGGTCATGGGAGTCTTGGAGAACTGATGCGAGTTAAATGTTTTATTATTTTTAAAAGGGATTGGTTCCATATGTTTGCAACTGTTGTTTTATGTCAAAGGGCCGGCATTGATGGATTTCAGGATGTGAATCATTCATCGCTCACGTCATGGAGGACTGTGAGTGTTATTTATGCTTTACTTATTTGTTATCAATTAAACTTGCTCTTATAAATTCCGTTTGCAAATAACTTAATTTACAATTCAATTTTGCTTTATGCAAATTAACTGTAGTAGCCTCCTTTGAATTAGCCTGCACTTATGCATTTGCAAATACCACTTTTAAGTCTTGCTGAGTACGAAAGTACTCACCCTTGCTTAATTTGTTGTTTTAGGTGGTAAGTTAGCGAAGCTTCGAAGTTTTGTTCCGTTGCAGGATGCGGGATCTTTGTTGCCGTGATCTTTCTAGGATTTATGCCTGGTCAATTGCCTGCAGGTTGATGGGTACACTACAAGGCTTTGCTTCTTTTGCTGCTATAAACTCTAAGTTGTAAGAATTATGTTTCCGCTTAATTAATATAATGTGTGGTTGTGATTTCAATTGTTGTAAATGTGCGTACTAGCTACTGATCTAGGGACTAGTACTATGTGCACATGAGATTTCTATTTTTGCATTTATATAAAAATGGGGGTCGTTACAACTTTTCCCCTCACATATTAAGTTACCAAACAAATACCCCATGACAAGAATAAATGCAATTTCTTGTGGTTTTTATTATCTTTTGTACTTGTTTTAATGACTTGATTACTTGTATAAGTTATTTCATCACTTGTCTCAATAATTTAATTGATTCGGTATTTGTAATACATAATTTCCGTGTTGAAACATTACTTATAAAATCATGTATCACAAGCACCAAAACCACCTACCTAAATCATTGACAAAAGTATTGAAATCATTAAAAGAAGCATTGTCATCACTGAATTAAATTGCCAAAGATAGTGAAAACCACGAATAATAAGCGTTAACATGTGGCCCGAGGGGTATTTGTATGGCAACATAACTTACGGGGGACAAAATAAACTAAGATGACTTACTGACGAGAAAATTAAAACAACAAATGGCTTATAGGGTGTTTATGTATACATGTATAATCAACTAAAACACGAGATCATGAAATCATTCAACCCAAACCCTAAACCATGCCTGCTTTCTACAGTTAGTCTTTATTTGGTTTTCTATTTGTCTTCTTTTTGCCCTTATTGAAATTTGTTATTTGCTATATTTCTGTTGAACGACGTGTAGAACCCGACATCACTGACTCCGTCGTCGACAACGCCAACTGCGATCACGACTTCGTCAAAAATAATAGTTAAGAAAGGCAAATGCCTCCTTTGATCATATTGATCCCAGTATTTAATTTTTATTTTTTTATCAAATTGTTTCATGCATGCGATTATTTTTTATAAATTTGCTATATTGTGCTACTAGTAGATATACCTATTGTCTCATAGAACTTTTTTGATAAGTATGGACATGTGAACCTTGATAACCATAGAATGGGTTTAGACAATACATGATGTCAATATGGGTATAGGCGATTACATATTGATCATGCTTAGCTATACTTACTTAGCAATGATGTAGATGATCAGATTAAAATTGTTTCCTAAGAAGTTAAAAAGGTTGTATATGACACTGATAGTTACTGGTATTTTGATTAAAAACCCAAAATAAAACTATGGTTTTGATGCCGGCGATTATTGCCAATACCATGTTGTGTAGAGGAATTTGCACGTACTGTAGGGTGAGGGCCTGTTTGGTAAAGCTCCAGATGCCAGCTTCACCTGAGATCTAAAATTTATCGGCTAAAATAAAGTGAATTAAGTTTATATTTTTTGTCTAAAATGTAAACAAGATGATCAATCTAAACACTCTTAATGTACTCACAGCTCCAGCTTCTCACGGATCCGTAGAGTTAGAATACCGGCCCACCGATCCATGGATCTGTGGAGCTGAGTTTACCAAACACACCTCAAGTATCGCGAGGTCGATTAAGAACCAAACAATGGGACGCTATAGATCCAAGAAAATCATACAACCACAAGTGTTGGACTGGGATGGCCTTAATCTATTAAGTTGCTTAGAACTGGCTCTGCGCATTGGAAGGCTGGAGTAGTACGGGCACTCCTTTCAACGTTTGCTCGGAAAGGGCTTCTACACCTTAGTGTGGGTAAATGCATAACGATACAATGGTGTATGCCTTGCTAATAGCAGAAACGGTGTGGGTAGGTCTGACTATCTTGGGTACGGTGTTTATTGATCTTTGTCTTGGGTGTGTGTTTCTACTTCTATAATAAGGGTTTTCATCACCGGACTAGTACAAAGTCATATCTAGGTAATGTAACGTTTATATTAGGATTAATTCCTTACATGCCACTGGAATTTGGGGAAGTCCCTAAATGTGTCACTAACATGTAGGGACAGGTCCCACATATCAATGAGACAATGAGTGGCATATAAGGGATGAGGTAATCTTTTAGTGGCATATAAGGATTTGCCCCTTTATATTAGGATCTCTCTACGATACACTAAAGGAAGTGTGTCAATAGCACTGCACAAAGAGCCGATCATTTTTTATGGGTAAAGTTGTACACCTTTGCAGAGTGTAAATCTAATCTATTAGCCACGCCCGCGGTCATGGGCACTTGGTGAAGTCATCTCAATGTTAAATGTTATACTATTTTCAAAATGCTTGGGTTTATTTGTTTTACCACGTGTTGGCAAAAATCAAATTGTGTCATGATGGGAAGGAATTGGATGATTTCGTTACTCGCGAAGGATTGTGAGTATTACTTATGCTTTACTTATTTCTTATTAGTCGAACTTGCTCTTGCAAATTCCGTTTTAGAAACTACAATTTGATTTACAAATTCAATTTCGATTTGTGCAAAATTAACCGTAGAAGTCGCCTTTGATATAACCTGCATTATTGCATTTTGCAAATACCACCATAAATCATGCTAAGTACGAAAGTACTCAACCTTACTTAATCTATTGTTTTAGGTGAAAAAGTTAGCGAGCATTTCAAGATAATTTTTCATCGCAGACACGGAACATTAATGAAGCGATCTTTCTAGGGATTTACGCCATGTCGCCAGTTCGAGGGTCGGATAAGCACACTACAAGACCTTACTTCTTCTACTACTATATACTCTGAGATGGATAAATACATTGTATAATTAGCTTTTGCTTTAATAATATGATGTATGGTTGTGATTCCAATTGTTCTAATGTGCTTACTAGGCACTGATCATGGGACTAGTACTGTATGCACATAAATTCTCATTTTCGCATTTTATGTGAAAATTGGGGTCGTTACATGATATATCACTTCGAGGTAGTGTCGACGATCGGGATCGCCGACCGCAGAAATGAAAGAGGGGTTAGTGATTCTAGGGACCTGAGCTAAGCTTTGCTCAACGGAGGAACGGATTCGACGCGCTGGTGGTCGGAGCAAGGCGACAACGAGCGTGACACGGGGGTTTATACTGGTTAGAGCCCCTATGAAGGTAATAGCTCTACTCCAGTTGCCTTGCGGCGGTGATCTTTGCTATTCTCGAGTACAGAGGTGTGTTACAGCTCAAGCTCAACAATGGCGATGTCTAAAGCTCGAACTCTGGTGCCCTTCCCCGTGTCGCGTTACCTAAGCCTTATATCTTCCTCGCTCAGAACGGACGGGAGAGATTCCCGAGGGAGTGGTCATGCGCGCTGATGGCAAGAATCGCCCCGACATCGCCGCACACGCCTGCCTCAGCTCCACGATCCCACGTCTTGGTAACCGCCGAGTAAACGCACGTTCCGGAATCCGAGGGACGTCGCCCCGAGCAAGGGCCAGCCCGGGCCCAAGGTCGTGCGTGTACGGCCTCGAGGTCGTGCGCGCTCTAGGTGGCGCGGCTCAGAACGGTCCAGGACGTGGTCGAGCTCTCCGAGCTAAGGAGCTCTATTGACTATGCGCTAACCGGCCGAGGGTCGCCCAGCCCTCGTCAGGTAGTGTTATGTGAGTTACTTGCAAAGAACAGGTGATCATGGAAAGTATCTCGAGCAATAGAGGATAGCGATTGATGGGTAAACTTAAAGGAATGGCAAACAATGGGAGGTCTCAAAAAAATCTAATTAGGAGAAGGAAACCATATCGTCAATGGTAGGTAATCGATCTCAACTGCAGTTATATGTAGAATTGCAATGATGATTGTAAAATCTAGCATGCGCAAAGGCTTAAGTCATGAACATGCGAGCTGTTGGAAGAAGGAAGACAATGTGGGACCAATGATGTGATACCAATGAGTAAGAAAAGAGCAGAGGTGGTACAAACTTATGGCATAGAGGGCTATAGAAACAGGAGGTGTGTTTAACCAAACTACACTAAGAAAGGGCTCTCAGATGGAGGGTGCAGAAGGCTAAGCCCAAACACCAACACAAGTGATGTGCATGAGCCTATGTAGTGGGGGCACTCCCAAAGGTGGGAAGGAAGACAGAAAATACATAACCAACTTGGAGTGAGTCCTTGAAAGAGCACGATGACCTCAGTGGATAAGAAACAAGGTAGAAATTGTTAAGTAATGTGACTCATATCTAGTTTTTTAGGATTTGGAAAGGTGTGCTATAAGGAATACTTGATGATCCTAATAGGATTAAGGGTGTATTTGGTTGCTTGTAGTGATACATATATGAGATAGTTCAAGAAAAAGTCATCCATAAGTTTGGTTGATTGAATGAAACCATCTAGGATGAAACCAACCCATCCTGGATGGTGGGAAGCAAATTTGAGGAATATTCTCAATAGATACGGAATCATTCCATTCACCTAAAATAATGGAACCAAATGGCATAGAACTATCCCATCCCATTCAACCTCATCCCACCAACCAAATACACCTTAAGATTCCTATTTCCTTTTGGAGAGGGACTAAGGAGACTATATAAACCCATGGGTGATCATGGAGAGATCAAGAAGACACAAACCAAATCATTCAAAGTAAGAGGTGTACAAAACGATTAGAGGCTAGATTATTCTTTAGCACTAGATTTTTGCACAGGACAAGACTCGAAGGGTCCTAAAAGTTTCGAAAGGTTGTGAGACATCCCTTGTACTCTTTTGAGGTTTACAGAATTTGTGATCGGTTTTGTCAAATCTTTTCTCTTTCATCATGATTGCTTTAACATCATTATTTTGATTCTCTTTACGAGATTCATCTTCTTTGTTCTTAAAACCAAGTACGCTAGTGTAGTATCTCACAAAACTCTGATCCGATCTAGGAGGTTTGCTGTGCATGAAAAGAAACATGAGATTGCAGCATCATATACATCTTTGTAGGTCTTAGTAATTAATTTGCTGTTTTTATTTATTTTAAAAGAAAGTACCAACAAGCTACCTTGTGAATACACTATCCAATACTGGATGAACACATCCACTTGTATAATCTCATCTACATACACATTATCCAACCAAACACAAGTAGCGTGATTGGTTGGGTGTGGGGGGTGAGCATGGCTTGCACAAGCCTGGCCCGCGAGATACGGGTTTTCTCTGCGTATCTGCGCATGCAGGCAAAAGGCAACAAAATGACTTGGACTGCACCCGCGCATGCCTCCCACATGCAGGCAATCGAACACGCGCTCAGGCGCGATCAATGCACGTGGCAGGCCTGGCTGCGGCGATACACCCAACCAATCACGCTCTACGTAAGCTAGCTTGGTAGCACTGGTTGTCCACTCTACTCTACTGTGTCAACATGCAATAATTGACTCCCACGTTGGAGAAGCTAACAAACATGGTGTGGTGTGGTCCGTATGGAATCACGCCATGCACTTGTTCTCGCTTCACTAGATCGAGTATAGCACCAAAAGCATTCATGTTAGCGTAGTCGCGTGCATCTTGCAGATCAACTCATCATTAGGTTTACAATCAGCATTAAATTTAAAATCAGATGATTCGGTAGATAAACACAGTTTCAAACATGTGCTTACTTGCCAGTTTCGTTGTGGAATTTTTTTACGGTGTCTTCTACTTCAGTAGCGAGTGGGAGTAGAGATTAAATCTGATCTTTAACTTCAGAGAGAACAATAGACATTTCGTTGTAATTATTTATGTTGATTAAAATTTTTATAGAGGTATTGCGGTAATTTCGCTCAACTACAACCCTTAACCAGCTATGAGCAGGATCTCGATGACTAGACCGCCACTATCCCAATTTATTGCTTGTGGCAGATCCACTAGATCCTACTACTTCTGTTTTATCTTCCAACTATATTTTCAATTGCCCATAAGCCATATATTGAAAACTATGATAGTTAAAAATAAATTTCAGATAATATGATATGATATCATTTTTGTTATACTGTATGTACTAGTTTTTTTAAAACTATTATAGCATACATAAAAAACGAGTTTTTTATAGTCAACTACCTCTAGTTAACCCGTAGCTGGCAAGTTGCCACTAGATTCCTTATAGCAGGCCTTCTCTGTGTTTCAAATATATCTTTGTAGGTCTTAGTAATTAATTTATTGTTGATTGTTTATTTTTAAGGAATGTACCAACAAGCTACCTTAATTGTGAATACACTATGTCACTGTCCAACATTGGAGGAACCCATCCACTTGTATATATAATCTCATGCAGATACACTTAATCCAACCAAACATGCACTACATAAGTACCGTGTCAACGTCGGAGAAGCTAACAAAGTGGCAAGGAGCCAACGGGACCATCAAGTTAAGTACAAATATGGTGTGGAATCACGCCATGTTTTTTTTTTTTTTTTGCTTGGCTGCACCTGCACGCATCATTAGGTTTACAGTCAGCACTAGACCTGGAAATTGGGCCGTGCCGGGCCGGCACGGCCCGAGCCCGTCGTGCTTCGGGCCTAAGTGAAACAGGCCAGCACGGCTCGGTCATTTCTTCGTGCCGGGCCGGGCCAGCACGGATGGCAAAAATCAAGACCCGGCATGGCCCAAAGGCACACTGGTTGCCGCCGGGCGGGCGGCCGAACACGCAATCGAGAGAACACAGCACACTAAATATTTTTTATAAATTCATACGTTGTTCAAATGAAAAGTTGTCTACATGAAAAGATGTGTCTCGAAATTCTCTACAACTTTCATGTAGAATATAAATTCATATGAGCAAAGGAAGACCCTGAAAATGACGATTACGAGAGACGTGGCGTTGGTCTGAAACATACAGCGCACTAAATATTTTTTTATAAATTCATATGTTACTCAAATGAAAAAGTTGTCTACATGAAAAAGATGTGTCTCGAAATTCTCTACAACTTTCATGTAGAATATAAATTCATATGAGCAAAGGAAGACACTGAAAAATACAGATTACCGAGAGACGTGGCGTCGGTCTGAAACTACACAGCGCACTAAATATTTTTTTATAAATTCATACATTGCTCAAATGGAAAAGTTGCCTACATGAAAAAGATGCGTCTCGAAATTCTCTACAACTTTCATGTAGAGTATAAATTCATATGAGTAAAGAAAGACCCTGAAAAATACAAATTACAGATTCGGGCGGCTTTCGGTCAAGTGCGCTCGAACACGGCCCATACAATGGGTCGTGCCGTGGCCCATCGTGCCAGGTTTTAGGTCTGCCCAGACGCCATTCGGCCGTACACCTGGCCCATTTTTTTTTCGTCGGGTCGTGGCTTCTACTTATTTTTTTCGTCGGTCGTCGGCCGCCCATTAAAGCCCTACCAATTTCCGTGTCTAGTCAAGACTAAATTTAGTATCGATGATTAGGTGTAGAGGTGGGCATTCGGTCGGGCTCTTTTGGGCCACCGAGGCACGCATCATGGTCCAAAGACGGTTCGATCCAAAGACGAAGTGGACTGCGGTAAAGCCAAGACGACATCAGATTACTGGACCGTGCTTTGACTCGAGAACTAGGCACGATGGGTGGCCCAAATTTGACGACATCAGAGAATGGATCAGAACAGTCTGATGATCCAGTGGTATGAGGAAGAAACCCAGTATGAAAGTCACCGACTCACAGAGAATGAGCGCTATAGATGCACTCAACTGTATGGACGCTACTCTCACCGCCGACACCTAAGAGAGACGGGCAAAAGAGGAGAGCCCGTCTCTCAATCTCTCTCAGCTCTCTCTCTCTCTCTCACCTGTCTATCTCAATCTCTTTTGCCTATCTCGCTCACTTTCTTTCTCGCCCATTACCTGCTCTCTCGCTCGTATTCAGCACATTCCTTTACTCTATATAATTGTTCAAGAATAAATAAATTTTAATTCTTTTTCTCATAATATCCGCGTCCACTTCTTCAACTCCATGCGTCTCCGGCTCCTTTCCTCTCGTTGTAATAGTGCAAATGGGTCAGCTCGGCAAGACGGCACAAAGCAGCATCGAAACGAATAGGCTATGCCTAGGCTTCGCCAAGCTTGCCAAGACGCAAGACGCAAGATGACGGCACGACGAGCCGTCGTGGCTAGGCACGGTTCAGGCACGAAGCACGATGGGCCCATACCGAATCGGTCCGGTACGGCACGACGTCCACCTCTAATTACGTAGATAAACACGGTGGGAGTGAAGATTAAATCTAGCCTTCAATTTCAGAGGGCACGATAGACAACTTTTTGCAGTTGTTTACTTGTGGGGAGGTGCTTCCATACAAATATTATTTAAAAGCTACGTAGATACGAAGGGCCTGCTTAGTGCGGCTCAGCTCCACCAGATCCGTGGATCCGTGGAGCTGGTTTTCCTAGCTCCACAAACTGTGAAGTCGAGCCGTGAGTACATTAAGAATGTTTAGATGGATCATCTTGTTTATATTTTAGGTCAAAAATATAAACTTAATTTACTTTATTTTAGCTTCACACGCTTTGGATCTCGGAGAAGTTTCGGATCCTGAGCTCTACCAAACAGGCCCGAAAGCATGGATAAAGGACAGACAATGATTACACATCACTTTCCTAGTTTCCTTATTTGAAGATTTGTATAACTTGTATTCAAAAGATAATACATATATAGAAGCACTGCTCTTATCTTGTTCAAATTTTTTATAGGGGTATTGTAATGATTTCGCTCAACTCAAACCCTTAGTCCTGAAGTCAATCAGAGACCATAGTACCATACCACTCACCTCCCGTACAGCAACCTAGTTAGAATTTTGACGATAGGGGTGCGAACTAAAGTGGCATATTCATTCCAACATAAAAGTTCAAATGGCATAGAATGGAAGTTCAAATGAAACAAAGTACATGTCAACAGGCATCACAAAATAGTTTTAAAAAACAATTTGACTCGGTGGTCCTTCGTGCTTTGAAAGTGATTGATTACAGCTTCGCCACCGGGATTGACAATATCGATTTCAAAAAACTGTAAAAAATCAAAAATATCGAATCGAAAATCGTCAAAAACCGAAGGGTTAAGAAATCAAAATTTTTATGAAAAAATTTAAAAAAATTGAAAATTGATCGGTTTTCACCGAAAATCGACCGACCAATTGATTGTTTCTTAGAGCCGATTTTTTAAGCGATTTTCGCTTGATTTTCATCAATTATCGACCGATTTATATCACATAAATTTTTTAAATTTTTTTATTTTTTTTAATTAGACGATTTACGGATCGGTTTTGAATCTCGAACCGGCTTTGACGGTTATGTGAACCCAGATCACCACTAACTTGCGGAAAAGTCACGCCAAGGACTGTAACCAGCCAATCATTCAAGTATTGGTCGCTCATGGCTTCTCAGCTTGTTCTTCACATGGTTCATTACCAAAAATATCCACTCAAGAAGTTTAATACAGAGCACACTGACTCACTGAGACATTTCACCTCTCGGAATATCGGCAATAAATATGCATGTGAAGTTGCATAGGAAGTTGGACCAACTCAATGCTCGAGATATCTTTAGGGTAGAACTTAGAGAAAAATCCGTAAGCACCCCCAGAAGTCACTTGTTTTGTTTCAATTTGCACCCTATATATCATTTTTGTTTACTTTGCCCCTCATAAATTAAGTTACCAAACAAATACCCCCATGACACGCATAAATGCAATTTCTTGTGGTTTTTATTATCTTTTGTACTTGTTTCAATGACTTGATTACTTGGATAAGTTATTTCATTACTTGTCTCAATAATTTAATTGATTCCGGTATTTGTAATACATAATTTCCGTGTTGAAACATTACTTATAAAATCATGTATCACGAGCACCAAAACCACCTAAATCATTGACATAAGTATTGAAATCATTAAAAGAAGCATTGTCATCACTGAATTAAATTGCCAAAGATAATGAAAACCAGGAATAATAGTGTGAACATGTGGCCTGAGGGGTATTTGTATGGCAACATAACTTACAGGGGACAAAATAAACTAAGATGACTTACGACAGGAAAATTAAAACAACAGCTGACATATAGGGTGTTTATGGATTTTTCCCAGAACTTTGCAAGTTTAAGAGCTTTAACCTTGTCGTAAGAATCAAATGAATCAGCGGGATTTTAAGATGTCATACAACGAATAACTACAAATATATACTAGCTTTTCTGCAAAAATTTTGGCGGCTCACATGAACCCCCATGAACAACTTTGAAGTCCGCCACTGCAACTCGATTTTTCTAGGCTTGGGCCGGACGGACCAAGCCTGCTGTCAGGCCAAGCTTGGGCTGGTTTTCTACCAGAAGCCCAAGGCCTGATATAACATAATTAGTCAATAAAAATAACATTCTGGTTTTCTACCAGAAGCCCAAGGCCTGATATAACATAATTAGTCAATAAAAATAACATATTTATTCATCAATATAATAAAAATAATCAAAACAGTATTTTATTATAAAAATAAGATTGTGATTTTTCGAGCTGATTGTGATTTTTTTCGAGCTTCAGGCTTGGCCTTTCAAGGCCAGGCTAGCCCGGACCAAAGCCCTAGACTTTTGTCAAGTCACCCATGACGTATTATGTAACCCAATTTATGCAGCTAGCTATAGTTCACTGAAAATTATTAATAGGTCCAAATGGGCTGCTATATGTAACATTAATGAAAAGTTACAATTTTGTCCCTCACTGCGTGGTACATGGAGTACATCTAAATTCTATCTAATAAATCGTTGGACCGAAAATAGTGAAGGGACTATATTAACTAGTACAAACAATTAGATCATGACCCCATATATTTCATGCAAATGTATTCTCGAATTAGCAGCTAGCGCCATGTATTACAATTTATAAACATCACATAATATAGCTCCAATTCAAGTCAAATAATAGATTAATTACTTCTGCAAAATCTATAAAGGGATAATGTTAAGTTATAAGAATTAAGAAGGTTGTCGGGTTTAGGAAACATGGAAATTAATTAAGTTAGTTATAGTTAAACACCTTTGTACTGTTGAGTACATAATTAAATGAAAAACACCCAAAGTTCATTTTTTAGGTTACTAGTAATATTAAAACTTAGTAAGTACTTGATCACAGGCCAACATCAACATCATTTGTTGCATCAAATCTTTATAGTCCCTGTACTGGCCATTCCTTTACTACCCCACCGTGAATGTGCTGTAGGTGCATGAGGGCAACTTGATATCCAAGTGTGTGTGAATTCAACATCTAAATGTTTGTTTTTTCATAGGTGAGGTACAAGAGAGCATTGGTAGCTAGCTGCTGAAAGTTATTTTTCTTCCTCTCTTTTTGACAATATTATGAGTTCACATAAATATCTCGAAATTAATGAAACGTATGTAACAATTTTTCAATTTAATTTGCAACGTTGTAGTATACTAGACATGGTAGAAGGCATATTGCACGCGTGTTGTGCAAAAGCGTGGGGAAAAATCGATTTAAAGGACGTGAACGCGATTTTCAACATATCTCTCACTCCGAAAACACCGAAACCGAAGTTACGTGGGAAAAAATAGAGAGTTAGAGTCGAGAAATATCTCTTTCGATTTAATTATTTGGAAAATATTGAGACTATCGGGACCCGAATTCACAATCCGAAACCCTCTATGTTTTCAAAGACTAGTCCTGTGATCACCGCTAGTGCCTACAGCTAACAAAGATGAATATCACAATCATACACAACGGAATAATAAATAAAATATTAATCTATTAATATAACATATTGAACAACCTTAAGGTCAACTTACAATTGTGAAGCCTAGATGGCTTCAACTCGAGTAAAACGAATAAAGAATGAACGAAGAACGCGGTGAATCCCATCAAAATACGGCTGCATTTGACAAGGTTCAACTCCTAGATATTCGCTTCTGCGTAATTCTCCTTCTTCAAGACAAAGACTTCTCCTCAACTGGTGATGTTTTGTTATAGCAAGGGTGAGTACACAACCGTACTCAACAAGTCGTGCATGTAATGCGCTTCTATTACTACATGCATGGCTTATTCCAAAGGAATGACTGAATGGTTCTTTTGCAATAAAGCAGCATTCACAAATAATCATAATAGATAGAAAAGCAATAAAACAAATAATACTCATAATAAATTTCATAATCATTCTCAAGTAAAGCATTCCTCATCATTAACAAATTTCCATATCACATTGTCCACATTTCCAACCTCATTTTTATCAAAATCTAACCCTTGATCAGTAATCCCGAGCAATGTCCAATACCGGACACGGCTATTCTAATAGTTTTACACTCTGCAGAGGTTGTACACTTTACCCACAAGATACAATCAACTCACCACGTCACCGTGAATCGCCATACAACAAGATGCTAATGAGCGATCATAACAAAGTCTTTCGAAACTTCTAGCTCAACCTAGGAACCTCTCCGTTGCCTTCACTATCACTTCCTCACTCGAGCCAAGTATAGGACCGACGAACACCGCTGGTCGGGTACCAAGTCAGAAAGCATCGCACGCCCCCATACAGCCACCCCTCGGTGATCGCCACCCCGAGGTATCAAAGGTGAGATATCGTAATCCTACTAAACTAGATCCGTCCCATAATGCATATGTGGTTGTACGAGTGACTCAGTTCAAAGGCTTGCAAGGTTAAGTCCTTAGGGTGACCAAGGCAAGACCACCCTAATAATTCACCAACAATACCATCACATAATTTACCAACAATACCATCACATAATTCACCAACAACACCGCCAAATACCAAAGTGACATATCCAATGCCACTCTTGCCACTTGCCTTGGTCTAAAACATTTTACCACCCCAGTTGATTATTGTGCAACACAATGCCAACAACAACTCAACATCCATGTAGAACCACACTGGTTCCACATATCAACATCATCGTGTGGCAACACGTCACACCATTTCACAAACACATTTCATAATCCATTAATCAGTATTATCGTTTTATTTTCAAAAGACATGAGTTGCGTGGCATGGCTAAGCAATTATACACGGTCTAACCAACCCATGTTGGCAAGTAATAACAACTAACTAATAATCAACCATCTTAGGGTGACAAATGAATTATGGCATACAAATAATCATGGCAAGGTGATATTTAGCAATTTGGTTGAATAACTAATTCCCAAATTAATTTAAATCATTTTAATCTTGAACTAGCATGCAATAATTTGAATCAAAGTAAATTTGTAAAACTGGGAGCAATATGATCAAAGCACGACTTGCCTGGCCCTTGCTATCTTTATTATTCTTTACTCTTTATCTTTGACTCTAGATCTTCGATCTTCAATCTCCGCTTGCTTGATCCTCAGCTCCTTCGAGTGACTTACAGCAACGCGTCTATCGATAAACAAACTCAAATACAACAAAACTTCAAAAAGCAAATCAAGTAAACTCCAAATTAAGAACGAATAGCATTGGGCACAACGGCTTGATGAAATTAGGAACTGGGATGGATTGGGTCGCCGATTAGACAAAAGAGAACGGCTTTCAGAAAATACACCGAAGAGAAGGATTAATAATCTGGGAAAGAAGGAATATTATTCAAGAATATTATTTTGATTGATAGCCGATGTCCTATGGACTCTCGATCTATAGACCGGGTCCACGGGTTACGTTAGTTCGCCATGAACTAAGCATATGCTTGTGATTGATTCAGATACAAGCAAGTTATAATTAATACACTTTTTCGAATATGGTAGTATATATATCAGATAATTTTTTCCAGTTATTCCTCATGATTTTATATTTATATGCGATATTCTACTGATCACGAAAAGGTTTATACGACCACACTTTTAGCGCTATTATGTTCAGTTTTTCTTTCTTCGCTTGGCTGCACCAAATGGGATAATGTAACCATTTTTCAGGGGTTATTAGGGAATATCCCTAAGAGTGTTTTAAAGTTGATTCCGCGATGTTTCTCATTCGTTCATGGTGTTTTTCTAATGAATAGTGATTTCGGCTTAATATGAGCTGAACTCGAAGTTGATCAAACTGATGTTATTTTTGTATGGTAAGCTAAGGCATATCATTTCTGGGTTATAGAAATTGGTTTTATCGAATTTAAGGTCCGCTTGCTAAAGTTTCGGCTATTTGTTCATTTTATCGATTGCATGTTTGGCTAATGAGCAAATAGGGCAAACTAATGAATAGTCTAAATATTTTTGTATATTTGTGATCTATGCTATCCCAGAAGTGCACTAAACTGGTTTCACCACTTGTTGAGCTCATTTGATACATATTTTAACCATTTGGGTCTTGCATGTTATTAAGGTATTTGCACAATCAATACTTGATACAAAATACATTTAAATCTGAATCTTTTCAACATTCTATGGTATTTATACCGTCATAGTATGTGAAAACATTTCATTTATCATCTTCTTCGCATATAAAACTTATCGTCATAAATACCTTAAATGACCACAATCTGCAACCAAACCATAGTGCTTAAGTATTTTCGATGACTTGTAGGATAGCTCGTCTAAATGAGAATTTTATTAGGGATAGTGCAGAAATGATATATAGGATATGTACTGCTATATTCAAGGAAAATATTTTATTTGCAAGCTGTTCTTTAGTTAGTTTTCACTAGTACAATAACCTTAAGTGATAATTGTTCACTACACGCTTTCAATTCGATTTCTTGTAATGTAAACCTTGATACCATATTAGCATTTTAAACAATGAAAATAATGTATCAGCCAAAGCCTAAAATTTATGGAATTAGCTTAAGATTGTTATACAAAGTATAAATCATCTTATTATCAAGAAATAACAATATTTCATCATGTTTTGCATACAAATCCTAATAGCCAAATAACCTTAAGTGTTAAGTTTTCTGAACTTTATAATGAATCGGTAAGAATGACGAAATCTGTATATTAGATAATTGTATCACCAGAACCTTCTTAAATATCATGTAAATAAAGTCAGTAGCCTAAACCAGTAGATTTAACTTAATGAAGTTAATCCTAAGCAAAATCAATTAAAGATAAAGAACTATTAACTTGCAGTCCAATGTGATCAATTAAGCCTATTCATTAGCTCGAAAAGCAGCTCCTCTAAATCTGAATTTAGTAAAGAATAGCCTAGAATTGATCTCTAAGATATGATCTGCAGTAATCTAGAAAAATATTCTTATTTCATCTTTCTTTGAATCTGAATCCTAATAGAGCAAAACCCGTAAGTGATAAGTATTAACCGAACTCATATTGTGAATAGTAAAATCTATAAGCATTGCAACTAATGATTAATTTTATTAATCCAACCAACCTTTGCATCTTGAATTCGTAAAATAAGATTAATGAATTCATAAAGAGCAATCCCTGTTTCTTGTAAAGAGTTTATTTGTTTTGCTATCTATTTCTTTCGCTCTTATTGAAGTTAGTGTTTTGCTTTATTTCCGTTGATCGACGTGTAGAACCCGACGTTGCTGTTTTCATCGTCATCTTCATCAATCGCAACCTTGTCTTCACCGTAAGCAATGATTAAGCAAGGCAAGCACCCTTTGACCATATTGATTCCAGTATTTTATATTCCTTTTGTGCATCAAATTGTTTTATGCATGCGTTTACTTTATGTAAATTTGCTATTTTGTGGTATTGGTAGATATACCTGTTGTCACAAGAAACTCCTTGATAATTATGGAAATGTGAACCTTGATAACCACAGAATAGGGCTAGACATCTCTTAATGTCATCTTGGGTATATACGATCATATTAACCTGCTTAGCCATGCTTTAGCGTCAGCAATGTACATGATCAAATCAATATTTGTTTCCTGAAAACCTTGGAAATGTCTCTTTTGGTTGTGGGTACTTTGATTAAAAACCCAAAAGAAAACTATGCTTTGATGCGGGCGACTATTGGCAATAGCTGGATGTGCGACAGGAATTGCACGTAGTGTAGGGTGAAGTGTCGCCCGTGTCAGTTTAAGGACCGAGCAATGGGACGCTATTGATCCAAGGATTCCGTGCAACCACAGGGGTGAGAATGGGGTAGCCATAGCTTGTTATGTATTTAGACATGGCTTTGTTCATTCGTAGGCGGGAGCTTGCACAGGTATTCCGGTCAGGTCTGCCTGACGGGGTTTCTACTTGCTAATGCAACGGTGTACGCCCTGCCGCGTTTAGAAACGTTGTGTTGGGTTTGTGAAAGTGGATCCACGGCTTGGGTGTGTGTTTCTAGTTCTGCGGCGGGGGTTAACGTCCCGGGCTGGATCAAAGCTATGTCTAGATATTGTAACGACTATGTATGGTCGAAAGATCATGACTTGTGGGTAAAGTTGTACACCTCTGCAGAGTTTAAATCTAATTAATTAGCCGCGCAGCGGTCATGGGCACTTGGTGAAGTCATTCCAATGTTAGATGTTTTATTATTTTCAAAAGGGTTGGTATCAATTGTTTTGCAACTGTGCTTTATGTCGAAGGGCTGACATTGATAGATTTCAGGAATTTGAATGTTTCGCCGCTCACGTCATGGAGGACTATGAGTGTTATTATGCTTTACTTATTTGTTATCAATTAATCTTGCTCTTTTAAATTCCGTTTGCAAATAACTTGATTTACAAATTCAAATTCGCTTTATGCAAATTAACTGTAGTAGCCTCCTTTGAAATGGCCTGCATATAATATAGGTTTTGCTCAAGTCTTGCTGAGTACGTAAAGTACTCTCCCTTGCTTAATTATTATTTAGGTGGTTGAGTTGGCGAGGCTTCGAGTCTCTTTTCGTCGCAGGTTGCGGGATTTTCTTCGGTGTGTTCAATTGTTGTAAACATGTGAGTGCTAGCTACTGATCTAGGGAATAGCACAGTAATCACATAGAGGTTCCTGTTCATCAGAACAGGGTCTCACAAATTCCTAGCGAATCTCATCCTTCTGGATTCAAAGGGAATAGATGTCATCCTAGGGATGGACTGCTTAGTCAAGTTCAAAGGTCAAATTGACTGCGGCCGAAGAGCCATCACTCTCACCAATGCAGAAGGCACTTGAGTGGAGTGTATGTCCGATAAGTACTCAAGTAGGAAGTGCACCTTGAATCGGCTGGAAGAAGTAACTGTGGAAAATGTGTCTGTGGTGAGTGAATACCCGGATGTGTTTCCGGAGGAGTTGCCAGGCATGCCGCCTGATCGGGACATTGAGTTCACCATAGAACTAGTCCCCGGCACAGCCCCTATCTCCAAGAGGCCCTATCGCATGCCAGCCAATGAACTCGCCAAGTTGAAGAAGCAAATCGAAGAGCTGCAAGAGAAGGGATTTGTTCGTTCGAGTTCGTCGCCTTGGGGAGCGCCAGTTCTCTTTGTGAAGAAGAAGGATAGCAGCCTGCGGATGTGCGTTGACTACAGAGCCTTGCATGAAGTCACCATCGAGAACAAGTATCCTTTGCCCAGGATCGACGATCTGTTTGATCAGTTGAAGGGAGCTTGCATCTTCTCCAAGATCGATCTGCGATCTGGATATCATCAGCTGAAGATAAGACCGCAGGACATTCTGAAGAGAACCTTTGCCACTCGGTATGGGTTGTATGAGTTCACAGTCATGTCCTTTGGTCTGACCAATGCCCCAGCCTATTTTATGAATCTGATGAACAAGGTGTTCATGGATTATCTGGATAAGTTTGTGGTGGTATTCATAGACGATATCCTTATCTATTCCCGAGATGAGGCTGAGCATGAAGGACATTTGAGAATGGTGTTGGAGAAGCTTAGAAGTCACCAGTTGTATGCCAAGTTCAACAAGTGTGAATTCTGGTTGACAGAAGTTGCTTTCTTGGGTCATATCATTTCTGCTGGAGGTGTCTCAGTTGATCCTGAAAAAGTGAAAGGTGTGCTAGATTGGAGGCAGCCTAAGTCAGTGCCGAACATCCGGAGTTTCCTTGGTTTAGCGGGTTACTACAGGAGATTCATTGAAGGATTCTCAAAGATTGCTAGACCGCTTACCCAGCAGCTGAAGAAGGAGAAGAAGTTTGAATGGACTGAAGCTTGCAAGCAGAGCTTTCAGGAATTGAAGAAAAGATTGACGACAACCCCAGTGCTTATTTGCCCAGATATTCAGAAAGGCTTTGAGATCTATTGTGATGCTTCGAGGCAGGGTCTTGGATGTGTTCTAATGCAAGAAGGCCAAGGTAGTCGCATACGCCTCGCGACAATTGCGACCACATGAGGAGAACTATCCAACCCATGACTTCAATTGGTCATTGCATGCAATCAAGTCCGTGGAGGCATTATCTCATTGGAAATCGCTATGAGATCTTCACAGCACCACAAGAGTTCAAATACATCTTCACCCAAGCAGATCTTAACTGAGGCAAAGAAGATGGTTGAGCCGATAAAGGATTATGATGCGGGCATACATTACCATCCTGGTAGTAAGGCGAATGTGGTTGCCGGCGCAATCGAGCCGAAGAGCTACTGCAACCATTTGATGGTTCAAGAAGGTCAGCCTGCTCTTCATGAAGAATTTCAGCGTCTGAATTTGGGGTTGGTGGAACAATGATCTGTTGCTGCTTTGGAAGTTCAACCAACTCTGGTGGGTCAAATCAAGAAGATGCGTGTCGACAAGGAAGTCATAGGATCAAGGAAAGAATCAAGGAAGGTAAAGCCCCAGGATTCTTAGAGGATGAGGAAGGAACAGTTTGGCTTGGGAAGAGTATTTATGTGCCGAATCAGAAAGAAGTCAAGCAATTGATTCTGAAGGAAGCGCATGAGTCAGCATACTCAATCCACCCAGAAAACACCAAGATGTATCATGATCTTCGAGGTGTGTATTGGTGGCCCAGGATGAGAAAGGAAATTGTAGAATATATAGCCATGTGCGATGTATGCCAGCGAATGAAAGCTGAACATCAGAGGCCAGCCGGTTTGTTGCAGCCATTGAAGGTGCCTGAATGGAAGTAGGAAGAAGTTGGGATGGACTTCATTACAGGACTTCCAAGAACCAGGTTAGGCTATGACTCGATTTGGGTTGTCGTGGATCGACTGACGAAAGTTGTACATTTCATTCCGGTGAAGACAACCTATAAGGGAGATAAGCTTGCAGAGCTGCATATGACTCGGATTGTGTGCATGCATGGCGTGCCCAAGAAGATTGTTTCAGATCGGGGCACCCAATTCACATCTAGATTCTGGCAAAAGTTACAAGAAGCATTAGGCACCAATCTGAACTTCAGTACAGCTTATCATCCCCAGACGGATGGACAAACTGAGCGGGTGAACCAAATTCTGGAGGATATGTTGAGAGCTTGTGCATTGTACAATGCAGCCAGCTGGGATCAGAGTTTGCCACATGCGGAGTTCTCCTACAACAACAGTTATCAAGCCAGCCTGCAGATGGCACCATTTGAGGCTCTATATGGAAGGAAGTGCAGGACACCCCTCTGTTGGCACGAGACAGGAGATCGCCAAGTCTTCGGCCTGGATATTCTGCAAAAAGCTGAGGAACAAGTGAAGATGATTCAGGAAAGGTTGAGAACAACGCAGTCTAGGCAGAAAAGCTATGCAGATAATCGCAGAAGATAGTTGACCTTTGCTCCTGGCGATTATGTGTACCTGAAGGTCTCCCTACTCAAAGGAATGCGTCGATTCCAAGTTCGTGGCAAGTTGGCACCGAGATTCATTGGACCTTTCCCAATTCTAGCTAGAAGTGGGGAAGTGGCGTATCAGTTGGAGTTGCCACCGCAGCTGTCGAATGTGCACAACGTCTTTCATGTGTCACATTTGAGAAAGTGCCTGAGAGTGCCAGAAAAGCAGATGCAAGTTGAGAATGTTGAGCTGCATGAAGATCTAACCTATCCTGAGTATCCGATCAGAATTCTGGATGAAGCTGAGCGCAGAACAAGGAACAAGGTGATCAAGTTTTGCAAAGTGCAGTGGAGCAACCATCCGGAAGAAGAAGCCACCTGGGAGCGCGAGAAGGATCTTCGAGCGGAGTACCCCAGCCTTTTTCCCTGGTTAGTCCCAAATCTCGGGGTCGAGATTTCTTGTTAGGGGGGGAGGTTTGTAACGTTCCGTTTTTCAGTTCTTGGAATTTGAATTTCAAAAGTCCGAACTCGTTGCAATTTATTTGACTCAAATCCAGATTAATTTGAATTTTTAGGATTTAAAAAGATTTCATTTGATTAAGCTAAACTTCAAATTAAGTATTTCTTATTTTATTTGGGTTCATTGAGATTTATTGAATTTTTCTGTATTTTTGGAGATTTATTTGAATTTATTTGCTATTTATTTGAATTTATTGGATTTTATTTGGATTTACTGGCATTTTCCAAAATTCCGAAGTGGATTTAAAATCCTTTTTTCTTTTCCCGCCGCCCAAACCCTAGGCTCGTTTAATCTCGACCGTTGGATCTCAATCCAACGGCCATCCATTCGCCAAATTTATCTCTTGCGCCTACTAACTCTCCGCACTACCGTCACAATCAAACCCTAATTCTTCAACCGTCGATCGTCGATCCAGCGGCTGGAAATCGCGCCGCCACTCATCAGCCGAAACCCTAACCCTAAACCGATTCTTCCTCACCGTCGATCATGATCCAACGGCTGCCCTATGGTTTTGTCGTTTTGTCCCGGGAGAAACCCTAGCACACCAGCCGTAGATCCCCGATCCAAGGAACGAAAAGAAGCCACATCGCCCCGTCTCAGCGCCGCCGCCCGTAACCCTAGCCGCAGCTGTCGTCCCTATTTTCCGTGCCTTTTCACGCCAACCGAGACTATTTAAGCGTGCGCCGCGCACCCTCCGAGGTTTGCCACCTCGCGCCGCTCCTCCTCCCCTAAGTAGCACCAGTGGGGACGTCTCCGGCTGTGCACACGACCTCGCCAAAGTTAGCCCTTATGCTAAAGATCTTCCGCCATCGTTTCCCTCCTCTCTGGTGAGTCTCCGCCATAGTTCGTGGCACCGTTGAGTTCATCTCATCACCCTCTTCCAGATTCGCTAACTTTTCGCCTCGATCCGGCACTCCTTCGCTGTTTGGCGCCTTGTCTTCTTCGTCTCCGGCGGAAGAATACTGCTGCTCCGCCGTCAATCTCCCTCCGTCACCCGTCGCCGTCGGATCGGCTTTCAACGGACGGATCTGCACCGCGTCACCCTGGTAAGCCATCTCGCCGCAGCCCTTACTCTTCACCGTCCGATTAGTCTTCGACGGTTCGGATCTAACCACGAAGCTTCGCCGTCGTTCTAGCCTCGCCGCCGTTAGATCCGCATCGTGCGGCCATCCGTTCGACGCGTGGCCGTGCCACCGGTGCAGTAGCGCCACCTTGCCAAGTCCTTCCCGTGTCGCCGTGTCCGCCGCGTGGCGCCCCGTGCGAGACACGTGTGCGCCACGTAGTCGCCACCTCAGCGCTGTTCCTCCACGGAGCCGTCCTCATCAGCGCCACATCGCCGCCACCGTTCGCCCTAGATCTGCGTGGCGCCACGCGCAAGCCACGCGTTGCCATGTCACTGACACGTTTATGCCACCGAGTCGCCATGTCAACCCTAAGCCGCCACTTGGCGCCGCGTGTGAGACACGTCGCCCCACATCGCCTGTGAACCCACCTCGGTGAACTCAGTTCACGGTAGACCGAGTCTATGACTTGTGGACCCCACATGTCAGCGAAATGATTTATTTTCTATTCTCTGATATTCCTGAAAATCCGAATCCAGCCAATCAGGAGCCGCCACGTGTCACCCCCTCAGAATTTTTCTGATTTTCTCTCTCGAGAAACTTCGGAAGGCCCGTTCTCCTCCGTTCGAACTCTGATTCGAACGATTCAAATTTCTAAATTCATATAAAATCAAGATCTATCTGCTGGTGTCTTTCTTTTGAATTTTTGGATTTTATTTATTTTTGTCTCGTTTAGCGTGTTTCAAGGTAGACGACGCAATGGTTGAGCAAGCGGAGCATCCGACAGAGGTAGCAAAGAATGGAGAGGTTGAAGGCAAGTCTCCCTTGATCATATTGAACCCAAGTTTATGAAATGCTATTTTGTTTTAAATTATTGCATGCTTACTATTTGCGTATTGTACTTTAATGTCATTTTAAATGCTTAGATAAATGCCAAAATTGTTATAACCACATTGATATACATTTTGACAACCATTGACACCCTAGGAAAATTAATTACTGTTAATAATAATCATTTTGATATTATGGCATGGTAGAAAATGCTTAGCCATGCTTAATCACGTCGGTACCTTACCCTTATGGAAATGCTTTCATATTTGATTCAAATTGAATTGTGAAAATATGGCAATTGGTGTTGCTGGTATTAATTTGAAAATAAAAGTGAAAAATGGTTTAGATCATGGATGGTTGAATGGTGGGTGCGGATGCACAAAATTTTGGAATGTGATTGTTCCAAGACTAGTCAATTAAGGACCTGTTGTGTGTTACCTTGGGCCATGCTATACAAGACAACCACATGTCTATTATGGGTACGACTGCTAAGTAATTTGCATGTATCGTTATTTGACTTCGCCAATGGGTTGTGCGGTTTGTCGGGAGGACACTTGCAAGGCGCAAGAGGGGGCTTCTGTACTGGGTGGGATGCCCTAACATCGATGGAACCTTAGCGGGCGGAGTCGGTAGCGGTATTATGCATTCTAAAGGCCTTGTCATGATCTTCCTGCCGACACACCAAAGGAAGTGTGTCAATAGCTTGGCAAAAGGGGTTGATTATGTCGTGTGGGTAAAGTGTACACACTCTGCAGAGTTAAAACTACTTGAGTAGCCGTGCCCACGGATAAGGGCAAGCGTGGAACGCTTTCACATAGTAGATTTTCTGGTTTTGGTTTTAAATGGAAAATGATGGATTTGGTTTAAAATGAAAATGTAGTTGGGAATCCGTGAGTGGTTGGAACTCCCGGATTTTAGTTTGGCGGCTAGAGCCAACCAGGTGGTTGGAACCTGGAAAAGTTGTTATACTTCAAATTTAATTCTTTATGCTATTTACTTTTGTCAAATGCTGCTTTATGAAATTATTACTTGTATTCCATGTTAAATTTCTGCTTTACGCAAAATGAACCCCATATGCCTTCCTTTGTTCAAGCCTTGCATTTAATTATTTGCATTAAGTTTCCAAGACTTGCGGAGTATGTTGCATACTCACCCTCGCTTTTCATTGCGGGGATGCTTATTCCATAAAGCAGATGAAGAGATCAGAGCTAGCTATCCAGGAGCATGCAATCCTCCATTCGACATCTGTGGTGAAGACTTTGAAGAGGAGGACTACCCGGACTTCTAGGGAGCGTACCCTAGTCGGTTGCCTGTGGGCATGCTGATTGGCTCTTTTTGTTGCTACATTTCCGTTGCTACTTACTCACTTAAGCCGTAAGGCTCTATACTTGTAATAATGTGATGATGATGTTTACACTCTTTTGCGTTATTGCTGTTAATTACTTTATGATATGTCTGTGTTATCATCACTGTATGACTGTGTGTGCTAGCTGTTCCTGGACTAGCACGGTTGAAACACAGAGGGTTCGGATTTGGTAATCCTGGTCCCGACAAAAGATGGCCAGTCCCTCAAAATTCAGAGTGGCTAATCGAACCCATAATTCCTCCAGAACAGAGTAAAACACGAAGAAATTTTCACAACGTCTTTTCCACAATTTGGGGTTCATGCCATCAAAAATCGGCAAGCTAATGTGAGGCAAATTAGCCCCCAAACTCTGAGCCATAGATGCAAAACTAGAGGCCGACAAATTACTCGAGTGGGGTTGAAGTTGAGAAATGGGAGTCTGAAACTGGTTACCTATGACCGGAGGTGGCACCAGGGATTCGCCAACCCTAGTGCCCGCACTCCGGTGGAAATGGCTCTCACGGTGGCCGATTGGCCCAGACATCGCTACGGTCGGCGATCCTTCCAGATGAGCGGAAGGAGACGTCCCACCTTCACCCTTGAGAATAGACGAATCGAAGGGAAATTGCTCCAGAACTCGCCCGATCTGCTGCTTCAAGTCGGTCACGGATGCGTGCAATTCCGTCACCCGATTCTCCACCTTCGGCTTCCACGCTTCAATCTGCTGATGATCCTCAGTCAACTTCCGCAACGAATCATCGAAACGCTGGATGTATTGTTGCACATCAGCGACCATCGACCTTGTCTCGTCCTCCCTCTTGCTATTCTCCTCAAGCTTGGCCAAAATGGTAACGAGTGGATCTTCGGCCCGAGGCGGCGCCATGGTTCCAGACTTGGCTTGCAGGCGGGTGAAATGGTGGTGCTCCGCCGCCAGGATGCAAGGAACCGGCTCTGATACCAGATGTGAGGTTTCTAAAGCGATCTCTCCGATTAAACTCTCAAGGTAGCTTACAATTTCTCCGCCGCCAGTATATCGCCTCCAGGAACAAGAACAAGAACAACCTCACGCCTATTAGCCGCCGCCTGTCTTTTTCCTCATCGTTTTTCCCTTTTGTACAATACAACACATCGCTACTAGTTTTTCCAGTCCGGGCCGATGAAGTGCCTGTTGGGCTTGTGGGCTCGCCTCTCCTTCAGACTTGGGCCTTCCAGAGTCATGCTTGAATTCTTCACGCCTGTCCTCAGCTCTGCTTTATTCTTCCTACCGCTTCCTCTCATCGCTTTCCTTGACCTCAGACATAACACAATGAACGAATCGAGAGAGGAACTACGAGTTGGCTCAGTGAATGTCTAAGAGAGGAAGGAGGGCTCAATTGTGACGTGAAACGGGTACTTATAGCTGCCAAAAGGTTCGCCAATGTTTGCGCGCGTGCTCTCTTGGTCCTGTGCGGAGCGACGAGGTGGAGCGACGCTTAATTGCGCGATGTGGCTCGCACAAGCAGTCTTGAAGAACCGAGTCACCGTGGTCAGAGGCGGTTCCACCTGACAAGGTACCGGTACACGATTCAAGGAAGAAAACGTTGGAGACAGAGAAGAATGGAGGGACTCTAGTCAAGCAAGAAAAGAAAGAGGAAGGGCGAGAAGGAATGACAAGTGGGCTGGGACCACCAAATAGAGAGAGTAGAGTCATTGTGTCACCGCCAAATGACTAGTTGATGGAACAATATCCTGCCCCCATGGTAGAGACAGGGTCGAGTCCAGATAAAAAGTCGAGCGATCTCTGGCATTAATTTGGCTAACATTCACAGCCATGTTTTTTGAGAAGTTTTACCAGAGTCTTCTAGCAAGATTTGATCTTCAAGAAAATTTGGGACCAAAAGACCCTATCGATAAATAACGAAAATTCTAACACTGTGCCCTATCCAGAATTCTCAATTCGGTTTTTGATTTACTTAAGTATCCAAATGACACAATTTATTTTTAAACTTTTTAAGAGTTTAAGTTAAGCTAATTATATCCTTATAAAAATTTTAAGTTAATATATTTCTTAATTATTTAATTAAAATTCGATACTCTATTTTATAGATTTTTCATGTTTCTGTTTTTGAATTTTTATCAGCCGTATATGACATGATAAATTTCTGAGATTTTTATTAGGAGTAGGTATGCATTGAGGTGATTACTTAAATTTTCTCAGCTCAATATAATTTCTAAATATTTTACAGAAAATTTTACCATTTACTATTTTTAGTCAAAGTAGTTGTCTTTTCAAATATTAAGTCCCATTCCTGTTCATAAAAATTTATTTGTGGCCAAAATGATTTCCCTGAATTCTTAGGGTTTAGATGGTAAATTTTCTAAATTTTTACTTTTATCATTTTACCTTTTTCCCTTTCTTACTCTCATTTCCTCATTTATTTTATTATTCTCACAACACAAAAATCCGAGGGGAAATCCAAAATAAAACATGTAACATCAAGAAGACTCATAAAAATATTCACATTCAAACTTAAAGTTTACACTTTACTGTTCCAAAATTTCCAAGATGTTACAAAAACCTATTGTGTGTGTGGGTTTTGGGTTAGCCCTTGCATGGCTGTGAGAGTGGGTTAATCCTAGCCCTTGATGAGTGCTCTAGGGCTGAGGGACTCATCCAAGAGTGGTAGGTGACCCAAGAGTAGTATAAATAGTAGTGAAGGGGTAGCCTTCCCCTTAAGAAGGTTTTAGAGGTTTTTATGCTCCTTTGAGCTCTTGCCCACCTTGTTGTGAGGCTTTGTAAACCTCCCTTGTTGAAATGCAAATCAATTTCATCTATGCTTCAATTTACATTACACATTTACTTTATGTCTTAAATTTAGCATTTAAATTCTTGTAATTTACATTCTTGCAATTTGGATTTGTCTCCCCTTCTTCTATTTGCTTTTGGTTCCTGTGCCAAGGATGATGATTGATGGATGAATCTTCTTCAGATCATATCATAATCATCTAGGCAAATCTATGCAAATTTCTTGCGAGAAACCGATTTTGCGTTCTTGAATGAATGATCATGTGATTCGCGTTTGTAGGAGTTTTTACTCGTGCTCTTACTTTCTATGGCTTGTGGGAGGATATCCAAGATCATTTTAATCATCAAAATCCCACTAGCAAGCCTTAGATCGAATTCTTGAGTTCTTGCATAAATTTGGTGTGTTCTTCTTTCCTAGGTAAAAAAGTCAGAATTTTGACATCAATCCTTACAATTGAAGGTTAGAACAAGTTTCTAACATCCATAGAATCAAATCTACCAAGTTTCGTGAAGTTTTGTCTAGCCGATCAAAAGATCTCTTCAAATTTGCTTTTGAGTCATGCTGATTTTAGGTTGTTCTTGCTACTGTTCTTAAGCCCGGTGCTACCGGCCACCCAGCCTGGTGCTAACGGTATCCGGTGCTACCAGCATCCCAGCGGTAGCACTAGCCTGACACGGCATGTAGCTCGTTTTGACTAGTTTCTTTCATAGGTTTTTCTTGAGGCCTTGGTTGAAGTATTTTGTGAGGGAGAAAATTTTATTTTGCGACCATTCCCCCCCTCTGTTCGCCATCTCGGTCCTTCACTATCGATATTATTCTGCTGATATTTAGTGACCGAGCACTGGCTGGTGGTCGATGAAGGACGGGAGGAGGCAAAGCGCACAGAGAGCCGAGGTTGAAAAAGGGAAGAAACCAAGAAGAGAAAGACATGGTCAGTAGTCACACACACCTGGTGCATCCACAGTCTAGGTTTTGTTGGTGATATGCCCTAGAAGCGATCATGTGAGATGATTGTATCATACATCTATGTTCATGTACTTATCAGTTCCATGAATAAATGTCACTCCTTTGTTCATTGAGTATGACTTAATTGTGAAACACATTGGTTATATGATATTATTCTAAACGATCCTCGGTCACATATCATTATGTGGGACAATAGTGATCCGACCAAAGACATGTATTGATTGATGGTAATGTTTCACATACCATAGATATGGAGATATCAAATCAATAATGCGGGCACATGTTAGAGAACATGGGGTTGTATAGACCCGCTTGAGACAATCGATGAGATTGTTATCTTAGAAGTGCCATCAGGGTGTAGTCTCGAGTGGTATACCTATACGATCCTTTGACCTGAGATTCTTATTGATTCTCAAAGATGCGTAATTGTATACATTGGGGCTATCAAACGCTTTTCCGTAACAGGAGAGTTATAAAGGTAGCTTACGGGTATGCAATGAAACATGACGTGAGATATAAAAGATCAAGATGGAATTTGCCCTCCTCGATAACGGAGAGATATCTCTGGCCCTCGGTGTGGATGGATATGAAAAGTGCATGGCCATGCCAAAGTGATTAAAGTGTTAATCACAAATTATATCCATTACATTGACGAGTGAATATGTCAAGCTATCACAAGGGTGGCACGCTTCGCCTTTGAGCTTGACTGATATCATGTGGCAAAAGGATCCTATGTGAGTGTATCAAGGTTCAGCTAATTCGATCATTGTGTACATTCGGGGGTCAATATGTGCGGCTAGGTACCGCTATTGACTTGTGGTCTGGGAAAGGGTTCTCCGGGACCGCGGCCGACTTGTACATGAGCCTAATGGGTCACACACTTAACGGGTTGGATCATGTCCGATGGATTGGATCCATTAGTGGGTTTACACGATTTGGATCCTTCGCGCCTTAATGGATTTCTCTCCGAGAAGATCCATTAGCGTGAGTCCTAGTGGGCTTCTATCGTAGAAGGCCCGTTAGTGCGCTCTATATAAAGGGGCGTGGGGCGGCAAGAAAGAGGTCTTCCCCACCACAAGCGCTAGCCGTCCAGATCCCATCGCCCCTAAAACCCTAGCCGCGACGCTGCGGTGCTAGCACACCGGCGCGTGATCTCACCCCGGACGTGTGGATACCGTGAGGCGCTATCGCTCTTGCGTTGGCGCCGACGATTCAATCGGCTACATCAATCGCACGACTACAACAACGTTGTCGTGACGGCGATCCGTGATAAGGAGAAGTTGTACCATATCGTGTTCGACCACGTCAAGGCTTTGGAGCACGCGAGGCTTCACCCACTCTACTCCGCCGCTAACGTGCTCCAAGGGTAACGCCCATGATCTTTGACTCGCATGCTTCCCGGGTGTTCGCGGTAGAAAATTTTTATTTTCGCCAGCGTAGCACCGTGTTCTCCTTCAGGTTGCACCAGACTAGCTGAGACTTTAGTCCCAACTCAATCTCTACCCTTCAATCGCCAATTCCACATTCCCCATTCTCAAATCCCTAATCACTGGTGACCGGTCTTAGGCAACTCACCAAAGAAGCGGCAATTGGCTCGGCCCCATGCGGTGTGGCAACAGAGGGAGTGAGGCTATGTCAGCGAGATGCTGATGGCCGACGGAGTAGGCGGGACTGCGGCACATGACAATAGAGAGTGGGCGAGGCCACGCGGAGCCCCTCATGCAATGGAGGGGGTGAAGCCAGGCGGCACTCGACAACAAAGGGGTCCCACCATCCCGATCTCTTGGGCGATGAGTAGTCGGTGAAAGAGATGGGATCCAAGTGACGGGTGCGCGGTAACAGAGCCATGGACTTAGAGGGGTGCTAGGCACGACAATAGAGGGGGATCCAGCAACAAGGTCCATCAAGCTCCCAGCCGGTGATGGAGGGGAGGGGCTGAGCACGGTGCCGGCAAGAATCGAGAGGCGACAGAGGAGCCGACGCTAAGCAGAGGATGAGACTGGGGAGTGAGGACTGACTCCTTCAGCTGAGAGGATAAGGTAAGGTTTTTGTTCTTTATTTTAATTATTGGTTGATTAGTGAATTGTAAAAAGGACAATTACACCATATAATTTTAATTATTTGTTCATTTATTCTCTAGGATGAAAATAGAGAGGGTGCTCATGGGAGGAACTAGGCCAGACGTTACATGGTTTAATATAACAACCTTGGAGACATGAAACTGCATGTAAATACGTTTTATACAAAGGAAACGCCTCACAAGATATGCAGTGCAGCGCAGACATGTGCAAACAATTCGTAAAGAAGATTAAAGAAATGTCTCCGAAGATATGAAACGGCACACAAGTGCTAGTTTGCTATAAACACAGGGTTTTCGATTTCTTTGGACATATATCTGGACCAACATATCAGCCACTATTAGGTTCATAAAATAAAACAAATATATTGTTTCTTCTATTGACCATTGGTCCTAATAGCTACGAAATATGGACTTACATTGGAAGGTGCTTCTATGTTTATCTTGAGAATTGCACAAACCATCGATGGATTAATTCCATGATCTACTGACCCAAAAAGCAATGGGTTTAAAAATGTTGGATGAATAAATAGCTCCATTTTCGAAGGAAAAATTGATGTGGTAATTCTTTCTTGAGTCACACACACACCTAACTAAAAGCATGTTATTGCAGTAATTGCCAAACTAAGTCCATTATTGGAGCCTCTATGGCACAAACTTGATTAAAATAGCTCTGTTTACTCTCATAAAAAAAGGAAAAATAGAAGCGTGTCTACACATTAACCATCCATGCTAAGTTGGTAATTGCTCACAAGCTTTGCGGTATATTGCATTTATTTCAATATTTGTAATTACTCACAATTTTCTAATAATTTAGCTACTTTTATTCTACAAATTTCTACTTGCACGCCTATATGGGCATTCAAGATATTATATTCATCACCAAGGTACTTAGTTGTATTTTGTATTTTACATTTTTACTTTAATTTTTATCTATTTACATATGAATTTAAATTGCGCTAAGTATTTTGAATTGCATACATTTCGGCTTTTCCTATGTGCACTCCCCTCTATTTTCATCCTACATATGCCTCAGTGCTCATCAATACCAAGCGTGCGCATCGAGGTGACACTCTGCCTTGTCACTCGCTGAGCGCGCTCGAGACACCGTGCATTGCCGTCTTCACGCTTACCTTACACTACCATCAGCGCCACTACATCAAGCGTATACTGACCTGGAAAGCTTGAACGATCACAACATTAGAGAGTAGCTAGTATGTATGTATATTATTACTATATTTTTTCCTTACTAGGGGAATTCCACTCTAGGGTGTAAAGTTTTTAACAAAACATTAACTTTGTATATGTAGTCAATGAATAAGTAAAATTTACTTTTTTTCCAAATAATTGTTTATACCAGATCCTCACCGGCGGTAGACGCCTGCTCCTCGTCCTTGGTGCCATCTGCGGAAACGGTCTGGCGGTGACTACATCTATGACTCCACAAGTCCAAAAAGACAAAACCTGGACTGGCACGACTCGGTAGCAGCACAGCTTGTACTCGACTATGCCTAGATCTTGACGGAGACGAGTCATGCCGGCATAGCACGACATGGCGAGGTGTCCATGTCCAGGCTCTGTTCTTTCTTTTGGCAATGCACACTAAAAAACAAAGAAGCAGAGTTTTCTGAGCGTAACGCAAATTCTGCTCTTCTGAACTTTCTAGCGACAATACAGGAGAACTACTCTTCAAAGATGCAAAACACAGAGATTCTTGTTTTAGTGCAAAATTTCACACCTTTTCTGTTTTCTCTGTCTATTACTTATATCCAAGAGCTTACATGAATCAAAAACGGACTCTGATTACAATCGAAATAGACTCTACAGATTTCCAAACCGACTACAAACCAAACACTTAACTTTCCAATTACTATTCCTAATCTGGCACAAACCGAAGCTTATCTGAACAACCAAACTTGAACTCTACGACTCAGAACCAAACTGACGCAGACCTAATTTGAAACAGCAAGATTAACGCAATATACAGTACGGTGAACATATCGACTTGAAATGATCTCCTAGTTAAGCTCTTGCTCTAGTAGCACAAGCTAGTAAGGAGAGTAGCTAGGAAACTAGCTAGAGCATGGTGCTCTCCATATGGAATGTACGTGTTACTTTGGGTCTGTTTATTTCAGCTTTGGATTCTCTAAAAGCTGATTTTGAATTGTAATTGTAGAAAAGCTGATTCTCCAAAAGCTGAAATTCAAAAGCACATATGAAGTGAATTGTAAATTCTATTGTAGATGGGTGGGTTGGATTGTGAGAATCGGATTTTAGAATTAGGCTGTTTGTTTTTTATTCTGTTTTTGAGGCCCAAATCCAGAATCAAAAGCTAAAATAAATAGGCCCTTAATACCTTCAGCTAGCTTAAATAAAGGCATGTGCTTATTAGATCCAGCCTCACCCCAATCCGGTCACACAAATAGTTATCAATTTAGACATAGATACAGTTAAAATTTTAAAACTTTGATCATCAAAATTTTTTACATATTTAAATTAGATACATGAAAATCATATGTATAGACTTATCTTGAAAAGTACTTACATAATATTATAGTTTTATTGGTTTTTATAAATATATTATAATAGAAATTACCGATCAAAACTGTGTTTTGGAGATCGGGTCGATGTCTAAAATAACAACTATTTATGACTGAAGAGAGTAGTATCTAATGTGTCTTTGTTTGCTAAGTGCAACTCCCTTTGTCTCTCTGCACTCCTTTATTTCGTATCATCCAAAACCCTATATATGTGACATGAGTTTATATACGGCCTAGAATGACCATTGGCTGTGTCGCTAGCTGCTTGTTGCCTTTTTAGGGAATACTTGTTGTTAATTCCAGCAAGAGGCTGAACTAACAAACGATAAATAAATTAATATGAGTAAGAAAGGTGAGGAATCTACCACGACAGCAGGCAGGTTATATTTCTAGACTGTCAAATGCCCGTGCGTAGCAGCAGCAGCGTATTTTTAACCAAGTAATTAAATCATGCCGTATTTATAAAAAATAAAATTGTACTCTTAAGTTGTTACTGGAAAGGGAGAAGCAGTGAATGACATGGCCAGAGGGAGCGAGTGTGGGTGGAAAGAGAGATGCGATTGGTTTCTTTTTATTAACAAGAGGTGGGAGAGCGTATTGCAGTATATGTGGTCCATATGTCGGCGTGTAATTTTTTAGAGAGGAGAGGAGGATAGACTATAGTCACTAACCTGTATTTATATATTACCAAATATACTCTGAGGTTACATAGATCCTTCATGATGCTTGTAAATGCTGGTGTGTTGCCTTTTGAGTTGTAACCTTTCAAAGTTGAGCATTTTAATTTGCCGCCAGTACTTACCAAGTGCATGCAAGCAGCGGGCAAACAGGTGAACAAATCACTGTAGCTAGGTAATTTAAGCCAACAACTGTACTAGTCCCATGTAAAAAACTTGCGTATAATCTATCTATCTATCTATCTATGATTAAAGGAAGGGTTCATATCAAGAACAATCTAAATTAATTAAAATTTAGAATAAAAATTAAAGAAAATTAGCAATTTGACTTCCATATGATCTATTTATACCTATACTAATTAAGTGTACTATGAGAAAATTCCCATATTAATTGGTAAAAAGAAAAATATATATCTAACCATCTATGCAGTAGAACCGAGTTATAACGGTTGAGATTTAATCTACATGTTTGTTAAGTTGAGAGTTATTTACGTGCAAAGCTAAGAAAAACAAATAAGAAAATAACAAGGCATGCATGAGTCCGAGTACAACACAAGTGCATGGATCGACTTGATCTCCTCCCATCGTTGACATATCAAACAAGATGACGTGATAACGAAGGAGACATGAAGATGACAGCAGCGGCATCCAAGAGAAGAGGATGGCAATGGTGGGACAATAAGGTGGCTGTTGACTCTCAACAACGGTATTGAGGGAGACCTTGATGGTGGCCGGCGGCAACACAGAGTTGAGATGGCTGCGCCGGTTGCGGCGAGGATGACATCATGGTTGAGTAGAGAAGCCGAAACAAAGAGAACAGCCCAGCGACGACAATAGAGAAGATGACTGCGGTGGAACTTGACGGCCTATGCCAAATATCTGCCACATGAGCTAGATTTAAACCAAGAGCTCTGTGTTAGAGGCTTAGAGCCAGGGAAGGAAAATTCAGAGGAAACTGAAGGAAGGCGAAGAACAGAGGTAGTCTCTGGTGGAGAACGCTTGAGCGACTTCGTATAAGTGGAAATCAAGGGTGGCGAATCAAGGTGAAAAGAAGAAACAAAGATCCAACGGCCAATTAGCAATTTAGTAAAAGAGTAATTAGTACTGTGGCTGTAAGAATCTTGTCTTTACCTTCCAATCACTGTCTGCCGTTGTTTACTTTCAGAACTTTCTTTTACTACTGTTATTTCGATCGATCACTGTAAGTAAACTAGGTATATAAGCCCTGATGATGAGTAAAATGGATAAAGGATGATCAAAAGTATATTCTCTAGTTTGGTAAAGTAGAACCCTAGTTTCTGTTCGTTCTTCTCTGTTCCTACCAAAATTCCGTCAGATTTTGGAGTCGGATTGACAATGGGCCTTGGAAGCTGGCTAGTGGACCGAGCAGCAAATGGCTCCACAGTGGCCCAGTCGGTTGAAAGGAAGAGAGCAGTATAAGAGCAAGGAGCAGCAGCCAAGGGAGGGGATGGAAGAACAGACAAGCAGTGCTACTCCTCTTCCTCAGTTCCTCATTCCTCTCTCTGCCCTTGTGTCTTCTTCCCCCAAATCTTCTTTGGTTCTTTCCCCAACCATTCCACATACTTGTAATTTGCATCCAGTGGTAGCAGGATCATAACAATTGGTATCAGAGCCTTCGATCCAAGTTATGGCTGATGTTTTTGAGAGAGCGATCGCAACAAGTGACCGAATCATTGAGTCATGTGAGAAGTTGTTCGTGGAGTTGAGCAAAGTGCGATCCATGGGGGCTGTAACCACCGAGGAGCTCCGAGCTGGCGACCACATCGCAACGAACCACTACCTGACCCGGTTTCGGCACAGCTTCGTCGGCTCCTTCGACGACCCGAGCCCGCATGGGCGCGGCCGCTACCGGTCGGGGCTGGCCCCAAGGTGTCCCTCGAGGTGGCGTACTCGGTTGCTAGCGGTGGAGACGACGTTGATGTCGGCCGTGGACGAGAGGATGACGCCGACGACCCAGGCTTTGCGCAGCTCGAAGGCGAGCATCAGGAGCAGGAACCACACCATGGCCTGCACGATGGCGATCTGCACGATGAGGTCCTGTGCCCACTTGCCGTACATGGCGTTGAGCAGCGGCACGCCGACGACGAGCGTGTTGTTGAGGGTGGCGAGGGAGAAGCCGGTGATGGACCAGGAGTAGGCGCCCGCCTTGGCGCAGCAAGCGCGCCAAGTGGCCATCGCGAGGATGGTGAGGAGCTTGGAGACGGCGTCGGCGGCGATGAAGCTGTAGTTCATGGAGAAGGGGTCGGTGCGGACGATGAAGTCGAAGGCGAGGTGTTCCCCGAGCAGTGGTGCAAGGGCGCACAGTGGTTCGAGTTGGTACTGGATACAACTCCGAGCACTATGAAGGTACCAAGGTTTTGTGCACACCAAGTGTTTGACGAAATACCTGAGAAGACTGTACTACCTACAAGCAAGGAGGGAGGAGACAGAGCAGTTAATGGCGTGGAGCACCAAGGTAAGGATGGGAAAAGGCTTAGTGGCTGCAGCAGTCAAGCCTCTTCAGCTTACATGCCTCCAAATGCTAAGACTGAAAGCGAGATCTTGCAGTCAGCCAAGGTTAAGATCTTCAGTCATATTGATCTCAGGTTAGACACAAGGAACTTCTGTCCTGTCAGTGTGCTCGGTGAAGGAGGGTTTGGTTCTGTCTATAAAGGATGGGTTGATGAGAATACTTTGTCAGCCTGCAAGCCTGGCATTGGAATAGTTGTTGCTGAGAAATGACTCAACCAGGAGGGTTTGCAAGGGCGCCGAGAGTGGTTGGCGGAAGTTAATTACCTAGGTCAGTCTTGCCATTTCAACCTGGTTAAGCTCATTGGGTATTGCTTGGAGGATGAGCACCGGCTGCTAGTGTATGAGCTCATGCTATGTGGGAGCTTGGAAAATCATCTGTTTAGGAGAGGCTCGAACTTTCAACCTCCATTTGGAACATACTTCAGTCTAGATCATGTAGTGTCCAAGGTTGCTATGGGGTTATTACAGCCATGGCCACCACCCATGTGCGGCAAGCAGAGGGTGATGAATCGACAAACATGGGAGTTAAACCAATGCAACAAAAGAACCGGTTCGTTGCTGTTTGCTTGGTCCCCTTCGGTGTGCAACGGTCGTGTTGTTGTGGTTTGGATGTGTGTTGACTGCGGCACACATCGAAGCATCGTTGAGTGGGTGTCTCGAGTGCACATGCTTGATATTCCGCCAACTGCCGAAGCTCTTGATGGTGTCAAGATGGAGTTGGTTGATGCTGCATTTCCTCTTCTGAAGGGATTTGTCGTGACAACGGATACTGTGGTGGCTTGCACTGTGGTAAATGTTACGGTTATGGTTGGTGGATTTCCCAGGAAGGAAGGAATGGAAAGGAAGGATATTATGTCGAAAAATGTGTCAATCTACAAATCTCATGCAGCTCCCAACTATAAGGTTCTGGTTGTTGCCAATCCAGCAAACACGAATGTTCTTATTTTGAAGGCATTAGCTCCATCTATTCCTGAGAGGAACATAACACATTCTGATCTCCATGTTCTCAAAGGTGAACTCCCATTCTCAGCTCCCTGTGTTATTGGCCATGAGATCACGGGGGAGGTTGTTGACCATGGCACGCACACACCTGCTGAGATCATCAATAGATTCCCAGTCGGCAGTCATGTTGTTGGCGCGTTCATAATGCCCTGCGGAAATTGCTTTGACTGTGTTAAGGGCCAAGAAGATCTGTGTGAGTCTTTCTTTGCATATAATCGTGCTAAAGGAACACTGTACGATGGTGAAACCCGACTGTTTCTACGCAGCAATGGAAAACCGGTGTACATGTACAGTATGGGTGGGCTTGCAGAATACTGTGTTGTGCCAGCCAATGCACTAGCAGTTCTTCCTAACTCATTGCCATACACAGAGTCAGCAATTCCAGGATGTGCTGTGTTTACCGCATATGGTGCCTTGAGGCATGCTGCTGAAATGCGTGCTGGTGATTCAGTAGCTGTGATTGGAGTTGGAGGGGTTGGATCAAGCTGTTTACAGATAGCGAGAGTCTTTGGAGCTTCTGAAATCATTGCAGTGGATGTTCTTGATGAGAAACTCCAGAATGCTAAAACACTTGGAGCAACCCACACAGTAAATGCAGCAAAGGAAGACGCTGTTGAAAGAATCATTGGCTCGTATGGTATCATTGGCCAAGGCTGTGCCCCAACAAACTATGGTTTGCTATCATCGGCTTGAGGACAAGCCGAGATTCAAGGAGGGAGGAATGTCATGGACGTGGGCCTTGGAAGCTGGCTAGTGGACCGAGCAGCAAATGGCTCCACAGTGGCCTAGTCGGTTGAAAGGAAAAGAGCAGTATAAGAGCAAGGAGCAGCAGCCAAGGGAGGGGATCGAAGAACAGACAAGCAGTGCTACTCCTCTTCGTCAGTTCCTCATTCCTCTCTCTGCCCTTGTGTCTTCTTCCCCCAAATCTTCTCTGATTCTTTCCCCAACCATTCCACATACTTGTAATTTGCATCCAGTGGTAGCAGGATCATAACAGTGAAGTCTGTGTCTTCGGTAACAATCCAATGAGTTCAACTACAGAGATGGACGTTCCAAATCGACAGCTGAGTTACCTAAATAAAGAGATCAACGGCAAAAACTCAAAGTAGTAATTATTGTTAGCGGTAATTTTGTCATCAACAAGTTTTGTTTGTTCACCAGTGGCTGGTCGATGTAATTTTAGTTGTTTATGTTTACTACAAGGTAATCTTGTTGGGCTTATAAGCCAAAGACTTTCGTGAAATGGAAATAGAAATTGATTTCTAAGTATCTGAGTTTGTTAGAGTAAAGTAGACTATCGTAGAACTCTAACCGTTCCCTGATCGCTATCCCAAAATCCCCACCTTCCAGTTGAGATGATCTCGCATTTTCTGGGGTCTGACAAAGGTATCAGCGTGCAATCAGTCCTTGGTGATCAAATCTTTTTTTAATCTAAGTGGTTATACCGTGAGTATTTTTTTATTCTAAATTTTAGTTAATTTAGTTTATAATTGACATGGAATCTTTGTTTTAATTAGCTAATTTTTATTTAATTATTATTATAAATTTTATTTATTTATGGATTTACTTTGCAAATCCTATGGAAGTCAATTTGCTAAGTTTCCTTTATTATTTATTCCGAATTTCAGTTAATTTATATTGTATTTGACATGGATTCTTTCTTTTAATCTAAGTCGTTATAACTTTGTGTATTTTATTCTAAATTTAGGTTAATTTATATTGTACTTGACATGGACTCTTTCTTTTAATCTAACCTGTTATAACTTTGTGTATTTTATTCTAAATTTCAATTAATTTGCCTTATAATTGGCATGGACTCTTTGTTTTAATTTGCATTTTTAATTATTATTTTAAATTGTAGTTTTTATGATTTTACTTTAGAAATTGTATGAAAGTAAAAATGCTAATTTTTCTTTTTTATTTTGAATTTTAGATAATTTAGATTGTACTTGACATAGACATTATTTTAAATAAAGCCATTTTAATTATTGTTTTAAATTTTATTTATTTATGAATTTACTTTAGAAATCGTATGGAAGTCAAATTGCTAATTGTTCTTATTATTTATTCCGAATTCAGGTACTTTAGATTGTACTTGATATGGACTCTTTCTTTTAATCTAAGTTGTTATAATTCGGACCCGCAAATCAATAGCTAAATCTTTTCTAGTTAACGTAGTAGCTTTCTTAGAGTGTCTAATTAGTAGAGATAGATAGATAGCTAAAAACAAGTTTGGATTTTTAATATTCGTAAACCAGCTTTTGAAATTTTTGAAGAGGCGCTTTGGATTATTTAGAACACAAATAAATTAATTCCAAGCTTTGCTCAAGTTTTAATAAATTTTTAAATTAAAAACTGCTACTAAAAATCTAGAAAACGTTTTATTTAATGCAAAAGTTTTTTGAAAAATCAAGAAATACAGAAAATAAGACTTTGAAATTTATTTAATTGCTTTTTATGAATTCTTGAATGTTACAGATTCTCAAAAGAATTTCATAGGGAGCCCTATATCTAGTGAGAATGGATATTTCCTTTTCTACGGAATTCCAAAATTGAGTCCTAAAAAGTGGGCAGACATATCTAGTGCAAATAGGACTCCACATCTGCATGATTTTGATGGAACCAATGATTAAAAACGAGAAATGAAACAAATACTGAACCTGCGCAAACCACGACAGATGGACTAGGGTTCACAAACCGGCGAAAACCGTGGTTTTCGAGCATATCGCTGCAGTTTGAGATCAAAAATCTCTCGGTAAACCGATCTAATTAAAAAAATAAAAAAAATTATGCGTTGAAAACCACTCGAAAACCGTTGAAAAACCACAAACGCTCAAAAACCATTTTTTAAGAACATTCAATTGGCCTATTGTTTTTCACGAAAAATTTCTTATCCTTTCAGTTTCTGACGGTTTTCGAGCGGTTTTGTAGTTTTCGAATTCCGCTTGGTTTTTCGAAATTCAGTTTTCTGAGCCCTGGATGGGACCGGTTAAAAGCATTGTACCAGCCAAACAACACCATCCGAAATTTTGAAGACGTGGCCAGTAACCAGCCGATTACCGATCCGAATTGGCCAGTTTACCACTGAAAAGGACAAAAGTAAGTTCATTTGATGCAAATATACAAATATTATCCCATACATATATTGCCTGTATAACAAAATATACTCAACAAACAAATACAGAATGAAAGTATCAAATGTAGACAAAGCGATGGACTAATAAGGAATGTGATTCATCTTCATTAGCTTAACACTAATACTCCCGTATCTATAAAACTTTACCAAAATACTCTTGCATGCATGGTTCCCAACCTTTGTGTAGAACCACTCGTTGTCAACATTAAGAGTTTGGGCCTCTTTTCCCTCTCACATATGGATTGTGTGTTGACCGACTAGTCGGTTTGTACCACGACGTGACGGCTACTCAGTGCACAACATTTATTTATTGCTTAAGAGCTTAAACAAAACATACACGCACATAGCCTCATGTAGAAGATTTGTAGAGGATTCCAATCCTAGCAGAACAGAAAATGTGTAGAGGATATGCCCTGACACGAGGACTCCAATCCTAGCAGAACAGCAAATCCCAAACTACAGAGCGAAGGCGAGTTACACGAGTACAGACAGAAGAGATGAGAGGCATCCTAACACAGAAGTAGAAGATCTACATCACTGAGCATTGATCCTTGGGTGTTGGGCCATAGGTTTCATCGTCGATGCCAAATACGCTAGCGTGTTCTGCTAGGATCCTGTTGACGCCAAAAACGTGAAGAGGGTTTCTGGATGCAACACACCGGACGAACACCGGGTTCAAGTGTGCGCGAGCGTGCCAATCGATTTGACCCTGCAATCGATAAGGAAATAGTTGTAAAATTCAATCAAGCCGATCCTCGGGACGAATCGGCTAAGAATCACGAATCAGCCAGAAAGCCGATTAGAAGGGTAAATAGATTAGTCGATTAAGACTAATCCGAAGGTAAAAGGTAGATCGATTCTGAAAAGGCGATGCGCAACAAGACAGAATAAATCAAACCTGAAAAAGCCAATGACGATCAAACAATCGGCGATACGCAACTTTATTTGATCGATGTCGACTTACAGAGGAAAGATTACAATGCTAAAAAGACTAAGAACTACGGAAAGTAAAAACTGGAAGATGTGTTGATTGTGGTTGATGCTTCTTCAAGCAGCCCTGGCGCGCCTTATATACCCGCTAGCCGATCCGAGTCTTAATCCAACACGACAACGTAGTCCGAATCGGCTTCGTAGTTTCCTATCTGGACTCTGTTTCCAAATATCATCTGCATTATCCAAAACTCTTCCAGGGTACTTCGTGCTGTATCCAAACTCATGTTTTCCCTGCCGTCTCTGTATCTTTACCAAAAATTGGTGCAAACATATGCCCCCCATTTTTGGGAGATAACTTGTTATCTTCCAAAAATCCATCGGCTTTTCTTCATCGGCTTCTCTTGCCAGCAGGAAAGTACTATTCCAGCAACCAATCGTTTTAATAGCGCCGTAAAAATCTCGGTGCGGTTTAATGGCAGGTGTCGCCTCGAATTCGTTTCCCGCTATTTTTACTTTTCACCGTGCTATATATATGCGGGACCCCCACGGTCATTTTCACGCTTTCCTGCTCTCGAAACTCCTGCAATCGGCTTTCATTTTCCGATCGACTCTTCTGCTTCAACTCTTCTGTGCCAGCAACCAGGACCCCTTTCTCCCAATTGGCTGAATGGATCCTTCTCAGGTACTAATTCCAATTCCTGAAAGCGAAGATCAATTCTACCTAGGACCAGTAGGAACTTCATTCGCCGACATCAGAATTAATGAAGAAATCCCTAGACTTCCCTTATCGGCTAAAAATTACAACATAACAGAATGGGAAAAAAGTTTTAGGGCATGGCCAACAGCGCTTAAAGGCTGGAGAAGTTGGTTTATAAGGGTGTCGGCTCAAAAGAGGTCTGAATGGGAGAATATGGGTATAGCTGAGTGTCTGTCATTGAGTCTCGCAAACCCTGAAGCCAATGAGCCCTTGGTGGCTACGGCCTGTTATTTTTGGTCGGACACTCTTAATGCTTTCCTTTTCCGGATTGGTCCTATCGGCCCAACACTTTTAGATGTAGCAGAATTATGCTGCCTTAGGCCTGATGGCGACCAATTATCGGCTTTTAGTGGCAAGCCTCAGTACAAGTTGATCCGATCCAAGGGCGAAGGATGGACGAAGTATATACAACATAATAACAAAGTGAATGGACTGGTATCGGACGAGGAGCATGCAGCTTTTCTAAACTTGTGGCTGGATCGGTTTCTTTTTTGTGGCGCATCTCTAGGTCCAACACAAGTTTATCAGGTGTTGGCAGAGCAGCTGGTGAACGGCCGTCGGCTTGCACTAGGAAAAATTTTCCTTGGAGCTGTCTATCAGATGATGCATGTTATCAGGAGCCGACTTTTTTCTGGATTTGGTCAATTTGTAGTTGGCAATGTTGGCGGCCCATTGTGGTTTATTCAGCTGTGGCTTTATAGTATGTTTGGCCGATCATTGATTTCGGAGCACCTGGAGGACACAGCTTTCCCTCGTGAGGATTATCCAGAAGGCACTACCCCTCAATACAGGGCTAGCCGATCGCTTGGAGAGAGGCTCGTGATGTGTACTAGTGGAGATGTCAGAATCACACCGGCCGACTTCAAGAAATATCTGTCCTTCTTCCTGCATCTGGATAGCACATCTTTTGGTCAGCAAGATTTCTTCCCCTATAGTAATGCAGCCGATTTTCAATGGCCTTCATTCCTTCACTTGGATGCTGATAGCTCCTTAATGCCAGCGTCGACTTTGGGCTTATACCGGATTTTTATTTCACCTTGTATTCTTCATGTCGGCTTGAATTCCGTGAACAGACATTCGGTAGTCATATGAATTCTATCATCCTTCGGTATATGCCCGTCAGTTAGGCTTTGGTCAAGTCATACCATCTTTGCCACTTCTTGGTTGTCTTGAGCCCAGAGCTAAAGTGACGAACGGAACAGCCGCAGACTTAATTTTGGAACTAGCCGATGAGTTTCAAATTCTCAGTTTGCCACACTTTTTCCTGAATTCTCGCCGAGCAAGCCATTTCTCTGCTTGGTGGTCACTTGTATCAGAAGCTCTTTTCTTGGATCGCACTCCGTCGGCTATTATAGAAAAATTCCTTCCTGATTTCCATGAGCCGACGGTAGTTTCTAGCAGCAGCAGCTCTAGTGAAGATAGCTCGGATCCTCCCAGCTCGTCGGGTTATACTAACTCGTCCGTAGGCGTAGAGGTATCGGCTTTTTTCATAAAATTTCATACTTGCAAATTTGTGACCACTTGTCTTCTAATTACCTCGGCATTTTGTTTGGCAGGCTGCTGCAGGGAGCAAGGCTATCATTGACTTATCGGCTGGTGGGTCAAAAGGGAAACGCCCCATTCAGTCAAACATCTTGATGGGTTCTGGTACCCTTGGAGTGAACAGTCCTTCCCTATCAGAGCTTGAAAAAGAAAGGAAGCCAAGTGAGTTTTTACTTGTAGCCGATAAATATTTTCTGCTTATATTTTTGATCATCTGGTGGTCTGATTTTTTCAGAAAAACCCAAGTCTACTAAGGTTCCTGCCAAAAAACAACCAAAGCGCAAAGAAGTTACCAAAGCTCTCCTCACTTATCGGCTTTAAATGCAAGATAGAGCTTATTCTTATGTCTTCCGAGAATTATCAATCTTAATTTTCTGACTTCGTAATATTTCTTTTTTAAGCCGATAGCGTCCATTCAAGCGGCCGGTACGTTGGTCGATCTTCAGGGTGCTTCTACTGGTCTCCCTGCGGCTTCGAAACCTCCAACTCCTCCATCTCCTGTCCGGTCACCTCTTCCATCACCCGATGTTGTCCCGGATGGCTTGTCCGACCTTCTCGGGTTCACCTTGGATGAACTAGTCGATCCGGAGGTGATGGCGACCGATAGCTACCCCGAGGATATCTGAAACATCCTGGATGTCTCCATGAAGGCATCGGCTTCTGTAGTTAAGTCGGCGTAACATGCAAGAGAAATCGAATCATTTGTTCATGGAGATAACTTCGGTGAGGCGCTATCTTGCCAATCGTCAACCCATCCGTGATGCTATGGCGCCGTTGAAGCCGATCTTCTGGACGACCATGAGCGCTTCTTGAATGTATGCCATTTAGGCGAGAAGAAAGCGGAAGTTGACGCTAACGCCAGATCGCCAGCCGCCAAGCCCAAGAAGCCGATCGGCGTCGCTGGATAAAGCGATTCTTTGAAGCTAAAGCCGAGAAGAAAAAGTATGATGAAACCGCTGCGTCTTTCATGGCCGCCAAGTCTTCGCTCAAAGGCCGGAACAAACCAAGAAACGGCTTGAGGAAGAATTGGCCAAGGTGAATGAACAGTGGCGATGCTCGACTAAATCAAATGCAATAGCCTCGATTTTGAAAGATCAAAAGAACAATATCGGCCAAGCCGTTGCGAAGGTCAGGGATCAATCGGCCAAGGTTGTTTCAGTCCCAGGAAATGCCAAAGCTGACGAAGATCTGGTGTGTGGCATTACCGAAACACTGGCTAAAGCTGCTGCGGCATTATCAGGTCTAGGCGCTAGACTCCCTGGGTCGGGACTGTGATCCTGCCAATTCAATGTTCTTCTGCTTGTGATGAAACAATGTAAATGTTGCTTTTGTACGCTCGTAACTTTCAATCGGCTGTTTAACCGATTTCATCTCATTTTGTTTAATCGGCTATCTTTAACCGATTCACTTCTCAATGTTTCTTTGCGCAATTCTGGTTATGCACCGATCCAAACGCTAGGGTAGTACCGCTTTAGATATTTTCCGTTGATTGCCTTCGGCAATACCAACCCTTCAAGTGTTTCGAGTATATATGCGTTTCCACCAACAAGCCGATTTATTTTATATGGTCCTTCCCAAGTAGGCGACCATTTACCGAATCGGTTATCCTTAGAACCAATCGGCAATATCGTTTTCCAAACTAAATCGGCTTCACTAAATCTCTTCGGTACAACTTTTTTATTATATGCCCTTGCAACTCTTTTTTATTTCTCTTAAGCGATTGAGTAACCAAATTTTAATTCTCGCCAAGTCATCCAAATTATACAAAGATCAATTCCTTGTATTCATCGGCTTTTAGATTATTCTGCTTTGCTATTCGCATCGATTCAACGTTTATTTCTACGGGCAACACTGCCTCTTGACCATACACCAACTGATATGGTGTTAACTTGGTTGCTCCGTGAAATGCTAGCCGATAAGCCCATAGAGACTCCGACAGCGTAGTATGCCAAGTTCGAGGCTTTTCATCAATTTTTCTTTTGATCAATTTGATCAAAGTCTTATTGGACGACTCGGCTTGTCCATTAGCCTGAGCATAATATGGCGACGAGTTAAGCAATCTGATGCCCAAACTTTCTGCAAAACTTTTAAAATCGTTAGACGTGAACACAGTTCCTTGATCGGTTGTGATAGTCTGAGGAATGCTAAATCGATGGATAATGTGCTCATTAACAAAGCCGATTGCTTCTGTACTGGTGACTTTTTTGAGTGGGACGGCTTCGACCCATTTTGAAAAATAGTCTGTAGCTGCAAGGATAAACTTATGGCCTTTGCTTGATGCTGGGAATATTTGGCCGATTACGTCTATCCCCCATCCTCTGAACGGCCATGGTTTAATAATCGGATGTAGAGCCGATCTTTGGTGCAAGCTGCACATTCCCAAACTTTGACAACTTTGGCATCCTTTGTAGTACTTGAAGCGGTCTTCTAACATAAATCGGCCAAAAGTATCTGTCCTCCTCAATACCCATTTCATTTTGTGAGCCGATTGATGTGCACCACAAATTCCCTCATGGACCTCACCCATAGCCACTTTTGCTTCTTCATCACCTAGACACCGCTAAGCAATCCTTCCATGTCCGATAATCTGACTCATCTTCCATCAAGACATATTTCAATGCTGTTTGTCGAACCTTTCGTGCGAGAGTGCGGATGGATCCGTCTGTAAGCTTTTATTTCTGTTCTCCAATCGGCAATGTCGACACACAGCACTGTTTTGTCGATTGAGTCTAATATCTCACATCGGCTATCTTCTCTGTAGCCTGATGCAGCTTGGGCTAATGTATTGGCTCTATTGTTCAACTCTCAGGGTACATGGCTGATAGAAAATGTAGTAAATGTTTCTATAGTGTTATAGCAATGCTCCAAATATTTGCCTAATATTTCGTCGTTGCATCGAAACTCCCCTTTTACTTGTTGAACGATTAACAATGAATCTCCGAATGCTTCTACATCGCTTACTCCGATACTTTCTAACAATCCAAGCCCCTTGAGTAATGCTTCGTATTCAGCTTGGTTATTGGAGCATCGGCTATTAAGCCGATATGCAAATTCGGTACTATACCCTTTTGGTGAAATTAGCACAACACCTATTCCGCTCCTTCTGGTAAACCGACCCATCGAAATATAGCCGCCAAGGGCCACATCGACCATTCTGCCGTGGTATCATGTCTGTAATGAAATCGCTCTTGCTCGGCCTTTAATGACTTTGGCGATTCATATTGTAGATCGAACTCGGTTAAAGCATATGCCCACTTCCTGAGTCGTCCTCTCAAAATCGGCGCAGACAAGATATATTTGATGACGTCGGTTTTGCATACTATTATACAAGTTGATGCGAGTATGTAATGTCTTAACTTGGTGCAAAGATATAATGATAGACATAGCTTTTCTATATAAGGGTACCTGATTTCAGTCTCCAATAGTCGTCGGCTGAGATAAAATATTACGCGCTCTTTGCCATCGATCTCCTGCGCCAACACAGCTCCGATGGTTTCCTTTTCAGCCGACACGTATAATTTGAAGGGAATCCCCTTCTGTGGTGCGGCCAGGACTGGTGGCGATGCCAGGTATTTCTTGATTTCTTCAAAAGCTTTTTGCTGATCGGCTCCCCACACGAACTCCTGATGATCTTTCAACTTCAATAATGGCGTAAAAGCTTGGATCCTACCAGACAGATTCGAGATAAATCGTCGTAAGTAGTTAATTTTGCCGATCAATTTTTGTAGTTCATTCTTGCACGTTGGCGGCTTGGTGTTTGCTATGGCATTGACCCTTATCCGGTGACTTGATACCCTTTGATGCACCATGAAACCGAGAACTGACCAAATTTACACGCCAAATGCGCACTTCAAGGGATTCATCTTTAAACCATGAGCTCTTGTATTTTGAAATACTTTTTCTAAATCGGCTAAGTGTTGCCAGTCCTCCTTGGATTTGACAACCACGTCGTCGATGTAAATTTCAACGATATGTCCGATTAGATTGTGAAAGATTAAATTCATGGCACGTTGATAAGTGGCGCCTGCATTTTTCAAGCCGAATGTCATTACGGGCCACTCATATAACCCTAACGCGCCGGGGCATCTGAAGGCCGTTTTGGGGACATCGGCTTCTGCCATAAATATCTGGTTATATCCAGCGTTTCCATCAAGAAAGCTAATGATCTTGTTACCCGAGGCAGCATCGATAAGCATATCGGCTATAGGCATCGGATATTCATCCTTTGGCGTGGCTTTATTCAAATCCACGAAATCTCGCTTTTAAAGCTTACCATTTTTCTTCATGACAGGAACAATGTTGGACACCCACTCGGCATATCGGCAAGGCCTTATAAACTTGGCCTCCAGCAACCTTTCAATCTCTTCCTTTATTACATTATACAACTCTGGATTAAAACGACGAGAAGGTTGCTTATATGGCCGATACCCTGGCTTAATAGGCAGCCGATGTTCAACTAGTTGTCGGCTTAACCCAGGCATCTCATAGTACTCCCAAGCAAAACAATCCCTGTATTTTCTAAGTATTTTGACCAACTTATCTTTATATTCTAGGCCTAAACTTGCGCTTATAAAAGTTGGTCTCTTCCTATCACCTTCTCCTATATCAACTTCTTCAAGCATATCGGCTGAAGTGAAGCCTTGCCCCAATTTTTCGTTTTGAAAGTCTTCAATAGCTTCACACAAGTTTATCGCTTGCCGATAGCTTCTTGCTTTGTCTTGCAGAATTTGAATCATTTCTGACCCCATCTTCTCAAGATTTTAGCCGCCCGATCAAAGGTGCCTGGTCTGACACTGATCGGCGTAAAGCCTGTCTTCCCAATGCTGATGAAATCACAATCGTCTAGTGCTTTACCCGATATGCATTACGCTTCTTCATGTGGCCAATTTGCATCGGAGTGGCCATAGCAATATGAGCGATGTATCGGTTTGAGATGATTCGACTTCATCTCCATTCCATTGAATAAATGGCGGTGCATGGTCGAAGGTATCTGGCGGTTGGCGTGTATCCAATCTCGCCCTAGGAGCACACTGTAGTTTCCTTTTGCTTCCACCACAAAGAACGCGGTTGGCAAGGTTTTATTGCCGACAGTCAATTCAGTTACCATTACTCCTTTGGCTTCAGTGGGGTCACCTGTGAAGTCATTTAATACCATGTTTGTTTTGATCAAGTCCTCATCGGTTTTCCCCAACTTTTTGCAAGTACTGAGTGGCATTAGGTTCACAGTAGCTCCTCCGTCCACAAGCATCCTTGATATCGGCTTTCCATTGATGTAACCCTTCAAATACAATGGTTTTAGATGCCGATGCGGATCTTGTGGTTTCTCGAACACCGCATCTTGTGCCCCCAGACACATTTGAGCAAAGGCGTCTTTAGCCGATTCAGTTTTAATTCTGAATTCAGCTGGTAGGGTGAACACCATATTGATATCCATAGGAGTGCCATCTCGGATTATTGGTGACATTAAATCGTCTGAAGAATCCGACTCATCATCGGCTTGTTGTTTTCTCCTCCACTCTTTTGTGACCAGCCTCACAGGTCGTAATTCATTGAAAGCTTGGTCTCTCTGTTTTTCTTCTTCAGCTTCTCTCATCTCTTGCGTTCTTAGGCGTTGGAGCCGCCTGCGTTGTGATCGGCTAAGTCCAGTTGGGCACCATCGAGGTTTAGGTTCAAGCGGTTGCGGATTCTACCAACCAAGTTCTCGGCAGGCTCTTCCTTGTCTGGTTTAGCGCCCCACCTCTCTTTTATCGGCTTTTTATGTCCGGACTCGTCTTGATCCGGTGTTGGTGATATAGACGGCTCTTTACCGATTGCCTTGGCGACTTCTTTGTGGGTAGTGCTCCATGGGGCATGCTTGTGAAGATGGCGACATCATGCCTCTCTCCCAATGAACGCGGAAAGGACATCTTTCATGAGCTCGATTCTGCGTTGTAGGCCGATGCAGATTATCTGGTCGAAATGCACCGTTTGGTCGATGAGACTGCTGTTTTTGCCGGTGGCTCACCCTTTCGTATTTCTCAAGTAATTGTGAGAAAGTTGGCCTAGGTTTAAATGCTGGTTTTTTGGGCGGAGATTTCTCTGCTCTATACCACCGTCCAACTTGTAATTCTCCTCTTGGCTTAATTGTTCTTGAATTCTTCCCATCTTTGTCGGCTTCAATTTGAAGTGAGCCGATGGTTATCTTCAGTGTCTCCCCTTTTAAACCAGATTCTATGTCGACTTGCCGTGTTGTACTAGGCTTCTCGTCGACAGTCTTTTTCCCTTTGCCAGAGCATTGGACCATGTTAATTGGGAAAGGGTTGACATCGACTTCCATGGCTGGTTCCTCCGCGAACTTGAGCCGACCGTCTTCAATGGCTGTCTGTATCTGCTGTCGAAAGATATTGCAGTCGTTAGTGTTATGAGAAAAGGAATGATGCCACTTACAGTATCGCCGCTTCTTGATTTCGTCGGCTGAGGGTATGGTGTGTCCTTCAGGTAGTCGTATCAGCTTTTCTTGTAATAGCATATCAAATATGCGGTCGCACTTGGACACATCAAAAGCGTATTTTACTTCCGACTTACTCTTAGTCGGCTTAAGCCACGAACAGACGAGTGGTTTTTTCGAACCTTTTATCCATTCGGCTATATTCACGTCTGCTTCATCTTCAGAGGTTTCGCTTGAACTGTATTCAACCATGTTTACTTTAGCCTTTTCTCTGCCATTGTTTAATCTGAGTTTTTCTTTGAATTCTTTATTTAAATATCGGCTTTCTTGCGCCGATACCCGATGAAGTAGGTGACTTAAGTCGAAGAACTCTTGTCGACAAGTTTTTCTTTAAGTGGGGGAATTAACCCCTGGAAGGCTAAATCGGCTAGTTGGTTATCTGGTAATACCACACTGAAGCAGCGATTTCTTACTTCCCTGAACCTTCTAATATACTCAGAAGCCGATTCACCAAATTTCTGTCGGACAACACTTAAATCTGAAATCCTTAACTCCAGACTGCCTGAGAAAAAGTATTCGTGGAATCGGCCTTCCAAATCGTTCCAAAAGTGGACCGAATTTGGAGGCAGATTTGTGAACCAAGTGAAAGCAGTTCCTGATAAAGATAAAGGAAAAAGTCTAATCTTTAATCCATCAAATTGGGCTGCTTCACCACACTGAGCGATAAATCGTCCAATGTGTTCCAGAGTGGTGACCGAATTATCCCCCGAGAATTTTGCAAAATCGGGAATCCTGAAGTTATGGGGATATGGCATTCGATCAATATAATCTGGATACGGTTTTCTATAGCCGATAGTTTTTCCTTTGGGTTGCAGACCAAACTGGTCCCTCAAGACTGTAGAAATTTGGTCGGCCCAATTGACGTTATTGGCCGATGGGACGCCATGATTTGGCCAATTGTGCTCACCAGCATCGTGCCCCGAGTGCAAACTTCGGTTGGCCGATTTGTCCTAGCCGATGGATCTTTGTTGTTGCCACGTTCATGCCCATCGGCCCTGGAAACCGGTACCTGAGGCAATGGTCCAAACTGTTCTGGGTATGTTACTATTTTATATGGAACTGGATCCCTAATTTGGAATGTTCCTTGGGGCTTGCAATTCCTATCTAATTCAATCGGCTGGGTGGCCGATTGGACGTAGGAAGTTCCAGATGCCGATGGATCTAATTTTGCGCGTCGGTGTGTGCATAAATGTGAGCAATCGGATTTGGGCGAGATTGGTTGGGGTTAACACGGTGGGTTGGGTCGGCATTAACGAAGGTCTTGGTGTCGGCGCTTTGACCGTGTCGGTGTGTGAAGCCACAGAATACACAGTGCGTTGGGAGTGGTGTAATGGGTCCATCAATCCTCCGGATGTAACTAATTCTTGTGCGATCGTTTTTACGCTATTTTCTATCATCGGCTTCAAGGTTGTAACTAGAGCCGATGATTGATTAATCAAAGCATGATGCACAGACTGATTGATCATAGCAGATAATTCGGCTTGAGCCGGAATGTATCGGCTTACCGAATTTGACGCAGCGCCAATGTCGCCGAAGAAGTTTAGTGTGGGCAGCGCTGTCTTTTGCGTAACCCCTCGTCGGGTCTTTTGATAGCAACCCAGCATCAATTCCTCCAAGGCTGCCTTCTGATCCTCGATCTCCTTGCGCTGTTCTGGGGTTAAATCGTCTAAGGTAGGGACGATTATGGCATCAGCGCTTACATCGGCTGGTGCGGTGGATTTGCTTGCAGTCATCTTGTCGATTTGGCGGTCCCACCGGGCGTGCCAAAAATGTGTTGACGCCAAAAACGTGAAGAGGGTTTCTGGATGCAACACACCGGACGAACACCGGGTTCAAGTGTGCTTGTGGCGTGCTAATCGATTTGACCCTACAATCGATAAGGAAATAGTTGTAAAATTCAATCAAGCCGATCCTCGGGACGAATCGGCTAAGAATCACGAATCACCGAAGCCGATTAGAAGGGTAAATAGATTAGTCGATTAAGACTAATCCGAAGGTAAAAGGTAGATCGATTATGAAAAGGCGATGCGCAACAAGGCAGAATAAATCAAACCTGAAAAAGCCAATGACGATCAAACAATCGGCGATACGCAACTTTATTTGATCGATGTCGACTTACAGAGGAAAGATTACAATGCTAAAAAGACTAAGAACTACGGAAAGTAAAAACCTGGAAGATGTGTTGATTGTGGTTGATGCTTCTTCAAGCAGCCCTGGCGCGCCTTATATACCCGCTAGCCGATCCGAGTCTTAATCCAACACGACAACGTAGTCCGAATCGGCTTCGTAGTTTCCTATCTGGACTCTGTTTCCAAATATCATCTGCATTATCCAAAACTCTTCCAGGGTACTTCGTGCTGTATCCAAACTCATGTTTTCCCTGCCGTCTCTGTATCTTTACCAAAAATTGGTGCAAACAGATCCACACCATGGTTGTGAGCTCACCGCCACGGCTGAGCTGCTTGGCATGGGATTCCCTGCTGCATCGGATAGATACATGGATGAGCATACGCACCCACACGTCGAAGATAAAGCCCAGCAGTACTGTATTCTTTGAATATTCGTCGTCTCGCCACAATTCCGTAATCAATCTATCAAGTATTTGGTCAGATGCTACTCTGTTCCCATCTTCTGAGCTGCTAGGACCTACCTCGATCCCAACTTTCTCGCGAATTTCTTCCACATCCAGCTCATTTGCTAGCCGTGCTAGGAGCACCTTGGCACATCGAGTTCCATCTGATAGAATAACACTTCTCTCGTAAAGACGGCTTCTTTCTTTACCGTGGACCGGCGGCTCCATCTCTTTCTCTTGCAGGAAGCAGACAAGCTTCTGCTCTCTTGCTCTACAACCAGGGTTACATTTCTTCTCACCCCATATGCGCTGCAAAGCATCGCTGGTTGCTTTGTGCAGGCTGCTCAGCTGAAGGCCTGGTAGCATGTCGGGGCGTACAGCGATGAGGAACACCATGTAATCCGACAGCGCCTTGATCGCCTTCACACGTGTGCACGATGCTGCATTTTGACCGCTGCACAAGAGGAAAACGTCCGTGGCGATGTGGCCGACAAGGATGTCCACTTGCAATTCAGGCTCGAAGCCCAGAGCGTCGTCTAACTTGTTACGCCTCCTTAAAGGCGCATCAAGAGGCTCCTTACCCTCCGTTGAGGGCGGCCCCACCTCAACACCTTCCCCCGGGTATGCGGCAAAAACTGGAGCAGCGAGCACCCTGCGCTTACCATATGCCAACGTCAGTTTTTCCCATATCCGGTCGAACAACAACTTCCTGAAACACGGTGGAATATCAAGGCCCCCCGAGTGATGGTATTGGTAGTCCTTCAAACTGTCCTCCAATCCAAAATACTTCATACTGTCCTCCAATCCAAAATACTTCAACAGGCTTGTCGTCTCATGAGTGCACTCGTGCAATTTTTAGAGCAAAAGGCCAGATGACCCCGTTTCAATTAAGAAACAGCACCAAGTACAAAAGACAACTCCAGACAATTACAGACATCAACCAGGCCATTCAAGACCCCTAAGGAAGATTGACATCACCGAAAGCAAAAATAATTCTGCAACCTCTAACAACCTTCAGGTTACCACCAGAAGACTGAAAAACCCATCTCCAAAAACACCAGACTACTACCAACAACGACAAACTCCATACAATACCTCGAATCCTACTTCTGACAGCGACAAAACTCAGACATAACCACTGGGCAAAACTCCCAGGTCAGCAGATTCCAGAACCTAACAGAAAAGCGATCAGCCATTATCAAAAACAAAACCATTTCGACTTCCACCAGATTTTGAAGAAAATACATGCTGACTATCATGATCTTCAGGTTTTCCATCACTCTCCAGGCAATCAGGCTGAACCAGATTCACAAGCGAACAGTTTTCCCCAAGATCTGGCAAACCACCCGACCTGAGCTTCTTGCAATACTTCCTAGATTCCATCCAAGCATCAGAACACCACCTACTTTTTCTTCCAGTTTTTTTATCACCTCGCCCACTCGAGCTTTCTGATCTTCCTTCAGGAGCACCAGCCAACTTTTTAATCTTCTTGCTATTTGACCCAGCACCACTCGAACATCTCTCCATCGTTCCCCCTGAAAGCATAAAGCATTTCTTAGCTTCCACAAGGTCCAAAGCACAGCAGAAGAACAAAAATTCACCACCGCGTGTTTTTTTCTGCTGATCCACCAGCGAGCAACAGTTTCAAAAGAATCACCTACATCCACATTCAGTATTTCAGCAATATCCTGCCAAACTATTTTACTCACACAACAGTTAAAGAATAAATGGATTATAGATTCTGATTCAGAACAGAACAAACAACTAATATCTTCCACCTTTTGCCTTTTGATGAGGTTATCCCTAGTCATCAATTTATTATGAGCCAACAACCAAAGAAAAACATGAATTCGAGGCGGGACATTAATCATCCAAAGAGCAGGTATATAAACTTGATGAACCCCTCTAAAACTCAAAACTGCATACAGGGATTGCACATTGTAAGCCCCTTTAGAGTCAAACTGCCAAATAATTGAGTCAAGATCATCATTAAAGACAATAGATTCAGCAATACTCAAAATCTCATACCACATACCCATAAGTTTCTGAGAGACACTTCTTCTAAAGGTGAGTCTCAGATTTCTACCATCCCAAGCATCATGAATAGAAATGTTCTTTTCATTAGCAATCACATAAAGAGGCCAAAATTGTATAGCTAGACTAGAGTTACCAAACCACTGATCCTCCCAAAACCTAATACTCTTACCATCACCCACCTTCCACGAATAACCCATTTTAGCAGCTCGGGCTGCCCAAAGCACACCTTTCCATAAAGGAGAAGCATTAGTATCAGTGCAACAAAACAGGTTAGGATTCTGAGTCTGATACTTAATATCCACAATCCGTCTCCAAAGGCTATCCTTTCTCAAATAATATCTAGACGTCCAGGAAGCCAACAAACATAGGTTCAGAGTACTCAAATCAGGAACTCCCAGACCACCATATTCTTTTTTCTGAGCAACCAACTGCCAATTAGCTAAATGGTAATGTCTTTTCTGATCGCTATCATTCCAAAAGAAGTGGGCCATTTGGGAATTAATTTCCTCAATTGCCCACCTAGGAAATTTAATAACTGAAAGCAAATAAATGGGAATACTAGCAAGGCAGGACTTTAGGAGTGTCAGTCTACCACCGTAAGATAGAAGACGACCGCGCCAACCAGCAACCCTCTTAATCACTTTATCGATAATGGGTTGAATATCATCCCTCCTTAATTTTGCATAATGCTAAGGGACCCCTAAATACTTAAACGGAAAAGAGCCCAAATTACAACAGAATAACCGAGCAAGCTCATTTTGCTCCCTATCATTCAACCCAACACACATCAAATCACTTTTATCATAGTTAATCCTCATACCAGAAAGATGTTCAAAACAGGAGAGCAGCCACTTAAAATTTCTAGCTTTCTCTAAATTATTTTCAAGGAAAAGAACAGTATCATCCGCGTATTGTAGGCTAATTATACCTCCATCACAAACATTAGTCATCAAACCCTTAATCAAATTAGATCGAGCGGCTTTACTAAGCATTCTAGAAAAAACATCCACAACCAAATTTAACAGCAGAGGAGAGAGAGGGTCTCCCTGCCGCAAACCTTTCCCAGGCTTAAAAAAACAACTATTTTCCTCGTTAATTCTAACACACATAGAACCCCCAAAAACCACATGCCTGATCCAGCTAATCCACTTCTCACCAAAACCTCTACTTCTAAGCATATCAACCAGGAAATGCCAGTAAACTCTATCGTAAGCTTTCTCATAATCAATCTTTAAAATAACACCTTGCTCTTTATTCCTGACCACGTCATGAATAATTTCATGAGCAGCCATAACACTCTCAAGAATAAACCTGCCCTTAATGAAAGCTGTTTGATTCGGAGAGATAATTCTATCAGCAATTTTAATCAACCTATTATTCAAGAGCTTAGAAAAGATTTTGAAACTACAATTAATCAAACTTATAGGTCTAAATTTTTTTAAGTTCCTAGCATCATTCTCTTTTGGGATCAAAGTAATCAAAGTATAATTCAATCTAGAAAGATTCAAGCAACCCTTCTCAAAGCAGTGCACCATTGCCATAAAATCATTTTTAACCAGCTCCCAAAATTTCTGATAAAACATAAAATCATTTTTAACCAGCTCCCAAAATTTTTAACCAGCTCGTGCAATAAGTTGTACTGCCCGATTCTGCCCGACCACATTCTGCAGCTAGTTGGCTCCTTGACAAGGTCGAACCACGGCGACACAGCGGAGCCAGTGCCATCTCCTAGTGCACACAAGTTGATGGCGAAGCCCTGGACTATCCTTCAAGAATGCGTATGTCGGCCGACACTAGTGCCCTGAGCAGCCACCCCATGTCAAGGAGGAAGGTGGCAGCGAGCAGGGTGTAAGTGATATAGATGTCAGCCCTCCTCAGGCCATCTTTATTGCAGAACCAGAACAGCCAGAAGGCGGTGAGGGTGAAGAACGGCCAGGCGGCTCGGATGCCGTAGCCAAACCCTGTGTGGATCTTTTTTGCCTTGGTAAACAAGACGTCATACATGATGGAGAGCTCCATCTGGACCACCTTGTACATCTTCTCCCATCCATGAGGCCACCGCCGGTCTATTCTGGTAGGATTAAGTGGGTCCTCGTCGACCGAAGAATAATCAGCAAAGGCACCCTCGGTGATATGGAATGTGTCGTGAGCAAGCAGCGGTCTTGCTCACTATCCGCCCGAGGAATCTAGGAAGGAGGGCAGCGGACGAATCTTGCTGAGCTCCGGATGCTGCCAGGTTGGCCTTCCATAGCCGACTACCCTCTCCCGGTGCTTAGTAATACCGACCACGAAACACGATGGCGGACGCCGCCAGAAAAGGTCCCGCCGCCGCCACCGATAATTATGTGCTTGTATAGGGCATAGCCGCTCCCACGACCTGCGTGGCGGCTTCTACCACTGGCCTGCGGAGAGCTTATTGTCCTCAAGGAGTAGGCATTGATGTTGTCCGGACGGCAAAGGTGCATAAGGAGGAACAGCAACGAGCGATGAATTTCTTTGCTTTCATGCGACGTCTTCTTAGAGAACGGTTGCGATGGTGAATGCTGCGACCAGTCGGTAGGTGATACGCTTGACGGAGAGGATAGCCCTCGCCCCGGAGGCTTCACGCCAGCGGATCGGCGAAGGGATGAGGAGAATATCTTGGCTAAGCTCAAGAGGACCAAGCCTGTTGGATTATTTGGGCTAAGCCCACTTAATTGAGACAAATAAATCCTAGAAAATCTCAAAGGCCCATTCATGAGGAGGCATGTGTGCAAGCATTAGTCCCATATTGCTTGTGGAGATGGAGGATGACCAATTTATAAGGAGAGTTCTCTCCACCTTCCTAGAACCATGTGGGAGAAAGGAGAAAGCCCACCTTGCCTTCGCCTCGCCTCATGGGCAGGCTCGGGCATGGGCAGGCGGGGCGGGCGGGCGTCTGACACTGCGTGAATGGTCCGCCGAAATCCGGTCTAGGGCCTTGCGAGACGCAACTTCCTTTGCGGTTTATTCTTTTGCTACTCGGATTAAATCGCGTTTGCGGTATGGGATAAGGACTCCATAATCGACTCGATCGTGGCACGTCCTCGAGTCACGTTCGGTCCGCGATTACGAGTAACCCTATAAATCTTTGCGTCGTGCACCGTGTAGAGATATCTGAGAGTACACATTGCTAGGGTTTTGCCACATCTCGCTCTGCCGCCGCCGTCGTAATCTTCTCCATCCGGCGCCGCCGTGCATCTGCAATCGGGAGAGCGAGTCTCCGGAACCCGCCGTCTTGAGATCTGCGGGAGAAGGCGAATAATGTTTTAGGCGCTCATCGGCATTGCTCAAGATTCGTCACCACGGCTCGTCTTCTGTTCTGCTGCTTTGGGCGTCGTCGTGGCGATGGCTCTGCGACAGCGCCGTCACCAACATCGACCTCGTCAACACATATCTGCACCTACTACGTCAACACCGCAAGCGCAGCGCGAGCGAACGTCATCCTCTTACGCTTTCGATCGTTCAATCTGTCCTAATCTCTTGGTTAATCATGATGTTCGTGATGTTAGTGCTATCTAGTATGTTAGAGATATACATGCTAGTTTACGTCATCTTGTTCATGATTTATATTGGAATTTAATCTGGAAAATGTCTAATTTCTCAACAATCCAAAAACCTTATTGTAGACATTTTTACGGATTAACAATGGCTGGATTTGCCGACGCCTTGAGGCGGAGAAATTCTCGGTGTGCATTTTAAGAGGTGGCAAGTCAAGGTCACGCTCACGGCTTCTGACTATGAATGTATTCGGGTTAGTAAAGGCGAGCTGAAGGTGATCTCTCTGCCGAAGCGGCGAAGAGTTTCACGGATGCCAATACTCTCTTCGTGGGATGCATTCTTAGCGTTCTTGCCGATCGTGCGTGTGATGTGTACATGCACATATGAGCCTTGAAGGTCTTGTGGGATCTGTTGAGCGCCAAGTTGATTGCATCGGATCGCAGGCGATGAACTGTATGTCATGGAGAATTTTCATGACTATAAGATGGTGATAATCGCTCTGTTGTAGAGCAAGCCCATGAGATCTGATGCATTGTCAAGGAACTCGAACTCTGGAATGTGTCTTACGATCCTTTTGTGGCGGTTGCATCATTGCAAAACTCCCTCCTTCGTGGAGGAGTTTGGCACTACTCTAAAACATAAGAGGACAAAGATATCGATCGAAAACGATGGCGTCCTTGATGTTGAAGAGAAGGCTCGGGCTAAGGATTTGATGGTAAAGGAGCGAGGGTAGTCCAGTAGCGTGGTTCGGAAGAACTACGGCAAGAACAAAGGAAAAAATAAGCCTAACAAGACTACCAACTTCAAGAAGAAGAAGATGAACAAAATTTGGTGACACCTTCACATGTGGTGAGTCGGACACTTTTCAAGGAATGCCACGATCGTGCGGACCGTCGAGGAAAAAAGGCCAAGCGTGAATGAGGCGTCCAAAAGTATCAACACGATGACCGCTAACAATCTTTGGAGGCGAGGTATGGTAATTTACCTTCGGTATTCTCGATATTTCAGTCTTCGGTTGGTGGATTGATCTGGTGCTAACGTTCATGTGTGTTCGACATCAATATGTTCTCTTCTTATCGGGCCATTGAGGATTCTTCCGTCTGATGGGGAATGGGTCACATGCTTGTTCAAGGCAGCGCGATGGATCTGAAGTTCACCGGGAAAGATCGTGCGGTTGAGAGCGTGCGGCATGTCCCTTCTATCAACAAGAATCTCGTTAGTGGCTCCCTTCTATGCGAGATGGGTTTAAGGTAGTGTTAGAGTCCAATAAAGTAGTTGTGTCCAAGCATGGACTATTTATTAGTAAAGGCTATGAGTCACGGAGGCTTGTTCGCTTTTCCTTTCAGATTTCAATAATAAGTCTGTGAACCATATATGTGGTAGTGTTAATGATGATGCAATATTTGGCACTCTCGTTTATGCCACATTAATTTTGGTCTTATGAATCGGCTTTCGGCATGAGTTTAATTCGAATTTCACTATTGCCAAAGGTTCTAAGTGCCATAGTTGTGTGCAATCGAAGCAACCTCGAAAGCCTCACAAAGGCGGTGAGGAGAGGAACTTGGCACCTCTAGAACTCATACATTCGATCTGTGTGAGATGAATGGTGTGTTGACAAAAGGTGGAAAGAGATATTTCATGACATTGATTGATGATGCGACTAGATTTTGCTATGTTTACTTGTTGAAAACTAAGGGCGAGGCGCTAGACTACTTTAAAATCTATAAAGTGAAGTTGAAAATCAACTAGAGAAAGATCAAGCGTCTTAGGTCGGATCGTGGTGGCGAATTTTTCCCAAAATCTTTGATGATTTACATGCGGAACATGGTATTATTCATGAGAGGACACCTCCCTACTACCGAATCAAATGGGATTGCCGAGGAAAAACCGCCTGTTGGTGACTTGGTGAGCGCCATGTTGAACCTTCTTTGGTTTATCTAAGGCATGGTGGGGGAAGCTGTGTTGACTTCATGTCATGTCTAAATAGAGTTTCCAGCGAAACATGGAAAGACCCTTACGAGAAGTGGGTTGGGAGAAAACCATCACTTTCTTACTTGCGCACATGGGGATGCTTGGCGAAAGTCAATGTCTGATTAACAAAAAGCGTAAGCTCGGGCCTAAAACGATGGATTGTGTCTTTCTAGGATATGCTCGGTGAACATAAACTTATAGATTTTAGTAGTTAAATCGATGTGCACGATATGTATGTTGATACTATTATGGAGTCTCGTGATGCTCGTTTTTGAGAATATATTTCGATGAAAGACATGCATAGCACTTCTAGATTTTCTTAGAGATAATTCACGAGACTATTACACTGTTGTGTCTTACGAGCAACCACTTGAGAAAATCCTAGAGGAGGATGACAATGAAGCTCCTAGAAAGAGCAAGAGGCGGAGGATTGAAAAATCCTTTGGCAATGATTTCATTATGTACCTCGTGGATGATACTCCCGTCCATTGCGAGAGCATATGCATCTCGGATCTGAGATAATTGGAAAGAAGCTGTCGAGAATGAGATGGACTCGATTCTTGCCAATGGGACTTGGGAGGTGGTGAAACGACCCTATGGTACGTAAACACGTGGGAAATGTAAGTGGGTGTTCAAGAAGAAGCTTAGGCTGATGGTACTATTGAGAAGTACAAGGCTCGAACTTGTGGCTAAGGGTTAAACCCAAAAAGAAGGCGAAGATTTCTTTGATACTTATTCTGTTGCTAGAATGACCACCATTAAGTACTACTTTCCTGGTGCCTCGTATGGTCTTCTTGTTCATCGGATGGGCGTGAAGGCGGCTTTCATAATGGAGAGCTAGATGAGAAATCTATATGGAAGCGACTGATGGGTATGTAGTAAAGGGTCAAGAGAGCAAGGTGTGTAAATTGTTGAAATCTTTGTATGGCACGAAACAAGCACCTAAGCGATGGCATGAGAAGTTCGACACCACTTTGACCTCTGCGAACTTTGTCATTAATGAGGTGATAGATGTGTATACTATCGCTATGGTGGGGGTGAAGGAGTTATATTGTGCCTTTATGTGGACGATATCTTGATCTTTGGCACAAATATTGATGTGATCAATGAGGTCAAGTCTTTTACATCAAAGAAATTTGATATGAAAGATGCAGGGAGAAAGGCGATGTAATTCTGAACATCAAGCTTATTAAGGATGGGAGTGGGATTACTCTTTACGCAATCCCACTATGTGGAGAAGGTCTTGAGCGGTTTGGCTTTATGGATGACAAGCCCTCCCCACTCCTTATGATCCCGGTGTGACCGAGAAAGAATAAGAGAATTGGCTTAAACCAATTAAGATATTCTCAGTTGTCGGTTCGCTCATGTATCTTCTTTGGTGCAACGAGACACGATATATCATTTCTTTGTGAGCAAATTGAGTAGGTTCATGTCAAACCGGGCTCGATCATTGGCATGCACTTGAAAGGGTAATGTCGCTATTTGAAAGGTACTATGAGTTATGCGATTCACTATTCGAGGGCACCTGCGATTGCTTGAGGATCTGATGACTCGAACTGGATTTCGATGTAGATGAGCTCTATGCCACGGTGGATATGTGTTTACCATTGGTGGTGGTGCGATGTCATGGAGGTCTTGCAAGCAGACCATCTTGACAAGGTCAACCATGGGCGGAGCTCATTGCTTTAGATCTGACCAGCGTAGAGGCGAGTTGGCTGCGTGAGCTCTTGATGGACTTGCGGTGGTTGAAAAACCGTCTGGCTATCCTTATGAATGTGATAATCAATGCATGATTGCTAAAGTGAACGAGTGCTAAGGATAATCTGAAGTCATCAAGACACGTTAAAAACGGCATGAAGTCTGTCGGAAATTGAAAACTCAGGAGTAATAAGTGTGACTTATATTCAAGCAGACAAAAACTGCGAGATCCTTTACGAAGGGACTATCACGGAATGTGATAGAAGGTGCATCGAGGAGATGGGTATGAGACCCATATAAGTTGCAATAGTGGTAACCCGACCTTTGTGATCGGAGATCCGTGAATTAGGTCTGGGTAAAACAAGCTCATTGGCGGCCGAGGAAATGTCTGTTACCCTCTCTAAGTGAAGATGCAATACTCTCAAAATCTTTGTAAGGCGGGATGGCAATATGCCTTAATGTGTTTCTATTGGCTATAACTAGCGAAGATCTTTGTTCTCTGAGCATTCTTGAAAGAACACACCTATATGAGCCCGTTGTCTAAAGTCGCGATCTATGAGACTCGGGTGATCTCTAGTAAGCTCATGAAGAGACCATGGAGTCGACTCATATGCTCCACCAGCGGAGAAGGCTCTTGGCGGCCAGTGTCGATTATGACTTTGAGTGAAATCTGTTCACACAAAACTTGCAATTCAAGGCATAGTCCATTGTTCAAGTTGTGGATGGGTGTAGCTTAGAGCTCTAGGCGAAGTTCAACAGGTCTCTGCTGAAACACTGGTATATTAAGCAGTGGTGAGTATTGGCAAATCTCTAAATGGACTTTGAGATCGGTGGGGATTGTTGGATTATTTGGGCCAAGCCCATTAATTGAGACAAATAAATCCTAGAAAATCTCAAAGGCCTATTCATGAGGAGGCATGTGTGCAAGCATTAGTCCCATATTGCTTGTGGAGGTGGAGGATGACCAATTTATAAGGAGAGTTCTCTCCACCTTCCTAGAACCATGTGGGAGAAAGGAGAAAGCCCTGCAGCGCTTCGCCTCGCCTCGCCTCGCCCGGGCCGGGCTCTCGAGCACGCAGGCAGGGCGCAGAGGCGGGCGGGCGTCTGGCACCTGCGTGAATGGTCGCGAAATCCGGTCCGGGGCCTTGCGAGACGCAGCTTCCTTTTGCGGTTTATTCTTTTGCTACTCGGATTCGTCGCGTTTGCGGTATGGGATAAGGACTCATGTGGCGACTCCGATCGTGGCACGTCCTCGAGTCACGTTCGGTCCGCGATTACGAGTAACCCTATAAATCTGCGTCGTGCACCCGTGTAGAGATATCTGAAGAGTACACATCGCTAGGGTTTTGCCACCTCTCGCTCTGCCACCGCCGTCGTAATCTTCTCCATCCGGCGCCCGGCGTGCATACGCAATCGGAGAGCGGTCTCCGGAACCCGCCGTCTTGAGATCTGCAGGGAGAGGCGAATAAGGTTTTGGGAAGCGCTCGCGCGACTGCTCAAGTTCGTCACCACGGCTCGTCTTCTTGTTCCTGCTGCTGGACGTCGTCGTAGCCAGCGGCTCCTGCGACGCGCCGTCACCAACATCGACCTCGTCAACACCGCAACTGCACCTACTACATCAACACCGCAACTGCAACGCAACGCGCCGTCATCCTCTTCTGCTCAGTACGTTCAATCTGTCCTAATCTCGTGGTTAATCATGATGTTCGTGATGTTCGTGCTATCTAGTATGTTAGAGATATACATGCTAGTTTCTGTCATGCTGTTCATGATTTATATTCGGAATTTAATCTGGAAAATGTCTAATTTCTCAACAGCCCCGGACCAGCCATTCATTCAGAAGGTTCAGCCATCCAGCCATATTGCTCCTGGAACGAAATTAACTACGATGGCATAAATGTCACATACGCATTCGAGCAAGTCTGATCGATACACGCACACTGAGCGCTGCGCACATATGCGCGGCAATTTAATTACAATGTAATACATCGTAACATCTGCTTACATGCTAGCACCAGCGCGTCCCAGGACAAAAATTTAGCGAAAGCGAGATCATGTCCGAACGGCGCGAGGATACATCTGCGGCGGGCGGAGCTGGGCCTCGGGCCTTGGGGCTGGGCGAGGCCAACAAATTAAGCGTCCTTACCCTTAGCCCTCACGGCCTCACTCAATCGCTCCCTCGTCGTCCTCCTCACCTCGCCCAAATCCACCTGGCGCAGCGGCCCATGCCAGAGCGCTTCGGCGCTGGCTCCGGCCTCCCGTCCCGTCTCGCCTGGCGCCCGGCAGGCGGCGGCCAACTCCGCGCCTCCGCCCTGCAGATCACCCCTCCCAGCTCCACGGCCGGCGGCGGCTCGACTCGAGCCTCGGCGAAAAGCGCCCGGCCCACCGGCTCCGACTCCGGCGGCGAAAGCGGCAGCAGCGCCCGCCGACCGGCGTTCCCGGCCTCCCCGCGTCTGTGGGCCAAAAACGCCGCGCTGCTCTTTGCTGTTCGGTTGCTCAGCCGGGCAAAAGCCAGATCCGCCGCCGCTCGCCGGGCTTGGCCACGCCCACCGGCGCCGGACTGCGCGTCGCCGGTTGCCACCCAGATGCCAGCGCCCAGCCGCCGGCCCCGGCCGTCGAGGTCGAGTCCAGCGGTCCAGGCGCCATCTCTGTTCAGAGTCTTCACTCTTCACTTCTTCAGAGTTCAGACAATCAGACTGTTCTGCTCTAGACTCTAGTGCTCTGTGAATTTGTGAATCAGTGAATGTCAATGTGAATATGTGAATTGTAATTGCTGTTTGCTGATTGGTAAGTCACTGGTAGAGTGGTAGTTGATTGATCTAATCATCTAATGATCTTGATGAATGATGACTTGATTGATGAGTGAGTGGTAGTAGTTGATCGATAAATTTAGTAGTTGATTACTTGATTAGTTGATCTAATGATCTTGTCATCTTGAACAATCAATAATCATTCAACTCAATTATCAACCATCATTCTATTTCTTTGATTGAATCATAGAAATAGAATGATGGTTGATAATTGAGTTGAATGATTATTGATTGTATTGCTCCGGTATGACTTACGAAAAACTGAAAAGGATTGCTATTTGTTAGTTATTACTTGCTATTTGGAAGTTGTTACTGTATGAAATCTTGATGCTTTGATTGAATCATAGAAATAGAATAATGGTTGATAATTGAGTTGAATGATTATTGATTGTATTGCTCCGGTATGACTTACGAAAAACTGAAAAGGATTGCTATTTGTTAGTTATTACTTGCTATTTGTTAGTTGTTACTGTATGAAAAATTGAAAATGATAGTTTTCGTTATTTCGTGATTAATTGATTGAACTCAATTTCATGTAATTGAAACAGATGATGAAGAGGTCGAAGCCATTGTCATCTTATTTTCCAGCACAGTCACAATCCAACCAATCCCCTCCGGAAACAATAGGAACTGCAGCTAGTAATACCCAACAAAGCAATTCTCGTGTTGTGCTTAATTTGAAAGATATTGTTGCCGATCCTAGGCTTCGGAAACCAATTGAGGAATTCCATGTGGATATTAGGGATGCTGCTAGAAGGGAGTATTTGCTACGGAAACCAATTGAGGAATTCCATGTGGATATTAGGGATTCTGCAACGTTTTCAAAGTATGAGGACTCGTAAGCAACAATTACCTCGTAGTCTTCGTGCTAGTGGTATGTTACATTCTTCTAATACAATTTGCCTTAATAGTTATCTTCGTAGTTTTGTGTGTCTAATTTACATATGCAATTTCCTTTTTCTGAGTTCAGGGTTCTTGTTCTATTGTTGATGAAAATATGATAGTCTCGGATGCACCAAGCATTTCTTAATTAGGTATTAAGTTTTCTACCACTCCACTACATTTATTATTTTGACATATTTTATCTATTTTATTGAAATGTTAAGCATTGAATTCAAATTTATCTTTAATTGTGTATTTCTGTAGTATTTTTACTGTACTTCGGTGTGGGTATGTTTTGGCGTTAGCTATTGCTGCTTTGTTTTCGGCCCGAGGCATTGAGGATTTCTGGCTCCGCCACTGCATACCGGCGTACGTGCAGGTCGGCCAATGGATGAATTAATTGATCTTCGAACTTCAATTCCACTTCACACAATGATCGATCAACAGCGCGCAGTTAGTGCTGTCCAGCTAGACCGTACGCCATGTACATTACGGTCAACATATCGACTGCAATGATCTCCCAGTTAAGCTCTTGCTCTAGTAGCACAAGCTAGCAAGGAGAGTAGCTAGGAAACTAGCTAGCTAGAGCATGGTGCTCTCCATATGGAACGTGCGTGGTACTTAATACCTTCAGCTAGCTTAACTAAAGGCATGTGCTTATATAGATATAGCCTCATATCAACGCATTATCTTGTAATACTCCCTCCGGTCACATAAATAGTTGTCGTTTTAGACATAGGTGTAGTCAAACTTTTAAAATTTTGACTGCCAAATTTTTAAAAATATTTAAATTATATATATAAAAATTATATATGTAGATTTGTCTCTAAAAGTACTATAATAATATTATAATTTTATTGGGTTTTATAAATATATTATAATAGAAATTCTTGATCAAAAGCGTGTTTCGGAGATCATATCGATATCCAAAACGATAACTATTTATAACCGAAGAAAATAGTATCTAATATGTCTTTGTTTGCTAAGTGCAACTCCCTTCGTCTGTCTGTACTCCTTTATTTAGGGCCTGTTTGGTAGAGCTCAGGATCAGACTTCTCCCCGAGATCTGAAACTTGTGAGGCTAAAATAAAAGTAAATTAAGTTTATATTTTGGCCTAAAATATAAACAAGATGATCCTTCTAAACATTCTTAATGTACTCACATTCGGCTTCAGAAGATCTCGTGAGTAGGAAACCAGCTCCACTAGATCCGTGGATCTAATGAAGCTAGAGCCGTACCAAACAGGCCCTTAGTATCATCCAAACACGACTCGGTAGCAGCACAGCTTGCACTAGACTGTGCGTGGGCCTTGAAGGTGACAAGTCGTGCCGATACCGTACGGCATGACGAGGACAATAATTGAAAGAAACGTGATCATATCCGAATTAACGAGGCTGAGGATACATACTTTACCGGCGCGCAGGTTGGCCGATCGATGAATTAATTGATCTTCGAACTTCGACTTCACACAATGATGGATCAACAGCGCGCGGTTCTCTTGTTGTTGCTGCTGTTGTGCTGTCGCTGTGTTTGAGCTGGTTGTTGGACTTAACCATGCTGCGCGGTTTTTTTCCCTATTTTCATGCGCGCTTTACCAGCATTGATTGCATGCATTGCATGTGCAGTGGTCTGAGTAAATAGTGTTTAGTGGTTGAGTGCTGGTCACGGCAAAGTCGGGACGTGGGATAGCACGTTGTGAGCTGGGCGTGGTGTACTGGTGTTAAAGCGTCGGGCGCCAGAAGCCCATGTTTGCATGTAACTTTCTTAGCTAAATAAAAGGAGAAAAAAGAAATGCTAGAGATTATTTTGATAAGCGTAGGTTAAGAGATAATATTTAGTTTTTAGTTTAGAAGGTTCAAACTCTACAAGCTTGGATTATATCTATTAAAATTAGGAATTCGGATTGCTATATATCCAAGTTATCATTTAATCTTTTGTATAAATATCATTGAAAAATCAGAAAAGACTGAGTAGTTGCGTAGGCTAACAAGAAAATTCCTAGTAGTTCTAACAATTAGTATTAGAGTTTAGGTTTTAGATCAAGCGATGCACTTCTGGGTGACAACCCTCTGGTTGGTTCCACGCCTTCCTTTATCCCTGCAGATCACCTCGAAGCACAGTGTCCGTGCACCAACTTTGATAGCTCTGTGTTTGGCGCTGAAGTCTTCTCATCCATGTATTTAGTGATCATTGAAGAGTACAAGAACTTCTCATCTCTCATTACTATGTCGTGAGCTGCATACTGTCCACAAAGTACTTGGTTGTACCCCTCGGCCTCCTCGACAATTCCTACCAAGGAAGACATCTCATCCCTCGCATTATCCGGTTTGTAAACTTACGCAAAGTTAGTGGTCATCACACGTATCGGCACCATGTATGTCATATAACGATGACCACTTCTCTTTTGGTTAAATGCTTGATCGGTCAGAAACATTTGATTGGCCTTTGCCTCCGAGCGCGGTTAGTCGCCTCATCCTCTGTTGGCGGGGAAAAGAGGCTCCGCTTTGCTCCACGTGTTCCACCGCCACTAGTGTTGTTAAATGCTCCTTGTGTTTCCTTGTCGAGGTCATCAAGATTTTTCCACGAGTTGAAACTTGCTCTCACGGTTGTAGTTACATAGTCTTTTGAACATGTTCATCGGTTGCTTGTTCTGAATTGCTTATAGAAGTTTGCACCCAAATGCCTCATGCACCATTGACTCTGCAAGTCGGGCCATCTGAATGGCTCCTCTTCCCTATTTGCAGCTAGTTGATAGCACTAAGCAAGCCGGCATACTGTCATGCAAAGACGCTTTTATCTGGGCGAGTTTTGACCACCCGATCTTCAAGTTTAAGTAGGAACCACAGCCAACTCTCGTAGTTCTCGCTTTCTGCGAAGGCAAAACCAAGGTAGAATCTGGTTGTTCCCATCCAGCGCCCACAGTTTCGATGTTGCCCTTTGTATTTCCGGTCAAGAATGTGCCATCCACGCACAACAATGGACAGCAGTGATAGAACGCCTTCATGCAAGCTCCGAATGCGAAAAACACTCTCCTCAGATGCATTTTAGTTTGCCACTTGATTGACAGACAATCTTGATAATCATAGTAGGTCGAGATTTCTTCCACTGAATGCAATGAAGCGGTCTTGAGCAGGTTATGGTACGAGTCTTCAAACTTCCCAAACCTCATCTCAAATGCCTTCTGTTTCACCCTCCACGCCTTCCCATAGCTAATTGTGTACTGATATCTGTTCTCGATCGCTCGGATAATAGCACGAGGCTCAAAACTCAGGTTCTCCACTATCTCTGTGTACATGATGTTCGTGACATACCCAGATGAGTTCTGTGAGCCATCCTTTGTTTCCTCGATCATACATGTGTCTTCTTGAACCTTGAACATAGCCAATGGGTGCCCCATTTGGGCTTGTCGCGTGCACTCTCCACGGACACCCATGGATCTCACACACCACATCGTAGCGAGTTGGGGTTGATTTCTTAACCACGAAAGTCCTTCTTAATGATAGAGCCCAATCTTTCACGGCATCTGCCTGACCTCTTTTGTCGGGTGAATCTTTGTTAAGCCTAACCTCATTATCGATTATCTTGCCAAGGCATGTGGTTGCTTTCATTGACAACCAGCCTATCAAATTGCTGTGTGCTCCACTCGGCTGGCACAGGTGGCTCCGTACCTCCATCTTCCTCATCCGACTCATATTCATCCTCCTCTTACCTTCTGCTGTACTCACGGTCTTCTTCTTCTTCCATCCTAGCTGTTATTTCATCAATTTGCTCACCTTTGTCTACTAGTCCCAGCGCTTCTTGGCCAACATTTTCATCATCCTCCCGAAACTCAACCTGTTCACCGCTTTGGCAAATGATGTCATCGTTGCATTCTTGAACATCTTTGCTCATGCCTAGATCCCCCAATTTGGTGTCCTTTGGCCGAGCTCATTTGAGGCTAAGCTGCACTCTCCGGTGTCCAAGCTGCTGGCGAGGGGCAACATCCCTCTCATATGCTCGCACTAAAAGCACCCGATTCCATCCCCTTTGCTCTGCTGCCCTTACATATGATCTCCACGATGAGGTTCCCTTCAGCTCAACTAGCTCCTAGTAAATAGGATCATTTCGCAGACTACATAGGCAAAATACCTTCAACTCGCACTTCTCTTGTTCCATCCGAAAAGTATAATACAACCATTTCAACACGGAAGCAAATGTGCGCTCCTCGACCCTACTCAAACTTCTGTCCACATACTACATGTTACTAAGATCTGCACCCTACAAACCATGCATTACAACCCCATCTCCATAATAGATTCTAAATGGAACTCGTTTTGCCATATCTGCGAATCCATTCATTCACCCACAAATTAATTATTTTCCGTATAAAATACTATGACGTAACATAACTATACCTACATGCTACGAAAATATATATCTAACTGTAAAAAACATCTACATTCCTAATAATTCATATCGATGTACTTATATCTGTAAAAACATATACATTCATTCCTAACAATATATACATATCGATGTACTTATATCTTAAAAAAATATACATTCGTAACTACATTACCATCAATATATACCGATATACTCCTATCCGTAAAAAATATTTAAATTTTCTAAACTAGAACTAGCTGTGACCTATCAATTTACCTAAAATTCTCTATTCGTAACCTATCAATTTACCTAGATCTATCCATAACCTATCAATTTACCTACATTTATTCCCTACATTTATCCGTAACCTACATCTAAAACTATTTCTAATCTACCACTATTCTTTTCTGATGCCTAGATCTAAAACTATTTCTAACATATCATAATTTACTGCTAACAAAAGTAAACAACAGAAATTTACCTCAAAACAGTGGCGCAGAATCTCCCTCTCTTCCTTCTTTTCTCTCCTCTCCTCTTTCCCCTCTTCCTCTTCCTCTCTCTCCCTCTCTTTTTCTCAAATCAACGAATAGCTCTGATTGCCGGTAAAGCCCTTTCGCGCCTCGATCGCTCGTTAAATCGGCGACAGGCCCGCGCCACCTGTCGCCTCGACCATCAATCGATTTACTCGATGTCGCCTGATTAGTTGGCGGCGCCGTTCAGCTCCTATCGCCAGTTGATCGGGCGACGAGGAGCCACGTCACCGCCCGCCTCACATGCGCCCATGTATTTTTCTATTTAGGCCCTTGTGCTTGGATTGAATGAGCGATGTGAATATTCTAAAAAATTTTTCGGTGGTATATTTTTGAAATTTCGAATAAAAAATGTATTATTGTTGACACCAAAAACGTGATATAGGGTTTCTGGCTTACAACACACCGGACGAACACTAGATTCAAGTGCGAGGCGTGCCAATCGATTTGACCTGCAATCGATAAGGGAAGAATTTGTGAAATTCAATCTAAGCCGATCCTTTAGAGATGAATCGGCTAAAGTAGGATCGACCAAGGCGATCAAAAGGGTAAGCAGTTAACCGATCGAGGCTAATCTGAAGGTAAAATAGATTGATTCTAAAAAGGCGTCTTGTGACAGGAGAATAAATCAAACTGAGGAAATCGAAGCGATCAAACAATCGGCGTCGCCTTTATTTGATCAATGTCGACTTACAAAAAGAGAATTACAAGGCTAAAAACTACAGGAAACGAAGAAACTGGAAGACATGATTTGCTGTGTGTTTCTTCAACCAGCCCTGGCGCGTCTTATATACCCATCAGCCGATCAGAGTCCTGTTCGGTTATGCTAATTTAATCCGAGTCGGCTATAGTTTCCTTATTGGACTCCTGTTTCCAAAACACCCGCCGTACATTATCCAAACTTCCTGAAGATGCTTCGTGCACTATCCAAACTCGTGCAATTCTGCCGATTTTCCTCATGATTTCCAAAATCTGGTTCAAACACATGCCCCCCATTTTTGGAAGATAACTTGTTATCTTTCAAAAATGCATCGGCTTCTTCACCCATCGGCTTCTTCATTGTCAGTTATAAAATTGCTCCAGTAACCGCTATATTTATTGCGCCGAAGAAATCTCAGTGCGGTTTAATGACGCGCGTCGCCTCGAATTCATTTCCTGCCACTTTTCATTTTTCACCGTGCTATATATATGCGGGACCCCCACGGTCATTTTCACGCTCCCCTGCTCTCGTACTACCTTCGATCGGCTTTCCTTCTTGAATCATCTCCTACACTTGATCAGGCTTCCCAACTCCTTCATCGGTATTGCATTCTTGAAGTCTTGATTAGATCTGAGCAGCAACAATCGGTATTACCTAGGACGGTAGGAATATATTGCCGATCTGATGATGCGAACATCCTAGACTCCCTTATCGGCAAAAGGTTACAATGTAGAAGTGTGGGGAAAGAGTTTTGGGGCTTGGCAAGCGGCGTTGAAAGGATGGAGAAAATGGTATATTGATGTCGGCCCAAAAGAGATCTGAATGGGAGAGGATGGGCATAGCAGAGTGTCTTCCATTAAGTCTAGCCAACCCGAAGCCAATGAGCCCTTGGTGGCCACGGCGTGCTATACAGTCGGATACCTTCAATGCTTTCCTCTTCCGCTCAGGCCCAGTCGGCCCAATCCTTCTGGATGTAGCTGAACTATGTTGCCTTAGATCGGATGGAGATCAAATATCGGCTTTCAGTGGCAAGCCAAGATATAAACTAATTCAGTCGAAGGGCAAAGGATGGTCAAAGTATATTCAACATAACAAGGTTAATGGCTTGGTATCGGATGAAGAACACACGGCTTTCCTGAACTTGTGGCTAGATCGATTTTTATTCTGCGGCGCTTCTCGGGCAAGCGCAAGTGTATGCGGTTGGTAGCGAGCGATTGGTGGAGGGCCGTCGGCTTGCCCTTGGCAAAATATTTCTGGGAGCCATTTATCAGATGATGCACGTAATAAGGAGTTGACTTTTTTCTGGCTTTGCCAAGTTCATGGTCGGCAACGTCGGTGGCCCGCTATGGTTCATTCAGCTTTGGTTATATAACATCTTTAGCCGATCTCTGATTTTCGAACCTTTGGAAGACTCAGCCTTCCCCCGTGAAGATTATCCTGAAAACTCCACCCCGCAATATAGAGCTAGCCGATCATATGGGGAGCGGTTAATCATGTGTTCAAGCGGGGATACAAAAATCACCCCGACTGGCTTGAAGAAGTATTTGTCCTTTTTCTTGAATTTGGACAATGTAATTTTCGGTCAGCAATATTTCTTTCCATACAGCAATGTAGCCGATTTCCAATGGCCTACCTTTCTGCACCTGGTTGCTGATAGCTTGCTAATGCTAGGATCGACTTTCGAGCTTTACCGGATATTTATTTCCCCTTGCATTTTCCATGTCGGCTTGAATTCCAGGAATAGGACTTTTCAGCCGTCATACGAATTTTATCATCCTTTAATCTATGCTCGTCAATTGGGTTTCGGCCAAGTAGTGCCTTGCCTGCCTCTTCTCGAACGTCTTCAGCCAAGGGCCAAGGTGACAAACGCAACTGCGGCCGAAATAATCTTAGAACTAGCTGACGAACTCCAAGTCGTTGATCTGCCGCGCTTCTTTTTGAACTCCTGCTGAGCTAGCCAATTCTCTGCTTGGTGGTCAACCATGGCAGAAGCCCTCTATCTGGACCGTTCCCCATCGGCTATCATAGAAAAATTCCTACCAGATTTTCATGAGCCGATGGTAGTTTCTTCCAGCAGCAACTCAAGTGAGGATAGCTCTTCGGATTCTCCCAGTTCTTCGGGTTATACTAACTCGTCGGTAGCTGTAGAGGTATCGGCTCGTTTTTCAAAAAGATTTCTATACCTGTCAATTTGATTCCAATCTTCAACCACTCCATCTTTTTCTTTTTCAGGATGTTGCTGGCAATAAAGCTGTTGCGGATCCATCGGCTGGTGGTTCTAAAGGGAAAAGGCTGCATCAGTCGATCGGCCTGACTGGCTACTCTTCCGGCAATCTTCGGGTTCAAAGCCCGTCTCTATCAGAGATAGAGAAGAGTCGATTGCCAAGTAGGTATTCTATTGGTTGATAACTGCTATTTTCTTTACCTTCCATTACTAACCCCCATCGTCCGATTTCACAGAGAAACCTAAATCCACCAAGGCCCCTGCTCGGCGACAAAAATCTTGTGAGAAGCGCCTAGAAACTCCCCTCGTGCATCGGCCTTTGTTGAAGTGAATTCTCCTTACTGTTTCTCATATGCCAAAGGGTAACTAGTCTTAATGATGCTAACCTTATAGTATCCTTTTTTCAGACAACGTCTTCTGCCCAGGCGGCTGGGATCTTGGCTGATCTCTAGGGCATGTCTGCCACTAACCCATTGCCATCCTCAACAACTCCTGCTATCTTACCACCTCAAGCGGCTGCCATTTCACCACCTCAAGCGGTTCCCCCTGCGTTTGCACTGGAAGAATCGACCGACCCCACTGATCTGCTCAGCTTTACCTTGGATGAGATGGACGACCCAGAGGTGATGGCTTCGGATGATTATGTCACCGACATTCGTACCATCATCGGCGTCTCTCTGGGCGTCGACCACGGTTGTCAATCGGGCCCAACATCGGCGAAGTTAATCGGTTCTTCCATGAAGTCTGCCAGCCCGAAGCCGACATCCTTGTCAACACTCAGCCGCTGAGGGACGCCATGGCTGCGGTTGAAGCCGATCTTCCCCCCGACACCATGAGAGCGCTCTTGGGAGTTTGCCATTTGGATGACCAACGGGCGGAAGTGGAAGCTGCCCGAGTGCACATCGCTCAGCGAGAGGCTCAACAAGCCGATCGTCAGGTGTTGGACCGATTAGTGGCCGAGGCAAAGTCGATGAAGCTGAAATTTGACAAGGATGCTGCCTTTTTGAAGTCCACGAAGGCTCAGATTCTTCAACTAGAATCGTCCAAAAAGCTGCTTGAGGAAGAACTGGCCAAGCTTCAAGATCAACCGGCCAATGAACAAGCGCAAGTATCGGCAACGACCGCTTCTCTTTCTAAACAGAAGAAAAACATTGGCCAAACCGTCGCCAGAGTAAAAGAGCAGTCAGCAAAAATTGGTCCCATGCCTGGGAATGCTCAAGCTGATGAAAAAACAGTGGACGGGATCCAAGATGCACTTGCGAAGACAGCGGCAGCATTATCGGCTCTGGGAGCCAAACTTCCTGGGTCGAGCATGTAATTTTCTGTGATGTAATGGTGTGACGTAACTTGTCTTAAAACAATGTCGTCTTTTTTGCTATTCTGTAGTTCTTTTGATCTGCTGTTTAACCAATTTATATTTATTTTTTCAAAATTTCTGCATTCTTAATCATTCGTGCTCTCAATTATTCATGCCCCAATCCATACGCTAGGATAGTACCTCTTTAAGTACTTTCCATTGATCGCCTTTGGTAACACGGTACCCTCTAGTGTCTCAAGTACATACGCATTCCCGCTAACAGGCCGATTTACCTTATAAGGTCCTTCCCATGTTGGTGACCATTTACCAAATCGATTATCTTTAGAACCGATTGGCAATATCGTTTTCCAGACTAGATCGGCTTCACTAAATGACTTTGGTACGACTTTCTTGTTATCGCTCTTGAAATTCTTTTCTTATTCTTTTTGAGCCGATTTAATGTAACTTGACCTCAATTACGCTAAATCATCTAAATTGCATAGCATCAACTCTCTGTGCTAAATCGGTAGATAGATTATTTTGTCTTGCCACTCGCGCGCTTCAATATTTATCTCTATGGGTAACACGGCTTCGACCATACACCAAGCGTCTGGTGACAATTTAGTCGATCCAGGTAAACGCTAATGGATAAGCCCATAGGGATTCCGCGATGTAGTGTGCCAATTTGAGGCCTTTAAATCGATTTTCCTTTTAATCGGTTTGATCGAGTTTTATTGGATGACTCGGCTTGTCCATTTGCTGGCGTAATATGGTGGCGAGTTAAGCGGTTTGATGCCCAAACTCTCTGCAAAGCTTTTAAACTTCGTTAGACATGAACACGGTTCCTTGATGCGGTCGTAATAGTGCAGGGAATACGAATCGATGGATGATGTGTTCATTGACAAAGCCGATAGCTTCTATCTTTGGTAACCTTCTTGTGTGGAATGGCTTCTACCCATTTTGAGAAATAATCTGTGGTACTGCCAAGATGAACTTATGGCCTTTGTTCGATCTTTGGGAATATTTGGCGATAGCGTCTATTCCCCATCCTCTAGCGTCCATGGCTTGATGATCGGTGTAAGCGATCTTTGGCATAAGTTGCACATTTCCAAACTTCGACAACTTTGACACCCTTTGTAATACTTGAAACAGTCTTCTAACATTGTCGGCCAAAAATACCCAGTTCGCCTCAGGATCCACTTCATTTTGTGAGCCGATTGATGTGCACTGCAAATTCCTTCGTGAACTTCACCCATGGCTACTTTTGCTTCTTCATCACCTAAACATCTGAAAAGCAATCCTTCCATTGTCCAATAGTATAATTCCCCTTCCAGTACGACATACTTCAATGCTCGCTGCCGATTTTTGCGTGTAGTAGGCTTGGATGGGTCCATTAGGTAAGCTTTTATTTCTGTTCTCCAATCGGCGTTGTCAACACACAGCACAGCTTTGTCAATCAAGTCAAATTTTCATATTGGCGGTTCTCCTTATAGCCTGATGCTGCTTGAGCCAACGTATTGGCTTTGTCATTCATTTCCCTAGGCACATGACTGATATAAGATGTCGTGAAAGTGCTGATAACATCAAGGCAATGCTCTAGATATTTTGACAGTACCTCATCATTGTATTTAAATTCTCCTTTGATTTGTTGCACTACTAATAATGAGTCCCCATATGCTTTTATGTCACTTGCTCCCATACTCTCTAACAACTGGAGCCCTTTGAGCAATGCCTCATACTCGGCCTGATTATTAGAGCATCGGCTCTTAAGCCGATATGCGAACTCAATGTTGTGCCCTTTTGGCGAAATCAACACCATTCCTATTCCACTCCCTTCTTGACAAACCGACCCATCAAAATACAGCTGCCATGGAGCTACATCAACCATTCCTGCCATGGTATCATGTCCCGTGATGAAATCGGCTTTTGCTTGCCCTTTAATGGCTTTAGCCGATTCATACCGTAGATCGAACTCGGTCAGAGCATAAGCCCATTTCCCAAGTCGTCCTCTCAAGATAGGCGTGGACAACATATATTTGACGATATCAGTTCTACATACTATTATGCAGGTTGATGCCAATATATAATGCCTCAACTTTGTACAAGCAAAGTACAAGGGTAAGCATAACTTTTCTATCGAGGGGTACCTGGTTTCAGCTTGCAAGAGTCGTCGGCTTAAATAAAATATCACTCGCTCCTTGCCATCAATCTGCTGAGCCAAAACTGCCCCGATCGTCTCGTTTTCGGCCGATACGTATAGTTTGAATGGGGTTCCTTTCTTTGGTGCTGCCAGGACTGGTGGTGAGGTTAAATACTGCTTTATATTGTCAAATGCCTTTTGTTGATCAGCTCCCCATATGAAATCCTGATGATCTTTTAATTTTAACAATGGTGTAAAAGCTTGAATTCTACCAGACAGATTTGAAATAAATAGTCTTAAATAATTAATCTTGCCGATCAGCTTTTGTAACTCATTTTTTCATGTTGGCGGTTTTGTGTTAACTATGGCTTTGACCCTTGTTTGATTGACTTCAATTCCCCTCTGGTGAACCATAAATCCAAGGAACTGACCAGCCGACACGCCAAATACACATTTCAATGGGTTCATTTTTAGCCCGTGAGCCCTCGTGTTTTGAAACACCCTTTCTAAATCGGCCAGATGCTGCCAATCATCTTTAGACTTTACTACCACGTCGTCGATGTATATTTTGACAATATGGCCGATTAGGTCATGGAAAATCAGATTCATTGCACGCTGATAAGTAGCACCAGCGTTTTTTGGGCCGAATGTCATTACTGCCCATTCATACAATCCTATCGCACCTGGACATCTAAAGGCAGTTTTAGGGATATCGGCTTCTGCCATAAATATCTGGTTATACCCGGCGTTGCCATCAAGAAAGCTAATAATTTTGTTACCTGAAGCAGCATCGATAAGCATATCGACTATAGGCATTGGGTATTCGTCTTTTGGCGTGGCTTTATTCAAGTCCCTGAAGTCGACACACACCCAAAGCTTACCATTCTTCTTCATGACAGGAACGATATTAGACACCCATTCAGCATACCGGCAAGGCCTTATAAACTTGGCCTCCAATAATCTTTCGATTTCCTCTTTTATCACATTATACAGCTCTGGATTAAACCGTCGAGGAGATTGCTTATATGGCCGATATACCAGCTTTATAGGCAGCCTATGTTCCACTAATTGTCGGCTTAGTCCTAGCATTTCATAATATTCCCAGGCGAAACAATCCCTATAACTCCTTAATATTTCGACCAACTTGTTTTTGTACTCTAGCCCTAGCTTCGCACTTACAAAAGTTGGCCTTTTCCTATCACCTTCTCCTATGTCGACTTCTTCAAGCATATCGGCAGAAGTGAACCCTTGACCCAATTTTTCATCCAGAAAGTCTTCGATTGCTTCACAAGAATTCATCGCGTGCCGATAGCTCCTTGCTTTGTCCTGTAATATTGGGATCATTTCGACCCCATCTTCTTAGGACTTCACTTGCCGATCAAATGTGCACGGCTTAACAGCGATCGGCATCAACCATGACTTACCAGCGCATATGAAGTGCAATCGTCTAATGTCTTACCCGATATGCACTCCGCTTCTTCATGCGGCCAATTTCGTCGAGAACTAGCCATGACAATATGGTAGATGTATCAAATTTGAAGCAACCTCAACTTTGTCTCCATCCCATTGTACAAGAAGCTGGTGTATGGTCGATGGTATCTGACAATTGGCATGTATCGGTCTCGTCCAAGGAGCTGCTTGTAGTTTCCTTTGGCCTCAATCACAAAAATCACGGTTAGTAAAGTTTTCTTTGAAGCAGTTAGCTCGTAACCATCACTCCTTTTGCTTCAGTGGGGTCACCTGTGAAATCATTTAGCACCATGTTTGTTTTGATCGGATCTTCATTGGTTTTGCCCAATTTTTGCAAGTTGTGAGTGGCATCAAGTTCACAGTAGCCCCTCCATCTACTAACATCCTGGATATCGGCTTCCCGTTGATATAACCTTTCAAGTACAATGGCTTCAAATGTCGATGTGGATCTTGTGGTTTTTCAAACACGGCATCCTGTGCACCCAGGCATAATTGAGCAAACGTATCTTTAGCCGATTCAGTCTTAATCCTGAACTCAGCTGGCAAAGTAAATACCATATTGATATCCATGGGAGGCATATCGTCGCGAATTATTAGCGACAGTAAATCATCTGAATCTGACTCATTATCGGCTTGTTCTTTCCTCCTCCATTCCTTTTTAATAAGTTTTATTGGCCGTAATTCATTGAATGCTTCATCTCTTTGCTTTTCTTCTTCGGCCTCCCTTATCTCCTGCGTCCTTAGACGCTGAAGCCGTCTGCGTTGAGATCGGCTAAGCCCCGTCGGGCACCACCTTGGCTTAGGTTCGATTGGCTTACGAATTTTACCCGCTAAATTTTCTGTAGGCTCTTCTCTTTTGTCTTTGTTTGGTGCACCTAGCCTGTCCTTCATTGGCTTTCCATGCCTTGACTCGGTCTGTTCTGGCACTAGCCTAGATAGCCGTTCTTTCATCGATTGCCTTGGCCAATCTCTTTACGGGTAATGCTCCATGGGGCATGTCTTTGGAGAAGGTAATGCTACACCCCTTTCCCAACAGAATTGCCAAAAAGGACATCTTTGATGAGCTCTTTCTATGTTGTTTGGCCGATACAAATTACCTAGCCGAAACATGCTGTTTTGCTGATACGGGTTATCTGGTCGGCGAGATTGCCGCTTCTGTCGATAACTTATCCTCTCACATTTCTCAAGTAACTGTGAGAAGGTTGGTTTAGGCTTGAATACTGGTTTCCGAGGTAGAGACCGCTTGGCTTCATACCATTGTCTGACTTGTAATTCCCCTTTTGGCTTAACCATCCTTGAATTTTTTCCATCCTGGTCGGCCTCTATCTGAATGTTGACTTGTCGCGTCATCTTAGGTTTTTCATCAACAATCTCCTTTCCCTTGCCGGAACATTGAACCATGTTTATCGGGAAGGGATTGACATCAACTTCCATGGCCGGCTCTTCTGCGAACTTGAGCCGACCATCCTCAATGGCTGCTTGTATCTGCTGCCGAAAGATGTTGCAATCATTAGTGTTATAAGAAAAAGAATGATGCCACTTACAATATCATCGTTTTTTGATCTCATCGGCTGATGGTATGGTATGCCCTTCTGGTAGTCGTATCAATTTTTCTTGTAATAACATATCAAATATGCGGTCACACTTGGTTGTGTCAAAAGCGTACTTAACCTCCGACTTACTTCTCGTCGGTTTGAGCCACAACAGACAAGCGGTTTCTTGGAACCTTTTATCCACTCGGCTATATTTATGTCTGCTTCATCCTCAGAGGTTTCACTCGAGCTATAATCAACCATGTTTACTTTGGCCTTATCTTTGCCATTGCCGTTTAGCCTAATTTTGTCCTTGAATTCTTTACTTAAATATCGACTTTCCTGTGCCGATACTCGATGAAGCAGATGACTTAAATCAGTAAACTCCTGTCCAGCAAGTTTTTCCTTAAGTGGGGGAATCAGTCCTTGAAATGCTAAATCGGCTAGTTGGTTATCAGGTAATACTACACTGAAGCACCGATTTAGCACTTCTCTAAATCTTCTAATATAATCGAAGCCGATTCGCCAAATTTTTGCAGACTGACACTTTCAGTCTGAAATCCTTCATTCTAAAGCTACTTGGAGAAAAAAGTATTCATGAAATCGGCTCTCTAAATCATTCAAAAATGGACCCGAATTTGGAAGCGGTTGTAAATCAAGTAAGCGATTCACGACAATGACAAAGGAAAGAGTCTAATTTTTAATCCATCGGATTGAGCGGCTTCACCACACTGGGTGACAAACCGTCCAACGTGTTCTAAGGTAGTGACCGAATCATCCCCTGAAAATTTTGCAAAATCAGGAATCCTAAAGTTATGGGGGTATGGCATACAACTTTCTATACACTGGGTACGGCTTTCTATAGTCGATCGTCTTCCCTTTGGGTTGTAGTCCGAATTGTTCCCTTAAAACCATAGAAATCTGATCAGCCCAATTAATGTTATTGGCCGGTATAGGGTTAGGGTTGGGCCAATCATGAAAAATTGTATCCACCTTTGAATGCAAACTTCGATTGATTAAACTTACCCGCGGCGGGTATTGGCTATTGCTACCTACTTTTAGTCGGCTCTGCTAACGGGACCTCGAGAAGCGACGGTTCTACATATGAGACTACCCTATGTGGGCCGGATTCCCTAACTGATTAGTACTTGGGGTTTGTAACCTCTGTCTACATCAATAATTTGGCCGTGAGCATAAGCGATCCACAACAACTTGCGAGGATAGGTTGCCTGTATCTACCTTGGTAGCATCGGTATATGCATGATAATGAGCAATTGGACTCGGGCGATGATTCACTGGCGCCAAAACAGTTGGTTGAGTCGGCATTAGTGAGGGTGTGGGCGCTGATACTTTTATTGTATTGGTATTTGGTTCTACAGAGTATGCTGGATATGTTGGGAGTGTCTGCAATGGATCTAATAACCCTCCAGATGATGCCAACTCTTGTGCAATTGTCTTTACGCTATTTTCTATCAACGGCTTCAAGGTCGTAACCAATGCCGATGACTGATTGATTAATGCATGATGCAGTTGCTCAATCATAACGAATAACTTCGGCTTGGTGGCATATATCGGCTTACAGTTCGATGTGACGCCGGCTTCACCAAGAGGATTCAATGTTGGAAGCGTCATCTTCTGCGTGACTCCTCGTCGGGTTTTCTGATAGCATCCCAACATTAATTCCTTCAAAGCGGCTTTCCGATCTTCAATCTCCCTGCGCTTTTAGGAGTTAAATCGTCCAGAGTGGGGACGATTATAGCCGATGTTGGCGTCGGTGCGCGTGGCCGGATTTTCTTTGTCATTGTTTCGATCTGGTCCCCGTCGTGCCAAAATGTGTTGACACCAAAAGCGTGATGTAGGGTTTCGGCACAACACCTGGAGGCTACCGTGGCGGGTGGGCATCCTTTGGCCGTGCAGTCACGATAGCAGATCCCGAGCTCGGGCGGTCTCCGACCACGACACAGGTGCGCTCGGGCCTTCGACCTAAGCCTTGGCCCCAAACGGCCCGCTTCGACCTCGAGCTCAGGCGGGCTCTGTCGAGCCTTTATCATCAGCCCTTGGATTTGGATCAAGCATTTGGCCGTGGTTGCTCAAGAGCGAATTAAGTGGGGCGGTAGCGAGCGTCTGCACAAATGCAGGCGATTCTTGCCCGCCCTCGGCGTGCATGAAGGCCACTTCAGGAATCTCTCGTCCAGATTCGTCTTGGAGGAGTTATAAGGACAAAAGCCTTGATCTTTCAAGGACACGAAGACAACGAACTCACCATACACACAAGAGCTTGAGCATTAGTCATAGCCATTGTTGAGCTTAAGACTGTAAACACCCCTTTGTACTCAAACAATAGTGAAGAACACGCGCAAAGGCGGCAGAATAGAGCTATTACCCTCGGGGGGGGCTCGAACGATATAAATCCTTGTCTCGTGCTCGTTGCGCCCTAGCCTCGACCTTAGGCGATTCTTGTTTCTTCCCCTCGTTTGAGCGAGCTCGATTCGGGTCACGATCACTTAAACCCGTCTCATTTCTGCGGTTGTGATCCGGTCATCGGCAATTGGGCGCCAAGTGGGGCCGATTGGCTTTGCTCTTTTGCGGTGAAACCACTAGGTCTTGGGAGCATAGCGCGCCGTCAACACCGCGTTCGCGGGCATGGACCGGCCGGACTCGACTCCATGTCCTGTTTTCACCCTCGCTGCCGCCTCTCGACCGCCGTCTTGGTGGCGGGCGGCGAAACGCGAGTCTGCGGCGGATGGCCGTGATCCCGCGGACCTCGGAAGGCGCTTCGCCGGATGGTGGAAGTTGCCATCAACGAGCAATAGCGCTCTCGGCGAAACACGGGGAAAAACCGGCTATCGTCAAAAACCCGGGCTCCCTCGCCGAGAGGCGCCTTGTACGCTTCTCGCCGGGTCTTGGCCCGATATGGGTGAAGTTGGAACTCTTTGGTCGGCGTTGTCCAAAAGCTTGATCGGGCGCATCGGAGCCGTGCCATCGCGACACGGGGCGATACTCGGGAGCGCACCACGAATGATGGCGGCTTCGTCGGCGCCATCAAGCGGCGCTTCGTGAGGCCCCGCCCGCGGTGCCCTCGTCGGCAGCGATCCGGGGCGAGCCTTGTCTGCGCCCGTCGAGAGCTCAGGCGGGCAAGCGGCACGGCTCGAGCTCCACGGGCTCGCGTCGGCGATGATGGATCGCGAGGTCTCTCCGGATGTTCGCCCGGCGCCCGCGGTCGGGATCGCTGCGCTACTGCTGAGGTGACTCTCGAGCTGCGCTCGAGTGCGGCGGCGGATCACGGAGAGCCTTGACTCCGAATCTGGCGGCGGCGAGGACTTAGTCGGCGTCGACCACGGCCGTGCGTGCCGTCTGACCTCTGGTGGCGCGTCCTATTCGGCGACCTTCTTCGCGTCTGTGGGCGGCTCGGTTCAAGCCGTCGTTGATAGAAGCAGCCAGCGGGACCAAGAACGGAGGAGTTCTGTCCATTTATTCGCGCGCCATCCTAGCGGCGGAGGTGTGGCTTCGTCATGGCCAACTATCTCGGCCGTCTTTGGGCCAGGCAGCGAACGGCTCTTCAATCAAAAGCACGGTTCGCCGGGTCGTGGCGCCAGTCGAAACGCCCTCGCTCAACTTTGAGTTGCTCTGGCGGCTTTGGGAGAGAAGGACTGGATGCGTCATCGAGGCGGGAATGAGCCACTCCGCGACCGTGCGGCGATTTATCCCCACGAGAATCGATCCGAGCATCTCCGGCGAGTAGCGTCATAAAGGCCTTCAAGTTCGGCGTCGCGATCGGTGCCTTCTGAGGATCTGGAGATCGTCTCGCGGCTCACCGTCAACAAACTTTTTCGCATGGCGGAGCGGTATCGCGAGACCTTGTTTAACGGCAAATCTGTTGGAAACATGACTACGACCAAGGTAAGCTTGGTCCTAACCCCGAGGGCAGCCTCTGGTTCGAAGGGCGTCGGCCAGTGGCGCCGCTCCCCAAAGCAGCGTGACGCCCGAAAGCGGTACCCTGGTGGCGGTGTCGTGAATGACGGCGAGGTCCTTGAGTCAGATCAAGCTCGGGAAGGATCGATCGCGCCAAGGCGACCTCGACCGTGCGAACAAAGGTCAACAATGACGGGATCGGCGACAGGCATGGCGCGGCGCAAGACGCGCAGCGCGGCGCCAGAACTCGATGAGTCGAAATTTGCCTATTCCACGGACGGCGGGCCACGACTGCGGGCTTGCGAGGCTTAGCAAAACAAAATTTGGAGGCCTTCTCTGACGGTGGGAGAGATGCCGTGCTACCAAGGCGGCCCGAGACGAGAAAAGGGGAGGAGGCTGCGGCGACCTCGACACAGGTTTCGGCGGTGAGCACCGCATCGATGTCATCTTGGCGGCTCGTCGGCTTACGATCCGCAGCGAGCTCAAGGCCGCATCGCGAACCATCTACGGTCACCAGGAAAGCGGTCGGCGACCTTTGCCAAGTGGACGGAGCCACCATCACCTTCTCACTAGAGGGCGCCTCCAGGTATGGCCGAGACCTAAAACCACCACAGTCGTGACCCGAGCCATCAACAACACCACGGTCGGTCGTGTCATGGTGGATGCGGTAGCTCCTCAATTTCTTTGCGGTGGAGGCGCTCGGCGGGATCTGATTCCCCGGTCGAAGGTCAAGAGCGTGGCGTTCCTTCTTCATGATCATCACTGGAAGCTCGACCACACCTCACGGGGCAAGTAGTCTTGCCGTCACTGGCGACTTCGGCCAACTTCCGTCTGAGCTAATCACCTTTGAGGGTGGTCGAGGGACCTTCGGTACAACGCCATCCTCGGGAGGCCGATACTGATCAAGTTCATGGCAGCCAATCACTCTGACCCGCGGTGCATGAAGTTACTGGACCGCGGTGTCATAACGTGCGGCGACTGCGGGCAGCTCACGGGTGTGAGACTTGGCCTTAGCCCTCGCCGACATACTACTGGTGAGCCCAGGCGGCGGAAAAAAGCGCCCGCCGAGCGGCGATCGGCCGGCGAGGCGGCGAAACGTGCCACTTTCGTGGAGGGCGACCCGACGGATGCATCCGCGTCGGCGGGTAGGTTCCAAATAAGGAACTTCGAGCTCGTCGCCTTCCTCCGCGCCAACAAGGGCATCTTTGCTGGGAACCCGGACATGCACTGGCGTCTGAGGAGGTGATCGAGTACAAACTCTGGTCGGACCGGTGCCGCATACTGTCTGGCGAAGTTGCACGCTTCTCTCGAAGGTGGCGATCATCGAGAGAACCTTGACCCGGCTCTTGAAGGCGGTTTCATTAAGTGGTCGACTACTCCGAGTGGTTGGTGAATCCGGTCATCGTCGAGAAGAAGGCGGTAAGTGGAGGATGTGCGTGGACCACACGGGCTTGAACTTCGGCTTTGCCGAAGGACAACTTCCGCTCGGCGCGCCGACCGGATCGCCGACTCACCGCATGAGCGCCAAGATGCTAAGCTTTACGGGCGCCTATTCGAGGGTATCACGAGATCAAGCTAACAGCGAGCGAAAAGCAAGGCGGCGTTCATCACGCCCGTTCGGCACTGTTGCTACCACGACCATATCGTTTAGTGCTGCGCAATGTCGGGCCACTTTTCAGCGTCGATGACCAAGGCGTTCGACCCCCGGTCGGGAGAAACCTTGAGGTCTCGTGGGCGACATCATCGTCAAAAGCCTCTCTGAAGGAGACCACGTTCGAGACCTCGAGAGACTTTACGCCAACGGCGAGCACAAGATCAAACTCAACCTCGAGTGCGTGTTAGAGTGCAGCGTCGGGAAAAGTGCTCGGCTACATGATCGGGGCTCGGGGTTTGGCGAACCGAAAAGATCGAGGCGATCGAAGATGGCACTAACCTCGGTCAAGCAAGTGCGAGCCTCACGGTGCATGGCGCCCTCGGCGAGTTTATCTCGGCTTCGGCAAAACGCGGGCTCCGTTCTTTAGTCTTTGCGGAGCGAGGCTTTGAGTGGACCTCGGGCGCCAGCGGTCTTCGGCGCCACTGAGGTATGTTGTCACCCCCACCTTCGACCCCTCGGCCCGTGGCTGTTTGCTCTACCTTGCCACTACCGGGCCGTCGGTATGATCCAGTGGTAGGCCTTGGTCGGCGACACCCAATCTACTCGTCGGCGAGTCTGCCGGCCCAAAGGCGCTACCGCGCTGTCTGGCTTCTTGTATGCTCTTCTCATGGCCTCGCGCAAGCTTCACCGTACTTCGAGGCGCTTTCGGTGGTTGTCGACAACACCGCTCGGGGACATCTTCGGAATCAAAGGGGCGGACGGATGCATCAAGTGGGCTATGGGCTGGCGGCGTCCGGCGTCGAGGTAGTGGTGCGAATGGCCATCAAATCCTGGCCTTCGCTGACTTCGTGGTCGGCGAGCGAGGCAGCCACACGAAAGGCCGGAAGAAAAAATACTGGACCATGTTCTTGACGGCTCAAGGTCCTTCAAGCGCTCGAGTGGAATCCTCATCCTTACCCGTAGCGGCAACCACGAGGTATGTTATTCGTTTGGGTTTCAGCGACCAACAATGTGGCAGATCTGAAGCCCTCTTGGCGAATTACTGCGGGCTTACAAGGCATTAGGCGTTCAAAAATTTGTCGTCAGAGGCGACTCTCAGCTCGTCGTCAACCCGATACAACAAGAATACCGATGCGAAAGACTTCGATGTCAAAATACCTAGGTGAGTCTTAAGATAGAAAAATGGTTCGAACACGGAGCTCGAGCACATCGGGAAGGACAATTCGGTAGCGGACCTCCTCTCCAAGCTCGGTTCTTAGGCAACAGGGCTCACTTGCGTCATCACAGGAGACATTAAGCGGCCTCGATCTCCGACCAAGAGGTCCTACTACGCCTGGTGGAAGGTACCCCTTCATAGGTGAACCCATCCATAATTTCCTGCCACACAGGCGACCTCTGCCGACTTTCTTTGAGAAGCGGGATCAAGCGCGAGGCGAGTTTATGCAGCGCTTCGTCGGCAGAGGGCACTCTGGCGGAATGTCTCTGGCATTCTCACCGATCGTCTCTGGAGGAGGTAAATGCACGTTAAATGACATCCATTCGGGCCTCTGCGGAGCACACTCTTCGTATAGGATGATGGTCGGCAAAGCTTTCGCGCAGGCTATTCTTGGCCTTGGTAACCGGGATGCGGGACATCGTTCGTGCTTGCCGAGCATGCAGTTCCGCCTTGAAGTCACATCAACCCCCACTGCGCTCTAGACCATCCGCTTCTTTGGCCCTTCTCGGCGTGGGGGCTTGACATCCTCGGCCCTTTTCCCCAAGCAACAGCGAGGGAAGGGTTCTGTTAAATCACCATTGATACCTTCACCAAGTGGATAGAAGCCGAGAGCAGGTCTCTGAACCATAGCGACTCGGCGGCGGTTCATTTTTCCGCTTGTTACGTGGTCACGGTATGGGGTTAAGTGCAAAATTATCGCGACAGCGGTACAGGTTTACGGTGAGTTGTTCGAGGAGTTTTCGCGAGGACTCGGCACTAAATATGCTTAACCGGTGGCTCACCCCGAACAGCGGACGGCGGAACTTTATGCCAGCGTGAACCGTCGTCCGGCGTCAAGCCCGAAGTTGAAGATGAGCTCGAGCGATTTAGCCAAGACTGGGTGGGCCGAACTCCCCACCGTCGTATGGTTTATTAAGTACCCACGGCAAGTCGAGCCACCAGGGATCCACCTTTCCGGCTAATTATGCGGTCGCGAAAGCCGTCCTACCACCGAAGTCACGTTGGGCTCTGCTGGGAATTGACTTGTGCGACGGGTCGACTTGAGCATGGCGGTCTCGACCTCGCCCTAGCGAGAGAAGTGAATGCCGTGCGCTTGCTCGATCAGCGCACTCGTGGAAGCTCTTAGCGAGACATGCGTCTCGTCAGTGCGACCTAGGAAGCTCCTTGTTGGGGACTTAGCCACGAGGCGGATTCAGTCTTGTCCGAGACCAACAAGTTATCCCGGTGGGGAGGGCCCTATAGAGTTGTTTCAGCAGAATCGCCGCGAGGGCTTCTGAAGCTAGTGATGCCCGATGGCGAAGAGCTCTCTGGCTAAGTGGAACATAGATCAACCGAAAGTTTTATGTATAACCTCTTTACCTGCATTTCAATGAAGGCTACTGCCGTTCTTTTTCTCTCTTGTTTATGAATATCATTATTGGCTTTGCTCGAAGCTTTAAAAGCCACGACAACCGTCTGTACCTTACTCCCTCTTGGTCTTAACATCGCGGGACCCACGCTCGCTTCGTAGTGGTCGGGGCTAATAAGTAAGCCGACATATATCCAGCTCTCCGCTTTTCGAGCTCGGCAGTAAGTCGCGAAGTCATAGATTGTAGAGGCGATACAGGCTCGAGTCATAGTGCGAAGTTGGTTGATGAGTCTCACCTTGAGTCATATTCTCAACGGCCTTTCTTCGGCTCTGCAGAGTCACGATCGTTTACCGCGCTCGGTCTGCAAGGCGGCGTTGCTGGCCTTGGATAACAGTACGGATAAGGTGGATAACGATCGTCGGCGACCTAAACATGGCCTAAAGCGAAGGAGCAGCGCTTACCCCTGGATTCTGACTTAGGGCTCAAAAGCAGCGGAATTGGTAAAAAACAAATCACGGTTCCATTATATTCAATTATTTCAAGTCTTTTCTGAATCGGCCATCTCCGGGCAAGTTTTTCTTGCTCGAGTTAAATATCTTGGCCCTCAAGGTGTAAGCTTCGCCCGATCTTTGGAGGCTTCCTCGGCGGTATGAGCAGCGGCCGTTCCTCTTCCGTAGGGCAGGCGCCCTCGCCGCCTTCTTTGGCGTGTTCGCGCTTCTCCTCAAGCTCGAGGACCTTGGCCTCCAGCTCGGGGGATGCCTTTCTCGGGGACGCCCGCTCTCAGCCGGCCTTCTCCAGTCACCTCTACCTTGGCGCTTTCGGTCTCGGCGCCTTGCTCGAGCGCTCAAGTTCTCCCTCGAGCTCCTGGATCCTGGTCCCGGCTCGAGGGTGCGTATCATGGTACCGCTGCCTTTCGCCAGCAGCCTTCTCGGTAACCGATCTGGCGCTGGCTTCAAGGCCACAGTGCGACCGTAGCGTTCTCTCCACCGGCCTTGAAGCCGTGCTCACGCATCGATGGCCACGGCACTTTCGATCTCGGGCCGCGTGGGCTACCTCCTGAGCCTTCATCGCCAGGCGGAGGTCGTCGAGCTCTTTGTCCTTGCGCTCAAGCTCGGCCTGGTCGACCTCGATCTTGTCGATGAGCTTGGAGCGCTCTACCTCCCGCATCTCCACTGCGTTCAGGAGGCCCCTCGGCACGTCAGCGTGCTCTTCGAGGCCTCGCAGCCCTAGGGAGACGTGGTCGACCACCTTCAAGACAAAAAGGGCAGCCCGAGGTGAGAACAAGGTAACACAAAACCAGAACAATTATAAGATACACTTGGCAGGTACCTACCGTCACGAGAGCGGTTTCGGCGCATGCGCGGGTGTACTCCTCGTTGTCATCAATGCGTGTGTGAGAGATCTCCTCTGCGGAGTTTGGCGCCCGAGCCGAGACCCTCGGCCGTCGCCCGGCGCTCAGGCCGGCGCCCGGCCCTGGCGTCGGTGGCTGCCTCAGAACTGCCGCCCGCCTGGGAGGCTCAACTCGGCTGACAGGGCGGATGGGCCGTCGACCTTGTAGGTCAGGCGGCAAGGTCGGGATCTGCTCACCTCCCGGAGGTGGAGAATGCAGCGAGGCGGATCTTCCGAGCCCTCCCGGCAAGATCGGCCTCAGGTGGCTGGGGCACCGCCAGTCTCAGCCCGGCGTGGCCTCGATCGCGCAGAACACAGGCGCCATGAGTAGCCGCCGATGGCGAGCGCGGTCTTGGCCTTTCGGATCCCGTGGTACGCGCGCGAAGCGACTTCGGTGGCGGCGCAAGGGCTCCGGGACTCCTCCTCCGCGGCCACTTCGGGGGTGACATCGGCAATGGCGATGTCGGGCTCGCCGGTGTTGTAGTCATCGCTGGTCGAGGGGTGGAACTCCTCGACCGAATCGTCGAGCCCTAGTCGAACTCAAGGATCGGGTCCGGCACGAAACTCGGAGGATTCTGGCGGCCGAGCTCGAGCGTAGCGATTGCCGCACGCGTAATGCGTCCGTCTCCTCCTCGATTTCGTACTACGCCACAGACATGACCATCGTCGAGTCACGGTCAAGTCTCGGCGTCGTGCTGCTCGGGGCTGCGATCAACAACGGTAGCTAAGCTAAAAAAACACAAAAGGCGGAAGCGAGTCGGAGATGAAAAAACTTCGTGGATCGCCCTTACGCCTCGTCGAGGCGGTCTGCGAGTCTTGTTGCCTCGACCTCGGAGGGCACTCGTTCTGTAAAGCCCATTCCGGGCCCTCGGACGCCCGTATTCCAGCGATGTCTGCGGCAGCAACCGGGGCAAGGCACGGCACCACTGGCGGTGGGGGCGAGGAACTGCGGTGATGGCGCTCTAACTTTCTTGCGAAAGGGAAAACATGTCGGGAGCGACTAAAGACCGGCGTGGACTCGGGGCTCGACAAAGAATCCTACCGTTACTTACGGTCCCCGCTCGGCGTGAGGTTTCTTCGCCCCCGCGGTCGCGCTCACGGAGGAAGGCCTCTTCTTCCCCTTCTTGCTCTTGCCCATCCCGACAATGGGAACATCCGCTGGCCGTGTCGGCGGCTCTTGGTAGTCTGCGTGCGGGAGGTGTCATTCACAGACCCGCGAGGTCGCTTTCGGTCGATCCGTTGGTGGGATGGCTTACCTCGACCTTCTTGGCGGACATGTTCTTTAACGCAGTAGTCGTCCATGGAATAATTGTGCGCCGATTTCCCAAACATCTCGTTCATCTGGCGGCCACCCAAGATTCGCCATTGTTGCAAAAGGAACCATTCTTAGAGCGTGATGATGGGACCCGAGCAAAAAAAAGCGAGGCGTGCAGGGCGATACCCTCGCGGAGTCGGTCGTCGCGCCCTGGATCTCGTAGAGCGGGTGCTCCGCATCGGCGAGGAACACCGGTTCAGTCGAAGAGTCGTGCATCGCCCAGTGAGGCTTGGCGCTCGGCGAAGGTGGATAAGCGGCAATGGCTATAGCTTAAGTCGGCCTCGGGGTCGTCATGTGTGAGGGTCTCTTTCTTCCCATCAGGGGCTTCCCCTCGTGGGGCCAGATGTGCGAGCTCCCTTTCTTGAGTAGAACCACTTAGCTCGGACCATGGCCCCGGGGAGTCTGAGCTTGGATTTTGAGGAAAGACCACTTGAGCCTGTCCATTGGCCAGTAGATGCACCCGACCACTGGGTCCTTCGGGCGGAAGAAATGAAACACCAAGAAAAGCGAGGGTTGGGAAGGATTCGGGAACCCCTCGCCTGAGATGGGAAAAGATGGCAAAGTGAGGATTGAGTTTGGCACGAGGTTTATGAGCTCTATCTAAGTGGTGGTGAGGACCCGCGGAGAATTCGCTCTCCGGGGTCAGGCGAATAGGGCATAATGCTCGGTCTGAGCGATCTCGTCGAATCCACAGGGCATGGCTCGGTCTCGTTGCGGCGGCCGCCATGTGAATGGATCGAGCAGCCCGGTCTCGAGCTCCTTCATCCTTGCGGGTGCGGCGTGCTCCTCCCAAAGCAGCCATGGCGATCAGCGGCGATTTGATTAGGGGAGAGTTTTCGCTTAGGCTCGGAGGTTTTGGGAAGTCGAAGAAGCGTCGGGAGGACTCTTCAGCGAGCCCCGTGGTCTCCGGTTTATAAGCCGCGCCCGACACCAAGTCGGACCGTGGCGCTTGAAGGGCGTCTTGTACCCGATTTGACAAAAGCACAATTAAGGCAGGCGGCGGTTTCGAAGACAAGCCGGTGTAGCCAACCGTTCACATCCGTGTCGAGGTTTGAGGAGATCAAGAGGCGCCCAGGTGTCGCTCATCCGCGACTGGCGTTCGCTTCCGCCGACCTCGACCTCGGTGAATTCAGAGCCGGTCCGGCTATGGAGCCTCAAAAGTCGACCGCGCTCGGCCCACGACCTTAAGCCTCGGGGCGGCTAACGAGGTAGGCATCCTTTGGCCCGAGTGCGGTCACGATCAGCGGATCCCCGAGCAGGCGGTCTCCGACCACCACAGAGTCTTGTGGGCGCCCTCGACCTAAGCGCGCTAGCAAAACGGCCCGCTTCGACCTCGATTCGGCGGGCTCTGTCGAGCGTCGTCGTCCGCCCTTAGTTCGGATCAAACATTTGACGCCGGTTGCTCAAGGAAGCGAATTGGAGTAGGGCAAGCGAAAGGCGTCTTCGAAGTCAGGCGATACGCCCCCTCGGCGTGCATGAAGGCCACTTCGGGAATCTCTCCCGTCCGTTGCGTGCGGAGGAGGTATAAAGGACAAGGAAGCGCAGTCTTTCAAGGACACGAAGACAACGAACTCACCATACACACAAGAGCTTGAGCATTAGTCATAGCCATTGTTGAGCTTAAGCTGTAAACACTTACTGTACTCAAACAATAGTGAAGAACACGCCGCAAAAGCGGCGGAAATAGAGCTATTACCCTGGGGGGCTCGAACGATATAAATCCTTGTCTACGTGCTCGTTGCCGCCTAGCCTCGACCTTAGGCGATTCTTGTTTCTTCCCTCGTTTGAGCGAGCTCGATCGGGTCCACGATCATAAACCCCGTCTCATTTCTGGGTTGGCAGATCGATGCCGTAAGACACCAGAGTTCAAATCACGAGCGTGCTGTCGATTTGACCCTACAATCGATAAGGGAAGAATTTGTGAAATTCAGTCTAAGCCGATCCTTTAGAGATGAATCGGCTAAAGTAGGGATCGACCAAAGGCGATCAAAAGGGTAAGCAGTTAACCGTCGAGGCTAATATGAAAGGTAAAAGGTAGATCGATTACGAAAGGCGTCGCAACAAGGCGAAATAAATCAAACTGAGGAAATCGAGGAAATCGATCAAACAATCGGCGTCGCAACTTTATTTGATCGATGTCGACTTACAAAAAGAGAATTACAAGGCTAAAAACTACAGGAAACGAACAAACTGGAAGACATGATTTGCTGTGTGTTTCTTCAAGCAGCCCTGGCGCGTCTTATATACCCGTCAGGCGATCAGAGTCCTGTTCGGTTACGCTAATTTAATCCGAATCAGCTATAGTTTCTTTATTGGACTCTTGTTTCCAAAACACCCGCCGTACATTATCCAAACTTCTTGAAGATGCTTCGCGTACTATCCAAACTCGTGCGATTCTGCCGATTTTCCTCATGATTTCCAAAATCTGGTGCAAACAATTATTTTTAAAAAACTTCATAATGGAGCAGCAAGAAACATTTCCCTACTACTTGAAAATATTTGGCGCCGACTGGTGGGCCACGCACTTCCCAAATATCCCGAAATGCACCCTGCGAACCTATCTATCTATATATTGGCGATCGTTGGATGCTAACGATCGAGGTCACGGGCTCACGGCCTCAGGCGAATAATGGCGCCGAGGAAGCCGCAAGCTACCGGACCAGACGTCGACATCTGTTACAGGAGTTCGTACGTGCCAATTCAGTCCGTACGTACGTCTCCGACAAGACAGCGCTCACCGAGACGCACATCAAAGATTTTTTTAAATAATATTTTTTAATAAAAATTACCTGAGTGATATGCCGACTTAAAAAATTATTGATATACACCTGTGTTGCTATTCTTTTATGCCGAATTAAAAAATTGCAGATATATACCTGTGTCGCCATTATTTCTATAATTTTTTTTACAAAAATATTATTAAAAAAATAATTCTGCACATCATGCAGATGCATTGTATGTACATACTCAGTTTACTCGGGGCTCGTGCAACAAGTCATACCTTTTGCACAGGCCATGTTCTCATGTCGTAGCCGCATGTGCTTTATTTGGAATGCAACCTAGTGCATACCTATCTGAATATTTTACGAAGGAAAGGGTGATGGCAACTTGGAGCGAAGAGCTTTATGGCTATGGGGTTGTGGGTTATTTCACCACAACTCCTAGTGTTGATGAAAGGTTCTGGGTCCCGATCTTGATGCGAGAAGAGGAAAGTAGGGCGTCGAAAAACAAAGTATAAGAAATGACATGGATGAGTCGGCGGCAAAGCAGCGTGAAGAAATGCTCATTGTGCAACCAACGAGGATATACATTCAAGAGCGCCAAGCACAAAAGCGAAGAAGGCGAAGGAGGAGATGGTCACCCAGGCTAACATGCAGCGCCATCACACCGAATGACAAGCGGTTTGCGTTATCATATGTCATATATCAAATTTATATTTCATCGATGTAACGTGTGTTGTATGAACTCTGTTTGTACCTAAGCATTGCGAGTGTTGTGTCTCGATAAATTGTTGCAAGCTGTTTGAGGATATTTTGTAATGAACTTCTCGTTTTTATGTGCGTATTTGTTTCAATATGTTGTTGTGATGCTTGTGCGATTTATGGACTCTTTTGTTTACATATGTGTTTGGTTCTAACTTCTTTTTTGTAAATTGCAGCTATGGCTCACAGCGAGGAGATGATGAGTGGCCGTTGAAGTTGTTGGACCCGTCGTCGGCCGTAGTCACGTCCCTTTCCGCCCTTTGTTGTCCCGGAGGAGGAGGGGACCTCTGCGGTGGGCATCCTTGACCTAGGCAGTATGGCGCGATCTGGGCGATCGATCCGCGTTAGGTCCCCGGTAACATATTAGTATTTAAATTTGTAAACATGTTTGTTCTAGCGGCATGACTAGTGCACTGCGATATTAATGACATGTCTTTGTTTCTTAGGCTTGGCCGGAGGTTCTTGCCCCTCGGCGGATGGTAGAGCTCTGGGGCCGCCGTTCCGTCTGACCGATCGCTAATCACGCTCTGGTGGATCGGTGGAGGCAGGAGCCACACCTTCCATCTCCCTGTCGGGAGATGACAATCACTGCGGGATGTCTCCTACCTCCTCGGCCTCGATCACCGGTCTTGGTGTGGTGCCCAGGGGCGTCCACGAGGCCCAGCGCCGCCCATTCTTGCCTGAGTCCATGGTGTGCTACCACCTCACGTGTCTGAGGACCTTGAGCACTACCTGCGGACTAACCTTGGTGGCTTGGGCAGTTTGTGATGCGTCGGTAGCATTTAAAACTAAATTGTGTGCGTCTTGCTTAAAATAACAAGTGAGCTTTATTTTACAATGTGAGCGGTCGTCGAGCCAATGACCAGAGCCTCAACCGCCACTGGAAGCGTACTGCTTTGGCTCTTGGTGGTGCATGTTCACGGCGTCCCATGGGGATAGCGTGGATAGGCACTGGTGCGGTCGCGAGAGATCGCGGACGCACCCCTTAACGCCGTGCCACGATCTTGAGGATCGGTTGTCTTTGTCGCCACCTACCGTGCACCTGCGTCGGGTGTGCCGCAGACCGCCGACTCTTAGCGACCTTCGGAGGATGTCCTTCTGCTGTACAAGCTGTGGGCATCTGAAGGTTCGGTCAGGCGGCCCCGGATCGACTGCGGCACATGTCGGCCGCATAGCGGTAAGCGGCGTCGGCGGTCCGACCATAGGCACCATCTGGTGCCGCGGCGAAGGTAAGATATTGCAACCGTGATTTTTGTACTTTTTGTTTAACTTTTATGAGTACTAACGGTTCGTTCTATCATGACTCTGACCTACTGGCGCTGCACCGCAGTGTCTTGGGTAGCCTACCGCATTTAAATCCCTGCGTTCGACCACCTCACCAGAGGACCACGTCTGTTGGGCGCGATCGCGAACGGCGGAGTCGAGCTCGTGTGACGGTGCTTTATCCACCCTTTGCACACAGGGCAGCGGACTCTTGGTTCACCCGTCGGTTCCTCGTGTTCGGCGTCCGCGTCGAGGCTATCTTTGTCCATCGTGTGATGAGCAGCGGTTTGGCCTCGATAGGTGTTTCGGTGCGGCGGCCGTGCAATCCCACCGTAGCCCGCAGCGTAAGTTCCTGTGTCGATGTTTTCATAATTATTCGTGTAATGCCATCTAATGACGCTATATTTATTTATTACCCTGAGGCGAGTAGGAAGGGCGCACGGACCACACAACGTCATCGTATGGTGCCTTGGTTTGAGGTGGGGAGGAGCCCTCGAGGGCGTCTGGCAGAAATTTGTCCGTCGACCAGCGGATGTACCGCGCCGCGTACCACAGTGGTACACTCCCGGACTTCGCTGCGTTTGAGTGCGTGTCGACCCGATCCTCCTACACGTTCGAGTGGCGGAACCGTACCCGCCCATATGGACTCGGCGGCGCGCACACTTTGATGCGTTCGTCATACATTCGATATAATCTTAATGATTACGTAATTCATTTGCTAACTAATTCATAATTTACTTGTCGGGGTGATGTCGTGCTCCATCACCATAGCGAGTTCGGGGCTTATATACTCGGTGACCACGGGTCGAGGTGGCGAGGCGAGAGGTCACCTCTTACATCGGAGGTTTGGATGCCTCGAGGCGCGCCCTCGAGTTGTCCGGATCGCGTCCCTACCGCCGGCTCGAGGCGTGCCGCTTAAGCGAGCGAGGTGTAGCAGTACATCTTCATACGCTACCGTCCTTGGAGCTGCGAGAGAACACAGCGTGGTGAAATCTTGAAATCTGCTTTGATCACATGTTACAATCGTGTATTACAATGCTCTAAACAATTCTTCATTTTACTCTGAGCCCTGAGCCTGCAGTTTTTGTGCCTTGCACTTGGTCTGGCGACTACGAGGACGAGTGTTGACCAGACCGGTGGACTCGAGGACCTGTGGCGAGGTTCCTCGTCCCGGATGAGTGGGTCATCCTGTGTCTGAGCGCCACCAAGCCTTGACCTACTCGGTAGATCTGCGAGCGCCTCGGCTAGGCATGAGAGTCCACCGCAAGCCCAGGTTGGCGTACTCATGAGGCTAGGTTCGGAGGAGGAGGCCTCCCTAGAAGCGAGGCCGATAGTAGTTTCTTTTGATTTTTATTATTGGTAGCATATTATGTACTTAGTCAATCATTTGAAATATGTTGCACGAACAATTGCATTCGCTTTTTTTGTAATTTAAATCTTATGTCCTTAGTTAATCCTTTCATCAGCTAGTAGCTTTGTCACACACCTATTAGCTTTATCAGACTGAAACGACAACACTCTGCACCACGCTTCTCGGGATGAGACGACAACACGCTGCACCCACTTTTGGTGAAAGACAACACGCAATGCATCCGCTTTTCGATGAAAGCGACAACCGCGGTTTCGTGGTGCGCGAGTGCCTTTTCCAATTTTTTAACTTTGTGCGGGGCATGCCGGCAGTCGCATATAGATAAGTGGTAGCCCATGTTGCGTAGAGCACTCATGATTTTTCCATAATTTTGGGCGTTATCCGGTGGGCCCGTGAGGCTCTGAAAACCCCTTAGTGGCCACACGATTTTAGCGGTTTAAGTGATCGCGAGTGCCTTTTCACATTTAGCAACTTCGTGCGAGGCAATGCCTTGGTCGCCTGTAGATAAGTGGTAGCCCACGTTGCATAGATCGCTCGTGATTTTTTTGTAATTTTGGGCGTGCACGTTGGGCTCATGAGGCTCGAAAAACCCTAAGTGGCCACGATTTTTCAGCGGTTCGTGGTCATGAGTGCCTTTTTCGATTTTGGCAACTTCATGCCGGGGCAATGCCCGGCTAGATCGCCCTTTCATAAGTGATGCCCACGTTGCGTAGATCACTCATGATTTTTTTCGTAATTTTTAGGCAGTATCCGGTGGGCTCCGCGAGGCTACGAAAACCCCTAAGTGGCCACGCTTTCTCAGATCAGAAGTTACAATGGAAAATAAAGTGGAGAACACTTTTCATTAAGACATAAAACTAGGATGCGAAAATAATGGTTACAACTTAATGTCTACTGAGTGCATCGAGGCCACTTCCCCTTCTCCCATGCCTCCGGTGGGGCTTCTGCAGCCTGACGTGCCCTCTCTCGTTTCCTCTCTCTCTCAGCCTCCTTCTCCTCCGCTTCCTTCTGATGTGCCTCCTCGCGTGCCACATCACACTCCGCTTGAAGCTGCTCCCTGAAGTCCGCTTGCCGATTGGCTTCATCAAGTAGCCTTTGGTGCTCATTGTTGATCTCCTCGTCATACCACTTCTCAAATTCACACAGTGGCGGAGGCGACTGCATGAAACATAAATTAGCAATGTTTCATTCACAAATATTATTACACAAATATGATTCTTACCCGCTGGTGAATCTTCAGGGCCTTCTCCGGCGGGTCGAACTCGTAGTTGCGGCACATCCAATACCTCATCTTCCAAGTCAGAATTTCCCAAGAATAGACAAGCCTGCAAGGATCTCCGTACAGGCACATCGGTGGGACAACTCCGAGAGGCACGAAGAGGTCCTTATACGCCATGTTGCGCGGCAACTCCGGAGCACCTCCCGCTTCTTTTGCCTTCCCCTTTCCCTTTCCACTCGCACGCCTAGGCATTTATTCTCTCTTCTTTTCTTCCTTCCTTTATCCCTTCGCTTCTTTGGCTGGATGGATGACTGAAGAATTCGATTGAACACAGTGCTGGAGTAGTGCTTAAATAGAGGGAAAAGGAATTATCGCCGTATGGTTGGGCGACAGCGGTGCGTGTCGCCCAACCATCCATCGATTTATTTCTTTCGCCATTTCATCGGGCGAAAGGATCTTGTCGCCATTTCATCGGGCGACAGGCTTCGGTCGCCATTTCATCAGGCGATAGGAGGCTGCGGGGATGACGTGGCCTCCTGTCGCCCGTGCATTTTTCTATTTAGGCCCTTGCTGCTTGGATTGAATGAGGTATATTCGAAGATTTTTTCAGTGGTATATTTTTGAAATTTCGAATAAAAAATGTATTATTAAAAAAAAATCCTCCATTATGGCTATTGTTATTGAGCTTTTCCTTGAAAAACAGCTAATGTAATTAAACTTACCTTGCAGGATTTATCATAGATATGTTTGTCTTATAGGTTAAGTATATACATTGTCCAAATTTTTAGTCTGCTCATCCAGCTGCTTGCAATTGTTTCTTTAAATTTTATGTTAGTCTGCCCAAAACGGCTAGCGGGGTTTTAACTAGTTTTGCAATATTTTTTATTTAAAAATTATTTAAAATTTTAGGTTGATAAATTTAATTTTAGGTTAAATATCTTTAAAAGATAATATTTTTAAAATGACAATATTTCATCACATATTTTTTCTATAGAAATTGTTATTTTAAGACTGCTATATTTTTAAAATGACTTTATTTCATTACATGTTTTTAAAAAGACTATATTTCATTACATATTTTTCTATAAAATGATTATTTGCTCCGATATTCATACTCGACAAGTTTTTGCAACCTACTAAAAGAATTGGTCAATCAAAATCTAGATTCAAAATGCTTCATCGATCGATGGAACCAAAACCTAAATATTAGCTAGATCCACACTTTCAATTCGAGCTACATCATAATCCAAGCAAAATCTAAACTTATACAACAAGTTTTTGCAACTTACAAAAAGAATTAGTCGATCAGAGTCTAGATTCAAAATTCTTCATTGATCGCTGGAACCAAAACTGAAATTTGAGCAAGATCCACATCTTCAATGCGAGCTACATTATAATCCAAACAAATTCCAAGTTTACACAACAAGTTTTTGCAACCTACTTGAAAAAATCGAGCTAGATCTCGACATTCATAATCTTTCATCGATCATGGAAAAAAGATCAAATTTTCTTCATATTTCAAGAAAAGAAGAGACTCCATTTAACACCAAATGTAGTGAGGAATGATGTTACTAACCTTAGTTACCTTGGCTTCGAGTAAAATGACTAAAATTTTGAAATTTGGACAGCATCTCCCCTCCCTTGAAGCTCTTGGCCAAAGCTCCATTGTTCTTGTTGCGCACTGAACTGTGTTCTTGGTCGGGCAGAGAGCAGGAGGACAAAGGAGTTTAAATTGAAACCTAGTAGCGGTTGGAGGCACCGACCGATACTGATGATCTAACAACAGTATCGGTTCGTGTCATGAACTGGCACTAATGTGCCCCTGCTAATTAGTACCGGTTCATGGAATGAACCGGTACTGATGTTAGATCATCAGTACCGGTCGATGCCTTGAACTAGTACTGAGCTCCCCCGCAGCTCTGTAGCCGTTGAACCGGGACTGTAGTAACTATCAGTTCCGGTTCGTGCCCAATCGGTACTAATGGGCCGGTATCAAAGGCCAGTTCTGTAGTAGTGTGGTCATGGCAAAGTCGGACGTGGGATAGCACATTGTGAGCTGGGCGTGGTGTTAAGTGTCGGGCGCCAGAAGCCCATGTTTGCATGTAACTTTCTTAGCTAAATAAAAGACGAAAGAAGAAATGTTAGAGATTATTTTGATAAGCGTTGGTTAAGAGATAATATTTAGTTTTTAGTTTTAGAAGGTTCAAACTCTGCAAGTTTGGATTATATCTATTAAGATTAGAAATTCAGATTGCTATCCAAGTTAGTATTTAATCTCTAGTATAAATAGCAATGAAAGATCAAAAAAGGCAGAGCAGTTGCGTAGACCTATAAAAAAATTCCTGGTAGTTCCAACAATTGGTATTAAAGTCTAGGGTTTTAGATCAAGCCGCTACCCCCGAGTAAACTGACCATGTGCATACAATGCATCTGCATGATGTGCGGAATTATGTTTTAATAATGTTTTTTATAAACATTTACAGAAATAATGGCGACACGGGTGTATATCTGTAATTTTTTAATTCGGCATAAAAGAATGGCAACATAGGTGTATATCAATAATTTTTTAAGTCGGCGTATCACTCAAAAAATCTTTGATGTGCGTCCCGGTGAGCGCTGTCTTGTCGGGAGACGTACGTACGGACTGAATTGGCACGTACGAACTCCTGTAACAGATGTCGACGTCTGGTCCGGTAGCTCGCGGCTTCCTCGGCGCCATTATTCGCCTGAGGACGCTCGCAGGGTGCATTTCGGGATAATTCTTTCTTGCTGCTCCACGTTCGGCTATTGTTATTGAGCTTTTCCTTGAAGAACGGCTAATGTAATTAAACTTGCTTTGCGGGATTTATCATAGATGTGTTTGTCTTATAGGTTAGTATACATTGCCAAATTTTCAGTCTGCTCATCCAGCTGCTTGCAGGGTTTTAACTAGTTTTGCAATATTTCTCTTGAAGTATTGTTAGCGAGCTGGTGCCCATGGCTGGTTTTAAACAGGGGGCGGTACACCTGTTGCCCTAAAAATCTGAGAAACGCTATGTGAGACCCCGTTCCAAGGAACAGGAATCTCCATGTGTATACAGTACTAGTCCCTGAATCAGTAGCTAGCACACACATGTTTACAACATTGATACCATAACCAAACATGATATTTATAACCTGCTCAAGATTAATTATATAGAGTATCTTACAGCACATAAGATAAATACAGAGTAGCAGAAAAACAACAGCTGGAAGAACCAAATCCCAAGTGGATTGCCCAAACCACCCGCAGGCTTCTGACTGGGATAATCCTAGAAGAAGTCGTCATCAAAATCCCATCGTCCTGCATGAAAGTACGCGTCGTCTGGCAAGATTGAATCCTCATTCTCTGAGACAGTGTAGATAGCAAGATTGAGTATATTGGTACTCAGCAGACTTGGTAGTGGTTGACAAATGCAAATAAGTAATTATGCAGGCTTAAACAATAGCAGGCTCTAGGTTATTTTGCAGTTGCTCAAAGAAAGTAAATCATAAGCTAGACATTAGATTGCAAATCGAATTTATGAAATTGCTAAGTAACAGTATAAATTTCTATGAAGGTAAATATAATTCACAACCAGTCTACCTGACTGAACAACCATACGTGTCGATTCTTTTGGACATAAAACAGGTTGCTAAACTTGGTTTCAAAACCAAAACCATCTTTTCAGAAAATACTAAAATCTAGCATTGGAATGACTTCACCAAGTGCCCATGACCACGCGCGCGGCTAATCAATTAGATTTTATACTGTGCAGAGGTGTACAGCTTTACTCACAAGGAATGATCAACCTTTTTGTGATGCCATTTTGACACACGCCTCAATAGGTGTGCTTGGCAAGGCGATCATACATAGCCGTTAAATTACCTAGACTTGACTTTAATCCAGACCGGGACGTTAACCCCCGCCGTAGAGACAGAAACACACACCCAAGTCATGGATCCACTTTTATTACATCCAACACAATGTTTCTGAACACGGCAGGACGTACACCGTTGCACCGGCCAAGCATTTACCCACACGAACTGTATGGAAGCCCCTCACAAGCAATCCAGAACGGAGTGCTTCTGCTAGCTCCCACCTACCAAAGAGCAAAGCCATGTCTAAATAACTTAATAAGCTAAGGCTACCCCATAAATTGCCCTCGTGGTTGCACGAAAATCTTTGATCAATAGAGTCCCATTGCTCGGTCCTTAAACTGACACGGACGCTACACTATGTGTAGTTCCTTTTTGCACACCCGGCTATTACCAATAATCGCCCACTACAAAATGACCCCCCCTTTAGCAATACATATATGCGTTGTTAATAGTCCATATAAGCGTTGCTAGGGTCTATACCAACGCATAATTATGCGTTGCCTATGCTGCCGTTGCTAGGGGCTATTGCAACGCTTATATATGCGTTGGAAAACCCTACTAATAACCATTGCTAAATTGCAACGGATATTTATAGACTCTGACAACGCTTACATGTGTTTGTGTCGCCCATGGGCAGCTTACCTCTAATGCTTGTTGCAACATTTAGATTCAATTGTGGCAACACTTATATGCGTTGCAAGAAATTAACCATTGGAAAAAATAATAATTAATATTTATTTGGAGCCAAATAAATATATACAGGATCTTAAATGCGCATTTGAAACTTTTCGGATCATCCAAGGTACACACATAGGAAATAAGCACAAATCAGTCTATATTAAAACAAATATTCACATTATAGAGTAGCATCCACAAATTAATTCATCACATAATCTGTGTTCAAACATTTTTGCTATGATAGCAAGATATATACAAAGGAATCCTCTTAAATCGAAGTCATGACAGATCTTGATCCAAAGAAAATGAGAAGCAAAGCACTAATTTCAATGGAAGCCCTCACATCCTCAATTAGTCATGCTGCTGGTCCCAAACTGAAAACAAAATAGAAAAAAATATTCAGGGCAAGTCAATCGAAATCAACATTAATTATTTTCGAGGTATTATATTCAAACTGAGAGGAAGTGTAAAAGGAAATTGTCTCATTTGCAAGGTAAAGATAGAGCATTTGGAGCTAGTGTTGCTGGTGGAATAGCTCTAAGTGGTCGGAATGACTGATAATTGAAATCAGTAACACGTAACACACAGGGAATGATCATTGCAATTATGCAATATATGACCATATGAATATACAAAGAAGCAAACCTGAGCAGCATCTGATATCAATAGCAATAGAAGATCACTGCTTGAGACAGTCTCCCATATATCTCCCAAGGTCCCATTCTCTTCAGTGAATCCAGCTGCATGCGCTTCTTGGAAAGATTTAGAACCCTTTCGAAGACCAATCTGAAATAAGAAAGGCAGGATGTTAAGAGTCAGAGAGTACTGCTTTTCTACTAAGAGACCTGTCGAAAAAAGACAAACAAATACACATTATCAAGGGGGAAAGACCAAATGTACCAGACCATGAAAACAAAAATGACCATCGAGATTCAATAGATAATACTCTCCCAACTAATGTCTGTCACACAAGGTTTCACTCCACCGGTTCAACAGTTGACTAATTTGGAGTTCAAACTTGATTGAAAACTCTGAGGCATTTCTTTTTAATATAACTGCTTTACACGGTACAAGAGTATCCTTGCTACAGATATACAGCTTATTCCAACAAGAGATGACGGAAGCAATAAGTTATAAGTTATATATCATGGCAGCGAGCAAGGAGACAATCCAAAAATTATAAAGTAAAAGGGTGAAATTTAAAAGGAAGAAAAAGAGTTAAAAGTTACTGATGCACTGGTTTAGTTTTTAAATGTATGGTACTCAACGCAAAGGAAGTACAGAAACCTTGTTGTACATATATTCTATTTTAGTTTTAAGAAAAGAGCAAGAAGACAGACCACAAGGAGCTCAGGCAACAATAGCAAGCACTCTTTTAGACACTTCTGGAGGAAGAAATCATGGATCTGGTTGACCTGCAAGCATCATTAACAACAACTGTAATGTACTATGCTCTTAGCAGCGCAATTAACTTCAACATAAGAACTTGGTTAAAGCCTCATCTATTCTCCTTGTAGTTTGAAGGCGATCATGCATCAAATGCCAGTTTGGTTCAAGAACCTGAGGGCACAAAAGAGTAATTTAGCGTATTCCCACCTTTGGTAACAGTTAGCGTGGTGATATGGATGGTTTACCTCAAAAGTTAGATAATGTAGAAGGCAATTTACAAACTTGAGCATGCTGCGACAAAGAATTGATGACTGTAGAATTGGTGTTCCTAGAATCTTGACAGAACGGAACCCCTGTTTGAGAGTTCTACATCAGTCAATGTGAGTAAAAAAACACTAAACTGATTTAATGGGATAAAAAAAATGGTCCTTTCATACTTGTTGGATTTGCCATGGTGTACATAGTTGACGACTAACTTCATCCGACTAAAGTGTCCTCGATCACGAAAATGCTAACCATCCTCTGTTTCTTCAGCAAAAGCTATGCTCTGTCACGAAAACGTCACCACTAATAGAGTATACAATACAACCATTTCCTTATCTTACGACATGCCTATAACACCACCCATCCACAAATGTGACAGAAACAGTACATTCACCAGGCATCAACACGGGTGGCAAAACGAAAAACTTATTCAGATCGAGAAGAAAGTTTGCATCTTTCTAACCTGAGAGCCCCATCCGACCACGCCAATCTGCTTGATCCTTGAATGCCTCTGGCAGCAGCGGGAACAGATTCCTGCCACCCTCACAATATACTGCAACATAAAACCGCCAACAGGTCGCAAAATGTAACTTTTCACAAATTGATCACCAAAGGATCACGAGGAGGGCGACACGGTACAGATCGGACCTCGTCATGACCGACCAAGGACACCTTCTCCTTATTGAAGACGGAGGTCTCGAAGTCGGCGATAGTATGGTGGCGCCGATCGCGGCAATGACGAGACCTTCATTGGCGGACAATGTGGCGGAGGCCGGCGGAGGCGGTGAGGGCATGGGGCTGGGCGGCGGGGAAGGAGACGGAGCCGGCGGCTGGGGTTTTGGAGGCGGGGTTTAGGGTTTTGGGGTGGGAGAAGGCGAGGGAGGAAGTGGAGGAGGTGGCCGCCGCCATTTGAGATGCGAGGGCTAGGGTGAGGACCGAGGAGGGTTTGCGCGAGTGGAAAGAGAGGGGCTTATATATGTGTGTACGACTGCTAGGGTGACGATAGGATATTCGCGTTGCCACGGCTACAACAAGAAATACTACTGAGAGCATGTACAATGGTACATATCAAAGGGCGACAGGAGGCCTGTCGTCAAACTAAAGGGCAACAGGGGTATATTTATGTAAAAAAAATTCATGGTATATTTTTGAAATTTTGAAAAAAAATGTATTATTAAAAAAAATAGCCCGTGAGGACACACCCCTGTTCGTAGATCCAATAATTAGGCAATGTTAAATTCCTAATCTGAAACGATTCACAGCTTGGTTGGTTAGCGCGGTGCGATGATCAGCGTCAGGTCTTGGGTTCGAGCCCCAGCTTCTACTTTTCTATTGCAAATATTTTGTTGCACATGGACACGGTTGACTGGAAGCCTACACCACATAGAAAGCCTACACGCAATCAAAAAAACAAAAGTTCACGCCAGCGGAAACAAAAGGGTCTAATACGGATCCGGCCAAAAAAACAAAGCGATCTACAGATGATTCTTGCAACAGTTGACAAATGTTGCCACTGGTTGTTTAACACCACGGATGATGCTTGCAACGCTTTGCAAGCGTTGCCACCCTGTTGCTTGCAACGCATAACATCATGTGTTGCTATGTATCCGTTGTTTAACCCTACAGATGATGCTTGCAACGCTTTGCAAGCGTTGCCACCCTGTTGCTTGCAACGCATAACATCATGTGTTGCTATGTATCCGTTGTTAAAGGGGTATTCCTGTTGTAGTGGCCCACGTCGAAATCATAGTTTTATTTTGGATTTTTAGTAAACTACTTGCAACCTTTTTCCAAATGGCAGTTGTTTGAATAAACAGATTGAAAATTAACCATTTTAACGTTGAGCATGGCTAAGCAAATATGATATCTATCGATTATATCCACAGTGACATTAATTTATGTCTAAACCATACTTAAGATTACAAGGTTCGCATTAGCATACAGATTAAAGGAAATCCATATTACACAGGATTAACTACTTGTTCTACCCAACATAGTAGTTTTTTTGGGGAATCACTCGTATGCATAATACAGTTACAAAAACAACATATGATAAGTGAAGTATTGGGCTCATCATGGTCAAGGAGGTGCTTGTCTTGCTCTGCACTGTCTGGCTCAAACTCTGGATCAGCTGCAAGATTTTCCTCCTCTTCTGGTACGTCAACGTCTATTCGTCATAAAACAAGGCAATAATAGAAATCAGCGAATAAAAAAGGCAAAAATAAAATAGATAGTAAGAACAAATAAAACTTAACTCACAGAGCAGAATTGCTTTTATGAACTCATTATCTTTACTTTACGAATTCAAGATGCAAAAATTATGAATTCTTTAATTTATATTTTCGAATTCAAGACGCAAAAATTATTTAAGATTATAATAATTTAATCAATTCAGGTTTAACAAATTCTTATCCCTTTTGATTGGATTTAGATTCAAAGCAACATTTTAATAAAATTTTAGCTACTAATAAGCAACCCCCATTGCTAGCATATATATATGAATCTTCATATATATATATATATATATATATATATATATATATATATATATATATATAATAAAGTGTATGATTATGCATGCAAAGATATGCATGAATAACCACAAAACTTAACTGAGCCCAATGCCATTACTAAACTTATTTAATTTTGCATTTTATTACCTCTGATTATACAACATTTCCATTTATCTTAAGCACATATTTACTTTAAACCACATACATGATATATTTACTTAAAAACTTATTAAATTATGGAATGACTTAGTTTGAATACAATTATTTTACATATTTAAGCTATTCACAGCATAAGGATTTCATGAAAATTTACTTTTCTTTATTTTACCTAAAGTTAAAATTATTATTTTCTTAAGGCATTAAGCTTTTCCTATGTATTTCATTTACTAAAAATCACACAGTGATTATTCTAAAATATTTTTGCATATTCTAAATCTACTAGATTTTAGACGAATTTAGAAATTTATTTCACTTGATTTTGACTATTAGTTCAAAAGTTATTTAAGTTTGAATAGTCTCGGGTTTGAAAATACTCAAAAATCAGGTTTTTTACTAAAAACGGAAAAATGCACTTTCACTTGGAAAAGCCGCTTTCCCTTTTTAGGTGTGCACCGATGAGTCTCTGCTACTGGGACCCATCGGCAGTGAGCGTATGGAAGAAAATAAGTCACCGACAACCGGGGCCCGCACGTCGGCTGACACGCGGGGACCGCCTGTCAGCGATCGAAACAAGGGACTTCGGCTCCATGCTCGCCGACAGCGAACCGTTGCCGGAGCGGCGGAATGGGTAGCATCTATGGCTTCAGCGCGACGATGCGAACACGTTGGTGTTACCCACACGGCCTGGGGTGGCCGGGAGCATGGTCGCCCACGTGCGCACGTGGCGGTATCCCACGCTCTCCGATGCGTAAACCCGCGGTGATCCGTTGGCTCAAGCAAAGGCTCGGCGAGCACCAGTGAAGCATGGGGAGTCCATCTCACCTGAAAGCGACGACAGAGAATAAGCGGAGATGTCCGCCCACGGTGCGCCGGAGTCGGAGAAGAAACATGGCGGAATGGGTGGACTGCGAGCCAAAAGAGATAAAATTGAAGCTCGATCAGTCGATTAGACCACACGATGAAGCTCATGGTTGAACTGAATCTACGATTTACCTATTGATTCAAGCTCGAGGCTACTTCTCCCCCTTCTTGGTTCTTCGGTGAACAATGGTGAGAGAATGGAGAAGGAGCTATGAGCTGGCTTGGGAAATAGCTAAGAGAAAGAAAGAGCACCAATGCAGCGCTGAGACAGATTTTATAGCCGATCGGAGCAAACTGTGGAGCTTGGTGTAACAGCCCAAAAATTAAGAACAGTAAAAATATAATATTTAAATTTGATTGTGAATATTTCTGGAATTTCTGAATATTATTTCTTTATTTGGATTTTTGTGTTGCAAGAAAACTCAAACAAAAGGGCAATAAAGAATGAAAAAGGGAAAAAGGCAAAAATGTAAAAAGTAAAAATTTAGAAAATTGCCATGAGAACCCTGATCATGCAAGTAAACCCTTTCAGCCAGAAAATGAAATTTTATGCATAAATAAATGAAGAGATAAAAGGAAAAGATAACTTTTAAATCAAAACAATGCATTGTCAGAATTTATAAAATATTTATAAAACTCATAAGGAGCTGTAAAAATTATCATGAAAACCTCAATGCCGTATCTACCTCTGGTAAAAATATTATGAATTAATATTGTAATTATGACTTCTAAAAATTTAAAAATAGAAACCCTTAAAATCTAGAAATTGCAATGTCAGAATTTTCATAAAATAATGGAACCGTATCTTGACCTGAAAAGTTTACATAAGCATTCTGAGATCAAATTCTTTAGAAAAACAAAATTTAAAAAATAATAGACTTTAATTGATCTCAAAGAAAAATCAATATCCGAAACAAGAAATTAGGAGCAGTCACTGTTGTCAGAATATTATCAATTTTCGGTAACCCATTTTAACCTCAGATTTTTACTAGACATCAAAACCTTCTCTTAGACCTTGGTCAAAAAGTTTGATCAATTTCTACCATGATTTGATCAAAAGACTAGAAGCATCCAAACCGGGACTTTTTCTTGGTCATCTCCATTCACTGATCGGTGGACCCAGGCCCCACTTGTCATCTTCTTCCTCCCCTGTTCTTGCGACCGAATGGAAGACCCCCGAGCGAGACACTCCAGCGCAGCTGGACCAGCTTCAGTTCAGTGAATCACCTCTTCGATTGGTCGTGTCTTCAGCGTCAGCCTCGCCTCAGCTCAGCCACGATCGTCGCCACGTTCGTCCTTGACTCTCTCGCGCCATACCATAGCAGTTGAGCTCTCCATTTCCTTTGTCACGTCTGGAGAAGCTCACAACCGAGATTCAGTGCATCCAAGGCCGGCTCATCCACTGAAATCCTTGGCTATAAAGTGCACCTCAGTGATCAAAGTGAAGCTCTTTCTCATTCCCCTCCACTCCTTCTTCCTTCTCCTCAAGTCAGCGCCAGAGCTCCCTCCCAATTCCGCCATTACCAGGGGCCTTCCAAGCTCAAAACCACTCGCGATTCTTGTGATTCAGCCAACCATTTCCAAATCCGTTTGAGCTAGAGCATCACCAAGCCACAAGCATCAAATCCCCTAAAAAATATTCGAGCTTCTTCATGCAAAATTTGGCTGCTGCCGTGCGCCCTCCTTCTCCAAAATCGGCCAACGGTGGCAGCCTATCCCGGTGATTCTTCCATTGAAGCGACCGAAAAAATGGACTCTCCAATGTCCTCTGATGCTCACAGGGCTGCCGATTCAAGCCGGAATCGCCCTGGTCATCTTCTTCGTCTGGTCACCACCATGGCTGCCGCTTGAGCTTGTGGGCGCGCTGCTCCAGAAACTCTTCCAACGAATCAACTCCACTCCCGTGTGCGCCTTGCCGAGCTATAGCTTCCCAAGCCATCGCTGTCGCCGGAGCTTCACGGAGAGTCATCGCCGCCATGCCTTAACCTTTGCCTGTTTTCCCTCCTTGCCGCACAGGCCCCAAGTCAGTCCCTCAGCCAAGCTCCGATTGCAAAAGGGTAAAGGCGTCTCCTTCCTGTGAAAGCGTATTTTGAATTTCCAATTCAATTTCCAAACCGAGTCAAGTTCAATCCTGAATATCTTGTGAACTTTTGATTCAATTTTAGTGGAACAAATTTCTATATTCATTTAAAATCCGAAGAATCTAAATATGCAAAAATATTTAGTTTTTGGACTACTGAAATTATTATTCGAATTGAATTTTGATTAAAACCATAATATGGTCTTTAATGCAAATCAATGCATAGTAAATTATAGCATGATAAAATAGATTCTTAGGTGATAGGTAGACTAAGATGAATTCAAATCTATAAAAATATTCAATTTACGGATCATAGAACAATTATTGAAATCAAGAATGAGATAAACATTCTATTATGGGCATTATTGAATATATGAAAAATATAACTTTTATAGCTATAACATAAATTTATATGTGTCCTGGAATCATAATAAACTCAAATATGTAAAATCATCTAATGTTGAACTCAATTTAAATTATTTGCTTCATAATCATTAATTAACCTTGTTATGGCCATTAACAAAATAATAGCATAATGGCTCACAAAATGATAATGTAATTTGTATTAGGTTCCAAAAATAGTAAGGACTCATGTATGCATAAATATTTAAAATCAAACTCAATTTGCTTTCTCTTGATGAAAGGAAATGTAAACTATAACAATAGGTAAATAGATAATCTATTGCAATTAAAGCTAAAATAATGTCAAACTAACTTTAAAACATTTCTAGGATTGTTTACTATTAACTCTTGAAAAATGAATAAAGGATCATGTATAGAATAGTTGGAAATTAAGTTTGAATCTTGGCGATTTAATGTTGCCAATATGGTCATTTAGGCTATTTCAGCGATAGATAAAATAACTCGTCCAAATACTAAAATTAGTAAAACCAGTTTAGAAACACTGTACAAAGTTTATACTACCATATTTTGTAAAAAGAATCTTATTTCATTAAGGTTTACATAATAATTTTATTAGCTTAAAACCCTTAAGTGTTAACCTTTTGTTTCACTTTCTTGCCGATTCTGAATAGTGTGAACTTTACAATGCCGTATAAGCCTTTTTGTCTTGCTTTGAATCTTTGGGATATGATCTGCAGTAATCTAAGAAAATATTCTTATTTCGTCTTGCTTTGAATCTGAATCCTAATAGAGCAAAACCCATAAGTAATAAGGTTGCCAGAAATGTATTGTGGATAGTAAAATCAATGAAAGCTTGCAACTAATGATTAATTCTATTAATCCAACCAATCTTTGCATCTTGAATTCGTAAATTAATATTAATAAATTCATAAAAGAGCAACCCTGTTTCTTGTGAAGAGTTTTATTTGTTCTTGCTATCTACTTTCTTTTTGCCCTTATTGAAGTTAGTTATTTGCTTTATTTCCGTTGATCGACGTGTAGAACTCGACGACTCCGCCATCGCCATCGTCAACCGCAATCCTCGTCTTTGTCGTAAATGACAAATAAGCAAGGCAAGCACCCCTTTGATCATGTTGATCCCAGTACTTTACCTACAATATGTTGTTTTTGTAACTGTATTATGCATGCGTTTACTTTATGCAAATTGCTATTTTGTGGATTTGGTAGTTATACCTGTTGTCTTGTGAATCTCCTTGATGATTATGAACATGTGAGCCTTGATAACCATAGATAAAGGATAGGCACTATTTAATGTCATCATGGGTATATGCGTTCATATTATTCATGCTTAGCCATGCTTTAGAATCAACAATGTACATGATCAAATCAATATTTGTTTCCTGAAAACCTTGGAAATGGCATTGTTAGTTGCTGGTACTTTGATTAAAAACCCAAAATAAAACTATGTTTTGATGCGGGCGATTATTGGCAATAGCCGGTTGTGCGAAAGGAATTGCACATAGTGTAGGGTGAAGTGTCGCCCGTGTCGGATTAAGGACCGAGCAATGGGACGCTATTGATCCAAGATTTCCGTGCAACCACGAGGGTGAGAATGGGGTAGCCATAGCTTATTAAGTTATTTAGACATGGCTTTGCTCTTTGGTAGGCGGGAGCTAGCGGAAGCACTCCAGTTCGGATTGCTTGTGAGGGGCTTCCACACAATTCGTGTGGGTAATTGCCTGGCCGATGCAACGGTGTACGCCCTGCCGTGTTCAGAAACATTGTGTTGGGTGTGAAAGTGGATCCACGACTTGGGTGTGTGTTTCTGTTTCTACGGCGGGGGTTAATGGCCCGGGCTGGATCAAAGTCATGTCTAGGTAATGTAACGGCTATGTATGATCGCCTGGCAGACACAATGTCCTATTGCAGGCATGTGTGATCTTGCAAAAAGCTTGATCATTCCTTGTGGGTAAAGTTGTACACCTCTGCAGAGTTTAAATCTAATCGATTAGCGCGCTCCCATGTCCGGGGCACTTGGTGAAGTCATTCCAATGTTAGATTTTGGTATTTTCTGAAAACTGGAGTTTCGGTTTGAAACTGTTTTGGCAGCTGTGTTTTATGTCGAAGGGTTGACATTGTTGGATTTCAGGAATTCGGTGATTCGTCGCTCACGTCATGGAGGACTGTGAGTGTTATTTATGCTTTATATATCTGTTATCAATTAAACTTGCTCTTATGAATTCCGTTTGCAAATAACTTGTTTTACAAATTAAATTCGCTTTATGCAAATTAACTGTAGTAGCCTCCTTTGAATTGGCCTGCATTTATGCATTTGCAATCAAGTCTTGCGGAGTACGAAAGTACTCACCCTTGCTTAATCTATTATTTATAGGTGGATTAGAATGCGAAGCTTTGAAGGTTTGTTTCGTCGCAGGTTGCGGGATCCTTATTGCCGTGATATTTCTAAGGATTTATGCCTGGTCAGTTGCCTGCGGGATTGGATGGGTACACTACAAGGCTTTGCTTCTTTTGCTGCTAAATACTCTGAGTTGTAATATTTCTGTAATTAATCGTTTCCGCTAATTAATTCAATGTATGGTTGTGATTCCAATTGTTGAAATGTGCATGCTAGCTACTGATCCAGGGACAGTACTGCAAGCACATTAGATTTCCATTTTTGCATTCTGTGTAAAAATGGGGGTCGTCTCACTTGGACGCGCGGTGTTGATCGCTCAGCTCGGTGGAAAGGAATGGCGAGCTAGCACAGAAGTTTAAATGGAAAGGCATGGCGCGAGAGCTTCGAGGCTTAGCAAATTTGGTGAGGCAGAAGGCGCGTAGTGAATGGATTAGGCAGTTGTAACAGCCTCAAAATATAAAATAAAGTAAGAAGTTAAATTTTTGCAATTAAATTATATTTATTGATGCTTTTCTGAATTTCCTGAATTTTTGAATTTTTCTCGATTTTTGCTTCATTGCGAAAAAAATGTTTATAAGCAATAATAGAATAATAGACAAATAATGATCTTATCTTATCTCAAGCTAAAAATTTTACATTATATTATGAAGTGGTAAATACATCTAAATTAAAAGTTTGAGGAATTAATAAATTATTTTGGGATAATTAAAAATGTAAAACAGAGAAGATGAAAATACGTAAATTGCAATGTCGAATTTTAAATAAATAATGGAGCAAAGTTTTGAGTTGAAAATTTTACATAAGAATCCTTAGCTTAAATTCATTTGAAAAACAAAGATTAAAAAGTTTACAAAAGATTTGAATTGTCTGATAATTCAAAAATAGAAAGCTAAATCTTGTGCGTGACGTCTTGTCAGAATTTTCAGTAATTCTATGAATAGTATTTTTGACCAAAATTTTTACGGTAAGTAGATAACTGGCAATCCATTTTGCAAAAAAATGTTCATTAATTTTTGACGTGAAGGGAAATTGAACCAGTGAAGCCAAACATGTTCAGCCGGTTGACCGTTCTTGAGTTTGGCTTCGCATCCCCCGTTTCCCTCACTTCCAGGCGGGTCCCACTCCCTGAATCGGCCCACCAGGCAGCCTCACTCCCTTGTCGTCTTCTTCCTCCAGCCGCTGTGCCCCGAAGCAACTCCTCACTGTTTAACCGACCGAGACAGGAGCCCTCCCGATTCAGCACGCTTGATCGAGCTCAGTTCCATTGAATCTCTCCGAGTCGTCGCATCACCAGTGTTCGCGTCGCCCTGTTTCGGCCACGATGCACCTCGCGCGAAGCTTCAGCTGACCATACCTCCTCCTGTGCAGCCGTGGACTCACCCCGTTGAGAGCTTATCTGAGACTAAGCTCGTCTGGCTAGGGCTTACCTCCTTTTTGTGACTATAAATAGCACCCAGTTGAGACCACTCTCACTTTCCCCCTCCTCTACTCCCTCTTCTTGTCTCAGCACACCTAGAGCACTCCTTTTCCGCCATTGCCAAGAGTTTCGGAGCTAGAAGCCGACTGCGATTCTTGAAACACAGACAACCAAACCCAAATTCCTTCGAGCATTAGTATCTGCAGCTCATAAGGATCAAAAGCCCCCAAAAACATTCTTCATCCCCCATGCAAGATCAAGCCGCTGCCTACTGCTCATCTTCCCCAAAACCGGCGCACGGTGGCGGAGCTCCTTAGCCATTTTCCGATCAGAAGAGATACCAAAACGGAGTCCCTGGAACCAGTGGATGCTCAATCCGTTACCCCTTCGAGCTCCCTTGCCTTGGTTCCTCCTCTCCACTAAGCCACCATTAGTGCCGCCGCTCAAGCTCGGGCATGCACCTCATCGCTTCCTCTCTGGCCGAATTTGTTCCTTATCCGGATGCGCCTCGTCGAGCTTGACCTTCCCATGCCATCGCTATCACCGGAGCATCGCCAGAGTTCCCTCGCCATCGAGCCCTTCGCCTCTGCTCTGCTCTCTGTCTATGGTGCGCGGGACCCTTCATCACCAAGATTAGCAGCAGTATTTCCAATTTTCCATTCAATTTCCAAATTGAGTGACATTCAATCTTGAATATCTTTCGTGTTTTCAATCCATATGAGGAGAAATAAATTTATATATTCATTTAAAATCCAGAAGAATCTAAATATATAAAAATATTTAATTTTTGAAGTACAGATTATTATTCAAATTAAACTTTGATTATGGTGCTAATATGGTTTTTAATGAGAATTTGTGTATAATAAGTAATGAAATGATGAAATCAATATTCATGAGATTTTAGGATCAGAATGTATTCAAATATACAAAATGCTTAATTTTTGAGTCACAAAACAATTAGTAAAATTAAATTTAGGAATAAACATTATTATGGATGTTGTTGTATTCAAAGAAATGTAATTCCAAAAATCATTAAATAAATTTATATGTGTCCTGAATCATAATAAACTCAAACATGTAAAATGCTTAATTGTTGAATTAAGTTTATATTATTTGTTTTGCAATAATTAATAAACCCTAGTATAGCCATTAACTAAAACGATAGTAAAAAGGCTCAAAAAATGATAAAGTAATTTATATTAAGTTCCTAAAAACAGTGAGGACATATATATGTAAAAATATTTGAATAAAGCTTAATTTGAATTCTTTTATCATAAAAATGTCAAATGTAACAATAATCAAATAGGAAACCTATTGCGCTTTAAGTCGAAACAATGCAAAATCAACTTTAAAATGTTTATAGAGTTGTACCCTGCTAATGTCTAAAAAAATGTATTAAAGATCATGTATATTGTAGTTGCAATCACAATATAAAGTTGGTCGATTTAGCGTTATTCATCGTGGTCATTTAGGCTATTTCAGCAGTAGATAAAATAACTCGTCCAAAAACAAAAATCTATGAAACCTGTTTAGTACTGCTCTACAAAGTTTGCTCTACCAGATTCTAGAAAAATATTTCATTTTCAATGTGTTTTTCATCTAAATCTAGCTATTCCAAAACCCTTATCGTTAATCGTCATCTTTACCTTTTGGATGATTCCGTGAGTTGTAAGCAAAAGTTGCCACTTGAGCTTTTTCGTCAATGAAAATAATAACTTGTTCAAATCCTAAAACTTGTCTAACTAGTTTAGCAATGCTCTTTAAAGTGTAGTCTACCCTATTATGAAAAGATAATTTCACTTCACTATGATTTGCATATTAATCTTGATAGCTTAATAACCCTAAGTGTTCACATTTTTTAAGACCGTAATATGAATGAATGAACTTTGAGTACAAATGAGAAATCAATACTTATGAAGTTTATATCACCAGAACCTTCTTAAAAAGCACAAATATATTACCAGTAACTTATCATAACCATTCCAGCATTCCCAAAACATTCTTATGTAATGTTAATTAAGAAATGAATGCTATTCACATACATGCATTATACAACAAAGACTAATGTTTAATTCTATTAATCCAAACAATTTTTGCATCTTGAATTCATAAAATAAAATTCATAAATTCATAAAAGAGCAATCCCTGTTTCTTGTGACGAGTTTTATTTGTTCTTGCTATCTATTTTCTTTTTGCCCTTATTGAAGTTCATTATTTACTTTATTTCCGTTGATCGACGTGTAGAACCCGACGTCACTGATTCTGTCATCGCCTTCATCAGCTGTAATCCTCGTCTCCGTCGTAAATAAGGATTAAGCAAGGCAAGCACCCCTTTGATCATATTGATCCCAATATTTAATTTTCTTTGTTTTACTAAACCATTTTATGCATGCGTTTACTTTCTGTAAACTTGCTATTTTGTGGTACTGATAGTTATACCTGTTGTCTCATTAACCTTCTTTGATAATTATGAACATGTGAACCTTGATATCCCTAGATTGAGGATAGGCATTACTTAATGTCATCATGGGTATATGCGTTCATATTATTCATGCTTAGCCATGCTTTAGAATAAGCAATATGCATGATCATATTAAAGTTGTTTCCTGAAAACATTAGAAATGGTAATGTTGGTTGCTGGTATTTTGATTAAAAACCCCAAAATAAAACTATGGTTTTGATGCGGGCGATTATTGGCAATAGCCGGATGTGCGAAAGAAATTGCACGTAGTGTAGGGTGAAGTATCGCCCGTGTCGGATTAAGGACCGAACATCATGTTGTATGATCCAAGAAAATCTGTACAAACCACAAGTGTTGGGATGGGGCAACCTTAAATCAATTAAGTTATCTAGTTTAACTTTGCACTCTGGAAGGCCGAAGTAGTACGGGCTCTCCTTTTAAGGTTTGCTCGACCGGGTGCCCTCACCGAGGTGTTGGGAGTCACACTTGCCAATACAACGGTGTACGCCATACTATATGGGGAGTTCCATCATTTCTATGCTCTGAGTTCTCTTGCCATAGTATGGGTTTCACGTCCCGGTGCTAGTGCAAACTTAACTTAGGTAATGTAAAGGTTTTCGTCATGAACATTCTGGCCACACGCTAAAAGTGCGTGAAACATGCGGCAAAAAGAAAAGGTCATGACTTGTGGGTAAAGTTGTACACCTCTGCAGAGAATAAATCTAATCGATTAGCCGTACCCACAATCATGGGTGTCTTGGCGAACCGACACGAAGTTAGATGTTTTATTATTTTCAAAAGTGTTGGTATCATTTGTGTTGCAACCGTGCTTTTATGTCAAAGGGCCGACATTGATGGATTTGAGTTTGGATGATTAAATGCGCTCACGTCATGGAGGATTTGTGAGTGTTATTTATGCTTTACTTATTTGTTATCAATCAATCTTGCTCTTACATATTTCGCTTTGCAAACAACTTGATTTACAAATTCAAATTCGCTTTATGCAAATTAACTGTAGTAGCCTCCTTTGAATTGGCCTGCATTTATGCATTTGCAAATACCACCTTAAGTCTTGTGGAGTACGAAAGTACTCACCCTTGCTTATTCGTTGTTTTTAGGTGTATGCTAGCGAAGCTTCGAAGGTTTGTTTCATCGCAGGTTGCGGGATCCTTCTTGTCGTGATTTTTCTAGGGATTTATGCCTGGTCAGTTGCCTGCGGGATGGATGGGTACACTACAAGGCTTTGCTTCTTTTGCTGCTATATACTTTGAGTTGTAAGATTTATGTGTTTATTAGTTTCCGCTTAATTAATTTAATGTATGGTTGTGATTTTAATTGTTGTAAATGTGCGTACTAGCTACTGATCCAGGGACTAGTACCGTGTGCACAATAGATTTCCATTTTGGCATTCTGTGCTAAAATGGGGTCGTTATAAATGAGTAGTTCGTCAGACCGCTCGGTGGCCAAAAGCAATCGAGAGGCTTCTCCTCCTCAGTCGGCCGAACAAAGAGATGAGGAAGGGAGTTTGGCAAGTGGGTCCAGGGACCACTGTGAGTGGCTGGGCTTCAATCCGTTGCGCGCCAATAGAACAGAACGGAAAATAGTTTGGCCCACATGTCAGTGAATGGTCAACAAGAAAAAGGATGGCTCCGATTCTAGCATCTGAGTCTCTAATTCTATTGGGTTATCAAAAGGAGGCAGAAAATTTCCAAACTTTTTTAATGGAGTCATTGGATAAGGGTTACAACATGTTAAAATTTTTAGGTTAAACTAAGTTACAGATAATTTATTAATATTCTTACAACAGTAACTGCTTTAATTTCTAGTTTCGGGTTTTGATTTTTTCTTTAGGAGAAAATGAAGTCCATTATTTTTTAAATTTTATTTTACAAATGTATTTGATCTGAGAAACCTACTGTAAAATTTTCAGCTCAAAAACTTTCCTCATTATTTAATAAAAATTCTGACATGGCAATTTCTACTTTTTTAGAATTTCAATTTTTAAATTCAAATAAATCCTAAACCACATTATTAATTTATAATATATTTACTACCTGGATAGCTATATTTTAGCTCCCATGGTAATTTTTACAGCTCCATTTGTGATTCTATTATTTTATGAAAATTCTAACAATGCATCATTTTGATATAAAAACTGTCATTTTATTTTACTTCTTCATTTCTTTGCATGCAAAACTTCATTTGATGGATGAAACAGCTTATCTGCATGCTTAAGATCTCATGACCAATTTTTCCAGATTTTTTCTTTTTGCTTCTTAATTGATTTTTCTTGCATCACAAAAACACAATTAAAATCCAAGAATCTCAAAATAAAATCAAAGAAACCAAAGAAATTCTAAAAACATTCACATCCAAGTTTAAATAATTGACTTTACTATTCTTAAGTTTTCGGCCTGTTACACCTCCAACATCACAACTTCAATAGGCTAAATTTGTTTGTTGAATTGGTTCCGATTTCGGTGGTTTGGGACCTTAGAACTATTTGTATTGTACTTTTAGCAACTTTCAAATATATGTGTTGGATTTATGATGTTGCAAAATCATTATACAAGACTATATGGCTGTACATGTGAAGTATGTACCTTATAGAAAATTTTCTAATTCCGCTACCAGTTTTAAAGGGAAAAAAATCTGCCCAAACACTATATACAACGAGAGTGAATATTTCCTTTTCTACGGAATACTTACCTACATCACTACAGTGGATTGGGCATGCACAAGCGATTCGAAACCGCTTTGAAGCGGTTTTAGAACCGCTTAGTAAACAACCAGTGATACCCGTCGGGTATCTGGCAGTTCCTTGAACCGCCTCGGTTGGACACTTTCTGGCGGTTGGTGTTACCAACCGCTTGTGAGAACTCTCTCCAAACACGGTTGGTATTAAGAACCGCTTGTGGAGGCTCTCTCCTAGCGGTTATAGTTACCAACCGCTTGTGAAGAGGCCGACAACCGCTTTTGATTATATTTAATATAGAATATGTTTTTCGGAGGGGTTTTTGATATAGATCTACAGGAGTTCTTTTGACACAATAATTAAATATATATTATTCATGCGTACTCATTCAAATAATTACAGGAAAGTATGAACTTAATAGACTAAAAAATGAACAAGTTGATGAACACATGAAATAATAAGCCACTTTTTACAAGTTTCAAAGAATAAAAGGGGAATCTTGAGCTCATTTCTTGCGTGCATCGCTCTCTGTGCCGGCCTTGGTCGATGATGATGTCAGTTCACCTATCCTTATATCAGGACAAGCTGGACCATTTGTGTGGAACTCGCCTTTGGTGGATACAATCTCGTCGACAATAAAGCCAATGAGTTGTTCTTGGATTGCTACAACCCGGTGCGGCGGGATCACGCCTTGCACATCGATGTTGGGCTGACAAAGCGGGAAGTAAATAAATCTCTGGACATGTAATTAAAGTGTAAGTACTAAGAAATTGACATGTTCAATAGTACACTACCTCGGCGTTGGTTGTCGGTAGATCGCCGTGGGTAATACATTGCATATAGTGGCACACATAATAGCCACATAAGTTGTTTACTTCCGTCTGTTGTAGAACCTGCGATGAAATTTGAAAAAAATACAATTATTATTGGGATGAAAAACTGTTACGACATATTAATATTCTTTAATACGTACTCGATTGCTTATTTGTACATCAAATTCGTTCTCGAAATCTCCTTGGTGCTTCTTTCAAAACTTTGCGAATGCCCTGTGTGATGCGTTAGTACGAATAGTAATTATCAGAGTTGGAATTAGCAAGGTATTTCAATATATATAATAAGGAAAACTATCGTATATATATGTGCTATATACCTGTTTAAGGTGTCAATGATATATTGATAGTTTTCCACCGAGTCCTTTTGAGTCTTGAACAATGATCCGTTGCTATCAAGCTTGATGACAAGAAGGATCGATGAAACCTATTCATGTATTGCAACATGTATGTAACTCTAGCTAGTAGTATTATCAATGCCTTGAAAAATATAAGAACGAGAGGTTGTATATATACGTACCCGAAGTTGAAGGGTAGAAGTATGTACGGTTTGTAGTGCTGTCCCAAGAATGCATCGAGAATGTAATCTTCAATGTCCTTTCGGCCATGGGTCAATCCAAAGACGTACTCGTTAACAATCTCTGGGTCGATGAAGCCCGCGTTGAAGATGCTCTCTTTTCTACATCGTTGTATCTCCATTCTACATAGAAAAGGTATAAGTTTAAGAGATGCAATTTTATTGTACGAGGAAGCACACGGTAAAGGTATGAGGTTGACACTTACAGGCACCAGCAGCTCATGAGAGACACGTTGATGGAGTCGGCATGGTAAAAATTGTAGAAGTCCTCGAATTCGAGCCATATGCTGTTGTCCCCACGATAGAAATCTTCTTCTTTGAAACGAAGGGGGAACATCGTTCTTCCTTGAGCGGACTCTATCATGTACCATTCGTGAAATTGCCGCATCTTGGTTGGCAGATCCTTTATCTCTTTAGGGTCAATCAGCTCCCGACCAACTGATATTGCCATTTGACCTATGCCATTGGAAGATCATCTATTAATCCAAGAGTCACGGTATGTGGGCCGATTCTCGCCTCCTTCATAAACCTCTCGAGGTTCTCCTGAGCTTGGTCTATCTTCTTCTTTGCCGCTGCCGCCTGACCACGTTTATTCTTCTGTGTAGCCTTTATTATTGTCCGTTCATAGTTGGACGACACAGCGGCTGACTTTGCGGCATGTCGCGAAGTGTTGCGCCGCTTTTGGATCAATTGGTACCTTCTTTGGCTCTGGCTTTTTTTTGGTGAAGTGTGCATCCACTTCTGATTTCCTGACCGTGTCACTCTCCTCATTAGTCATATCATATGCCCTCTTTGGAGGTTCCTTTATCTTTGTTGATTGACTGGAGGAGGCCTTCTTGGGAGCAGGTGGAGGAGCCTTTCGCTAGAGAGCTTCTTCCTTGGAGGAGATGGTGGGGCGTGGTTTTCTGGGGGGTTCGTTTTGTTTGAGATGGTGGTGGCGGAGTAGGGCTTCTGCATGGGCGGGTGGTGGAGGCGTGCTCTGTTTGCCGGCGAGGCATTGCGTGGAGGTGATGTTGGAGGCGTGGGTTGCCTTGGTGGAGATGCGCCTCCACACCATCTGGAAATATGATGTACCGTTTGCGCTAGAGGATGATACTGTGGAGGGCCTGTCCAAGCTTGGTCATGCCGTCGCCTCCAGCAATATCGAGGTTAAGTTCGTCAAATCCGCTCAGCACCTCCTCCACCGCGACCTTCGAGTAACCCGGGGGTATCTCGTTGCAATGAAACATCTGGCCCTGCTCCACTGGAAATGCCATGCCGTAAGCCACCTTGATGGAGAGGTTACGCGCATCAACGTAGCTCACATGGCGGCGAACCCTTATGTCATCCACGGGTAACAGCTAGCAAGTTCTCCGCTTGAGGGGCCCCGTTGGACGCGCAGCTACTCCGCCGCCCGGAGGGGCTGACCACGACATCCGGTTGATTGCTCGGACCTAGTCCCTGAAGGTTGCTGAGGGCAATTTGTACTTGTTGCGCAATTATGCATGCCGATGCTAGCTGGGTTGCTCTAAGCTCTTGTTCCAATTGGTACACTTTATATGCTTCTCTTTCTTTGCTTCTCTGCGGCTCTGTATGTATTCGTATCCTTGGCGAAACCATACTTCCACTGCGCAGATGCTTGCCCATACCTCGTGTCCGTCCCGGTGCTCGTGGTTTTGAAAGGCATGTGTTAGCGTCATTCTCCCTATCCGCACGAACGCATTCGCCTCGATCGCCGGCAGCTTGTACAATCCTTTGACCAACCTCTTGCACTCTGGTGCCATCACCAAGCTCTGCATCATCCGAAAGGCTCCCCGTGACCCATGAACCAATTCGCAGGCGCTCTTCCCACAAAGTGGTAGCCAGAGTGACGTCCTTCGCCATTAATTCTGCTTCCCACTTCTCCCATTTCGGTACAGCCTTGAGGTATCCACCGGTGCCAAGATGGTGGTGGTATTTCTTCATCTGTGAATTGGCCTTGTTCTTCTGACTCGCGGCCTGGCCTTCAGTTGACAGCTTGTACTCCTCGAATGCTTGCCAGTGATCCGCCAGCTTAGGAAATTGGTTGAAGTTGGGTCTATCTCCCTTCTGGACATACTTCCGGCTGAGAGACGTCTTCCACGCCTGAAACATGGTTGACATTTTCTTCAAAGTGAATTTCTTGGCCTTATCTTTGGACCCATGAGGAAATGTGAAATTTTCCTTAATATCGTGCCAGAGCATGTCCTTGGTAGCTTGAGGAACTTCGGCCCATTTTCTGATGCTAATTGGGACTTGATCCCTCACGTGATAACCGCAAGCGTTGTTGTACGGCCCAACTGCTGAAAGAGGGGCAACCGGCATCCCTTCGTTGTTAACGTCGGTAAAGACGTGCTTTGTGGATGGCTTCTTGTTAGGTCCTCGATGCTTGGGTTGGTTGCTCGATGTACGGGGCTTGAAATACACAAACATATGTATAAACGTGTCAGAGTGTATTATATTAATGAATCGCGATTAATTAGCATGTCAACAGGGATTATATTCTTCTAGCTATACCTCATCCTCGCCAGAACCAGTGTTACCGGACTGGGCGGCTCCAGCGTCAACGGCTTCATCGGCTGCAGCCTCAACGGCCTCACCGACAGCAGCGTTAGCATCACCTTCGATGCTACCCGGTAGCGATGGAGTCCAACAAGAACTATTCTCCCAAGATCGAAGTAGGGTCACCACGTCTGGTTATGCCATCTATCCTAATTCGAAAATGTTTTGACATAAACAACCATATTACATATTACAACACAAGCATGATATATATACAATTTCACGTATACTTATACAAATATAATATTATTTGGACTTCAAAATATACTAACACATTTCACATGATACATATACAACTGACAATTCACATATACTTACACATTTGACATAATACATCACGATCCCCATGGACCATCATATCATATAACTTCATATTCTACATTTAAAACAATCCATACGTCAACATCTCGACAACCAAAACTTAATCAATCAATAAATGACTTCAACAAGTAAATATTATCTCCACAAGATGAAATTCGTAAAGAGTACCCTAAGATTGTAGAAAACAAGTAGGTGAACACTAGCAAAACAAATATGCAAACTAATTAAAACTCGTTTTTTACACCTACTGGGCATTTCATCGAACACCTTGTGGGCAGCCGAATTAGAGAGGGAGGGCGAGCGTGCATGTGTGTACCTCGGTCCTCTGGGGTGGCGGCGGTGTGGCGGCGGCTTGGTGGCGAAGGCGTCGGTGAGGTGGTGGAGGAGGCGCCAAGTGGGTGGAGGGCGCTGGGGTGGAGGGCGCGGGATGGAGTGGCGCCGGGATGGAGTGGCGCTTGAGGCGGAGAACACAGGCGTCGGCGAGGACGACGGCGCTGGAGGTCTCGGCAGGCGGCGACGACAGAGCGGTCGAAGAGACACAGGAGGCGGCGGCGGCACAGAGGTCTCGAGAGCGGGGACTTAGAAAAATTCGGGACCGAGGCGTGGGGACTTAGAAAAATTTGGTCTCTTTACCTTATAAAGGAACTCACTTCTACAAGCGGTTTTAATACCAACCGCTTGTGGAAGGAACTTCTAGCGGTTGGTATTACAAACCGCTTGTAAAATATTCTAGCGGTTTTTAGATCCAACGCTTGTAGTGTGAGAATTTCTTCTGGCGATTGGTATTACCAACCGCTTGAGAGCAATCTAAGCGGTTCATATTACCAACCGCTTGTAGAGAAAACTTAAGCGGCTATTAATACCAACCGCTTGTAGAAGTGCTACTCCGGTTATATTAAAAAGAATATAGTGCCCAGATCGATTGATAAGATCTCTTCCTCCCCCTTGGCTAGCGCGTGGCGTTTGAGTGTGCGGGCTCATCCAACCCGGTTCGAACCCCGCTCGCGCCCCCTTGCCATTCTTTTTTTAACTGTACCAACCGCTTGTAAAATTAATGTTAGAATTAAAAAAAAGGCTTTTAGCACTTTACTTTCATTCCATAATTTTAAAAAAGGCTTTTAGCACTTTACTTTCATTCCATAATTTTAAAAAAGGCTTTTAGCACTTCAGTTTCATTTAAAAATTTTTAAAAAGGCTTACTTAGTTTATCTGGGTCGATGACCTTCTGTGAAACCGCGTTGAAAAAAGAACACAGCTTTGTGATTGTCCCCCGTACCCACTCGGGCAGTATGCCTCTCACAGCCACTGGAAGCAACTGTGTCATTAACACAAGACAGTCATGGGATTTCATGTGTACGATTTTATTCTCTTTCGTGTTTATGAGTCTCTTTACATTCGAGGAGTATCCGGAAGGGACCTTCACACTGTTCAGGAACTCTATCATGCTTTTTTCTCTTCTTTGCTTAGAGTGTAGCTCGCAGGATGTAGGTAATGTTGTCCTTTCCCTCTTTTTTCGGGATGTAGGTCGTTCCTTAGTTCCAAGAGTTTAAGGTCCTTCCGAGCTTGCAGTGTATCTTTCGATTTTCCGTACATATCTATGTAGCCTAGCAGGTTCAAGCAGACATTCTTCGTGATGTGCATGAAGTCAATTGAGTGATTTAACCTCCATGACTTCCCAATAAGGCAAGTCCCAAAATATTGACTTCTTCCACATGGGTGCTCGACCATCCTCATTCTCGCACATGTTTGCTTCCAGACCCTTTCCAAATACTACTTTCAAATCCTTCACCATAGCAAAACACGTGGCCCACTACGATCTTTGAGGCCTTGCACGAAGGTGCAGTTGCCGTTAAATTTCTGCCTTTCTTCCGCAGCGGGTGACTCGTAGGAAGAAACCTCTGATGACCCATGTACACAACCTTCCGAGAGTTTTTAGGTACATGCCGTCCGTTTCATCTAAGCCTCGGATCACGAGCTCTATATCCTTTGACAGTTAGGGCCGACGGTGTTACCGAGAGTAGGCGATCGTTGATTGTTACAAATAACAATGCACGAGGGTGAAATACTCCCTTTGTACTTATCCCATACCCTTGCACCATCGTCCCTAGCGTCACAAGATCTTCAACCAATGGTTTCGGTAGAACATCGATGTCATTTCCGGGTTGCTTGGGGCCTTGGATCAACAACGACATCATGATATATACTTTCGCTTCATGCACTGACCATGGAGGAATGTTATAGATACATAGTGTAACGGGCGGGTGCTATGGTCTGCTGCTCAATTCTCTGAAAGGATTCATCCCATCGGTACTCAACCCAAACCTTATGTTTCTCACCTCATCTGCGAAGTCCAGGTACGTCCGGTCGACTTTCCTCCACTGTGAGCCATCTGCAGGGTGTCTAAGCATCCCGTCGTCCTTACGCTCTTCTTTGTGCCAACGCATCATCTGGGCATGCGCTTTGTTAGCAAACATACGTTTCAATCGGGGGATCACAGGGAAATACCACAACACTTTAGCTGGAGGTCTCTTCTTCTTACGCTCCCCATCTATTTCACCTGGATCGTCACGCTTCACCTTATACCGTGACTCTTTGCACACTGGACACACTTCCAAATTGGCATACTCATTACGATACAGGACACAATCATTAGGACAGACGACTTGCTTGGCTTCATCGTGGATTCGGACGAGTGTTATCTTCGAAGCAACTTCTTACTGAGTGGTAACAACTCATTGAATCCCTTATCGACACACCATTTGTAGCCTTCCATTGCATGAGTTCCAGTGTGGTACGCAGCTTTGTGTGGCCCTGCCCACAGTTTGGGTACAAAGGAGTTCTGTGGTTCTCTAACATGCGCTAGAACTTCTCGAACTGTCTTTCATCTGTGTAGTCTCCCTCTCCGTCACGCAGCATCTGGTCTAGCTCATCATCACCAAGTTTTCTTCCACGGAACAGTATTGCGTGCCATCTGGGATACTGTTGAATCCATCTTTCTCTTCCTCGCCTTCTTCATCGTCTTCCTCACTAATCGCCTCAACTTCGCCATGGTTGGTCCAACAGGTATAGTTTGGCATGAAACCTCTCATGATCAAATGGTTCATAACTTGCCATCGCTGGGAGTGCTCCTTCTCGTTCTTGCAATCTACACACGGACAACATATGAAGCCGCTCGAGGCAAAATGCAACGCATCGAGAAAAGCTCGCACGCCATTAATGAACTCTCCCGAGCGACGGTCCGCATTGTACATCCATTGCCGATTCATCTACACCAAGTTATAATTTCATTAAAATTATAACAAATTTTGTTACAAAAATTATAACGTAACTTATAGATACATTTAAAAATCTAAAGCTCACACCACTTAAACCCAACAAAAAACCTCCACCTACACCGTTATCCAATTAAAGACCTACCTTTCTAATTATTTTGTATCCTTCCTACCTTTGTAATTATTTTTATCCTTCTACACATGTTTTTCTATTTTATTTCATACACCAATAATTACTTCCTTGCAATATTGTGATATTTAAGATTCTAAATCTAACAACCACCTAGATCTAAAGCTTCCAATCACCTTTACCTTGTGTAATGTCATATTTTGAACTAGATCTCTACCCTACATCTTCATACAACAACAAAAACAAGCATACAAAACTAATTTTTGATCATGGTGATCTTGCTTAAAAAGTTCAAGATTTCTCCACATCCATTGAAAAAAATAGCAATCTCTAGGTGAGAAGGATGTTCACATGATGTTACTAACCTTGAAACACTGAATTTGAAGCTAATCACCCTAAATTAAAATTTGGACAAGACCTCCCAAGAAACAATACTGGCGGCCCTTCTCTGTTCGTCGTACTCTGCTGCTCGGGGAGGAAGAGGGTTTAAATGAGCTGCGCGGGAGGGCTTCGAGGCGGTTTGAAACATGAACCGCTTCAGATGTTGAGTTCTAGAAGCGGTTCTTGTCTCAAACCGCTTCTAAAAATCAGAAGCGGTTTGAGACAAGAACCGCTTCTAGAACTCAACATTGAGCGGTTCGTGTCTCAAACCACTTTTGAAGCCCTCTCCCACCGCTGCCTCTGAACCGTTTCGTGCGAACATCTGTGGGTTCGCACCAAACCGCTTCTAATAGGCGGTTGTGATGCTCTATGCTTTGTAGTAGTGCATAACTCAATTGTTCCACGTTCACTATAATATGAGGTAATTAATACCTTCACTAGCTTAATAAACTTAAGGAATGTGCCCACAAAATGTGTGTTTTCTCTTGGGTTCTCTTGTTGTTGGTTGCTGCTGTCACTACCTTGAAAAAAGGTAATCGATGGCGGTTCGAATCGCCATCGCGACGGTTTTGAACCGCCACGATTTAGTGCCACCGATAATCCAAGATTATCGATGACGGTTCTAGAACCGCCACGAGATAACATTATTTGTAGCGGTTTGGGCTAGAACCGCTACTAATACTAGTTATATTAGTGATCGTTTCTAGCCAAAAACCGTCATCGATATCAGGTATCGATGGCGGTTTTTGGCTAGAACCGCCACCGATAGCCCGACACTGAGAAAATAAAAATCGGCATTTGTGGCTAGCCTCGAGCGATGCTAGCCATGCCCTTTGTATGAATATAGTGACAATACAATATGAACAAATGAAGGATTGAATGATATACAAGGAATTATGGAAGCTTATATTGCAATTGTAGATGAAGGTTGGTTGGCCTCGGTTAGGTTGCGATTAGTAATTAGAAGGCATATAATGCCGTAATAGCTCGAAAATGAATATCGACAACTTAGCTGCATTCCAACGGCATAATTTCTTCATAGAAGAGAAGTTACCAAGAATTCAAAGGGCGTTCAACACCATACTTACGGACAAAGCATGGCATGGATTGTTTCGAAAAGAATGTAGTGCACGCCACCGCATTGTTTGGGTTATTATCCTAAAAAGAACAAAGAAGATTAATAATTAGAAATAAAAAGGCTCAAAATGAGGAGAAAAGTCATAGAACATCACGAGTCCGGAGTAATCGCCAGTGAAGGCTCATGAAAAGACTAGACATTTCAGAAGAGGTAATGGCCGCACCTTTAACTCAGATGTTCACATAACAAGACGCCATTAGAAAGATCTTACACTAACTACTTAAAATTCATTTTACGTTATATAGAAGACCCTATTCCTTTGCAATTAAATAATCCTCCACAACACAAGAAAAACCTACTTCTTAAACCTTCAATGAATGAGCAGTCAATGCTTTCCATTGGGGAAAAATTCTTCAGTGAAAGAGTTATAGGTTGCAAGAATTTATTCAATACAACAGGAGTCAAGTTTGACATTCACCTTAGCAAGGACACTCTTGTTACCTTATGAGAAAGAAAGTGAATATCTGGACACTCAAAAAAACATGATGACATTGACATAAGATAGTCACCGGTCACAGTTCCAAATTTATATGAGAAATCAAGAACAAAGAACACTAGTATACATTTATAAGCTATAATAATAGTACCTATACATGTCTGTTCTCTTCGATGAACAAGCTAGGTGAGTATATATTTTACCTTGCTCCACAGTACATGATGTCATTCTCAGCTCCATTTCTGAAATGAAAATGTTGCTTGTTATTTGGTGAGAAAGAAAACTATTTTGCCGTAAGATGAATGCATGCATCATAAATTTTACTTACCCTTTTACGCATATACTCAACTTCAACATATAACGACTCATTCTCGCATGAAGCCATTATTCGCAAGTAGTGATGATGCCCGGATAGCGGTCATCACCATCCGAGAGTTATATATGCACATTGAGGTTAAAAATTAAAAAGAAAATCCTATGAAAGGACTCACCTCAACGATGAGTTTTATTCTTATAATCTACATTGATGAACCCATCGATACCTTTCTTCCCTAGGTGCTCATGGAACCTTCAATACAATGAAAAGGTTGTAGAACTATCAAGACTAACCATTTCAACTGTTGAACAAGAAGATCAAAATCATTTACATAACTATCGTAATGAGACAAAGCGAAAAAGGTCAATAGTCTTACCATAATGCATCCTCACTCTGCAAAAAAGTTATACGTGTTGACAGGTTGACAATCTGTGATACTCATGTTCCTTCTCAAAAGCGTCAAAGTCTCTCATCACATAAAACCAAGTAATTTTTTCACTTGGTTAGTTTATCAAACTATTACATACACATGAAATAACTTCATATGAAAAAATAACCATGTAAGGCAAACACATGAAATATTTAGAAGTGCCACTCGCATGTGTGTACATGTGTTCCTCAAGAAGACAAACATACATACAGTAGTAGAACCACTGACAAGAGAAGTGGCATTGAGGAAAGAAGGGGCTCCCATTTCAAAGGTACAAAGAGTTATTTACACTTTGTAATGAAATAGAATTGAAGTAACAAAAGCCTAAACTAGTTTTCTAAACTAGAAGCCTATGGGTCTTGAGCTTGGAGACACGCGATGTGAGAGATGAGTATGGAGGAGTGGATCGTTGTTGTCTTCGTCATAAAACTCGCCTTTTTGTTGAGTATTTCCTTCATGATGAAGTAGGCGAGCTGGCCCTGAACGGCTTGGATTTGAGCAAGCAATCCCCTACCAGAGACGACTTTGAGGCGTGTAGGTATGAAAAACAAATTAAGAGAGCATATAGAAATCGAGTGGCGCGAATCGATGTGTCATGTCGGCATGACCGACCTCCACGCCATTGTCTTTTATTGTGCAACTTAAGATTTCCGCATGTCTTGGCACACAATAAGTACCCACATAGATTTGTTCCTTGCTTCGCCAGACACCGCTGAAATCGAATGAACTAAGATGTCGTCGAAGGAGCTATTTACTATGAAATACGATATAAGAATATTCCTTGCGTCGCATCGGGAAATTTAGTACGGATTGTAAGGGTTTTGTGGTATGGGCGGTGTCTCGTCTTTGTCGACAATATCTTTTGAACGCCTCGTTGATTAAGCGTGTCATCACTTCATAGTCTGCTTTAGGTTTATCGGTGGATCCATGATCGAGATCTTGCTCTTATGCGGATGAATTACTACGAGAATCCAAAGGAATCTGGATGCCATAGCCATTAGTCGTTACGTCGAGTAAATAACTAAACCAACGAGTAATTTAACTTCGCTAGTGAGGAACTTACTTAAAATTGTATGGTACAAGTATAAACTCCTTGTCTTGTAGTTTAAGCAAAGCTTTATAGGCGTACTCCTCGACCTCCTTTGGTACTCTCGATTTCTTCTTGGCAAACCGCTCCTGGTCGAGAATCCTAATCGCCCCTTGGTTCTTCGTAGTTCTTGAATCTCGTATCTATATAACGAAATAGTTAGACATGACATTTATCGGTATTACGTGAATGTAGACCAAGATTGATATATTAGATGCTTACGATTGTCCAAAGATCTCAAAAACATATGTCGAGGCGTCATGATAGAACAAGTTGTGCATGTTATTGAATTCTATTAAGAAGTAGCCATAGCCCTCGTGGTGAAAATGTTCCTCACGGAACACCTGCGGTGATCACCTTCGAGTCGTCTTGGTTGGATCGCTCCATGTACCATGCATGTAGTCGCCGTGCATCATGGGTGTTAGACATTTAACTCGAATTGGTGACTAAGGGCTTCCCAACCTCGAATTTCAATTTTGGTTGATTTTCTTGTTCATCGACTTTGCCTTGCCCTTACTTTTTTCTCGGACGACATCATACTTGGTCTGGCTTCCCCGATCTAGGCGATATGGCTTGTCTAATGTGCCATTTTTGGGATCGGGGTTGTAGGTTTGTCCTTTGAAGTACAGTGTTCTGAGTTTCTCGTTGGAGTACAAACAGGGCCATATTTATGGGGCCCTCAATGGATTTCTTTTCTACCTCATCTTGCTTCTTCACCATTTCACTCTCACGTGCTCGTGGTGATCGATGCGCGTTATTGTACCGCAGAGAGGCCGGCGATGCATGATCCAAGACGATGTCGAGAGGGTGCCACCGCATGGTCCAAGATGATGTCACGCTTGCGCCCTTTGGATGAATGAGTGGACGGCACCTCCCGAGTTGTTATCTCATCATTGGCGGTTTTTCTAGCTGATATCAAGAACTGCGGTAACCATCATGTCCACCGACCTTTGCATAACTGGCGCTATATCGGGTATTGTGCAGACACCCCACGCTGGCACGGATAAGCTACCCTATGGCGACTGTAGAAATATGTTCATCACGGGCACGTTGAGTCGACAGTGTGGGGTCATGTATGTCGTCCACGAATAATGGTTTTTGTCCGCTTGGGCAATGGCGTGGACCATAATCGGGGCGACACTGTAGAGGGCCGAGAGGCGTTTTCGACTGCGTCTGTCTCAAGGCTTCTTGTACTTGTCGTTGAACTTGTTCGTGAATGGTGGGTTGTAATTCTCGCGAACCCTTTCCTTCATACTTTCCATTTCCTGCTCAGCCCGCTCTTCTTTTGCTCTCTTCCGACTCCTATAAGAGTCTTCGTGCTCAGGGAATCCCATCTTCCATGGAACCTTGACCCCGACGCCTCGTGTTCGACCGGGGTGCTCTTTGTTTCCGAGGGCCGCTGATAGCTCGTCTTTCTCCCTGTTTGAGTGGAAGGATCCTTGGGTGGACTGGGCGTAAAACTGATGAACTCTTTGCGTCATTGCTTCGTCTTATTGCTCTTGAATGATAAACTCGATGAGACAAGAGATTCGCCTCGCTAGCACGTAGTGCTTCACTCGTCCGTAGTCCGACCAAGGGACTTGCGCCATCTGTTGGATCACTTGTAATTCTGCTGTCCCATTGAGCAATTTTACCCATGTACCCACTCGTGCCAAGTCCGTGGGGTGAGTATTCCTTCTTGCGATGCTAATGTGGTCCTCACTAGACTTCCTTGTCGCCAGATTGCTTCAACGCCACGAACTCATCCCAAGATGGTCAGTAATCTTGGGTAGTCTCCGACGATCGACCGCTTTTTGCTTCACATAATTTACATTCACCTCGCCTTGAAGTTTCTCCACGCCGCATCCATGGTCATCGATGCATCGCGACGCACGAGTTCTTCGACTCCTTCGGGAATGCGAAGGTTCCTTTGAGCTCATCCACGATCCGCTTTGGTGGCAGGGCACTTTATGCCAATCCGAATAGGTGATTGGCACTTTCTCCCCGACGATGTACCGCATGTTGACTCAGATTTTGTCTCTGCTTTTTTGCAACAGGGACCCGATATCTGAGACCTCCGTGATGGTGTACCGGCCTTCAGGCTTCTTAGTCTTCCCTCATCCTCGGCGTGTTGCAACAGCGGTGGAGGCCCCGGGAACAGCGGTGGAGGCCCCGGGAACAGCGGTGGAGGCCCCAGGAACAGCGGTGGTTGGGTGGAGGGTAAGGTACTTGCTCGGACTCTCCTCCATTATAGGCTCAGTTTCGGGCTCCATTAGAACTACTCAATAGAAAGGGAGATATTTCAGAGAGGGAAAGAAAATATATACTAACTGATAGAATAACTAAGTGTATCATATTGAATTAGCACACTGAGGAAAATATGTACTAACTGAGGAATAAGATAGAAGATGTACTAACTGAGGACTATATTAGATCCTTAAAGTGCCTGTCCATGGCTCCTTTCGAGTCACATGGCTCATTTCGAGTCACAAATGGAATAAGATAGAAGATGTGCTAAGATAGAAGACGTACTAACTGAGGACTAAATTAGATCCTTAAAGTGCCTGTCCATGGCTCATTTCGAGTCACAAATGGAATAAGATAGAAGATGTGCTAAGATAGAAGATGTACTAACTGAGGACTAAATTAGATCCTTAAAGTGCCTGTCCATGGCTCATTTCGAGTCACAAATGGAATAAGATAGAAGATGTGCTAAGATAGAAGATGTACTAACTGAGGACTAAATTAGATCCTTAAAGTGCCTGTCCATGGCTCATTTCGAGTCACAAATGGAATAATCAACTAATAACAAGAATGACATAGATAAGATAGAACTTAGCAATTACAAAGACAATTAACCTCGTATTTGTTTACTATATTTCTATAGTATTCAGGAACAAGAAAAGACAAGTACTATGGTTCCTACATGGCAGTCTTGAACACTAAGGTTGGAGTATTCGGTTTTTATTCTCGCAAAGGCTGGATATTTCTCTCTCTCCATATCATATTAAATTAGCACACAATCAGAGATATCAACATAGACAAAATAATGCTTAGCAACATAGAGAGGAGATATGAATGATTTGCTCTCAGATTTAGGGTTTGGATGAAAATAAGAATTTTCACCACAATCACAAATGGGCTAACAAATTATTTAGTGACTAGGGCCTTGAACCCTTACCACCTTAGCATGCACAATTAAAGAGTTGTTCAGAATTTCACTGTTAAATATCTATGATCAGATTGATAACAGCATAGTTCAACAATTACTTCTACCACCAGACAAGTGAATTACCAGTGAACAATTATCTCTAACTATTGAATCAAAGCAGATACTAAATATCAATAGATTCTGAATTAACAGCAAGCCGACTAACCACAAGAAAGTATACTTATCAGAATATCAAGCAGTGATGTAAACAACACTCTCAAGCATGTTATTCTACCACAGGTGAGAAAATGTGTAGTTACAGCTATAAAAATGCCTTGATTTTCCAAGGAGGGTAGGAAAGTATCATCCTTTGATATGCAGAAAGAAAATTAACTACTTAGATGCCATATGGATATGGGAAAACAATTTGAAGCATGTCGTTCTACCAGTTCAAGGCCCAAGACACATAATAATTGTTCTTATCATTCTTAACCCAATCTCGTCATAGAGCAACACCCAAACCAGTGGCAATTACACATCATCAAATCAGGGACAACAGGCCTAGCACAGATTCCAATATCAGCATCCAGCAAAATTGCTAAAAATAAAAGGTATAGTAACTAGAAATATATGGAGAAATTAAATTAGATTTAGAAATTAATATGTCAATAATCTGTATATCATGTTGAGCTATGAACTTTTGCTTTCTTAATTAATCATGCAAGCAAACTAGCTAGATTTTGTGCCAAATTGGCCTTTGTAGAACTTAGACATTCTCAGCTATTAGGTAAAGTTAAAAATGAAATTAGATTGTAACTTAATCTACTCTTAGTAAAGTTTATATCAATTGCCAGTATCATCAATTTCCAGTAACTTAATCTACGCACAATGAGTGACGACCAATTTCGAGATCATCAATTTCGGATATTAAGCATATCTTGAGGCTAGAACCTAAAATACCATATTATAAAATCCAAAGTTGAACCATCATGCCTAAGGAAAGCATACCAAGATAAACCTAGATTGCACCTAAATGTAACAACTTCAAGCAAAAGTAAGACTAAAATGCTTAAGTTTTAATGCCCGCCACCACCCATTTATATTCTTTTTAGAAAACAGGCAAGGCCCACTTTCTATCGAAAGCTAATTGGTTCTGCCGGGGGTACCAGCTTACAAAACTTCCTACTCCCTCAATTAGGGACTGACAGCCACCTTCCAGCCAAGCAATTAGCAGTGAAAAACTAATCGAAGTAACTACTTCAGGAACAAAAATGCCAACGCAGTCCATCCTCCAGATCAAAGCAAAGACCACCTGCCTCACCCATTTATATTATCCCTTCAACATGGATAAACCACAGCATTCAATCCAACAATCACATTCGTGTCATGAAGCCATGGAACCCTTACGGGCGCCGCCCAAGATCATCAAGTTGCTTACCCGGTAGGGTTGGAGGGGCGGCGCCGTGGGGAGGGCGTTGGAGGGGCGGTGACGGTGGGAGGCGCGGACGGCGCCGCCGGAGGGGCGGCGCCGGTGGGGAGGGTGCAGGAGGAGCCTTCGTGCGGGCGCTGCGGTGCGGGATGAGCCTTCGGCGGGCGGCGCACGTGGAGCTAGGGCATAGGAGTGGAGGGAAGTGAAATTTGCAGAAGTGTGCACAGAAGGCGCGTGGGCTGTGGTATATATAGAGGGAGTATCTGTGACTTCTGTCCGTCGCCGTCCACACGCTAGTCGTGAATCGCCTCTCCATCACCGCCCACTCGTGACTTGTATTTGTTGAACATCCTTCGCAGTCGCTTGCGGCCGCTTCGTTTTTTTCTTTCTCTGGCTCGATTTTCCTTTTCTTGTCCGACCACCAAACCAGAGTACCTCCTCTCCTATTTATTCTCAAAGAAACCCTAACTTCTTAACCCTAATTACTTGGCCTAATTACATAAGGCCCAATACATGCACATAGCCCAAAACTCACACATATGCATACGTCACGCCCACCTGCCTGCACTCACATGACTTGTTCGTCAGACGCCCACCGGCCATCACAATGCATTGTCCATCTCACAGAGACCTCACGTGTCTCATCTCACAGCACTGCGTCATTACATCTTTGCGCCTCCTGACTCGCGACCTCGCATGCCACCTGCACCTCTGCGACCTCGCGTGCTGCCCTGCACCTCTGCGACCTTCACGTGTGTTTCCCTCGGGCTACACGCCACTTGCGCGGATTCTCTTTAACCTGCATGCAAATCCAATAGCACTTCCAGCTTTTGTTCCATCAACATAACTATATTATTCCATCACAATTATTATTACTTGGCAAATCACTCAGCACAAAAATTATAAATCAACAATCTCCCCCTTGATGAGTGATTTGACAACACAATACAAAGAATATTCAAAATAGCTCCCCCTTAATATAAATGTAATATTGCGAAGCCCTGCTCCAATTTTGTGCCATCCGCTGTCTGACCTGGGGCCATCTAGCAGGTAATCTCAGAGGTGGTTGGCCCATCTGGGAGGATTTGGGCTAAAGGTTTTGGGTTTGCGAGGGGTCTTTTTAGAATTTTTCCTCTCCACCTAATCTCTCTCTTTCTCTTTCCTTGTGTGGCTGTCATTTTCCTTCCTGGCCGATATTTTCCCAAGCCAGCAGCCGACTCTCCCACTTTTCTCTGGTTGATTGCTCCAGGGCTGGTGCCTGCTTCCCCCAAGCTAGTCACTGACTCCCTCGGTCCTTTCTGTGGCTGCCGATTCTCCTGGCCTGAGCGCCTCCTCCATGGCCAACGGCGCCCTCCTCCAGGACAGCAGCGGTAGCAGCAGCAGCCAAGAGTGGCGCTTCCTTCCTCTGGCAGCCGGCGCCCCCCCAGTCGGCGGTGCTCCCGTGGCTGGCTCTTCCCTTGGCGGCGCTGCCTCCCCTGGCCCCTCTCTGCCGTTCGCGTGGCTGGCCTCTCCCCTGCGCCCTTCCCCTGGTCGGCAGCCAACATCAGGCAGCAGCAGCAGCGCCACTCCCCTGGCCGGCGCCTCTTCCTCCTTTCTCCCCCAGCCGAAGGAGCAGCGGCAGCTCTGGCGGCAGAGCAGCAGCAGCCGGCTGGCTCCTACTCCAGCGCCTCCTGCAGCCTCTCCCCACCCCCTCCTTTCTCCATGGATCCATGAGCAAGCTTTGAGGTATATTTTGGGGGGGATTTGCTTGCCTATATGGTGTTCGATGAAATGTCTAGCCTGATTGAGAAGCATGATGTTAATGGCATTAACTTCTGTGTGAGCTCATGGCATGGTTATGCATAAGATCCCAAATTGATATATGTGTTGGTGTTCTCCTTTCATTAAATATACGTGCAGTTAAGAATGTCTCATGTATTGGTCTTTTGTAATTGGTAAGCATGACTTGGAAATTAGCCGTACCTGTTCTGTTGTCTATCCTTTTGTTATTTAGAGGGCTAGATCTTTAGCATTAGTATATCTGGCTCTAAATCAAGGCCATTCAACCTGCTAACACATTTCATACTGCATTGCTATGTTCACTATGTGTTTTGACTACTACCGTGAATATTTTGTTCTCATTCAGCTGTTCTATTGATTTGATCATGTGTCTAAAACTATTGCTAGTTGCGGTGCCCATCTAGATTGGTTGTATAACTTTGAGGATCACTATAGCACTTTCGGCATAACGCCTCACGCTGTGTGTGTCGTAGAAGTATACGTCTTCATGGTTCTTTGAGCATTCATATTTCTGTAGTCCATGATTCCTTCTTTCAAGCAAAAGTTGCTCGTGGTTTTCGAAGGGTATTTATGATTTATCCATTTGCCATTTATTACTGAGTTTTATGAGAATGATTTCCAATTATTAACCTTTTTGTAAAAGACACTAGCAATTTTGGTTAGCGTGGTGATAAATGATTATTCTTGTGGCCTTGTCTAGCTTCTGTCATATAGAAGTTTAAATATCTGGTTTTCTTGGATTAGAGATTAGTTAGTTGTGACTAGCATATATGTGCTTACTTTGGTGCTGGTATGGAACATGGATATGTCTTCTTTGGAGGTATTAAGGAATTTTATGTTCGGCTCAGACATCCAATAATAATTCCGTAGGCCATCATCCACAACCTGAATATGAGATCAAAACTACATTTAGTGATTGTAATCTGCGGTGAACTGCACATTAGATGAACAAGTCGTTCTTATTGTGCTTCCTCATGCATTGCCGAAAGATTTCACAATCTAATAAAAGGAAGATGAGAGTAGGGAAAACTTGTCGAGTGATAAGTCTTTTGAATTTGGTAGCTTCTTGTTCATTCCTCCAAGCTTATTTTCTTCATTATCTTTAGCATTGCTAGAGAGTTCATATTATGAAAATGCATATAGGGACAATAAAAATAACAATTGCTATGACCGCCATTGTTAATCTTGAAATGTATAAGGTCCCTTATCTAGTAGTGTGCGATTATACTCTTATTTAACCATGCTTCTTTAATTTCCGATAAGTTTGCGAATGTGACAGTCATGCCTTGCCCTATTTTGGTTGTTGTTCTCTAGGGTTGGTGGTTTCTAGCGCTGCAATGGACCGTCAGTTCATCGCCGAGGTTAAAGGCAAGTGCATTGTATCAGTTGTGGCTTATGTGGCCACCAGGTTTTACAATAATACAGTTATCTATGTATTGCTTTAATTTTGTCATGTTTGTTTCTTGCATGTGATATGATGAATGAGAATGGTTAATTGGGTATGCTTTTATTTAAAACGAGTTCATATGCAAGTGTAACCCGTATATCTCTTATACGGTATCTAGTTGATTGCTTGCGTTATGTACATGCTTACGCTATGGGTTTCATTCGTGTTTATAAGCACGTCTAGTAAGGTGATTGTCTTTTGATGAAAAAGGTAATTAATCTGATACCAGTGCATCGTTGTTTGAATGTGTTATGATTTGTTTGATGAACTTTATATGCCTTGCCATCATGAACTTATGTTTGCATCCTCGGATTGATTGTTATGTGCGATGTTTAATGAACTTCGCCTGCGATGACGTGATGATATCTTGCTAAATTTTACTTTCATATTCCGGTTCTCTAGTTGGTAGGCTAGTGAGAATACTGAAAGTATGGGATTGGATTGCGAAAATGATTTGATTTATGATCAAGATTGATGGAATTAGTAATTACTCGAGAATTGGTGGTGTGAGTATGATTATGAGCATTGAGACTGTGATTTTGAGTGTTGAGAATGTGAATGGGAATTTCTGGATGTGAGAAATGAATGTAGTTCGCAAAGTTGTTATGTCATTTGCATTTGTGCATTCATGATGGAAGAGGCGACCCATTCTGATGCATTGTCAATGATGAATCATGTTTATGCATTGATTGTGATGTATAGATATGAGATTCTTCTTTTTGTGGTGTATGGATATGAATTCTTCTTTTGGTATGGCATATTTGCATCTGCATTGCACTAATAATAATGAATCATGTTTAGTGAGTTGATTGTGAGGTATGAATATGAGCTTCTTCTTTTGTATGTTTTGTGCACTTGAGCATGAAGGCAGCGAATAGAAACCGTAAATGGTAAATCGTGGAGCTAATGGCATTTATAGATTGAGGATTGAGTCGTGGACTCATCCAAAGGTGGCTATCGAGGTATGAGAAAGTTTAATTAATTCTTGAGATGGTTGTAGTATTTGGAATCCGCTTTCCTGGTTCATTTATTTACCCAGTTCAATCAAGTATTTGAATATGTTACATTTCAAAGTATTGGTATTTCGCTTGATTCGATCGCGCTTCTTTATTGTTGCACTTTTCGAGTCTTGGACTCACGCTTGTTTGTTTATTGTTTTAGGTACCTTGAGCTGGCTCGTCGGGATGGAAGTAGTGGCACGCGTGCGACTTCGGTCACCGCCACCTCATTCAATTAATTTGTAAAGCCCGATTGTATCTAAGGCGCTTGTAATGTGTTGTTGGTTGTATGCGTAGTTTGCTAATTTCCGATTGGTTATGTGATTGATTATCTAAGGACCTGCTAGAATGTTTTATTATGTTTGAGTGATTGATATATCATATAACTGCAATTGCTCTTTTGTCTGCTGAGTGGATGTCCTTTTTTTCTAAAAAGGTCATGCCGAAATTTTGTAAATTTCGGTGGCTTAGTTTCTAAGCCGGTTTTAGGAGGTTAAAGGTTGTTTCCTATCCTTTCGTATAGGTGTGTCATGAGTTATTTAGGGTTTTGGTAGCATCTGTGGCGCGTTTGGCGCCGGGGTGTTACAATAAACTCCCCCTCTCAACAAATGACCAAATCATGCAAACACTATATCTTCCCTTGATCGAATGCAACTCATAAAAAAACAAGGAAATCTCTCCCCCTTTGTCAAAACACACATCAAATATCGCACCAGAATGAAAATAAACATATGCCATGAAATGCAAACAAAAAAAATCGAAGATTATTCAAGGTGAACACAAATATTATAGCAATTCATATCCACACTCCAAGATCCAAGAACTGCCCCATAGTCAAGTAGAAAGCACCAGTTTTGAGTAAGATGGTTATAAGATTACAATAAACTCATGGACAAATGAACAAGTACACTTGGACAAAATATTTAATATATATGAAAATATCCCTTGTGTTAAAGATACTAGATTTGAGCATATGTAACATACCAGCCTCACAATTATCTCATTCAAAGTCATTGCTTTTAATTACTTCCTTCTTCATTTTTTTTATATATATATATCACAAGCCCTGTTTTTTTTACAGGTATGCCAAGGTTGAGCTTGCATCTTTTTCCTATATGGCAAATATTTTTATTGCATCTTGTCATGTGCAGGTATGGAGAGGTTGACCTCACATCTTTTTCTAGTTTGGCAAGTGACACTACACAGTCAATCTTGCATCTTTTGCCCTGCATTTTTATAAGCAATCCAAGGACTCATCATGATCATCCGCTTAAATACAAGTGGCTCAAAAACAGTACTCAAAAACACATTAAGAATTTTATTTTTTTAAAAAATAGCCCTTGTGACAAATTTATTCAATCCAAAGAGAAAACCTGTAAGATCGTAAACATCCCACTCTCTACTAGTAGTAAAACAACTCAACTAAGTTGGCTTTGTCATGAAAAATTATCGTGTAAAAGATCACTGCCATAATAATAAATATTCATCAAGAATAATAACAATGTTTATACTATATGATGAAATAATATGCAATATGATATATATATATAGATAGACAATGCAACGTGATGATTCAAACTCTAAATGGTGATGTAATGAGATGTTTAGGAACCCAAATTTGAAAAGATTTTTTGTTGTTGTTTATGGAATTTTTGGGAACCCAAGTACTATTAGGGAGAGATGAACTTACCATTGATTTACCATTTGATATCCATCATGTGAAGATGCAAACCTTACCTCTTGACGATGTTCTCGTGGCCTTCTATAGTCAAAGTGAGTATTTCTATTTGTTTGCAAATTATTTCCATGAACTCAAAACCGATGGTTAGGGCGCACAAAACAATTTTTGCATAGTGACCAAGCTTACCACAATTGTAGCACCTAACATCATGAAAAGCATCCCAATATTTTGGATCTAAATTGGCATAACAATTTACTTTCAAGTGTCCAAATTTTCCACAATTAAAACATCTCACGATTTCTTTTCGCTTTACCAATCGCAGAGTAGCACAAAAGATCGATTTTTCATTAACAACTAGTGTTTGAGAAGTGTTCATCTTTTTATAGCCTACACCTTCCTTCATAAAAGAGCATTTTGAGGTATCTAGGATCATGTTCAAATTTTTCTCACCATTTGTCATTTTTTCTAAGGTGGCTTTCAAGTAAATGTTCTGTTGAGCAAGATCAGGACATCGATTACAAAGCATACCATGGGGACGTTTTTCAAGTTCAATCAATTTCTTTCTAATTCCAGCAAGATTCTCACATGAAAATTCCTTTGCTAACACACAAATTTGTTTCTCTAAGGTGGCAGAATCATTTTCAACAGAGTTCTTTAGTGACACTAACTCATTTTGCAAAACTATACAATTGTTACAAGAAGAAGAGCTAGATTTCAGCAAGGCATCACAAGTGGCATTCTCAAGATCAAATATTCTGCTTTTCAAATTTTCACGTGATTTGCAAGGAACTGCAAGTTTCTTCTTTAATGTGAGACATGAAGCACACTTATCAGCATTATTGGCATTCATGAAACGAAGTTTTTCATTTTCAGATTTTAATTCCTTGCATTTTTTTAGCAGAGAATTACAAAATTTTTCTTGTATGCGAAAGGCCTCAAGAGTTTTAGAATTATTTACCTCATTATCATCGTCGCTAGTCTCCCTTCCCACAAGACAGAAGTATGCAATTTCATCATCATCCCCGAGAGTGGCGAGAGGATCATCCTCATCACTGTCAGCTGGCAAGTCAAGCTCCTCCACCATGTTCAAGAATGCCTTCTAAAGAGTCTTCTTCATCTTCGAACCTGAAAACCTTTTCTTTTGGAAAGAGCTAGAATTCTTGTTAGCGAGATTGGGACAATCATTCTTATAGTGACCAAATTCATTGCACTTATAACATCGTATGTCACTAACATCAATCTTCTTTTTACCAAAATTATTTCCATTGTTTTTGACAAATTTTGTTTTCATGACATTAGAAATTCTTCTAGAAAGACAAGCAAGTTCATCAAAATCCATGTCATCAACATCTTTTTGTTTCCCCTTTTCAACAGTGGCAAGAGCAATAGAAGTGTCATGAGAATCAGTGTTATCAAATTGCGTAACATTCATTTCATATGTCATCAAGGATCCAATCAAAGTATCTAATTTCAGAGTGCTCAAATCCTTAGATTCATTAATCACTGTAACTTTAACATGCCACACCTTTTGGTCCAAAGATCTAGGCAGTTTTCTACATTGATCTTCCTGAGTGAGCACTTTTCCTAAGGCAACAAGTTTATTAACCAGTTCATTGAAACGAGTACCAAAATCCTTAATTGTTTCCCCAGGGTTCATTTTGAAAAGCTCATACTCACGAGTGTACAACTCAACTTTAGCATTTTTTTACCTCATTTGTACCTTCATGGATTGTTTTTAATGATTCCCATATATCATGTGCAGTAGTCAATGAAGATATTCTATTGAACTCATCTCTAGACAATGCACCATAAGAGAAAGTCATGGCTTTTTGATTCAAAGTATAAAGATCTTTTTGCTCTTTAGTGGCATTGTTATCAGGTTTAACATATTTGGTTTCAACTACCTCCCACAATTCATAGCTCTGTGATTGCAAAAAGGATTTCATGCGTACTTTCCAATAGGGATAATCATCACCATTAAATACAGGGGGTTTTGTTAATGAGAAGGAACTAGTTTGCGCCATTGCTCCTAATCGCTAGATTAAACCTAGAGCAAACCTCGCTCTGATACCAATTGTAGGATCGTGGCGCACCAAGGGGGTGAATTGGTGCAAACTAACACCTAAAACTAATTTTTTGTGTTTTGAGACGACCCCCGTTTTAGCACGAATGCCAAAACGGAAATCTAATGTGCTTGCAGTACTAGTCCCTGGATCAGTAGCTAGCACGCACATTTCAACAATTGGAATCACAACCATACAATAAATTAATTAAGCGGAAACTAATAAATACAGAAATATTACAACTCAGAGTATTTAGCAGCAAAAGAAGCAAGGCCTTGTAGTGTACCCAACCAATCCCGCAGGCAACTGACCAGGCATAAATCCTTAGAAAAGATCGCTTCAAAGAAAAACCCGCAACCTGCGATGAACAACTTCAAGCTTCAGATTCTAATCCACCTATAAATAATAGATTAAGCAAGGGTGAGTGCTTTCGTACTACGCAAGACTTGGAGCAAATGCATAAATGCAGGAAAATTCAAAGGAGGCTACTACAGTTAATTTGCATAAAGCGAATTTGCATTTGTAAATCAAGTTATTTGCAAACGGAGTTCATAAGAGCAAGTTTAATTGATAACAGATAAATAAAGCATAAATAACACTCACAGTTCCTCCATGACGTGAGCGAGAAAATCATAAATTCTGGAAATCCAACAATGTCACCCTTCAACATAAAGCACAGTTGCAAAACAAATGGAACCAACCCTTTTGAAAATAATAAAACATCTAACATTGGAATGACTTCACCAAGTGCCCATGACCGCGGGTGCGGCTAATTAATTAGATTTAAACTCTGCAGAGGTGTACAACTTTACCCACAAGTCATGACCTTTTCTTTTTGCCGCATGTTTCACGCACTTTCAGCGTGTGGCCAGAATGTTCATGACGAAAACCTTTACATTACCTGGGTTAACTTCACACCAGCCCGGGACGTTAACCCCCGCCGTAGAAACAGAAACACACACCCAAGCCGTGGATCCACTTTCATCAAACCCAACACAACGTTTCTGAACACGGTAGGGCGTACACCGTTGCGCCGATTATGCATTTACCCACACGAACTGTGTGGAAGCCCCTAACAAGCAAACCGAACTGGAGTGCTTCCGCTAGCTCCCGCCTACCATAAATGCAAAGTTAAACCAGGTAACTTAATCGGTTTAAGGCTGTCCCATACCAGCACTTGTGGTTTGTACGGAATTCTTGGATCAATAGCGTCCCATTGCTCGGTCCTTAATCTGACACGGGCGATACTTCACCCTACACTACGTGCAATTCCTTTCGCACATCCGGCTATTGCCAATAATCGCCTGCATCAAAGCATAGTTTTATTTTGGGTTTTTAATCAAAATTACCAGCAACCAACAAAGGCCATTTTCAAGGTTTTCAGGAAACAAATATTGATTTGATCATGTACATTGCTGATTCTAAAGCATGGCTAAGCATGAATAATATGAACGATATACCCATGATGACATTAAGTGATGTCTATCCTTAATCTATGGTTATCAAGGTTCACATGTCCATAATTATAAAGGAAGATTAATGAGACAATAGGTATAACTACCACATCCATAAAATAGCAATTTACATAAAGTAAACGCATGCATAATACAAAGACAAAAACAACATATTGTAGGTAAAGTATGGGATCAATATGATCAAAGGGTGCTTGCCTTGCTTAATAGACGCCATTTACGAAGACGAGGATTGCGGCGGCATTTACAGACGGAGATCAAAGACGTCGGGTTCTACACGTCGAACAATGGAAAATAACACAAAACACTAACTTCAATAAGAGCAAAAGAAATAGATAGCAAAAATGAATAAAACTCTGATAAAGAAACGGGGATTGCTCTTTATGAATTTATTAATCTTATTTTACGAATTCAAGATGCTAAGATTGGTTAGATTAATAGCATTAGTTATTAGTTGCAAGGTTTACAGATTAATATTCATAATACATCTCGGGCAACCTTATTATTCATGGGTTTTGCTTTATTAGGATTCAGATTCAAAGCAAGATAAAATAAGAATATTTTCTTAGATTACTGCAGATTATAACCTAAAGATCATTTCCAGACTATTCTTTACTAAATTCAGATTTAGATAAGCTGCTTTGCGAGTTAATGAAAAAGCTTAAATGATCATATTAGATTATGACTAAATAGTTCTTTATCTTTGATTGATTTTGCTTAGAATTAGTTTTACGTAAGTTAAATCTATTGATTCAGGCTATTAGCCTAATTTACATGATATTTAAGAAGGTTCTGGTGATACAAATGACTTAACTACAGGTTTCCTCATTTGCAACTACACTTCGCTCATCCATATTACGGTCTAAAGCAATATGATTATTAGGGTTATTAAGCTATTAAGATTAATATGCAAATCATAGCGAAATGAGATTATCTTTTAAATATGAGTAGACTATACTTTGGGGAGCACTCTTGAGTGAATCCCATAAGTTTTAGGATTTTGGGTGAGGCTATAATCTTATCGCTAAAGTGGTGCATGTTACACTTAAGGACTATAGTATTCAAAATCGGCAAGAAAGGGGAAATGACAGATTAACGCTTAAGGGTTTTAAGCAATTTGGATAAATATGTAAACTCTGATGAAATAAAGTTATTTCTTTAGGATATGGTAGAATGAAATTTGCCTAGTGATTCTAAACTAAATTTATAAGTTTTACCATTTGGATGAGTTATTTTATTAATCGATGAAATTGCCTAAATGTTCATGTTGGCAAATCTTAAATCGGCCAAAAAGTGAATCAAAAGGTTATCGCTTAAGGGTTTTGATCTGATGAGATTAATATGCAAACCTTAATAGAATAAGGTTCTTTTTATAGAATATGGTAGCATGAACTTTGTACAATGCTTCTAAACTAGTTTTACTGATTTTAGTATTTAGATGAGTTATTTTATCTATTGCTGAAATAGCCTAAATGATCATATTGGCAACATTAAATCGGCCAAGATTCAAACTTCATATCTGACTATACTATACATGATCTTTAATCCATTTTTTAGGTATTAGTAGAGTACCATCCTAGAAATGTTTTAAAACTATTTTTACATTATTTTGACCTTAACCGCAACAGATTAACTATTTATTTGCTGCGGTTGCTTGCACTTTCTTGCATCAAAGAATGCAAGATAAGTTTCACTTTAAATATTTTTACATAATTGGTTCTCTATCGATTCCAGGAACATCATATAAATTATTTCATCCTTTTATGAGCTTTTATGCTTTTGTTTTCACTAATGGCCATACCAAGTTTTATTGATGATTGCAAAGTAAGTAAATCAAACATAGATCAAAAATTAAATATATTCTCATGATTGAGTTTAATATAATTCCAGAAGCATATAATCATTTAATTTATGATTTAAGATGCCATATTTCTCATATGCACAATAGTGCTTATAATAGTGTTTATACCATTCTTTTAACTTCTCACAAATGTTCTGGGACTCAGGAAGTAAATGTTTTCATATGTTCAATTCATCCTAGTCTTTTAAACAGATATGAATTTATTTTATTATTCTATAACATATTGTGCATAACTTTTATTAAAGCCCACAATGCAACTATAATCATGGATTATTTAAATTAATTGCTCAGTAGTCCAAAAATTAAATACTTTTGAATATTTGGATTCTTATGGATTTTGAATGAATATAGAAATTTGTCCCACTAAATTTTGATTAAGATAGCAAAAGATATTCAAAATTGATTTTCAATCGGTTTGGGAAATGGTGGGAATTTGAAATGCGCTTTCATATCCGATAAGGCGTCTTTACCTCAAGACCGAGGCTTCCTTGCCTTTGTTGCCCACCGGACCCAGCAGTAGTGAGGGAAAGCAGGGGAGCGGCTAGGGCTGGACGGCGGCGGTCTTCCGGCGAAGCTCCGGCGAAGGCGACGGCACGGGGAGGAAGAGCTCGGTGAGGAGAGTCTGGAGGCGGTGCTGATTTGGCGGAAGAGACAGCAGGTGAGGGTGCAGCCGGACCCGAGCGGCGGCGGAAATGGCGGAAAGTGGGGAGAGAAAACGGAAGCATGTGAGCTCAAATCGGTTGAAATGTAAGCATCAATGGATGCCAAGGATCCTATTTTCGGGGTTGAACGGGGTGGAAACTCACCGGGGAGCTCTGCCCATGGCGGCTGGCTTTGGAGAAGAAGGGCACACCGGCGGCAGCAACATTTCACATGGAGGGGGCTGAATGTTCTTGAGGGCTTTCGATGCTTGAGGCTTGGTGATGCTCCAGCCCAACCGAATTTGGAAATGGGTAACTCTATTGCTCGGATTTTGCTTTCGCTTCAAGCTCCGAGGCTTCGGTCATGGCGGAAATGGAGCGAGTTTTGGGCGTCTCAGGCTGGGAAGTGAAGAGGAAGTAAAGGGGAATGGGAGAGAGCCTCATTGCGGTCAGGGAGGAGTGGTTTATAGCCAAGGATCGGATTGGACGAGCCGGCCTGGGTTGCATTGAGTCTCGAACGGAACTTCTCCAGACGCGATAAGGAAGAACAGGGGCGGTATGGCGCGAGAGAGAGGAGGACGAACATGGCGACGATCACGGCTGTGATGAGCTGAGGATGACGCAGTGATACGACCAATCGACGAGGAGATGCATTGAACGAAGCTCAATTGGCTGCGCTGGACTCGGGAGTTTTCATTCGGTCACCAAAGACAGAAGAAGAAGGAGCCGACGATGGGGCTGGGTCCACCGGTCAGTGAGGGAAAGTGCCATACAGAATTGAACCCGGCTCAGATGCTTCTAGTTCCAATTTTTCTGTGCTGTCAAATGGAAGTGGAAAATTTCCAAACTTTTTGACCATGGTCTTTGAATAGATTTTGATGTCTGGTAAAAGTTTGAGGTTAAAATGGATTACCAAAAAATTAATAATATTCTGACAACAGTGATGGCTCCTAATTACTTGTTTTGGTTTTTGATTTTTCTTTGAGATCAATTGAAGTCTGTTATTTTTGAAATTTTGTTTTTCAAAAGGTTTTGATATAAGAATGCTTTTATAAAATTTTCAGATCAAAATATGGTCTCATTATTTTATAAAAATTCTGACATTGCAATTTCTAGATTTTCAGGGTTTTGTTTTTTAAATTTGGAAAAGTAATAATTAACATTATTGATTTATAATATTTTTACCAAAGGTATATATTGCATTGAGGTTTTCATGATAATTTTGCAGCTTCATATAATTTTTATAAATATTTTATAAATTCGACAATGCATTGTTTTGAATTTAAAGTTGCCTTTTCATTTTATTCCTTCATTTCTTCATGTATGAATTTTCATTTTATGGCCAAAATGATTTACTTATATGCTCAGGATTCTCATGACAAATTTTCCAAGTTTTTACTTTTTACCTTTTGCCTTTTCCTCTTTTTCATTCTTTATTGCCCTTTTGTTTACTTTTTCTTACAACATGAAAATCCAAGAACTCCAAATAAAAATCAATAATGCCAAGAAACTCAGAAAGAATAATATTCAAATTCAAAATATTGATTTTTATTTTATTAAAACCTTGGGATGTTAGATGTTTTATTAATTCTGAAATTAACAAAATAATGACTAAACTAATCAAATCAATCTAGACTAATTGATCTAATACTCTGCAAGAAAAACTAGATTAACCAACTAGGCATGCTAGAACATGAACTCATATTTGTTGATTAACTCAAACACAGTCAATACGTGAGTTCTGTATAAACCTTAATTACCTTTACTGATTTCCAAATTACATGCGCACTGTTACCTCCTCTATCTTCTTTTTCTTGCTGTTCTGTCGCTTGCTCCAGGAGGCTATCAACTCTATTCTCTTCTGCTGTACTACAACACGTCGGGCTTCCGATGGCGCCTATAAATGCCTTTAAAACCTTATAAATGCCTTAAAAAGATTTTAGATGGCGTTTACATAGCGTCAAGAAAAATGGCGTCAGGAAAAGTAATTGGCGGCGCTTAATTATCCACGGCGTTTATAAGTGCGTCACCCATCTTATTACTACTCTTGTCCAAGCACGCTTAACTTCAGAGTTTTTATAAGATCTAGTACTTTAGTGGTGGTATGATCACATCTGATATATAATGCGTCCCTCCTCCCCTTAACCCCGTTAAACACCCAAACACCGATTTTCAATTATTTCAAATTAGCAAACTATTGAGGTAATTAGCAAAATCATCATATGATAAGATCTCCAATTATATTCTTTTGGGCACCAATTTAGTTTGCAAATCACGAATCCGAGCATATTTCTTAAAATAGACATAACTTTTGACTTCAGTACCTCCAATCGGGCGTTCTTTTTGGCTCATTGGAAAGATAACTAAAAGTAGCATCTGAAATTGATAAGTGTCACAAAATCAGATGGTCGAAAAAGTTTGAATTTTCAAACAAAATATCAACAAAAATTGAATTTTCGGACAAAATTTGAAATTTTAGACAAAATATCATCGAAAATGAAATATTTGGACAAAAATTATTGCAAATGGAATATTAGTTTCAATTATTTCAAATATAATATTATTTAATTTTAATTCTTTCAAATTCCCCGGTGTGGTATTCACGTTTATAAACGCCGTGGTAGAGTCTACTGGCGCTTATAAACGCCATGAATTCCACTCTATACCGGCGTTTATAAGCACCGTGAATATCAGAACCGGCGTTTAAACGCCGGTATAGAGTGAATTCCCAGCGTTATAAGCGCCTGTGAAGATCAGACTGGCGTTTATAAACGCCGGTATAGTAAATTCGCGTTTATAAGCGCGTGGAAGATTCTAACCCGCGTTTATAAACGCCAATATAGAGTGAATTCCGGCGCTTATAAGCGCCGTGGAAGACTCTAACACGGCGTTTATAAATGCCAGTATAGAGTGGAATTCCCCGGTGTTTATAAGCGCCGTGGTAGACTCTAACCCGGCGTTTATAAACACCGGAGAATTAAATGCCTCGAATGATAAAAAAACGCCGGCTTTGGCCTTATTAGGGGCGTTTAGATTAAACGCCGGGTAAAATAAACACCGGGAAATCCATGTTATCTTCTAGTGTTATGTAGCCTCGCGTACACGCCGCTTCAACGTAGCACCGATCGCGAAAGTAATCGTAGCTTCATAGCCATTCTTGTAGCACCAAATTTTTCCTTCGCCCGTCATTGCGGCCGCCCTTCTTTTTTTTTTTTTTCTGCGCGGCTCTTATTTTCCTTTTCTTGTCCGACCACCAAACCAGAGTACCTCCTCTCCTATTTATTCTCAAGCAAACCCTTCTTTTCCATTCTTTATTTCCCTTTTGTTTGATTTTTCTTGCAACACAAAAATCCAAGAGAATTCAAATAAAGCAAACAATATTCAGAAATTCCAGAAATATTCACAATCAAATTTAAATATTATATTTTTACTGTTCTTAACTTTTGGGCTGTTACAGATCTACCCCTTACAAAAATCTCGAATTTTAGATTTGGCGGTCTAAAGAAAATTTTTCTAAAGAAGTTGGGAAACACCTTGAGTCGGTCTTCTCGTTTCCATGTTTCTTCTTCAAAATGATTGCTCCTTTGAACTTTGATCATCTTGTGGGATTTATTACGAATGTGGCATTCAGCTTCTTTTAAGATTTTAGTTGGATGCTTCCGATAAGTTAAATCAGGTCATAGATCGATTTCATTTAGCCGGTGAGCTCGAATGTGAGACCCGCTCGATGAACAGAACCTCCATGTGATTACCGTGCTATTCCTCGGATCAAGAGCTAGCACTCACATGTTTACAACAATTGGAAATCACAACCATACATTATAATAATTAAGCGGAAACGATTATACAAATATATATTACAACTCAGAGAAATATAGCAGCAAAGGAAGCAATGTCTTGTAGTGTACCCATCCATACCCGCAGTAACCGACTGCATAAACTCCAGATAGAACACGGCGAAGAAGATCCCATAACTGCGGCGAAAGAGACTCAAGCCTCGCTAACTTATCTACCTACAATATAATTAAGCAAGGGTGAGTACTTTACGACTCAAAGAAAACTTGAGCAAAACCTATCATATATGCAGAGCCATTTCAAAGGAGCTACTACGGTTAATTTGCATAAAGCGAATTTGCATTTGTAAATCAAGTTATTTGCAAACGAATTTAAAAGAGCAAGATTTAATTGATAACAAATAAGTAAAGCATAATAACACTCACAGGTCCTCCATGACGTGAGCGGCGAATCATTCAATATCCCGAAATCCATCAATGTCACCCTTCGACATGAAACACAAATTGCAAAACAAATGATACGAACCCTTTTGAAAATAATAAAACATCTAACATTGGAATGACTTCACCAAGTGCCCATGACATGGTAGCGGCTAATTAATTAGATTTAAACTCGCAGAGGTGTACAACTTTACCCACAAATCATGATCTTTCGACCATACATAGCCGTTACATTACCTAGACATGGCTTTGATCCAGCCCGGGACGTTAACCCCCGCCGTAGAACTAGAAACACACACCCAAGCCGTGGATCCACTTTCACACACCCAACACAACGTTTCTAAACACGGCGAGTATGCATACCGCTGCATTAGCAAGTAGAAACCCGTCGAAGCGGACTGACCGAATACTGTGGAAGCTCCCGCCTACCAATGAACAAAGCCATGTCTAAATACATAACAAGCTATGGCTACCCCATTCTCACCCTTGTGGTTGCACGGAAATCTTGGATCAATAGCGTCCCATTGCTCGGTCCTTAATCCGACACGGGCGACACTTCACCCTACACTACGTGCAATTCCTTTCGCACATCCGGCTATTGCCAATAATCGCCCGCATCAACACATAGTTTTCTTTTGGGTTTTTAATCAAAGTACCCACAACCAACAGTGCCATTTTTCAATGTTTTCAGGAAAACAAATATTGATTTGATCATGTACATTGCTGATTCTAAAGCATGGCTAAGCAGGATAATATGATCGTATATACCCAAGATGACATTAAGAGATGTCTAGCCCTATTCTGTGGTTATCAAGGTTCACATGTTCATAATCATCAAAGGAGGTTCACGAGACAACAGGTATAACTACCAAATCCATAAGATAGCAATTTACACAAAGTAATCGCATGCACAAAACAATTTGATGCACAAAAGGAATATAAAATACTGGGATCAATATGGTCAAAGGATGCTTGCCTTGCTTAATTGATGATTACGACGAAGACGAGGATTGCGGTTGACAACGACGAAGCTAGAGATGTCGGGTTCTACATGTCGAATAACGGTAATAACGCAAATAAAAGACTTCAATAAGAGCGAAAGAAATAGATAACAAGAACAATTAAAACTCTGCACAAGAAACAGGGATTGCTCTTTATGAATTTATTAATCTTATTTTACGAATTCTAGATGCAGGGATTGGTTAGATTAATCATTAGCTGCAAGCTTTCATTGGTTTACTATTCACAATAAGAGTTCTATTATTCCTTAATACTTATGGGTTTTGCTCTATTAGGATTCAGATTCTAAGCAAGATGAAAGAAGAATATTTTCTTAGATTACTGCAGATTATATCCTAAAGATTAATTCTAGACTATTCTTTACAAATTTCAGATTTAGATAAGCTGCTTTACGTGTTAATGAATAGGCTTAAACGTTCACGTTATATTATGAACGATTAGTTATTTATCTTTAATTGATTTCGCTTAGTATTTACTTTACGCGGGTTAGATCTTCTGATTTAGGCTACTAATAACAATTCCACGACATTTGGGAAGGTTCTGGTGATACAATTTTCTAATATACAGATTCCTTCATTCTTACTGATTCATATTATAAAGTTCAGAAAACTTAACACTTAAGGTTATTTGGCTATTAGGATTTGTATGCAAAACGTGATGAAATATGGTTATTTCTTCATAATGAGATGCTTTATACTTTGTATAACAATCCTAAGCTAATTCCATAAATTTTAGGATTTTGGACAAGACTATAAACTTCTCGCTAAAATGGTTTATGCTACACTTAAAGACTACACTATTCAAAATCGGCAGGAAGGGGAAAAATAAGGATTAATGCTTAAGGATTTTGAGCTATTTGGATTAATATGCAAACTTTGATGAAATAAAGTTATTTCTTTAGGATATGGTAGAATGAACTTTGCCTAGTGATTCTAAACTAGATTTATAAGTTTTACAATTTAGATGAGACATCATATTCGTTGTTGAAATGGCTTAAGTGGCATTGTAAAGTTTACGCTATTCGGAATCGGCCAAAAAGTGAAACAAAAGGTTAACACTTAAGGGTTTTGGGCTAATAAGAAGAATATGTAAATCTTGATGAAATAAGATTATTTTTGCGGAATATGGTAGTATAAACTTTGTACGGTGTTACTAAACTAGTTTTACTAATTTTAGTATTTAGACGGGTTATTTTATCTACTGCTGAAGTAGTCTAGATGACCATATTGGGAATCTTAATTCGGCCACGATTCAAACTTAGTTTCTAACTACACTAAGCATGATTCTTGATTCATTTTTCAGGCATTAACAGAATACCATCCTAGAAATGTTTTAAAGTTGATTTTGCATTATTTTGCTTTTAACTGCAATAGGTTTCCTATTTGATTATTGTTACGCTTAACATTTCTTTATGATAAAAGAATTCAAGTTAAACTTTATTCTAAATATTTTCACATATATATGTCCTCACTGTTTTTAGGAACTCGATACAAATTACATTATCATTTTGTGAGCCATTATGCTATTATTTTGCTAATGGCCATTAATAGGGTTCATTAAAGATGGCAAAGCAAACAATGAATACTTAATTTAACAATTGAGCACCGTTACATGTTTGAGTTTATTATGATTCCAGGACACATATAAACTTATGTAATGATCTTTGGAAGTACATTTCTTTGAACACAACATCATCCATACTAATGTTTATTCTTAAATTTAATTTTGCTAATTGTTTTGTGACTCGAGAATTAAGTATTTTTGTATATTCGAATACATTCTGATCTTAACATCGCATGAATATTTATTTCATCATTTCATTACTCATTATACACAAGTTCTCATTAAAACCCATATTAGCACTATAATCAAAGTTTAATATGAATAATTACTCTGCAGATCAAAATTTAAATATTTTTACATATTTAGATTCTTTCTGATTTTAGATGATTATACAAATTTGTCTTACTGAGTTTTGATTGAAACTGTAAAAGATATTCAAGTTTGAGTCTTATTCGGTTTTGGAAAATGCTTGAAAAGGAAAATGCACTTTCATTCACAGGAGGTGCCTGATACCGTTTCACTGGAGGCTTTCTTGCTTCGGCTGAGGGACTGACTGGAGGGGTCCGTGCGGCAGTGAAGGAAAACAGGGGAGCATCTAGGGTTGGTCGGCGACGGCGCTCCGGCAGTCTTCCGGCGAAGGTGACAAAGACAGAGGAACAAGCTTGACGAGGCGACTCAAGACTTTGAGTCGATTCGGCCGAGAAGATGCTGAGTTGGCCTTGATCGAGCTCGGGCGGCGTCCATGGCGGTGACCAAGCGAAGGAGATGACCGGAGAGGATTCGGCTTGAATCGGCAGCCTTGGAAGCATCCACGGGTTACCAGGAGTCCATTTGCAGCTTGGTTACGCGGAGGAGCCGGTGTGGGCTGCCACCGAGCGGCCGGAGGTGAGGAAGAAGGTTTGTCTTGGCGGGATTGCGGCGTGAAGAATCAAATTGGCGCTATACTGAGTCGGTGGGGGCCAATGATGCTCCACACTTGAGGAATTGGAAGGGGAACCACTAAATCTTCTGTGTTTTGCTTCGCACTTCGAGCAGCAGAGCTTCTGGAAATGGCGGAAATGGGGGATGTTTCTTGCGCGCAGGCTGGGAGAGAACAAGGGAAGGCAGAGGGGAATGCTGGGCATTGCTTTGGTGCTCACTGAGGTGCGATTTGTAGCCAAGAATTGCATCGAGTGAGTGGGATTCGTGGCAATGATCGCTGGCTTCGCTCCACTCAGGCTTCGGTGACTTCGCCAGTGGAAGAAACGGAGAGGAATGAACGGGGTTGGGGGAGAAGGGCCTGGCAGGTGGGGCCTGGGGCCATTGTCCATGACTAGAATTTCTCCAATGCGCCAACGGAACGGAGTAGCAACGGGTGGCCCACACGTCGGTGACTGCGATTGAATTTCGTTTTGGATTTTGATTTTCCTTTGATACCAATTGAAGTCTATTATTTTTGAAACTTTGTTTTTCAAAAGGATTTGATCTCAGAATGCTTCTATAAAGTTTTCAAGCCAAAATATGGTTCCATTATTTTATGTAAATTCTGACATTGCAATTTCCCTAGTTTCAGAGTTTCTATTTTTGAATTTTTAAAAGTGTTATATCTCATGATCAGTTCCTAGAATTTTTACCAGAGGTAAATATCATTCTGAGGGTATTATGGTAATTTTCTTGGATTCAGATAATGTTAGGATGATCTCCATTCTTTAATTCTATTTGTTCGATTTTTCATACAAAGAACAATTCCAAAGAAATCCAAATAAAATTCAATAATGCCAAGAAACTCAGAAATAATAATATTCAAACTTAAATTATTCATTTTCACTTTATTAAATTTTTGGGATGTTACAGATCTACCCCTCTTACAGAAATCTCGACCCCGAGATTTGGCGGGTCTAAAGGGAAAAGTATTATTTACCATAGATACCACCCATGTACTAAGTTGAGTATAAGTATTATTTGCGTGTTAATAAAATTTTGTTGTAAATCTTTTGTATTGCTTTCGGGTTACTCTCGTGAATGTTAAACCACTAGGTTGAAATTTACGATGTGTTACCCTACTTAATAAGAAATTTTAATCCGTCATTATCAAAATCCTAACGATATTCAAAATGAAATTCATTGTAACCTCGTAGAATTAGTACAAGCCTTGGACAAACATTATCATCAGAGTTACGCAGCAAAAATGTAGTAGGCCGTCCCAATCTTCATTTGTTTGAATACCGCTCAAAGAAAGACAACCTCTATTGTCTTCTCCCCATCGCTAATACCCACTCTTTCTATTTCCTTTGCTCAACTACACTAAAACCACCTTTTCCTCGTACTCTTTTATGGCAATAACAAGGACTACTTAAGAAAATTTCACCACCAGTTGCTGTAACCAATAAATTCTAATGCCAACCAATTTTGTCAAATCTATATATCAGAACTTAACAAATATCTTCATTACAATCATGCCACATGCTGACCCTACTTGCCCTCAAGATTCTCTAATAAATTAATGCTCTAAAAAAACTGCTTCTACTACCTTCGGAAAGTACTTCTACTGCCGAATCTTTAATCAAACTCTTCAATACTAGAATGGAAGACATGACCATGAAGTAGTAGATTAGCGTAATAAAACTTTGTTGTGATATAAGAAAATGTATAGTTCTTATATAATAAATAAAAGTGTGTTACAATTTGATTAACTAAAATTTCTGTCTATATTATTATTACGGGAAACTTTCGTAATGCATGCTTAATCAATAGTTATGGAGCAATTAAAATATAAAATGTTATCTTAGAAGTATAAACCCTCAAAAGATTTTATATATTGCACAACTATGGTTATGGTACAATCTTTCCTTTCATTCTAAATCCTTTTCTTATCCAAATTATCATTCTGACATCCTTCCTTTAAGAACAAGTTGCTAATAGACAGTCAGAAAACTAGAGTAATACTGTAAAAGAATTAGCTACAAACCTTAAACATGGAAACTATGTACTCCTAAGACACAAAGTAAACCCTTATAAACCAAGAAATTGAATATAAGATCATAGCTATGTTAGCACTCAATTGGAAGGTCAAGTTCTACATCATCACGTGAAGCATCATGACGACACAAAAATTTAACGCTATCCAAGGAACTGAACGTAAGATTTTTCGCTAAGTATGCAGTTCACGGCATTGATATAGATGCCCATGTTCATGCATACAAAGTTTGCATAAGACATCAAAATCCATCATCAGCACCTGAATCGAGACATCAACAAACAAATAACCGTCAAAAGTATTTACAACCAGCTACCACAAGAAGTTCTTCACCATCCCCTCCATCAATCTGTCATGAAGGATCATATATAGAAATTCTAAACCAGAAGAAATAAAATCCCTTACTACGAAATCTGAATGAGGATCTCAAATAAAAGACTTCTCGAATCAAATAATAATTAGTTAACCTACAATCGCATGAATCCTCAAAATATGCAGACTTAAAACTATATAAGAAATCGCTAGTGATTAGAAACCCTACAACTCCGATATGCAAATCGACATTATAATTGGTGTTCTTTTAAATTCTTGATTGAAGAGTACCTTGTATTGTCGGTTGGATTACTCTCGTAAGAACCTTTCGGTTGAAATTCACAATGAGTCAATCCCTGGAAATGATAATAATAATATATATTAAACTTTTAAAGAACGAAACGTTGCCTTGTAACTAAAAAGAAACTCCGTCTAAATAACTTTGTCATAATAAATATCGTTGCAGGATGCCTGTGACGAGATCCCTTAGCAAAAAGCTTGGAAGTAAAATCCTGCTAGGCCTTCAACCTCGAAATGAAGATTATACTCCAGCTCTTGCTGGGAGAATGAAGTATTCGGATCACAAAGTCCCTTCTACGTCTTATTTAACACCTAAGCATTATTCCTTAAAGTATTGTCAACCCAGCAAATCCGAAGCCCGTGCTTGCATTCGCTGTGGAGAAATAGGTCACACTGATGATGAGCATCCTATCAACTGTTCCAGTTGTGAAGGAAATCATTCTCCTGGAAAATGTCCTATGGACAACATCACTTGCTTCCTTTGTGAAGGTCGAGATCATTATCCACCGCAGTGCCCCCTTGATCCATTAGTCACTGCTGCAGTTCAGCATCAACGAGAAAAACTTCGAGCCTTAGTTGCTCAAGAGTTGGCAAATAAAAGAAAAGCTATGCAAGAGAAGTCGTTTGAAGAATCAAAGAAACAACAGTCAATCATGACAATTTCCATCCAGAAAGCAATAAATGGCCATCACTATCAGCATGTTTCGTATGTGAAGAAGAAGGTCATTGGGCCAGAGAATGTCCTAAGAAGCAGCAAAATGAGGCTAATAAGGCAGAAGGAATTAGTCATGCAATTAATCATAACAAAGCGTCCCGAAAGAAACCGAAGTGCTACAATTGTCGCAAGAAGGGTCATATTCCTAATCAGTGCCCCCAAAGAAAACAAACATCTCCTAGCATCATAACCATGCCAGTAGTCACATCAGTTAAGTTTATAGCTCCGAGAGTGAAAGAAATAGAATCTGAAGTAGGTTGCCCGAAGGGTCAGGTAAAGAAGAGCCATTGGAATGAAAATGCTTGTTCCGAGGAGAATTCTACACAATTCCACGCGCAATCTCAACCTACATCTGTTCATCCCTCTAGCCAAACCAATGAGCAATTCTCTAGTACTCAAAACCAGAAAGCTAATGTTGTTTGCTTTTGCTGTGGTGGGCGTGGGCATTATGTCAATGGTTGTCCAATGAAAAAGAAAGCTTCACCACTTTTCCAGCCTCAAGAAGCTTAGTCTTGCCAGATGCAGTATCAACTTGATAGCGTCGCCGCATCAGCTAAGAAGGACTTGGATACCTTGTCTGCATCTGCCCAAGAAGAGTTCTACTTCCCCTTGTCAAGAAAGATATTAGTAACTTCTAAACTATTTTGGAGACTTAGAAAACATCAAGTGCCTAAAACAAACCCCTGCCTCGACATTATGCTCTAAATGTAAACATATTCCTCGTATGGTTGTACCCGACTCTTAATATGGTATTGAGTATGTCATTGGTGTGTTCAGTTCCTGCAATCAATCTTTTGATCTTGTATATTTTCTTTCTTCATAGTTGCCAAATCCAAAGGAAATCAAAACCCTTTACCTACTAAGGTGGTCAAATGAATTAAATCATCAGGATCATCTTATAACCCTCTTGCCTCAACTCAACCCTTGAATCATTTCTATTCTATTGTTAATCTATAGACAATTTTGAGTAACATTTAATCTCGGCTAATCTCGCCAACTATTGTTGAACGACTCAGATCAGCCGTTGTATTCAAATATCCTTCTGGATAATAACATTCAGTTCTTACTAAATGAATCTAATAAGAATACATCTTTTCTTTCATCTCCAGTATTCTAAACATACTAAATGCTATTCTCTAAATTTGATTATCCTTAATAACAACCCTAGTTATTCAATAAAAAAAAGAGATATGTGAAAAGTATTAGTATCTCTCATCTGCTTACCTGAAACTCAAATAGAATTCTTTTCTACTTCTCGCACGTCAACTTGGAATCGCAAGACGAAGATCCAGTAAAGCAATTGCAATGAAGACGAAGTATCAACAGAACGACAAAGTCACCTCCGAGAAAGAATTCCTAAATCTATCTCGTCCTCGAGAATTGCATGGTTCGCAGTATTCATCGTTTCCAAATCCAAAGTAGCTTGGCGCCATGATGTATTCAGCCACATCGTATCATTAAGAAGATGCAAGAAAAGAAGCATATGAATTAGAGTTACCATCTCAATTATCCAATGTTCATAATGTCTTCTGTGTATCGCAATTAAGGAAATATCTTCATCTTCCTTCTAAGCTCACCAAGCTAAAGGAAATCGATCCACAACCTGATTTAACTAATCGAGAGTATCCAACTAAAATCTTAAGAGAAGTTGAACGCCACATTCGTAATAAACCCCACAAGATAATCAACATTCAGCGGAACAATCATTCTGAAGAAGAAGCAACTTGGAAACGAGAAGATCGCCTCAAGAAGAATATCCCGATTTCTTTCCTTAGACCCGCCAAATCTCTGGGTCGAGATTTCTGTAAGGGGGGTAGATCTGTAACATCCTGAAAATTTAACAAAGTGAATATATATATATATATATATTAAATTTGAATATTATTAATTCTGAGTTTCTTGGCATTATTGAATTTTATTTGGATTTCCTTTGTAGTTTTGCATTGCATGAAAAATCAAATAAAGAGAATTTAATGAATGGATAATGGTAAAAAGACAAAAAGATGAAAGTAAAATCTTGAAAAATTTATATTAGTATTTTTAACCCTCATGTAAACTTTTTACCAGGTAACTTTTATTTTTCACTGCATGGTAAAAATAGTATTAATGATGAAAAAGACAAATTAGACAGAAACAGTGCATCATCCGAATTAATGAGAAATGGTAAAAGTTTATCTGAAGCTGAGAAAATTACCAAAGCACCCTTTTTATAGGATTTGCCTCCGGTAAAAATATCAAGAATTCACCAGGTCGGATAAGCCTCGAAATAATTCAAAAGTAGAAGCTCAAATTCTAAAAATCTTAATGTTAGAATTTTTATAAAATCCTGGAGCAATATCTTGAGCTGAAAATTTTACATAAGAACAAATAGCTCAAAATAATTTGAAAAACAAAGTTTCAAAATTTATAAAAATATTTGTATTATCTGATAATTCAAAAGCAGAATTTGAAATCTGCATTATGCGATGTCGATTTTAGTAAATAATATATAAATTATTTGAATCTCAAATGTTTTCTGGAGATCATCTACTTCCAAAGGAGAGTATGCAAAAAGTATGAAAAATTGCTGACAAGGATTAGCAGGCAAAATTAATGCAAGTTCATTTCATTTGGCCGAATCCATCCGTAAGCTGGTTTTCTTGCTCTTTCCCCGCCATACGGGTCCCAGTTGCAGCCACTCCATGTCTCTAGAATCTTCCATCGATGCAGCAAGCCCAAGCCTTTGCCTCTGGATATCACGCCAACCCTCAAACCAGATTCATTTCACCTTGGGAACCACCAGAGATAGTGCTCCACTTCCCTCTCCACTCCTTCTCTTTCCTCCTCAACCAGCGCAGGAAATCCTCCCCACATTCACCATTTCCAGAAGCCCCTGAAGCTCAAAGCTGGAATTGATTCGAGAGAATCAGCCAGCCATTTCCAAATTCCCTTGAGCTGGAGCATCACCCGACCCTACTGAGCTAAAGCCCACAACAAGAATCGTCTTCTTCCATGCAAAATCGTGCTGTAGCCATGCGCCCTTCTCCTCCAAATCCGGCCGTCGTGGGCGGAGCTCTCCGGTGAGTTTTCGCCCGGTTCGACCCTAAGAATGGAACCCCTAGCATCCATTCATGCTTAAATTGCTACCGATTTCACCTTTAATGCCCTTGCCTGTCTTCTCCACCGAGCGCCATTTCTGCCTGCGGCTCAGCTTGCGCCCCGCCTCTGTCTCTTCCATGAATCAACTTCACCCCCGGTGGCGCCTTGCCGTGCTGATGCTACTGGTGCCCTCGCATTCATGGGAGGATCGCGAAGAAGGCAAAAATGAGCCCTAGCAGGTCCTCTGTTCTTTATCTCTGCGCGGTAGGTCCAAGAGGTCAGAAGCCTGAGGTTGAAGGAGAGAAGAGCCAAAAGACGTTTCCTGCGGGGTAAAGCGCCTTCTTGACTTTCCATCCAACTTTCCTGGCCGAAATGTATTTGACCATTAACAGCTTGTGTATTTTTAGTCGCAAACCAGTGAAATAAATTTGTATATTCATTTAAAATCCAGAAGAATCTAAATATGTAAAAATATTTAATTTTTGATCTCAGAGAATAATTATTTATATTAAACTTTGATTATGGTGCTAATATGGTTTTTAATGAGAATTTGTGTATAATAAGTAGTGAAATGATGAAATCAATATACGTGAGAGTTTAGGATCGAACGTATTCAAATACACAAAATACTTAATTCTTGAGTCACAAAACAATTAGTAACATTAAATTTAGAAATAAACATTAGTATGGATGATGTTGTGTTCAAAGAAATGTAATTCCAAAAATCCTTACATAAATTTATATGTGTCCTGGAATCGTAATAAACTCAAACATGTAAAATTTCTTAATTGTTGAAGTAAGTTTATATTGTTGCTTTGCAATCGTTAATGAACCTTATTATGGCCATTAACAAGATAATAGCATGATAACTCATAAAACGGTAAAGTAATTTGTACCAAGTTCCTAAAAACAGTGAAGACATATATATGTGCAAATATTTGGAATAAAGTTTAACTTGAATTATTTTATCATAAAGAAATGTCAAAAGTAACAATAATCAAATGGGTAACCTATTGTAGTTTAAGTTAAAATAATGCAAAATCAACTTTAAAACATCCCTAGGATTGTATTACTCTGTTAATGCCTGAAAAATGAATTAAAGATCTTGTATAATGTAGTCGCAATCACAATATAAAGTTAGCCGGTTTAGCGTTCATATCGTGATCATTTAGACTATCCCAAAAATAGATGAAATAACTCGTCTAAACACTAAAATACGTCAAACTAGTTTAGTAACACTCTACAAAGTTTGTGCTACCATATTCTACAAAAATATCTTAATTACAGTATGCTTTCCATCTAAATCAAGCTAGCTCAAAACCCTTAAGTGATAGCCTTTTGTTTCACTTTTTGGCCAATTCCGAATAACGTCAACTTTACAATGCCACTTAAGCTATTTCAACAATGAATATGATGTCTCATCTAAATCGTAAAACTTACAAATTTAGTTTAGAATCGCTAGGCAAAGTTCATTCTACCATATCCTAAAGAAATAACTTTATTTCATCAAAGTTTGCATATTAATCCAAATAGCTCAAAATCCTTAAGCATTAATCCTTGTTTCCCCCTTCCTGCCGATTGTGAATAGTACAGTCTTTAAGTGTAGCATAAACCATTTTAGCGAGATGTTTATAGTCTTGTCCAAAATCCTAAAATTTATGGAATTAGCTTGGGATTATTATACAAAGTATAAATCATCTTAGTATGAAGAAATAACCTTATTTCATCATGTTTTGCATACAAATCCTAATAGCCAAACAACCTTAAGTGTTAAGTTTTCTGAGCTTTATAATGCGAATCAGTAAGAATGATGAAATCTGTATGTTAGATAATTGTATCTCCAGAACCTTCTCAATCATCATGGAAATGTTATCAGTAGCCTAAATCAATAGATTTAACTTGCATGAAGCTAATTCTAAGCAAATCAATTAAAGATAAGGAGCAATTAGCTCGTAAAGCAGCTCATCTAAATCTGAAATTAGTAAAGAACAACTTAGAAATGATCTTTAGGTTATAATCTGCAATAATCTAAGAAAATATTCTTAATTCACCTTGCTTTGAATCTGAATCCTAATAGAGCAAAACATGTAAGTATTAAAGATTGGCAGAACTCATATTGTGAATAGTAAATCAATGAACTTTGTAGCTAATGCTTAATTCTATTAATCTAACAAATCTTTGCATCTTGAATTCGTAAAATAGGATTAATAAACTCATAAAAGATCAATCCCTGTTTCTTGTGCAGAGTTTATTTGTTCTTTCTATCTTTTTCTTTCGCTCTTATTGAAGTTAGTTATTTTCTGTATTTTCCGTTGTTCGACGAGTAGAACCCGACGTCTTTGTTTCTATCGTCGTCGTCAACGGCAATCCTCGTCTTCGTCGTATTCGTCAAATAAGCAAGGCAAGCATCCTTTGACCATATTGATCCCAGTATTTTATATTCTTTTTGTGCATCAAATTGTTTTATGCATGCGATTACTTTATGTAAATTGCTATCTTGTGGATGTGGTAGTTATACCTGTTGTCTCATGAATCTCCTTTGATGATTATGGACATGTGAACCTTGATAACCATAGGTTGAGGATAGGCATTTCTTAATGTCTTCATGGGTATATACGATCATATTAACCTGCTTAGCCATGCTTTAGCGTCAGCAATGTACATGATCAAACCAGTAATTGTTTCCTGAAAACATTGAAAATGTCACTATTGGTTCTTGGTACTTTGATTAAAACCCAAAAGAAAACTATGCTTTGATGCGGGCGATTATTGGCAACAAATGTCGAAAAGAAATTGCACGTAGTGTAGGGTGAAGTGTCGCCCGTGTCAGATTAAGGACCGAGCAATGGGACGCTATTGATCCAAGATTTCCGTGCAACCACAAGGGTGAGGATGGCGTAGCCATAGCTTGTTACGTATTTAGATATGGCTTTGTTCATTGGTAGGCGGGAGCTTAGCACAGGCATTCCGGTTTGGTTTGTCTAGACGGGTCTCCACCCATGCAACGGTGTACGCCCTGCCGTGTTTAGAAACGTTGTGTTGGGTGTGTGTTTCTAGTTCTACAGCGGGGATTTACGTCCTGGGCTGGACCAAAGCCATATCTACGTATTGTAACGACTATGTATGATCGCTCATTCGCATACTCTTGTATGGCGATTCACGGCTGACGTGATGAGTTGATCATTCCTTGTGGGTAAAGTTGTACACCTCTGCAGAGTTTAAATCTAATTAATTAGCCGCGCCCGCGGTCATGGGCACTTGGTGATGTCATTCCAATGTTAGATGTTTTATTATTTTCAAAAGGGTTGGTTCTATTTGTTTTGCAACTGTGTTTTGTCGAAGGGCTGACTTTGATGGATTTCAGGAATTTGAATGTTCGTTGCTCACGTCATGGAGGACTGTGAGTGTTATTACGCTTTACTTACTTGTTATCAGTTAAACTTGCTCTTTTAAATTCCGTTTGCAAATAACTTGATTTACAAATTCAAATTCGCTTTATGCAAATTAACTGCAGTAGCCTTTCCTTTGAAATGGCCTCAGCATGTATTATAGGTTTTGCTCAAGTCTTGCTGAGTGCGTAAAGTACTCACCCTTGCTTAATTATATTGTAGGTGTATGCTAGCGAGGCTTCGAGTCTCTTTTAAATCAGCAGTTGCGGATTCTTTGAACCGATCTTTTCTAAGGAGTTATGCCCGTCGATTGCACGAGGAATGGATGGGTACACTACAAGGCATTGCTTCCTTTGCTGCTATATTTCTCTGAGTTGTAATATTTATTTGTTTAATCGTTTCCGCTTAATTGCTATATTGTATGGTTATGATTTCCAATTGTTGTAAACATGTGAGTGCTAGCTACTGATCTAGGGAATAGCACAGTAGTCACATGGAGGTTCGTGCTCATCCGAACGGGGTCTCACAGCTTTGGTATCAGAGCTATACTGACCGTAGGATAAACCTTAGATAGAATGGTCGTTAGCATTGGAATATGAGAATTCAAAATCTTACTTCCAAAAGCTACCATATTTGCAAAAATGTAGACTTTGCTATTATTTCCTCATTCTTAAGATTCTACTCTTACCCATACATTCATTTTGATTTGTAAACAAACTCTTCTTTCCTGAAAACAAAATTATCGCTAATGGTTATCTTCGCTACTGATTCTGAAAATGTACGAGACTTGTCACTACCATACTTCATGACAACCAGTGAAGACTACAATGTATGCGACAACAATCTCCAGGAAGTCCGACAACGCTTCGCTAACCTCGACAAAGCAGAATCAAAGTTTGAAGGTTCCACTTCATGAAGAGTCAGCATCACCCATCGGTAAAAGGCAGATGACTAGAATACATTAGGATCTACCCTAAGATAAGAACCCATACGCGTAGCATATTATTCCGCCCTAGTTATATAGAGCAATTTGTGTTATCATTATGTTCTGCTGCTTGGAAATTGGTTCTGTTTCTGAATATCAGGACTGATTTATGTGTAACTTGACCACTACGGTTAAAGTTTCACAATAAATTGTCCTTATGTATGAATACTGAAATCTCAACCCATAGGATGAATAAGAAATCATAACATAGTCTGTCTCATCCCCCCCATAGAACTTTTATAAACTTATCACCTTTCTGGGCAATTTCTTACCTATGTAACTGTCATGGTTGTTAACCTTTCACAAAATCAAACCTCATTAAGATTTGTAGTATAGTCTCTATTACTACTCTTAGCCTTGCTTGAGATCACACCATTCATATATAAACCAAGTTAAGATCTTACCATATTAGTAACACCAAACTAACTTAACCTGCCTTAGGTTAATTGAAACATAATCTTTTTCCATAATAATTTCTAGCCATGCCTTAAAACTCACCTCACTGCTTATCTAGAATCTATACCATGAAAATAAGTTGGAACCAGAAAAGTCATATTCTTCTGAATAGAAACTTTCGAATGAATGTTAAAAATGAATGACTGCGATTGAATTTCGTTTCAGATTTTGATTTTCCTTTGATACCAATTGAAGTCTATTATTTTTGAAACTTTGTTTTTCAAAAGGATTTGATCTCAAAATGCTTCTATAAAGTTTTCAAGCCAAAATATGGTTCCATTATTTTATGTAAATTCTGACATTGCAATTTCCCTATTTTAAGAGTTTCTATTTTTGAATTTTTAAAAGTGTTATATCTCATGATCAGTTCCTAGAATTTTTACCAGAGGTAAATATCATTCTGAGGGTATTATGGTAATTTTCTTGGATTCAGATAATGTTTGGATGATCTCCATTCTTTAATTCTATTTGTTCGATTTTTCATACTGTCGACGACCGGGATCGTCAACCGCAGAAATGGAGTGGGGGTTTAAGTGACTAGGGACCCGGATCGAGCTTGGCTCAAAGAGGGGGAGAAATCGTAATGGTCGAAGGTCGAAGCTAGGCGACAACGAGCACGAGACGGGGATTTATCTTGGTTCGAGCCGGTGAAGGTAATAGCTCTCTCGATCGCCTTTGGCGGTGTTCTTTGCTATTGTTTGAGTACGAGGGAGTGTTTACAAATTTTAAGCTCAACAATGGCTATGTCTAACGCTCAAGCTCTTGTGTCCTTTTCAGCTCACGACGCTGGTTCTTATACCATTCTGCTGTTAACTACGAGAGATATCCCGGATCATGGCCTTCATGCACGCTAGTTGCGGAGCAGCGCGAAGAAGCGCCTCCTGATCGATTCGTCTTCCCACGATCCGCATCTTGATAACCGCTGGTCAAATCCACGTCCGAACTCGGGAACAGATGGCACGAGTGAAGGGTCGCGCCCGAGCTCGAGGTCGTCGCGACGCTCAAGCTCAAGGCGTGCTCCTGTGTCGCCGCCGGGACCCTGTGCTCGGAACACGAGACCGTACGTCGACCGACCAAGGGATGCCTATCCCTCGTCAGCTAGCCCCCGAGGCTCTAGGTCAAAGAGGGTACCTGAAACGACCTCGAGCCTCACTTCGCGAACTTGGGAGCAAACTTCAAGATCCAGTCCCTTGGTCGAGGTCGGGCGAGATCTGCGAAGTGGGACGTTAAGCTCGACACCTGGCGCCCATTGATCTTCGCAATGAAGGTACGGACATGAACGGCCAACGGACACATGGGGCGCCTCGAGCTCATGCCCGTGTCTTAATTGCGGCTGTCACTTCACGGCTGGCGCGCCTTTTGAGGCGCCGTGTGGTGGTTTTATTGACGCTGACCCTCGAAACGGCAAGCATAAAGAATCGCCGGGGAATCCTTGCGCCTGTTCTTCGTCTTCCAAACTTCCTTGCCGCTGAAAACACCTTTTTTCCTCGACCAAAACCACCGCGATCGCCATGGCTAAGCCGGGAGGAGCGCCGTGTCGATTAGCGCAGGATGAGGGAGCTCGAGTCCTCGGGCCGATTGACCAGTAACATGGCGATTGTTGAACAACGAGGCCGAGCCGCAACCTAGGGACGAGCGAAATCGCTTACACCGAAAGCACTCGCCCTCTTTGGCTCGCGGACTGGAGAGCGAGTTCGCCGCGGCGCCGCCCTCTCTCATGCGGATCGAGCTCATCAACTCCGGTGCCGAACTCCATCCTCGTCCCTTCCATCTTTTCCCATCCGGCGAGGGGTTCTTGGGGATCCTCCCTACCCTCGCTTATCGCCATTTCAGCCTTTTCGCTCCGTGAAGGACACCGTGGTCGGATGCCTCTACTTCCGGCCATGCGGCTCAAGTGGTCCGTCCCCAAGTTCCAGGCTCGGGACTCCCTTGGTCCATGGTCCGAAGGCCGTTCTATTTGAAGAGGGGGAACTCGGCGACCTTTGTACGAGGGGACCCCATTGCGTGAAGAAGGAGCCCCGGAGGCCGAAGACCTTGAGGTCGATGAGGAGGCCATCACCATGATCCACATCTGCGCCGCGCGTGGCCTCACCGGGTAGGCAATTGCCAATGACTTCCTGCGGAACCGGGTGTCTCCCCTGCGGTGGAGGATGCACCCGTTCTACGAGATCGAAGGGCGCGACGATTAGTCCCGCGAGGGCACGTCCGGTGAGTTCTACTACCAGAAGGTTTTGTTCGAGCCCGTGCTTGGCCTTTTCTGATGGTCGTTTTGCTTGCAGCGCCGAAGGAGTCCTGGGTCACCGCCAGGATGAATGAGATGTTTGGGAAGCATGCGCACGAGTACACTCTTGACGACCCGGTCCCGAGGAATGTGCTACGTCGGAAGGTCGAGCTAGGTCTCCTCGTCGATGGCTTCATATCGGGTGCCCGTGAGCCCCTTCCTAACCACCGTGCTTGCAGGACCACCAAGAGTTGCTCGAGACCGCCAGACGGATGCTCCCGCTGCCCGGTGGGGGCAAGAGCAAGAAGGGGAAGAAGAGGCCCCCAACTCCGGAGCAGACCGCGGGGAGGCGAAGAAACCCCACGCTGAGTGGGGGGATCGTGCCACGGTAAGGATTCTCATGGCCGAGCCCCTGAGCCCATGCTCGAGTCTTTTGGTCGTCTGACGTGTTTTCCCTTTGCAAAGCAGTGAGCGCGGCCATCGCTGTGTCTTTGAGCCCCAACCGGCTCGGGTGCCTGTGCTCGGGCCCCACGGTTTCTTTGCCATGACCGGCGTGCGGCCCGAGGCCCAGGATCGGTTTCGAAGCAACGGCGCCCCTCCGAGGTCGGGGCAACAAGACCTGCACCGGCCCTCGACGAGGCGAAGGCTGACGACCCACGTAAGTCTTTTCGCCCTTCTGATTCGCTCTGCCCCCTTCGAGTTTTCTTAGCTTAGCGCCTGCTCTTGATCGCAGGCCCCGAGCACGCATGCTCGAGACTTGCCCAGTCTTGATGATGGTCATTGTCCAGTATGAAGTCCGAAGTCCGAGGAGGAGACGGACTGCTACGTGCTGGCGTCGCGCCGTCCCTCGACCCGGTCGCGTAATCCCTCCGAGCCCCCGAGCCGGGACCCGATCCTCGAGTTCGACCAAGGGCTCGACGACTCGACTGAGGAGTTCCACCCTGCAACCAGCGATGACTACGACACCGGTGAGCCCGACGCTACCGCTGTCGGCGTCATCCCCGAAGTGGCCGCAGAGGGGGAGTCCTGGAGCCCCTTGGGCGCCACCACCGAGTCGCCCCTGGTTCGCCGACCCATGAGCGTCAAGACCGTGGCGCCACCGGCCATCGAGGATGGCCGCTCCGCGGGCGCCCCCCAGGTCTGTGTGATCGAGACCATGGCCGGCGTCGCGACCGCGGCACCCCAAGCCACGGAGGCCGACCCTACCGTGGGAGGGCGTGTGGAGGATCCGTCCGATGTACCCCCAACGCCGGAGGTGAGTAGATCCCCAAACTTGCCGCCCGGACCCAAGGTCGATGCCTCATCCACCCCCGCCACCGAGTTGAACCCTCCGGAGGCGGCGGCAGGGCTCGAGGCTGCCACCGACGCGGGGCACAGGCGCCGGCCGAAGGCACGGCCGCGGGGAGGTTCTCAATTCCGGGGCGTCGGGCGACCTGCAGGAGGAGATCTCCCACACGCGCATTGATGACAACGAGGAGTACACCCGCGCCCACGTCGAAAATCGCCTTCGTGCGGTAAGTACCTGCCAAGCGTGTCTCGCAATTGTTTTGGTTTTGTGTTACCTTGTTCTCACCTCGGGCCACCGTTTCTGTCCTGAAGGCGGTCGACCACGTCATCCTAGGGCTGCAAGGCCTCGAAGAGCACGCCGATGTGCTGAGGGGTCTCCTGAACGTAGTGCAGATGCGGGAGGTAGAGCGCTCTAAGCTCATCAGGACGATCGAGGTCGACCAGGACGAGCTCGAGCGCAAGAGCAAAGAGCTTGATGACCTCCGCTTGGCGATGGGGGCTCAGGAGGCAGCCCACGCGTCCGAGATCGAGCAAGCCAGGGCCACCGAGCGGGAGCACGGATTCAAGGCCGTGGAGCAAGAACGCGCGCGGTCGACCAGGGCCCTTGAAGCCGAGCGGGCCAAGATCGAAGCGCTGGAGAAAGCTGCGGCGGAGCAGGTGGCATCCGCGACGGCGACCCTCGAGTTGGAGACCAAGATCCGGGAGCTCGAGGGGGAACTTGAGCGCTCGAGCAAGGTGCTCGAGGCTGAGCGCGCCAAGGTCGAGGTGCCGGAGAATGCTGCGGCGGAGCAGGCGGCATCCACGACGGCGACCCTCGAGCTGGAGACCAAAATCCAGGAGCTCGAGGGGGAACTCGAGCGCTCAAGCAAGGCGCTCAGAGCTGAGATGCCAAGGTCGAGGCACTGGAGAAGGCAGCCGCGGAGCAGACGTCGTCCTCGACGAAGGCATCCCCCGAGCTGGAGGCCAAGGACCTTGAGCTCGAGGAGAGGCGCGAACGCGCCAGCAAGGCGGCGAGGGGAGCCCTAGCCCAGCTGGAAGAAGAATGTCGTCGTGCTGCTGCTGCCGCCGAGGAAGCCCTCCGGTACCGGAGCGAGCTTGAGACCTTGAGGGCCAAGGTAGCCGAACTCGAGCAAGAAAAGCTCGCCCGGGAGATGGCCAACCTGTAAAAGACTTGAAATAATTAAATATAGTGGAACCGCATTTTGTTTTTACCAACTCATCGTTTTGAGCCCGTTAGTCAAAAATTCAGGGTGCGCGTTCCTTTCTGCCTTTAACCACGCTTCTTAGGTCGTTTGCCAATCAGATCCCCTTATCCATTACGTTGGGTCCAAGGTCGAGCAACGCCGGCCTTGGGCGCAAGACTTGGACGTTTGCAAATGATCGTGACCTGCAGAGCTGAAAGAAGGTCCAGAGAGAACATGACACAAGCAAGGGACTCGCCTGAACCGACGTTTTCACATTATGACCTCGAGCCCATGTACTGCCCCATGGTTAGAACTTCGCGACTTACGGATCGAGCTCGAGCGTGGGAGAGAGCTAGATTGCGAAGTGTCGGCTTACGTGTAGCCCGACCACTAGGAGCGAGCGTGGATCTCACGATGTTAAGACCAAGAGGGAGTACGTAGCGTACGAAGGTCGTGCTCGAAAGGCGTCGGGCAACAATAACGATATTCACAAACAAGAGAAGAGAGAGAGAACGAAATAGCCTTTATTGAAATGCAGGGTAAAGAGGTTACACATAAAACTTTCGAAGTTGATCTATGTTCCACGAGCTAGAGAGCTCTCGCCGCATCGGCATCGCTAGCCCAGAAGCCCGTCGATCTGTTGAAACGACTCTATAGGGGCCCTCCCACCGTGGGGATAACTTGTTGGTGTTGATGGTACTGAATCCGCCTCGTGGCTAAGTCCCCAACAAGGAGCTCCTAGGTCGTACCGACGAGACGCATGTCTGCGAAAAGCTTGCGTGTAGTGCGTTGATCGTGCAATTGCATGGCATCTTACTTCTTCCACAAGGGCAAGGTCGAGAGACCATTATGCTCAAGTCGACACAGTCGACTGCTGACTCGCAGAGCCCGCCAGTGACCTCGGAGGCGGGGCGGCCACATGCAAACACGAGCCGGAAAGATGTGGACCCTATGGCTCGCTTCTTTGTCAGAGTACTGAATAGACCATAAGACGGTGGGGAGTTCGCCCACCTGTGTCTTGCCGCATCGCTCGAGCTCATCTGCAACTCGTTTCTTGACGCCCTGGACGATTTGCCCATTGGCGCGTTCCGCCGGTCCGTTGCTCTAGGGGTGAGCCACGGAGGTGAAACACACTTTGATGCCAAGGCCTTCGCAAAACTCCTGGAACAACTCACTGGTAAACTGAGTACCATTGTGAGTGATGATTTTGCATGGAACCCCATACCTGGTGACCACGAACAAGCGGAAAAAGCGAACTGCCGCTCGAGCTGTTATGGTCGAGACTGGTTCAGCTTCTATCCACTTGGTGAAGGTGTCAATGGCAACGAACAGGAACATCTTTCCCCCTGTTGCTTGGGGAAAAGGGTCGAGGATGTCCAGCCCCAAGTCAAGAAGGGCCAGGCGAGCGGGATGGTCTGGAGAAGCTGGCGCTGGCCGGTGCGACTTCCGGGTGGAACCGCATGCTCGGCAGTATGAACGATGTCACGGCATCCCGAAGCCGGGCGATGATAATAGCCCATGCGGAAAGCCTTGCCGACCATCGCCCCAGTCTGAAGAGTGTGCCCCACAGAGGCTCGAATGGATGTCATTTAACAGTGCTTACCTCCTCCAGAGACGCACCGCGTGAGAATGCCGAGACATTCCGCTGTAGAGTGCCCCGCCGACGAGCGGCATAAACTCGCCTTGCCGCTTGATCCCGCTTCTCTCGCAAAGTCAGCAAGAGGTCGCCTTGGCGAGGAAATTATAGATGGGTTCACCCATGAAGGGTACCTTCCACTGGTGAGTAGGACCACTTGGTCGAGATCGAGGGGCCGCCAATGTCTCCTGTGATGACGTCGGGTGGGAGCCTCACATCGGAAGAACCGAGCTTGAGAGGAGGTCTCACTGAATTGTACTTCTCCCGGATGTGCTTGAGCTCCGTGTTCGGAACCATTTTTCCATCTTGCGTACCTCACCTAGGTATTTTGACATCGAGTCTTCCGAACCACCGGTACTCCTTGTTGTACTAGTTGACGATAAGCTGAGAGTCGCCCTTGACGACCAACCTTTGTACGCCTAATGCCTTGCAAGCCCAAGAACCCGCCAAGAGGGCTTCAGATCTGCCACATTGTTGGTCGCGGAAACCCGAATGAACAACATACCTCGGTGGTGGCTGCGGGTGAGGATGAGGATTCCACCCGGCGCTTGAAGGACCTTGAGCCGTCAAGAACATGGTCGGGGCTTTTCTTCCTCGACCTCGGGTCGGTGCAACTGGGTCGTCTGCTCGACCACCGAAGTCGGCGCTATGTGAGACTTGATGGCCGTTCATGCCACGACACGGGCGTCGACGCCGCCCGCTCCATAGCCCACTTGGCGATCCGTCGCCGCCTCTGGATTCCACTAGATGTCCCCGAAGGAAAGTTGCTCGGGACAACCACCGAGTGTTCTCGAAGTAATGGCGAAGCTTCTTGCGAGGCCATGAGAAGAGCATCTGGCAGTTCAGACTGCGGGTAGCGCCCTTTGGGCCGTGCAAGACCTCACGACGAGTAGATCGGTGTCTTCTTTGGGACCAGCGGCCACTGAGCAATACGACGGCCCGAGGGTGGCCGGTAGAACAAAGACCTTCGCGGGCTTAGGGGTTATAAGCGAGGGTGGGTGGACAAATATACCTTCAGGTCGTCGAAAGACCGCTGCGCTTCCGAGGTCCACTCAAAGTTCCTCGCTTCCAGCAGACTTTCGAAGAACGGAGCCCACGCCGAGCCTCGAGATGAACCTGCTGAGGGCGGCCATGCGGCCGGTGAGGCTCTGCACTTGCTTGACCGAGGTCGGGGGCACCATCTTCTTGATCGCCTCGATCTTTTCTGGGTTCAGGCCAACCCCTGAGCCCCCGATCATGTAGCCGAGCACTTTTCCCGATGCAGCGCCGAACACGCACTTCTCGGGGTTGAGTTTAATCTTGTGCCTGGCCAAGTTGGTGAAGGTCTCCTCGAGGTCCCGAACGTGGTCGCCTTCAGAGAGGCTTTTGACGATGATGTCGTCCATGTAGACCTCACGGTTTCTCCCGATCTGGGGGTCGAACGTCTTGGTCATCAGACGCTGAAAAGTGGCCCCCAGATTGCGCGAGACTAAACGACATGGTCGTAGCAATAGGTGCGAGCACGGCGTGATGAACGCCGCTTTGCTCTCGTCGTCCGCTGCTAACTTGATCCGTGATACCCTTAATAGGTGTCCGTAAAGCTTAGCATCTTGGCGTTCGCGGTGGAGTCGACGATCCGTCGATCTTGCGGAGCGGAAGTTGTCCTTGGCAAAGCCGAGTTCAAGCCCGTGGTCCACGACATCCTCCACTTACCGCCCTTCTTACGGACGATGACCGGATTCGCCAACCATTCGGAGTAGTCGACCTCACGAATGAAACCGGCCTTCAAGGGCTTGTCAAGGTTCTCCTTGATGATCGCCACCTTCTCCGGAGAGAAGAGGCGAACTTCGTCAGACGGGCGGCGATGCGGCTTGACTGCGCTTTGTGCTCGATCACCTCCCTCGGGACGCCAAGCATGTCCGCGGGTTCCTAGGCAAAGATGCCCTTGTTGGCGTGGAGGAAGGCGACGAGCTCGAGTTCCTATTTGGAACTCAGCCCGGCTGAGACATGGACGCATCTGGTTGGGTCGTCCTCCTCGGCCAGACGGCCTTCGTGGCCCACCGGCCGATTGATTACGCCTATCGGGCGTTCTTTCCGCCCTCTGGGCCTCATTGGGGTAGCATGCAAGCAAGGGCCAAGGCCTTGGTCTCGCACCCTTGAGCCGCTGCAGTGCGCCTCAAGACGGTTATGACACCGTTGGGTCCAGTAACTTCATGCACCGGGCGTGAGTGATTAGCCGCCATGAATTTGACGGTGGCCTCCCGAGGATGGCGCTAGTACTAAGGTCCCCTCGACCACCTCGAAGGTGATTAGCTCCGTCTGGAAGTTAGCCGAAGTCGCCAAAAGTGACGGGCAAGACCACTGCCGCCCCGAGGTGTGGTCGAGCTTCGGGGCGATCCCAAGAAGGGACGACCACGTTCTTGACCTTCAACCGGAATCAGATCCGGTCGAGCGCTCGGCCTGCAAAGAATTGAGGAGCTATCGCCATCGACCATGACACGACCGATCCGTGGTGTTGCCGATGGTCGGGTCATGACGAAGGCGGTTTTCAGATCTCGGGCCATACCTTGGAGTCGTCCTCCGGTGAGAAGGTGATGGTGGCCCACCACTTGCAAGTCTTTGCCACCGCTTTCCGGTGGCGACACGGTAGATGGTCCGCGACGCGTGCCTTGAGCTCACGCCGCAGGATGGTAAGCCAACGAGCCACCAAGATGACGCCGTCTGGCGCTCACCCCGCTGAAACTGTGTCGAGGTCATCGCAGCTCTTCCCGACGCTCACTCATCCCACCGGCGCGTCCCTTGGTAGCATGAGCATCTCCTCCCACCATCGAGAAGGCCTCCGGCTTGTTTTGCTAAGCCACCGCAAGCCCGCAGTGTCGTGGGCTCTTACCGTGGTACGAGCAAAATTTTGACTCATCAGAGGCCGGCGCCCTCGGCCTCTTCTTGGCCGGGCCCCGACCGCAGCCTGTGTCGTCGATCCTGCTGCTTGGGTTGGCCTTGTGCTTGGCGTCGTCGAGGTCACCCTTGGCAAGGTCGGGGTCCTTCCCGAGCTTGATCTCGGACCTCAAGGACCTCTCGCTGGCCGTCCACCGACACCGACACCCGTGGCGATCCGCCGCCCCGTGATCACACTTCGCTACGGGAGCGGCGCCTCGGTCGATGCCCTTCGAACCAGATGGGCCGGCCTCTGCGGGGTTAGGACCAAGCTTACCTTGGTCGTAGTCATGCTTCCAGCGGACGGCGTCGTCCGCGTCTGCATACCGTTCCGCCATGCGGAAAAGCTTATTGACGCTGAGCCGCGAGACAATCTCCAGATCCTCGGTAAGTCGCCGATCGCGGACGCCGAACTTGAAGGCCTTTATGACGGCATCGTCGGAGATGCTCGGGATTAGGTTCCTCGTGCGGATAAATAGCCGCACGAAGTCACGGAGTGGCTCGTTCCTGCCCTAGATGACGCGATCCAGGTCTTTCTCCCTCCCAGGCCGCTCATAGCAACTCTGAAAGTTGGAGCGGAGGGCATTCTGGACCTGGCGCCACGACCTGAAGGAACCGGGCTTTTGATTGAAGAGCCAGGTTCGCGCGGCCCCGTCCAGTACGGTCGGGAGATAGTTGGCCATGACGAGCTCGTCACGTCCGGCCGCCAGGATGGCGGTCGAATAAATGGACGAGAACTTCGCCCGTGTTCTTAAATCCCCGTCGAAGCGTTCTATCAACGACGGCATGAACCGAGCCGCCAACAAGACGCGACGGTCGTCGAATAGGCCGCAACCGTAGGTCGACGAAGCGCCGGCCGTCGTGGTCGACGCAGACTAAGTCCCCGCTGCTGCCAGATTCGGAGTCAAGGCTCCCCCGGTGATCCGTCCTGCCATGACCTAGAGCGCGTTCTCGAGAGTCACCTGGCAGGTAGCGCAGGCGATCCTGGACCCTGCGGCGCCTAGGCGCAACATCCGGGGAGAGACCCCGTGATCCGTCACTGGCTGACGTGGAGCTTGTGAAGCTTGACCTGCGTCTTGCGGCCTTGCTGGCCGGAGCCCTCGGGGGGCGGCAAGACAGAGTCAAGGCTCGGCCGGGATTGCCGGCGGCGCCTCTGCGCGGCGCCCTACGAGCGCTACCGGTGATGGTGCGATGAGCTGCCATCACTTTTCGTGTGTGGCTCCCGCTACTGCTCTGGTCTTTGCGATGGCATGGCCTCGGGCGCTGCTCCGTCGAGCTCTTCGCCAACGCTGACCAAAGAGTTCGATTTCACCCTATCGGGTCTACCATGACCCGGCGATAAGCCAAGACGCCCCGAGGAGGAGCCCGGTTTTCGGACGACGCGTCCGCCTTCTCTGTGCTCCGCGGAGCGGTTATTGCTCGGTTGATGGCAACTGCACCATCCGGGAAGCGCCCTCTCGGGTCTGCGGATCACGATCATCCGCAGCGGCCCGCGCTTCGCCGGCCCGCTACCAAGACGTCTTTGCGAGAGGCGGCGACGAGGGTGAAACGAGGGCGTGAGTCGAGTCCGCGTCCGCTTCGCGCCGTTGAGCGTGTGTTGATGAAGCGCCATGCTCCCATGACCTAGTGGTTTCCCTGCAAAAGAGCAAAGCCAATCGGGCCCCACGGTGGGCACCAGCTGTCGATGACCGGGATCGTCAACCGTAGAAATGGAGTGGGGGTTTAAGTGACTAGGGACCCGGATCGAGCTCGGCTCAAACAAGGGGGAGAAATCGTAATGGTCGAAGGTCGAAGCTAGGCGACAACGAGCACGAGACGGGGATTTATAGTAGTTCGAGCCCCGGTGAAGGTAATAGCTCTACTCCAGTCACCTTGCGGCGGTGTTCTTTCCTATTGTTTGAGTACAGTGGAGTGTTTACAGCTTAAGCTCAATAATGGCTATGTCTAACGCTCAAGCTCTTGTGTCCTTTTCAGGCTACGCACGCCTGGTTCTTATACCATTCCTGCCTGTTAACGGCCGAGAGATATCCCGGATCGTGGCCTTCATGCACGTTCTGGACGTGGCGCGAATCGCCTCCGAACTGACCGCGTCTTCCCACGATCCGCATCTTGATAACCGTCTGGTCAAATCCACGCCCCGGAACTCGGGGGAACAGTGGCACGAGCGGGGGGTCGCGCCCAAGCTCGAGGTCGTGTGGACGTCAAGCTCGAGGACGCGCTCTAGGTCGTCGCCGACCCTGTGCTCGGGAACACGTGAACCGTCGCCCGATCCAAACCAAGGATGCCTATCCCTCGTCACATACAAAGAACAATTCCAAAGAAATCCAAATAAAATTCAATAATGCCAAGAAACTCAGAAATAATAATATTCAAACTTAAATTATTCATTTTCACTTTATTAAATTTTTGGGATGTTACAGATCTACCCCCCTTACAGAAATCTCGACCCCGAGATTTGGCGGCTCTAAAGGGAAAAGTATTTCTAACAGAAGTCAGGAAACTCCTTCTTGAGTCGGTCTTCTCGTTTCCAAGTTGTTTCTTCTTCAGAATGATTGCTCCGATGAACCTTGATCATCTTGTGGGATTTATTACGAGTGTGGCGTTCAGCTTCTTTTGAGATTCTAGTCGGATGCTTCCGATAAGTTAAATCAGATTGTAGATCGATTTCATCTAGCTGGGTGAGCTTAGAAGGAAGATGAAGATAATTCCGTAAATGCGATACCTAGAAGATATTCTGAACACTGGAGCTAAGATGACAATAAGATGACAACTCTAATTTATATGTTTTCTTTTTAGCGATACGGTATGGTCTGATATATCGTGGCGCCAAGCTACTTTGGATTTGGAAACGGTGAATACCACGAACCTTACAATTTCAAGGACGAGATAGATTTAGGAATTCTTTATCGAAGGTGACTTTGTCGTTCTTGTTGATACTTCGTCTTCATTGCCGCCGCTTTACTGGACCTTCGCCTTGCGATTCCAAGTTGACGTGCGAGAAATAGAGAAGACCTCTATTTTGAGTTTTAGGTAAGCAGATGAGAGATACTAATACTTTTTACATATCTCTTTTGATTATATAATCAGTATTGTTTCACAAGGATAAGCTAATTTATAGAATGACATGCGGTATGTTTAGAATGTTTGAGGTGAGGGATAAGTTGCATTGTCATTAGATTTATTTGAGAAAAACCGAATGTTTTTATCCAGAAGGATATTTGAATACAACGGCTGATCTGAGTAGTTCAACAATAGTTGGCGAGATTAGCTGAGATTAAATGTTACTCAAAGTTGTCTATAGATTAACAACAGAATAGAGATGATTCAAGGGTTGAGTTGAGGCAAGAGGGTTATAAGATGATCCTGATGATTTAATTCATTTGATTATTTCAGTAGATAGAGGGTTTTAGATTTTCTTTGGATTCGGTAATTATGAAGGAATGAAATGTACATGATCAAAAGATTGATTGCAGGAATTGAATACACAAGGGATGTACTCAATATCACATTAAGTGTTGGGCACAATCACATGAGGAGATGTTTTACATTTAAAGCCAAATGTTGAAGCAGGGGCTGACATGAGCACTTAATGTTTTCTAGGTCTTTGAGATAGCTTAAAAATTACTGACGTTTTCCTTATCGAGGTGAATTGGAACTGTTCTTGGGTAGATATTAGTGAAGTATCTAAGTTCTTCTCGGTTGATACAAGTGACATTATCCATTTTATTAAAAAACAACGGAAAGGTTGTTCATTGTTGTTATAAAATAAATGATCAAGAAGTGACTGGGATCAAAGAGTTGACTTTGGAGTTATACTTAAATCCTGGTAGGGCTCAAATACATAAGTATCATACCTAGTACTACGCCTGGTAGGTCATAAGTTTTGGGTTGGTTTGGATGGATGACTTAGGAATTATTGGTTTTCAGATTAAGAAACTCAGGTTACTGAGCCCTGCACGCTTCATTCTTGCGACTCGATTTAGGTAATTGTTGGCATAATGCTCCACATTTACCACAACAAAAGCAAATAAGATTGGCTTTCTGACTTGGAGTACCAGACAATTATTCATTGGTGTTGCTGGAGGGATGAACAGATGATGATTGAGATTAAAAATGAAGTGAGCAGAATTCTTGTTAGGGTATGCATTATTGTTTAAGCGTCTCTAATTCTTTAACTAATTTTTCAAGTGAACTGCTTCAAACTTTTATTTCTCCTACTCTTGGAGTTATAATCTTGACTGACGTGACTTCTGGTGTGTTTAAGATGCTAGAAGATATTCATTCTTCTTGTAGACACTGTTTAGGAATACGGTTCTTTTCGCGACAGTTGAGGCATTCACGCTTTTCTCGCGGTGTTTTGTTAGATACAATGGTATGTTTAATATTATTTTCCTTGTGAATTTCAACTTGCTGCTTTTCAGAACATTCTTTAGCCTAATGACTTTCTTTATCAGATCAGAAACATGGTGTTAGCATTGCTATTTACTACTTTCTTGGTGAAGGTAGTTAGGGTTAAGTGTTGTTTCTTTAATTCCTTAAGTGTATTTCCTATACAATTTTTTTCCTTTTAATAATCGAATCTTGAGCAACCAAGGATTGGAATTTCATTTGTTGAGGTTGAAGTGCAGTGGTGATTAATGAATCAAGCGGGCATTGCGATGGGCAATGATTTCGATCGACCTTCGCAAGGTAACAAGCGATATTATTTATATGACATTTTTCAGGAGAATGATTTCCTTTCATAACTGAAGCAATTGATGGCACTTTCATCAACAGCATGACCTATTTCTCCATAGCGAGTGCAAGCACGATTTTCGGATCGATTGGGTTGACAACACTTCAAAGGGCAATTTTTAGATACCGAATATGGCATAAGAGTAGATTTCTGATCTAATCCATTCCTTTTTCTGACAAAAGCTGCACCAAGGTTAGAATTGTTCTTTGTTAGTTTCTAGAGAAGAAGGTGCGCGTTTGGTAATTTTGTTCAATTATGGTGAGCATTTACACCGTGGTTACAGATTCTAACATTTTTTGTGAGCACCGAGAAAGTGGAGAGTTATGACGATTTCTATGTTGAAAAGGAAGTGCTTTAGCTAAATACAAAGGATTTGGTTGAACTAGGAAGATTATCATTTCTTGGCAATTGCGTGTATATCGATGACAAAGATGAATGACAGAGGTTAAACTAAACGCACATGTGCAGAGGTACAAAGTGATCTATTTAGGCGCTTAAGGCGGTGTAAACAAGGTTTGAGCGGCTACGCTTTGGTAACCGGTTAAGTGATGACATTGAAAATTCAATGGCACAGGACATGGCTGAGGTAGAGATAAAAGTATGATGGCTATCCCATCACCATTACTAGCATCAGTGAGCTGGGCATTGTGTTGGCCTGCTACGGTGGAGTGAGGGAGGCGGTGCGCCCTACCGTGGTGATCATTAGGCAGTGGGAGCAAGTCATCGAAATAAACGCCAAATGTGGACGCAAAGAAAAATTGTGCTCTACTCTGTATCGGGCTTATTCGAAGAAAAGACAGAGGAGAGGAGAAGAAAAAGACTAGATGAAAAGGTGCAATGAATTACACTAGATGTTTGCTTTTAACCAAGACATAGAGAGTTGACTACTTGCTGTCACGGAGAAGAAAAGTATGCGTCTGATGATTTTGTTCAGTTAGGGTGAACATTTGTGCCATGGTTGGAGATTCTGACATTCATTTTTCTGGTTTAAAAGGCAACGTTTTGTTCTTTAAAATTTTTCTTAATTAAATTTTCTTATTAAGCAGGGTTAACGCATCGTAAATTTCAACCGCATCGTAAATTTCAACCTAGTGGTTTAACATTCACGAGAGTAACCCGAAAGCAATACAAAAGATAGACAACAGAATTTTAACAACACCATACAACTATATATTCAACTTAGTATGTAGGAATGGTATCTATGGTTTTTCTTCTACTGGTGGTACCATACGTATTTCTGCATAAAAAATTTACTACATAGCTAGAATAATGTGTAACTCACATACTGTTATCTTCCAAAGTAGACTATTCAGTGACGAGTCTTCTTTTAAACTTTGCACCACTTGCTGCGTTAGTTTTCTGAGGCTTCAATGAAGTCGGGGAGGTTATGATGCTTTGTTGCTTCTATGGAGATAAAGAGGTTGAGACACTTCATTACCTCCGTGCTCTTGAAGTTGCTGAAGTAGGCGTCACGACAGTGCTGACTTGTTACCAACTTATTTTCCAAAAAGATTTGCAGGTGGTTTTCATTTCGCAAAAAGACAAGGAAAGAAATAGTTCTAGAAAGAATAGTTTAGGAATGGAGAAAGAATATTCTGCAGAGAAATGAATACACAGATAAAGATATTAAAGTCTACAAACGAGGAAAGAGTATGTATACAACTAATGCTAATCCTTTTATATTTCTTTTTAGAAAAATAGGATTTTCGATTTTCTTTCCAATTTTCATTTTTAATGTTCATTCGAAGGTTTCTGTTCAGAAGATTATAACTATTCTGGTTCCAACTCATTTTCAGGGTGCATACTTTAGGCAGAGCAATGAGGTGAGTTTTTGTGGCATGGTTAAAAGTTATTAGTGAAAAAGATTGGGTTTTAATTTCAAACAGCTTAGGCAAGTTGATGGCTAGGAACATCTTGGTCTGGTCTCAAGAAGCTAGAAGTGGCATGGAGACTATTTTACTAATCTTGATGAGGTTTAATTTCGTGAATGGTTAACGTCCATAATGGATACACATATGAGAAGTTATACAGAAGGAAGGGATAAGTTTATATAAAATTTTATGGAAAGATGAGATAAGCTATTTCACGATTTCTTATTCATCCTATGGGTTGAGGTTTCAGTATTCATACATAAGGACAACTTATTATGAAACTTTAACCGTAGTTGTCAAGTTACACATAAATCAGTCCTGACATTCAGAAACAGAACCAATTTCCAAGCAGCAGAACATAACGATAACACAAATTGCTCTATATAACTAGAGCGGAATAATATGCTATGCGCAAAGGGTTCTTATCTTAAGGTAGATCCTAATATATACTAATCCTCTGCCTTTTACTGTTGTGAGACAACGGCACTTGATGAAGCAGGATCTTCAATCTTCATTTCGGCCTTGTCAGATGAAGCGAAGTATTGTCCGACTTCCTTGAGATGTTGGTGCATACATTGTAGGCTTCTTTGGTTGGCATGAAGGATGACAGCAACAAGTCTCAAACATCTTCAGAAGCAATACTAAAGATGAACCATGAGCAGAGATTTGTTTTTGAGATAAGGGGAATTTGTTTACAATTCAAAAATGAAAGTAGAGACAAGAGTAGAGTCTTAAGAATGAGGAAAGAATAGCAGAGTCTACATTTTGCAAATAGTGTATCTTTTGAAGATAAGATTTTTGAATTTGCCAAATCCAATGCTAACTACCATTCTATCTAAGGTTTATCCTACAGTCAGTATAGCTCTGATACCAAAGCTGTGAGACCCCGTTCTGATGAACAGGAACCTCCATGTGATTACTGTGCTATTCCCTGGATCAGTAGCTAGCACTCACATGTTGACAACAATTGGAAATCACAACCATACATTATAATAATTAAGCGGAAATGATTATACAAATACATATTACAACTCAGAGAAATATAGCAACAAAGGAAGCAATGCCTTGTAGTGTACCCATCCATACCCGCAGGCAACTGACCAGGCATAAACTCCAGATAGAACATGACGAAGAAGATCCCGCAACCTGCGGCGAAAAGAGACTCGAAGCCTCACTAACTCATCTACCGACAATATAATTAAGCAAGGGTGAGTACTTTACGTACTCAGCAAGACTTGAGCAAAACCTATCATATTTGCAGGCCATTTCAAAGGAGCTACTACAGTTAATTTGCATAAAGCGAATTTGCATTTGTAAATCAAGTTATTTGCAAACGGAATTTAAAAGAGCAAGATTTAATTGATAACAAATAAGTAAAGCATAATAACACTCACAGTCCTCCATGACGTGAGCAACGAATCATTCAATATCCTGAAATCCATCAATGTCAGCCCTTCGACATGAAACACAGTTGCAAAACAAATGATACGAACCCTTTTGAAAATAATAAAACATCTAACATTAGAATGACTTCACCAAGTGCCCATGACCGTGGGCGCGGCTAATTAATTAGATTTAAACTCTACAGAGGTGTACAACTTTACCCACAAGTCATGATCTTTCGACCATACATAGCCGTTACATTACCTAGACATGGCTTTGATCCAACCTGGGACGTTAACCCCCGCCGTAGAACTAGAAACACACACCCAAGCCGTGGATCCACTTTCACACACCCAACACAACGTTTCTAAACACGGCAGGGCGTACACCGTTGCATTAGCAAGTAGAAACCCCGTCAGGCAGACCTGACCGGAATACCTGTGCAAGCTCCCGCCTACCAATGAACAAAGGCATGTCTAAATACATAACAAGCTATGGCTACCCCATTCTCACCCTTGTGGTTGCACGGAAATCTTGGATCAATAGCGTCCCATTGTTCGGTCCTTAATCCGACACGGGCGACACTTCACCCTACACTACGTGCAATTCCTTTCGCACATCCGGCTATTGCCAATAATCGCCCGCATCAACACATAGTTTTCTTTTGGGTTTTTAATCAAAGTACCCGCAACCAACAGTGTCATTTTTCAATGTTTTTAGGAAAACAAATATTGATTTGATCATGTACATTGCTGATTCTAAAGCATGGCTAAGCATGATAATATGATCGTATATACCCAAGATGACATTAAGAGATGTCTAGCCCTATTCTATGGTTATCAAGGTTCACATGTTCATAATCATCAAAGGAGATTCATGAGACAACAGGTATAACTACCAAATCCACAAGATAGCAATTTACATAAAGTAATCGCATGCACAAAACAATTTGATGCACAAAAGGAATATAAAATACTGGGATCAATATGGTCAAAGGATGCTTGCCTTGCTTAATTGACGATTACGATGAAGACGAGGATTGCGGTTGACGACAACGAAGCTAGAGACGTCGGGTTCTACACGTCGAACAACGGAAATAACGCAAATAAAAGACTTCAATAAGAGCGAAAGAAATAGATAACAAGAACAATTAAAACTCTGCACAAGAAACAGGGATTGCTCTTTATGAATTTATTAATCTTATTTTATGAAATCTAGATGCAGGGATTGGTTAGATTAATCATTAGCTGCAAGCTTTCATTGGTTTACTATTCACAATAAGAGTTCTATTATTCCTTAATACTTATGGGTTTTGCTCTATTAGGATTCAGATTCTAAGCAAGATGAGAGAAGAATATTTTCTTAGATTACTGCAGATTATATCCTAAAGATCAATTCTAGACTATTGTTTACAAATTTCAGATTTAGATAAGCTACTTTACGAGTTAATGAATAGGCTTAAACGATCACGTTATATTATGAACGATTAGTTATTTATCTTTAATTGATTTCGCTTAGTATTTGCTTTACGCGGGTTAGATCTTCTGATTTAGGCTACTAATAACATTTCCATGACATTTGGGAAGGTTCTGGTGATACAATTATCTAATATACAGATTCCTTCATTCTTACTGATTCATATTATAAAGTTCAGAAACTTAACACTTAAGGTTATTTGGCTATTAGGATTTGTATGCAAAACGTGATGAAATATGGTTATTTCTTCATAATGAGATGCTTTATACTTTGTATAACAATCCTAAGCTAATTCCATAAATTTTAGGATTTTGGACAAGACTATAAACTTCTCGCTAAAATGGTTTATGCTACACTTAAAGACTACACTATTCAAAATCGGCAGGAAGGGGAAAAATAAGGATTAATGCTTAAGGATTTTGAGCTATTTGGATTAATATGCAAACTTTGATGAAATAAAGCTATTTCTTTAGGATATGGTAGAATGAACTTTGCCTAGTGATTCTAAACTAGATTTATAAGTTTTACAATTTAGATGAGACATCATATTCGTTGTTGAAATGGCTTAAGTGGCATTGTAAAGTTTACGCTATTCGGAATCGGCCAAAAAGTGAAACAAAAGGTTAACACTTAAGGGTTTTGGGCTAATAAGAAGACTATGTAAATCTTGATGAAATAAGATTCTTTTTTGAATATGGTAGTATAAACTTTATGCGGTGTTACTAAACTAGTTTTACTAATTTTAGTATTTAGGCGGGTTATTTTATCTCTTTTGAAGTAGTCTAGATGACCATATTGGGAATCTTAATTAAATACGATTCAAACTTAGTTTCTAACTACACTAAGCATGATTCTTGATTCATTTTTCGGCATTAATGAATACCATCCTAGAAATATTTTAAAGTTGATTTTGCATTATTTTGCTTTTAAGCGCAATAGGTTTTCTATTTGATTATTATTACGCTTAACATTTCTTTATGATAAAAGAATTCAAGTTAAACTTTATTCTAAATATTTTCTCATATATATGTAAATCACTTGTTTTTAGGAACTCGATACAAATTACATTATCATTTTGTGAGCCATTATGCTATTATTTTGCTAATGGCCATTAATAGGGTTCATTAAAGATGGCAAAGCAAACAATGAAAACTTAATTTAACAATTGAGCACCGTTACATGTTTGAGTTTATTATGATTCGGGACACATATAAACTTATGTAATGATCTTTGGAAGTACATTTCTTTGAACACAACATCATCCATACTAATGTTTATTCTTAAATTTAATTTTGCTAATTGTTTTGTGACTCGAGAATTAAGTATTTTTGTATATTCGAATACATTCGATCTTAATATCGCATACGAATATTTATTTCATCATTTCATTACTCATTATACACAAGTTCTCATTAAAACCCATATTAGCACTATAATCAAAGTTTAATATGAATAATTACTCTGCAGATCAAAATTTAAATATTTTTACATATTTAGATTCTTTCTGATTTTAGATGATTATACAAATTTGTGTTACTGAGTTTTGATTGAAACTGTAAAAGATATTCAAGTTTGAATCTTATTCGGTTTTGGAAAATGCTTGAAAAGGAAAATGCACTTTCATTCACAGGAGGTGCCTGATACCGTTTCACTGGAGGCTTTCTTGCTTTGGCTGAGGGACTGACTGGAGGGGTCCGCGCAGCAGTGAAGGAAAATAGGGGAGCATCTAGGGCTAGTCGGCGACGGCGCTCCGACGGTCTTCCAGCGAAGGCGACGGCACAGGAGGAACAAGCTTGACGAGGCGCACTCAGCACTGGAGTCGATTCGGCCGGAGAAGATGTAGGTTGGCGCGCAGCCGAGCTCGGGCGGTGGCCATGGCGGTGACCAAGCGAAGGAGATGACCGGAGAGGATTCAGCTTGAATCGGCAGCCTTGGGAGCATCCACGGGTTACCAGGAGTCCATTTTTGCAGTTTGTTCTGCCGGAGGAGCTTCGGTGTGGGCTGCCACCGAGCGACCGGAGGTGAGGAAGAAGGTGCACCGGTGCGGCGGGATTGCAGGTGTGAAGAACCGAAATTGGCGCTTGCACTGGAGTCGGTGGGGGCCAATGATGCTCCACACTTGAGGAATTGGAAGGGGAACCACTAAATCTTTCACGTTTTGCCGCGACTTGAGCGTGAGCTTCCGGAAATGGCGGAAATGGGGGATGTTTCTTGCTTGCAGTGGGGAAGAACAAGGGAAGGCGGAGGAATCTGGGCATTGCTTTGGTGGTCACTGAGGTGCGATTATTAGCCAAGAATTGCATCGAGTGAGTGGGATTCGTGGCAGTGATCGCTGGCTTCGCTCCACTCAGGCTTCGGTGACTTCGCCGGTGGAAGAAACGGAGAGGAATGAATGGGGTTGGGGGAGAAGGGCCTGGCAGGTGGGGCCTAGGGCCATTGTCAGTGACTAGAATTTCTCCAATGCGCCAACGGAACGGAGTAGCAACGGGTGGCCCACACGTCGGTGACTGCGATTGAATTTCGTTTCGGATTTTAATTTTCCTTTGATACCAATTGAAGTCTATTATTTTTGAAACTTTGTTTTTCAAAAGGATTTGTTCTCAGAATGCTTCTATAAAGTTTTCAAGCCAAAATATGGTTCTGTTATTTTATGTAAATTCTGACATTGCAATTTCCCTATTTTCAGAGTTTCTATTTTTGAATTTTTAAAAGTGTTATATCTCATGATCAGTTCCTAGAATTTTTACCAGAGGTAAATATCATTCTGAGGGTATTATTGTAATTTTCTTGGATTCAGATAATGTTTGGATGATCTCCATTCTTTATTTCTATTTGTTCGATTTTTCATACAAAGAACAATTCCAAAGAAATCCAAATAAAATTCAATAATGCCAAGAAACTCAGAAATAATAATATTCAAACTTAAATTATTCATTTTCACTTTATTAAATTTTTGGGATGTTACACGGAAGAAAGATGAAAACATTTCCTTAATTGTTATACACAGAAGACATGATGAACACTGGATAGCTGATGTGGCAACTCTAATTTATATGCCCTTATTTTCATCTTCAATGATACGATATGGCTTAATACATCGTGGTGCCAGGTTACCTCAGATGTGGAAACAGTGAATGCCATGAACCTTGCAATTTTCGAGGACGAGATAGATTTAGGAATTCTTTCTCGTAGATGACTTTGTCGTTCTTGTTGACACTTCGTCTTTATTGCAATTGCTTCACTGGACTTCGTCTTCTGGTTCTAAGTTGACGTGTGAGAAATAGAGAAAAATTCTATTTGAGTTTTGCATAAGCAGATGAGAGCTACTAGTATTTTCTACATATCTCTTTTGATTGAATAATCAGTATTGTTAATAGGAATAATTGGATATTTGCCACTGTTCAATTTGGAAATTGAATGGCATGTACAAAAAATGCCACTCCAATGGCATGATTTGTACATGCCATCAATTCAAATTGAGGAGTAACAAATATCAAATAACCTAACAAAGGGTAGTCTAATTTATAGAGTGGCATGTGGTATGTTTAGAATATTTGAGGTGAGAGATAGGTTGCGTTGCCATTAGATTCGTTTGGGAAAAACCGAATGTTTAATACCATGAAGGGTATTTGAATACAATGGTTGATCTGTATAATTCAACATTAGTTAATGAAATGAGCTGAGCATAAATGTCATTTCGGGTTGACTTTAGATTGGAAACAAGGTAGAGATAATTCAAGTATTGGGTTGAGATAGAAGGAATATAAGATGATCCTGATGATTTGATTCATTTGATTATTTTAGTAGATAGAGGGTTTTGATTTTCTTTAGATTTGGCAATTATGAAGGAATGAAATGTACAGGATCAAAAGATTGATTGTAGGATTTGAATATACAAGGAACGTACTCAATATCATATTAAGAGTCAGGTACAATCATATGAGGAATATGTTTACGTTCAGAGAGCCTGATGTCGAAGCAGGGGTTGTTCTGAGTACTTAATGTTTTCTAAGTCTTTGAGATAGCTTGGAAATTTTTGAGGTCTTTCTTATCGAGGTGAATTAAAACTCTTCTTGGGTAGGTGTTGGCGAAGTATCTAAGTTTTTCTCGATTGATACAAGTGACATTATCCATTTTATTTGAAACAACAGAAAGGTTGTTTGCTAATGGTATAAAATAGATGATCAGGAAGTGACTACGATCAAAGAGTTGACCATAGAGTTAAACTTGAATCCTGGTAGGGTTCAATTACATAAGTATCGTACCTAGTACTGTGCCTGGTAGGTCATAAGCTTCTTTCGCGAATTAATGCTGTAGGTAAATGCCATGAATGACTGGATTGACATTTTAAGTTGGATTGATATATGTCTAAGGAAATTGTTGGTTTTCAGATCCTTGAGGTCGCCCTAGAGATTGTTGCAAAGCTTTTTAGGGTCAAGAACGAGATGAGTTTTATTCTTCTTTAGGCAACTGTTCGTATAATACCCATGTTTACCATAGCAAAAGCAAATAACATTGGCTTTTCGATTTTGAGTACCAGATAGGTATTCATTAGTGTTGTTGGGAAGACGAACAGATGATGATTGAGATTGAGAATAGAGTTGAGTAAAATTCTTCCTGAGATAAGTGTCCTTGTTCAAGCGCCTCCGATTCTTTAACTGGTTTTTTTTTTAGCGAACCACTTTAGATTTTTATTTCTCCTACTCTCAGAGCTATAATCTAGTCTAATGCGACTTCTGGTATGTTTATGATGCTAGAAGATATTCATTCTTCTTGTAGACATTGTTTAGGAATATGGTTCTTTTTGTGACAACTGAAGCATTCATGCTTTTCTCGTAGTGTCATGTTCAGTTAATTGTACATTTACTATTATTTTCCTTATGAATCTCGACTTGTTGCTTCTTAGAACATTCTTTAGCCTAATGACTTTCTTTATCAGACAAGAAACATGTTGTTGGCGATTGCCATTTACTACTTTCTTAGTGAAGGTAGTTAGGGTCAAGTGTTGTTTCTTTAATTCCTTGAGTGATATTTCCTGTGTGGCCGGTTTCCTTCCGCTTTTGATCACCAAATCTTGAGCAAAACTTGTATTGGCGACTATCAGATCGAGGGGGCATTGAATTGGACAATAATCTTGACCTTCACAAAGGTAACAAATGGTATTACTTATAGGACATTTTCCAGGGGAATAATTTCTTTCATAGCTAAAGCAATTGATTTCACTCTCATCAACAGCATGTCTTATTTCTCCCTAGCAAGTGCAAGCATGATCTTCAGATCGATTGGGTTAACAACACTTCAAAGAACAATTTTTAGATATCGAATATGGTATAAGAGTAGATTTCTGATCTAATCTATTTCTTTTTGATGAAAGCTACGTCAAGTTAGAATTTTCCTTGTTAGTTTCTAGAGAAGAAGGTTGTGCGTTTGGTGATTTTGTTCAATTATGGTGAGCATTTACACCATGGTTACAGATTCTAACATTTTTTTGTGAACCTTGAGAAAGTGGAGAGTTATGATGATTGTTATGTTGCAAAGGAATTGCTTTAGCTAAATACAAAGGATTTGGTTGAACTTGGATAGGATTATCATTTCTTGGTAGTTCAGTGTCTTGCGGGGTTTCGCGAAGTAGATGAGGAGTGTTCGCATTTTATACCGAGAATCATTAGAAAGAATAAGTTAATTTAAGGAGAGATATAGAGTATGTTAAAACATTTGGGATGAATGAGAGGATGCATTTCAACCAGAGTTATTTAAGGAGAAGCTGAAAGTCGATTATGAAGGCTAAAAATTTTATTACTCATTACTTTTAGTGGATGTATTAATGGATTATGTCGTAGGCATCCTGCAACAATATTTATTAGAGTAAAGTTACTTAGATGGAATTCTGTTGGGCTACAAGGCAATGTTTTGTTCTTTAAAATATTATTTTAGGAAAGGTTTCTATGAGGACTAAGTGGTTTTTAGCTTAGTTTATAAAGCAACGTTTCCTTCTTTAAAATCTTTTAATTAAAATTTTCTTATTAAGTAGGGTTGACACATCGTAAATTTCAACCTAATGGTTTAGTATTTACGAGAGTAACCCAGAAGCAATACAAAAGATAGACAACAGAATTTTAATAACACCATACAACTATATATTCAACTTAGTATGTAGGAATGGTATCTATGGGTTTTTTTTCCTTCTACTAATTGCATCATACGTATTTCTGCACTAGAGGTTTACTATATAGCTAGAATAATATGTAGCTCGTATAATACTATCTTTTATTGTAGGCTATTCGGCGACGAGTCTTCTTTTATCCTTTGCACCACTTGCTGACGTCAATCTTCCAAGGCTTTGATGAAGTCGGAGAAGTTGTGATGCTTCGCTATCTCCATCTTCTTGAAGTTGCTGATATAGACGTCACGACGCTGTCAATTGGTTACCGAATTTATTTTCAAACAGATTTGTTGGTGGTTTTTATTTCGCAAAAAGATAAAGAGAGAAATACTTTTAGAATGAATTACTTAGGATTGGAGAAAGTAAATTCTGTAGAGAGAAAATGAGTATATAGATAAGAAGATTAAATTCTATAGATGGGAAAAGAGTATATATACAATTAATGCTACTCTCTTTATATTTCTTTTAGAAGAATAGGACTTTCAATTCTTCCTGTTTTTATTTTTAACAACCATCCTAAGGTTTCTATTCAGAAGTATATAACTTTTCTGGTCTTAGCTCATTTTTATGGTACATAATTTAGGCAAAGTCATGAGGTGAGTTTTGAGGCATGGTTAGATGTTATTATTGGAACATTTGGTTTTGAATAGCCTAAAGTGACTTAAGTTAGTTTAGTGTTTACTAGTTCAGTGAGATCTTAAACTTGATTTATATATGAATGGTGTGATCTCAAGCAAAGCTAAGAGTAGTAATAGAGACTATATTACTAATCTTAATGAGGTTAAATTTTAAGAAAGGTTAATAACCATGATGGTTACATAGGTGAGAAACTGTACAGGGAGGAGATAAGTTCATAAAAAGTTCTATGGAGGGAAGATATAGACTATGTTATGATTTCTTATTTATCCTATGGGTTGAGATTTCGATATTCATACATGAGGACAATTTATTGTGAAACTTTAACCTAGAGGTTAAGTTCGCACATATATCAGTCCTAACATTCAGAACAAAAACCAATTTCAGGTAGCAAGTCATAACAACAACATATATTGCTCTATATAACTAGAGCGGAATAATATGCTACACGTAAGGGTTCTTATCTTAAGTTTGATCCTAATGTATTCTAATCTTTTGCTTTTATTGTTGGGTTATGCTATCTCTTCATGAAGTAGAGTCTTTGAGCTTTACTTCTGCTTTGTCGAGGTTAGCGAAGCGTCGTCTTCTTTCTTGAGATGGTTGTCGCAGGCATTATATTCTTCATTGGTTGTCATGAAGGATGGCAGTGACCAGTCCCGGACACCTTCAGAAGCAATAGCGAAGATAAACCATGGCAAGGATTTCTTTTCAGGAAAGAAGAGTTTATTTACAAATCAAAATGAATGTAGGGGTAAGAATAGAATCTTAAGAATGAGAAAAGAATAGCAAAGTCTACCTTTTGCAAATATACTAGCTTTGGAAAATATGATTTTGAATTGGTTTATTCCAATGCTAGCGACCATTCTATCTAAGGTTTATCCTACGGTCAGTATAGCTCTGATACCAGCTGTAGCGATCCCCATTTTTACACAGAATGCAAAAATGGAAATCTAATGTGCTCGCAATACTAGTCCCTAGATCAGTAGCTAGTACGCACATTTCAACAATTGGAATCACAACCGTACATTATATTAATTAAGCAGAAACGAATACGCATATAAATCTTACAACTCAGAGTTTATAGCAGCAAAAGAAGCAAAGCCTTGTAGTGTATCCATCCAATGTGAGACCCCGTTCGGATGAACAGGAACCTCCATGTGATTACTGTGCTATTCCCTGGATCAGTAGCTAGAACTCACATGTTTACAACAATTGGAAATCTCAACCATACATTATAATAATTAAGCGGAAACGATTATACAAATAAATATTACAACTCAGAGAATATAGCAGCAAAGGAAGCAATGCCTTGTAGTGTACCCATCCATTCCCGCAGGCAACTGACCAGGCATAAATCCTTAGAAAATAAATCGCTTCAAAGAAGAACCCGCAACCAGCGATGAAAACAGACTCGAAGCCTCGCCAACATACACCTAAAATAATAATTAAGCAAGGGTGAGTACTTTACGTACTCAGCAAGACTTGAGCAAAACCTATAATACATGCAGGCCATTTCAAAGGAGGCTACTACAGTTAATTTGCATAAAGCGAATTTGAATTTGTAAATCAAGTTATTTGCAAACGGAATTTATAAGAGCGAGATTAATTGATAGCAAATAAGTAAAGCATAATAACACTCACAGTCCTCCATGACGTGAGCGACGAACATTCCATATCCTGAAATCCATAACTGTCGGCCCTTTGACATAAAGCACAGTTGCAAAACAAATGATACCAACCCTTTTGGAAATAATAAAACATCTAACATTGGAATGACATCACCAAGTGCCCATGACCGCGGGTGTGGCTAATTAATTAGATTTAAACTCTGCAGAGGTGTACAACTTTACCCACAAGGAATGATCAACCTTTGCTCGACGCACTTCCTTAGGTGCGCCGTCCAGGAGATCATACATAACCGTTACATTACTTAGACATGGTTTTGATCCAGCCCGGGATGTTAACCCCCGCCGTAGAACTAGAAACACACACCGAAGTCATGGATCCACTTTCACACACCCAACACAACGTTTCTAAACACGGCAGGGCGTACACCGTTGCATGGGTGGAAACCCTTCCAAGCAGACCAAACCGGAATGCTTGAGCTAGCTCCCGCCTACCAATGAACAAAGCCAAGTCTAAATAACTTAATAAGCTATGGCTACCCCATCCTCACCCTTGTGGTTGCACAGAAATCATGGATCAATAGCGTTCCATTGCTCGGTCCTTAATCCGACACGGGCGATACTCCACCCTCACTACGTGCAATTCCATTCGCACATTCGGCTATTGCCAATAATCACCCGCATCAACACATAGTTTTATTTTGGGTTTTTAATCAAAGTGCCCGCAACTAACAGAGACATTTTTAATGTTTTCAGGTGTAACACCCCGGCGCCAAACGCACCGCGAATGCTACCAACCCTCTAAACCATTAAGACCGGCTTAGAAACTAAGCCACCGAAATTTACAAAATTTTGGCATGACCTCTCTAGAACAGAGGACATCCACTCAGCAGACAAAAGAATGATAGCAATCATAATATATCAATCACTCAAAATAGGAAGAAACATTCTAGCAGGTCCTTAGTTAATCAATCAAAACCACAATAGAAGTTAAGAACCTCCAACACGACGAACAACATATTACAACCTCAATAATTACATCCAGAATTATTGAGTTTGTTAAATAAATTGTTGAAGATGAAGTCGTGCACGTGCTACTACTCCCAACCCGATGAATCGACTTCAAGGTACCTAGAACAGAAGCAAACAAGCGTGAGTCCAAGACTCAACAAAGTGCAACAACAATAAAAAAAATGAATTCAACTGAATTACTTTTACTCTAGAATTTAATATAGCCATTACTAAATGGAAATCAAACAATAAAAGAAGCAATAACTAACTCCACTTACCACAACCAACTCGAAAACATAACTAAATCTTACCCCTGCTTCAATATACATCGCTGGATGAGTCCACGCCTCAATCCTCAACCTGTTCTTCCCATTCTCATCAATCCCAGTTATCAATTGCAACACACAGTGCAATGGAATGTGTTTATGCTTTCATGCTCAAGTGCACAAAACATACAAAAGAAGAAGTTCACATCCATACATCACAATCAACTTATTAACCATGATTCATATTCGTCAATGCAATACAGATGCACATATGCCACACAAAAGAAGAATTCACATCCATACATCACAATCAATTCATTAAACATGATTCATGAGTTATCAATGCAATGCAAATGCAAATATGTCAAACACATGGAGAATCTCATAGTCATACATTGCAATCAACTCATTAAATATGATTCATCATTTGGCAATGCCATGCAAATGCTTGCATGTTCATAAACTCATCTCATTTCACCATTCTCATGCATATTTCACCATTCTCATACATATAATGCATTCTCATGCATAATTCACCATTCTCATGCATAATTCACCATTCTCATGCATACGATGCATTCTCATGCATAATTCACCATTCTCATGCATAATTCACCATTCTCATGCATATGATGCATTCTCATGCATAATTCACCATTCTCATGCATATGATGCATCATGCATGACTCATCTCCTCTTTCTTAGCAAATACCGGTATTGCCGAGCACCACCCATCGTTGCGTGCCCTCAAACCCAACCATCCGTGGAAGGGCCTGCGAAAGCAGACTTGCCCGCTACCCAGTAGCGGGTCCTACGCTTAACACCGCTCCCATCCATGCCAATGGATGGGACTACGGGGTAGGAACTCCGAGCACTCCGGATTAGTTATACTTCCGTATAACGTTCTCACCGCCCTGGCTCAATGCAATTCATGAATGCACATATGCAAATGATATTCCTCACATTCATATCCATATTCTCAACTCTCATATTCATATTCTCATCACTCATATTCATATTCTCAACATTCATTTGCATATTCTCGACATTCATACCTACATAGTCACAATTATCATTACTACACCCGTTACAGTCATAATCCATCCTCATGATCACCAAATCATCCATTCTGATTAGTCAAACCTCATTACCTCATTCTTCACATTATCCTATCATACGAGTAAAAATAGTATGATATCTCAAACGATAGCCTTTCATAATCACAAGGTATCATGATATAACAATATGTCGATTTCGCGATTATATGGGGTCCATCAAACAACCCACAAAACATTCACTCCAAAGATGCATTTTCATAAACACATATATGAAAAAAGCCATTCTCAACTTTCATATCCATAAGGTCACATATATCAGCAACACTCACATAACCGCCACAAACGCATATCATGACCACAACTCGAGCTATTTTCATAACGCAAATCTTATATCTTCTATGTTCCCATTAGCCCAACCATACTAGGGAGTATCATCAAGGCATATATAAAATGTAGCACATGACATAATGACTAGGCATATGATTCATAAATCAACACACACAACAAACAAACAAACAAACAAACATTGATGCACTTCATATAATCTAGGTTTGAACGATAGCATAACCAATTAACCATCCCCATTCATCACATCGCAAGCAAAATCAAACATGAACATATTAAAATAACACATGGATAATTATATGCTTGCAAAACCAATTGGCCACCTAAGCCACAACCGAAGACAATACACTTGCCTTCAACTTCTCGAGACGGTGTGGCGAGACGAGATTGCCACACCTGGGGTCACACCACCTTCACATGGATATAACTCACTCAAAAACATGCCCATAAATCAACACAAGACTCATACTAAGTCGGTTTTGCAACCCACTCCTAAAACCTGAAAACAGAAATCTGCCAACCCAGGACAGCACTCGGTAAAACGGTCATAACTTTTAGTCGGATGAACGAAACTTAGTGATTTCAGTCGCTATTGAAAGATAATTCGATTATCTACAACTTTTTCTATAGCCAACTGACCGGGAAAAGCACCGATATTTCTCAGATTTGCGACGAACAGCAGACAGCCGCAGAACTAACGCGTTCTGGACAACACGCGGTAAAATAGTCATAACTCTTAAATGGCTAAACGAAACTTGATGATTTCGGTCTCTATTGAAAGGTAATTAAATTATCTACAACTTTCGTTATAGCCAAACCCCCAGGAAACGCTTGTAGAATTTCCGAACAGCAGCTCTAATAGGGGGCAAAAATCTGCTCGAACAGAAATTGCAAATCGCTTAGACTCTAAATCCCTCAACTATATACATTGCTAAACAAGAACCCTAGCTAGGCATTTCATCAAACACCATGCATGCAAGCAATCTCACCCCAAAATTTCTAGGGTTTTACCTCCAATCATACTCATGGAGGAAGAAGGAGGTTGAGGAGCGATGTCGGCCGGAGGGAACGACTTGCTGCCGGCCGGAAGGGCTCGCGGAGGGGAGTCGCGGGACTTGGGGAGATGGGGCGCCGAGCTGGGGAAGTGAGGCGCCGGACTGGGAGATGAGGGCCAAGCTGGGGAGCAAGGCGCCAGGAGCCGGACTTGGGCTAGGGAGCAGGCGCCAGCAGGGACCAGCCAACTGGAGAAATCGGGAGGGAGGAGGAGTAGCGCTGGAGGGAGAAGAGCATAGGCTCGGGTGGAGATGAGGGGGCGCAGGGGAAAATGGCTGGGGCTTGGAGGGAAAAGAAAATGGTTGGCCACCTTTTTGCATGATGTGGCATTTTAGGGCTTCCACACCTTTTTGTTTGCTTTACAGACTCCATCAATTTGGGTGCCAAAACAACAACGAAAGGCTAGGAAAAAAAAAGAAGTAAACCACACAACCTCTGTAGGCCACAAATCAACCGTCTCCAAAGACTGACAATTCAAACTCACGACGGAAAGAAAACTGATAAAACACGTGGCGTTATTACACTCCTCCCACCTTTAACAGAATTCGACCTCGAATTCTGAACAAGCAACTAAATTCATTTCCTCCAACAACAAATCAATACTCACTCTAACTTCTTAACTCGCAAAGTACACAATTCAAGAGTCAGGCCTTTCTAACCAAAGAGCCACACACAGGATTCTTTATTCCAACAAGCTCCTAACCAATTCCGAACATGTCACTATCGCTAACCATTTAACACCAGAATCCTCTAAGAATCAAAACACAACTTTTATCCTTTTTTTTAATAGTTGCCCTTGGAAACAACAGGATCAAGAATCATTATTTACTATCGAAATGATTAGCCCCACAGGGCACCAATCAAATTCCCACATAACCCAAAATCGTACTTGACCTTCTTTCAAACTTGTCTCATGCAACAAGACAACCACTCAAAGAAAAAGTTCACAACTGAACCATCTATTTCCGACTGACCCACATTGAGCCTAACCCATGAAACCGAGGGTTCCGACAACCTTAAAGAAATAAAGCATTTAGTGACTGATTCCATCCAGCCCACCAACACAAAGTCCCACACAACCCAGGGACAACGCGACTAAAGTGATCCTCCCACAAGATCGGAACCACCACGAGGAATATATATTACATCAACTTCCTACCACCTTCTGTACAATCAATGATTCCCTCAAAAGAAATTTTGAATCGACATTACAAAGCTCCATCATAATTCACCTTTAAACTACTTGAGGTCACACCTAACTCATACTAGGACCGCCAATCAAAACCAAACTACACTTGGTTCTTTTCTTAAGAGGGTCTCGCCCTCACATTCTTTCACTCACGTAATCAAACCCAAGAGTATAAATCCTTACTATACTCAACACGGTACTACGAATAGTCATAATCTTTAACTCCAGCTAGAATGCAAAAGAGATACAATTCTCTTTAACCCAATAAACCACATACATCACCTTGGAAAAAATTCAACAAAACTCATGATTGCTCTGTTTCCTTTCCTAAGCCAAATCGCAAAGGCAAATTCAAATCTCGAACATCTCAAAAACCACTTTTATCATTTTCAAATCAATGCAATCAAATTTACATCGGGGAGTACTCAAAATAAAAGAGACTCCGCGCAACCCTTTGACAGAAGCTCTCACTAACCAAAAACAACTTAACTTGCTATCATCAAAGCAAAACTACGTACAACACCAAAGTCAACACTTGGGAAGAGGAAATTGATTCTCAAACCCGACATCCGACCCCACAATCAACACACAATCTCTTAAAGAGAAGAGGGGAAACTCATTCTCAACAGAGACCACTTCACTAGCCAATATCACTTAATTAACAAGTTCCTCAACCAACTTGTTATTACTTCTTTGACACAATCAGCTATAACCTTACGCGAACACCACTTCTAGCTCTCCACGTATAACCACGGATCATCCTGACCCACAAAATACTAATTACCAAATTTTTCTTTCTAGAAAAGCCAATGAAAACTTCCAAAGAAGCTCGACTCTCAAAAGACTTAGAAAAATGACAGGGCTCAAGCCATGTCATTCAACAAAACTCCAAACCAATTATCAAACTCCAAAATTCCATGAAGGAAAGAAGTTACACAAATCAATTCATGGAAAGGAAAGGCGAATCGATCGAATAACACTTTTCCTTTAAAGCTCCAAATCCAAAACTTCAACCCGGAGAACGATAACACGAAGAAATCCATGTTTTTACCCGCCATCAACCAACAAAGCGCAACACCAAAACCCCTTTTCTTTGACTTAAACCCAAAAAGACCAATTGAGTCAAAGCCTGGAAGCTTACTCCATCAACGCTCCCATCTACAATAGAAGTACAACAACACTTTTTAAACTGGAAGAACAACCAACACAAGAAGGGAATCCATAACTTTCTCTACAAAGCAACCAAAAGAGGTGCAAAACGATACGCTTCACTTTGCCGCACGACAAGATTCAACCCTTGTCATGACCACAAACTCCGAAACACAGATAAATCACAAAACTCCCACGACAAAAGAGAGTCACCAAATTGAGTTTCTCAACCACGAAAACAAGAAATCAATTACTCTCCGATTTACGGCAAAGGAATTTAGGAATATCCTCACCCGGGATTATGAATCCTTCAGTACTGGCTTTCATCTGCCATACCGACCAACACGGCTACACAACAGGGTCGAAATCTCTTCGGAACACGGAGTTCCACCAGACCCCGCAGAGCGCTCAACCACTTCAAGAATGGTCATAAATACTACCAAGGCCTTAACAACACTAACATATAACATAATCACAAGTATCAACATAGCATCAATAACAAAACAAGCATTGTAACACAATGCAACGATATCCCATCCCTTTCCTATTGTGCATCAGAGTGTGTCAAAATTTTAAATTAATTCATCATTCTACATCAAGTTTTACGGTTATTGCCCTAGGGCCACATTTTAAAGGTTCAACCTAAACCATGTTTCTACTTTCATACAGCAAAATTTTAATTCATTCTAGAATTACTCACTACATTCAAACACCACGGACCTGAAGCCCGCTCTGATACCAACTGTAACACCCCGGCGCCAAACGCACCGCGAATGCTACCAACCCTCTAAACCATTAAGACCGGCTTAGAAACTAAGCCACCGAAATTTACAAAATTTCGGCATGACCTCTCTAGAACAGAGGACATCCACTCAGCAGATAAAAGAATGATAACAATCATAATATATCAATCACTCAAAATAGGAAGAAACATTCTAGCAGGTCCTTAGTTAATCAATCAAACCCGCAATAGAAGTTAAGAACCTCCAACACGACGAACAACATATTACAACCTCATTAATTACATCCAGAATTATTGAGTTTGTTAAATAAATTGTTGAAGACTGAAGTCGTGCACGTGCTACTACTCCCAACCCGATGAATCAGCTTCAAGGTACCTAGAACAGGAAGCAAACAAGCGTGAGTCCAAGACTCAGCAAAGTGCAACAATAATAAAAAAAATGAATTCAACTGAATTACTTTTACTCTAGAATTTAATATAGCCATTACTAAATGGAAATCAACCAATAAAAGAAGCAATAACTAACTCCACTTACCACAACCAACTCGAAAACATAACTAAATCTTACCCCTGCTTCAATATACATCGCTGGATGAGTCCACGCCTCAATCCTCAACCTGTTCTTCCCATTCTCATCAATCCCAGTTATCAATTGCAACACACAGTGCAATGGAATGCGTTTATGCTTTCATGCTCAAGTGCACAAAACATACAAAAGAAGAAGTTCACATCCATACATCACAATCAACTTATTAAACATGATTCATATTCACAATGCAATACAGATGCACATATGCCACACAAAAGAAGAATTCACATCCATACATCACAATCAATTCATTAAACATGATTCATGAGTTATCAATGCAATGCAAATGCAAATATGTCAAACACATGGAGAATCTCATAGTCATACATTGCAATCAACTCATTAAATATGATTCATCATTTGGCAATGCCATGCAAATGCTTGCATGTTCATATACTCATCTCATTTCACCATTCTCATGCATATTTCACCATTCTCATACATATAATGCATTCTCATGCATAATTCACCATTCTCATGCATAATTCACCATTCTCATGCATATGATGCATTCTCATGCATATGATGCATCATGCATGACTCATCTCCTCTTTCTTAGCAAATACCGGTATTGCCGAGCACCACCCATCGATGCGTGCCCTCAAACCCAACCATCCCGTGGAAGGGGCCTGCCGAAACAGGACTTGCCCGCTACCCAGTAGCGGGTCCTACGTTAAACACCGCTCCCATCCATGCCAGTGGATAGGACTACGGGGTAGGAACTCCGAGCACTCCGGATTAGTTATACTTCCGTATAACGTTCTCACCGCCCTGGCTCAATGCAATTCATGAATGCACATATGCAAATGATATTCCTCACATTCATATCCATATTCTCAACTCTCATATTCATATTCTCATCACTCATATTCATATTCTCAACATTCATTTGCATATTCTCGACATTCATACCTACATAGTCACAATTATCAATACTACACCCATTATAGTCATAATCCATCCTCATGATCACCAAATCATCCATTCTGATTAGTCAAACCTCATTACCTCATTCTTCACATTATCCTATCATACGAGTAAAAATAGTATGATATCTCAAACGATAGCCTTTCATAATCACAAGGTATCATGATATAACAATATGTCGATTTCGCGATTATATGGGGTCCATCAAACAACCCACAAAACATTCACTCCAAAGATGCATTTTTCATAAACACATATATGAAAAAAAGCCATTCTCAACTTTCATATCCATAAGGTCACATATATCAGCAACACTCACATAACCGCCACAAACGCATATCATGACCACAACTCGAGCTATTTTCATAACGCAAATCTTATATCTTCTATGTTCCCATTAGCCCAACCATACTAGGGAGTATCATCAAGGCATATATAAAATGTAGCACATGACATAATGACAAGGCATATGATTCATAAATCAACACACACAACAAACAAACAAACAAACATTGATGCACTTCATATAATCTAGGTTTGAACGATAGCATAACCAATTAACCATCCCCATTCATCACATCGCAAGCAAAATCAAACATGAACATATTAAAATAACACATGGATAATTATATGCTTGCAAAACCAATTGGCCACCTAAGCCACAACCGAAGACAATACACTTGCCTTCAACTTCTCGAGACGGTGTGGCGAGACGAGATTGCCACACCTGGGGTCACACCACCTGCACATGGATATAACTCACTCAAAAACATGCCCATAAATCAACAGAAGACTCATACTAAGTCGGCTTTGCAACCCACTCCTAAAACCTGAAAACAAAAATCTGCCAACCCAGGACAGCACTCAGTAAAACGGTCATAACTTTTAGTCGGATGAATGAAACTTAGTGATTTCAGTCGCTATTGAAAGATAATTCGATTATCTACAACTTTTTCTATAGCCAACTGACCGGGAAAAACACCGATATTTCTCAGATTTCCGACGAACAGCAGACAGCCGCAGAACTAACGCGTTCTGGACAACACGCGGTAAAATAGTCATAACTCTTAAATGGCTGAACTAAACTTGATGATTTTGGTCTCTATTTAAAGGTAATTAAATTATCTACAACTTTTGTTATAGCCAAACCCCTAGGAAACGCTTGTAGAATTTCCGAACAGCAGCTCTAATAGGGGGCAAAAATCTGCTCGAACAGAAATTGCAAATCACTTAGACTCTAAATCCCTCAACTAAATACATTGCTAAACAAGAACCCTAGCTAGGCATTTCATCAAACACCATGCATGCAAGCAATCTCACCCCCAAAATTTCTAGGGTTTTTACCTCCAATCATACTCATGGAGGAAGAAGGGAGGTGGAGGAGCCGATGCCGACGCTGGAGGGAACGACTTGCTGCCGGCCGGAAGGGCTCGCCGGAGGGGAGTCGCCGGACTTGGGGGAGATGGGGGCGCCGGAGCTGGGGGAAGTGAGGGCGCCGGACCTGGGGAGATGAGGGCTCGAAGCTGGGGAGCAAGGCGCCAGGAGCCGGACTTGGGCTGGGAGCAAAGGCCAGGGACCAACTAACCGAGAAATCGGGAGGGAGGAGGAGTAGCGCTGGAGGGAGAAGAGCACAGGCTCGGGTGGAGATGAGGGGGCGCAGGGGGAAATGGCTGGGGCTTGGGGCGAAAAGAAAATGGTTGGCCACCTTTTTGCATGATGTGGCATTTTAGGGCTTCAACACCTTTTTGTTTGCTTTACAGACTCCATCAATTTGGGTGCCAAAACAACAACAAAAGGCTAGGAAAAAAAAAGAAATAAACCACACAACCTCTGGAGGCCACAAATCAACCGTCTCCAAAGACTGACAATTCAAACTCACGGCGGAAAGAAAACTGATAAAACGAGTGGCGTTATTACATCAGGAAACAAATATCGATTTGATCATGTACATTGCTGATTCTAAAGCATGGCGAAGCAGGTTAATATGATCGTATATACCCAAGATGACATTAAGAGATGTCTAGCCCTATTCTGTGGTTATCAAGGTTCACATTTCCATAATCATCAAGGAGTTTCATGTGACAACAGGTATATCTACCAAAACCACAAGATAGCAATTTACATAAAGTAATCGCATGCATAAAACAATTTGATGCACAAAAGGAATATAAAATACTGGGATCAATATGGTCAAAGGATGCTTGCCTTGCTTTTTTGTCGATTATGACAAAGACGAGGATTTCGGTTGACGATGACGACGGAATCAACAACGTCGGGTTCTACACGTCGATCAACGAAAAATACAGCAAAACTAAACTTCAATAAGAGGCAAAAGAAGATAGACAGCAAGAACAAATAAAACTCTTTACAAGAAACAGGGATTGCTCTTTATGAATAAATTAATCTTATTTTGCGAATTCAAGATGCAAAAATGGGTTGGATTAATCATTAGCTGCAAGTTCATTGATTTCATTATGCACAGAACGATTTCGGGGTAACTTTGCCACTTATGGGTTTGGCTCTATTAGGATGCAGATTCAAAGCAAGGTGAAATAAGAATATTTTCTTAGATTACTGCAGATTATATCCTAAAGATCATTTCTAGGCTGTTCTTTACTAAATTTGGATTTAGATGAGCTGATTTGCGAGTTATTGAAAAGGCTTAAATGATCATATTAGAGTATGAATGATTTGTTCTTTATCTTTAATAGATTTCGCTTAAAATTAGCTTTTTGGCTAGATCTTCGATTTAGGCTACTAATATCATTTCCATAATATTTGAGGAGGTTTTGGTGATACAATTATCTAATATACAGATTTCGCCATTCTTACCGATTCATTATAAAGTTCAGAAAACTTAACACTTAAGGTTATTTGGCTATTAGGATTTGTATGCAAAACATGCTGAAATATGGTTATTTCTTCATAATAAGATGATTTATACTTTGTATAACAATCCTAAGCTAATTCCATAAATTTTTGGCTTTGGCTGATACCTTATATTCATTGTTAAAAAGGCTTAAGTGGCATTGTAAAGTTGACGTTATCGGAATCAGCAAGATTATGAAGCGAAAGGTTAACACTTAAGGTTTTTGGACTAATAATATTATTATGTAAACCTTAATGAAACAAGATTCTTTTTATAGAATATGGTAGTATGAACTTTGTAGAGTGTTTCTAAACTGATTTTACTGATTTTAGTATTTAGACGAGTTATTTTATCTATCGTTGAAATAGCCTAAATGATCACGAAGAATAACGCTAAATCGGCTAACTTTATATTGAATTTGCGACTACATTATATAAGATCTTTAATTCATTTTTCAGGTGTTAGCAGGTAGCAATCCTAGAAATGTTTTAAAGTTAGTTTGACATTGTTTTAACTTTAATTGCAATAGATTATCTATTTACTTATTGTTATAATTAATATTTCCTTTCATTAAGAGAATGAAATTTGAGTTTGATTTTAAACATTTATGCATACACTATCATTTTGTGAGCCATTATGCTAGTATCTTGCTAATGGCCATAAAAGGGGTTTAATGATGATTAACAAGCAATTATATTAAACTTGGTTCCAAGATTAAATATTTTTGCATGATTAGGTTTATTACAATCCCAGAAGCACATAATCACTTATTTTAAGATTTTATAAGTTATATTCTTCATGTGTGCAATAAGATCTATAATAGTGTTTATTCTATTCTTGACTTTAATAATTGCTCTATGATTCAAGCATTGAATATTTTTGTATATTTGAACTCATCTTGGTCTATTTATCACCTAGAAATTTATTTTATCATGCTATAATTTACTATGCATAAATTTGCATTAAAGACCATAATGGGATACTAATAAGAGTTTATTTTAAATAAATATTCTGCAGCTCGAAATTGAATATTATTATACATTTAGATTCTTCTTGATTTTAGATGATTTTATAAATTTGTCTCGCCTTATTTGGATTACAAATGCGAAGATATTCACAGTGATACAAGCTCGGTTTGCAATTGACCACACATTAGAAAATACGCTTTTCCTAACTTGAGAGGCGCCTTTTACCATTTCATTGGAGTTCCTTGTGTCTTTGATCGAGGGGTCCATGTGAGGAGGGAAAACAGGGGAGCGGCTAGGGCTGGCCGGCGACGGCGCTCCGTGTCTTCCCACAAGGCGATCACAAGGAGGAAGAGCTGGGCAAGGCGCAGCTGGAGACAGAACCGATTCGGCCGGAGAAGATGTAGGTTGGCGCGCAGCCGAGGAGGGACGGCGGCTCCAATGCCGGACGGTGGAGGAAGCAAACAAGGGCATTAGAGGTGAAATCGGTAGCAATTTAAGCATGAATGGATGCTAGGGGTTTCATTTTTGGGGTCGAACCGGGCGAAAACTCACCGGAGAGCTCACCTGCAGTGACCGGTTTTGGAGAAGAAGGTGCTCCACAATGGCACAATTCGCATGAGGGTGCTTGAATATTCTTGGGGCTTTTGCTCAAGGGAGCTTGGGGTGCTATGAGTTGAAGGAATTTGGGAATGAATCCTTATTTCATGCGAATTGGTTTGGATTTTGAGCTCTCGGCGCTGGCAATGGCGGAAATGCAAGGAGCTCTGGCCTTGAGCTAGGAGAGAACAAGGGAAGGCATAGGGGAATGAGGAAGAGGTCCCTTGCGGACACTGGGGAGCAGCTTATAGCCAAGGATTGGAGGCGAGTGAGTGGGCTTCGTGGCGGCAATCGCTGGCTTGGCGCAGAGCTTCGGGAGAGTCGCCTCCAGTGGAACGAACGGAGGTTGAAGAGGATGGGCTTGTGCAGTGGGGACCTGGGACCATTGTCAGTTGCTGGGACTTCACCATTGCGCCAACGGAACGGGACAGGAAAGGTTTGGCCCACATGTCGGTGACTGATCGAAGGAAACAGGGCGATTAGGGGTCAATTTCTCCCCCTCCCTGATTTTCGGTGGTGGTCAACTTGAGGTAGAGAATGGTGAAACTTTTTGGCCAAGGTCTTTGAATATATTTTGATGCCTGGTAAAATTTTGAGATTAAAATGAGTTACCTAAAAATTAATAATATTCCTACAGCAGTGACTGCTCCTGAATTTTGTTTTGGATTTTGATTTTCCTTTGAGAACAATTGGAGTCTATTATTTTTGAAATTTTGTTTTTCAAAAGGATTTGACCTCAGAATGCTTCTATAAAATTTTCATGTCAAAATATGGTTCCATTATTTTATAAAAATTCTAACATTGCAATTTCCCGATTTTCAGAGTTTCTATTTTTAAATTTAGAAAAGTCCTAAATTATATTATTAATTTTATGATATTTTAACTAAAGGTAGATATTGCATTGAGGTGTTCCTGATAAATTTTTCAGCTCCATTTGAGTCTTACATATATTTCATAAATTCTGACAATGCATTGTTTTGATTTAAAAGTTGTCTTTTCATTTTATCTCTTCATTTCTTTATGCATCAAATTTCATTTTGTAGCTAAAATAATTTAATTGAATGATCAAGGTTCTTATGGCAAATTTTCTAAATTTTTACTTTTTACATTTTTACCTTTTCCTCTTTTTCATTCTTTGTTTCCATTTGTTGAATTTTTCATATAAAGAACAATTCCAAAGAAATCCAAATAAAATTCAATAATGCCAAGAAACTCAGAAATAAATATTTTCAAATTTAAAATATTTATTTTTATATTACTTTACTTTTCAGGATGTTACAAATCTACCCCCCTTGCAAAAATCTCGACCCCGAGATTTGGCAGGTCTAAAGGTAAATCATTTCTAAAAAAAGTCAGGAAACTTCTTCTCGAGTTGGTCTTCTTGTTCTCCAAGTTGCTTCTTCTTCAAAATGATTTCTCCGTTGAACCTTGATCATCCTGTGGGATTTATTACGAGTGTGACGTTCAGCTTCTTTTAAGATTCTAATCAGATGCTCTTGATAAGCTAAATCAGGTTATAGATCGATTTCATCTAGTTAGGTGAGTTTAGAAGGAAGACAAAAACATTTCCTTAATTGAGATACTTAGAAGACATTATGAATACTGGAGACCTGAGGTGTCAAATCTAATTTATATGCCTCTTTTCCCCTTTTTTCCAATGATACGATATGGCCTAATATCTCGTGGTGCTAGGTTACATCGGATTTGGAAACGGTGACTACCACGAACCTTGCAATTCTCAAGGATGAGATAGATTTAGGAATTCTTTCTCGGAGATGACTTTGTCGTTCTGTTGATACATCGTCTTCCTTGCAATTGCTTCACTGGATCTTCATCTTGCGATTCTAAGTTGACGTGCGAGAAATAGAGAAGAATTCTATTTGAGTTCTAGGTAAGCAGATGAGAGATACTAATACTTTCTACACATTTTTTTAATTGAATAACTAGTATTGTCAATAAGGGTAGTCTAATTTATAAAGTGGCATGTTGAGAATATTTGAGGTGAAGGAAAAGTTGCATTGCCATTAGAGTCATTTGGGAAAAGCGGAATGTTTAATACCTAGAGGGATATTTGAATACAATGATTGATCTGCATAATTCAACATCAGTTGATGAAATGAGCTAAGCGTAAACGTCATTTCGGTTTGGCTTTAAATTGAAAACAAGGTAGAGATAATTTAAGTATTAGGTTGAGGTAAAAGAATTATAAAGTGATTCTCTTGATTTGATTCATTTGATCATTTTAGTAGATAGAGGGTTTTTTATTTTCTTTGGACTTGACAACTACGAAGGAATGAAATGTACAGGATCAAAAGATTGATTGTAGGAATTGAATACACAAGGAACGTACTCAATATCACAACAAGTGCTAGATACAATCATATGAAAAAGATGTTTATGTTCAACGCCTGATATCGAGGCAGGGGTTGACATGAGCACTTAATGTTTTCTAGGTCTTTGAGACAGCCTAAAAGTTACTAATGTCTTTCTTGACAAGGTGATGTAGAACTCTTCTCGGGCAGATGTTGGTGAAGTATCCAAATTCTTCTCAATTGATACAAGTGACATTATTCATTTTATTCGAAACAACAGAAAGGTTGTTTGCTGATGATATAAAATAGATGACCAGGAAGTGACTGGAATTAAGGAGTTAACCTTGGGTTTAAACTTGAATTCTGGTAGGATTCAAATGTATAAATATCGTACCTAGTACTACATAAGGCAGATCATAAGCTTCTTTTGCAAAGTAGTGCTGTAGGTAATTGCCATGAATGACTGGGATTAATATTTTGGGCTGGATCTGGATGCATGACTTAAGAATTGTTGGTTTGCAGATCCTGGGACCTGTGGGTTATGGGCCCACCACGCTTCCGCTGCGTGACTCTGATTTAGGTAATTGTTGGCATAATACCCCACATTTACCACAGCAAAAGCAAATAATATTGGCTTTCCGATTTTTAGTACCAGACAATTATTCATTGGTATTGCTGGAGGGATGAGCAGATGATGATTGAGATTGAGAATAAAGTTGAGCAGAATTCTTCTTGAGTATGTAATATTGTTTAAGTGTCTCTGATTCTTTAACAAATTTTTCGAACGAACTGCTTCAGATTTTTATTTCTCCCACTCTTGAGAGTTATAAACTTGACTGACGTAACTTTTGGCGTGTCTGCGATTGTAGTAGATATTTGTCTAACTCGTGGACATTGCTTAACAACGCGGTTCCTTTTGTGACAGTTAAAGCATTCACACTTTTCTCATAGTGTCATGTTCAGTTAATTGTATGCTTAATATTATCTCGTGAATTTCAATTTGTTGCTTCCTAGAACATTCTTTAGCCTAATGACTCTCTTTATTAGATAAGAAACATGCCCTTGGAGATTGCCGTTTACTACTTTCTTAGTGAAGGTAGTTAGGGTCAAGTATTGTTTCTTTAATTCCTTAAGTAATATTTCCTATGCGGTTAGTTTTCTTCCTCTTTTGATCACCGAATCTTGAGCAACCAAGGATTGGAATTTCATTTGTTGAGGCTGTATTGCAGTGGTGATTAATGAATCAAGGGGGCATTGAACAGGACAATAATCTTGACCTTCGCAACGGTAACAAATGGTATTACCTACAGGATGTTTTTCAGGGGAATAATTTCCTTCACAGCAAGAACAATTGATGGCACTTTCATCAATAGTATGTCCTATTTTTCCATAGCGAGTGCAAGCACAAACTTCGGATTGACTGGGTTGACAACATTTCAAAGAACAATGTGTAGGTATTGATCAGGATACAAGAGTAGATTTTTGATCTGAACTAAATTTTTTTTTCAGCAAGAATTACACCAAGGTTAGAATTGTTCTTTGATAGTTTCTAGGGAAGAAGGTTGCGCGTTTGGTAATTTTGTTCAATTATGGTGAGCATTTACACCGTGGTTACAGATTCTAACATTTTTTGTGAGCACTGAGAAAGTGGAGAGTTATGACGATTTCTACGTTGAAAAGGAAGTGCTTTAGCTAAATACAAAGGATTTGGTTGAACTAGGGAAGATTATCATTTCTTGGCAATTGCGTGTATATGCGATGACAATGAATGACAGGGTTAAACTAGACGCACATGTGCAGAGGTACAAAGTGATCTATTTAGGCGCTTAAGGTAGTGTAAACAAGGTTTGAACGGCGACAGTTTTGGTAACCGGTTAAGTGATGACATTGAAAATTCAATGGCGCAGGACATGGCTGAGGTAGAGACAAAAGTATGACGGCTATCCCATCACCATTACTAGCATCAGTGAGCTGGGCATTGTGTTGGCCTGCTACGGTGAAGTGAGGGAGGCGGTGCGCCCTACAGTGGTGATTATCAGGCAGTGGGAGCATGTAACATCCTCAATTTCGGGTTTCTGCTAAAAAAACTAATTTAAAATAATTATATTCAAATTTGGATCTTTCTCGGTGTTGTATTTAACCTGGCATCCATATCCCTCCAATATTCGGACTTCATTTCAACTCCGTTTGCAAAAGTCAAAATTCTTAATTCCGGTCCTTATTTGAAATTTCACCTTCACTCTAAAATGCTCCAAAAATCTTGAAACCTATTGCATTAGGTTCCAAATATTCTAAAATGATTTTTTAGAATTTTTCCAAGATTTTTATAATCTATTTGCTATTTTATCTCTCGCGGTCTTTCACCAAATTCAGTTTATTCGTTCCGGAATAACCTAAATTCCAAAATTTATCAAAATTCTGTGAAACTAATTTTATTAGGTTCCAAATAATCTCTAGTATTTCTATGAATTTTTCCAGGATTTTTAGATCATTTTTACTATTTTATTTCTCACGCTTTTGTCTCTTCATTTCTTCCAACCAATAATACAGCGACACGTGGCAGGAACTGTTCACCTTCGAATTTTTCTTCAGTTTCATGGCTTCCCAACTTTAAACTCTCATAACTTCTCATTTCCTCCACCAAATCATGCATGGCCAGATCTGTTGCGAAGAGGAAGACGAGGAGAACTCATTTTCCATGACCATTCACCTTTTAACCCACCGAAGTTTGATTAATTGACTGGAAACCGTTTTGCACTAAAACCTCCATAACTCAGCCGTTTCTCAACGAAATGACGAGCTTTCACTTCTCAAACGTGCGTAACGATGTCCTCTACCCCGTGCTCACCTTGCCCCATTGTTCCTGTGCCGTTCCCTTCTCCAAAACTTACAAAAACCGATGTCCAGCGTCCTCCAAAGACACCGGCGAGCCATCTTTTGCTCCGGTGAGTTTTCCGGCAAACCAACCGCGTCACTTTGTGCCTTTAGCTTCCAGGAACACAACTATTCAATCGGATTTGATTTTCGTTGCAGTTTGACCCCGGATTTTGAGTTGTTCGTCGTCGGCTATCGCTCCGTTCGTCGTCGATTTCTTCCAATCCGGTAACTTCTAGCGCAATTCCTTTTAGCCGTAGAATCACCTTGTCATTCTCTACGCGATGCTCTCTTCGCTTCACAAAATTTCGAGTTTTTGTGCGGATTTGACTATTGTGCCGTCGGTAGTTCATGGCGCCGCCGCTTCGTCGTGCTTCGCCACCGCTCTCTCGCCTCCGCCGCCATCGTCGTGTCCATCATCTCCGCGCCGAGCCGCACCTTCTCCACCCTCGGCGGTCGCCGTCACCACTGAAAGCACCACTGTGTGACCACTGCGCTCGTCGTTCAAGCCTGGTCGCGCCTCACCACGCCACGCCTCCCTTCCTCTGGCGAGCCCTTTCCCTCTTTCTTCCTTGGCCACTCCATCTCCCATGGCCATGGCATTTTTCTTGATACGTTCTCTGTACAAAGCATTTGAGAAGAAGAAGTATTAGTCTCCTTGACGCACATTTATCCTATGGTTTGCAAATGTTTTACAACATGCATTGCTATTTAGATAAAGATGATGTTAAATATAGGTTGGTAGTTAATCCGAATTGATAATACCTCCTTGATGTCGAAATCCATATTTAATTGTAACCCTAGGTTGATGTGATATATCATGATCATATTAGGTTGTGATATATTTTGTTTAGTGCGTTAGATGAGCTTAGTTGTGGAATTGATTAAAATACCTATGAATGGGTTGCTTTGAAAATGTTGTTGAAATGCGTTTTGTTGAAACTGTAGCAAAGAGATTGCTGTTGTGATTGTAAAATAAAAATAAAATAAAAATGGTTTAGATTGGGGCGGAATGGTTTGTCGGGTGGGTGCAGACAGAGCACTGGTTCTGGTTTGTGAAAGCCGCCCTAATCAATTTAAGGACCGACGCTTATGACCGCCCATTCTAAGCATTACTGGTGCAACCACATGTCAAATGGGCTCGACTGGCTGAATAATTTGTAGAAACTTAACTTAGACTCACCAGATGGTGGAATGTGGGTGCGGATGGAGGCAAGTCGTATTTCCACACCGCAAGAGGGGCTTCTATCTTTGGGTAGATGGGACCCTAATAGCGGTGAAACCTCAGCGGGTGAGTCGGGTTAGGTGTATACATTGTAAAGGCCTTGTCATGATATCTCTGCTGGCACACCTAAGGAAGTGTGTTAATGGCCTGGCATCAAGAGAATATCATATCTTGTGGGTAAAGCTATACACCTCTGCAGAGTTAAAACTATTCGAATAGCCGTGCCTACAGTCAATTGCAAAGCGAAGAATGCTTTCATACTGGTAGACTTGGTTTTGGTTTTAAAAAGAATAACTGATGTTTTGTTTTGGGATTCGGGAGTAGATGGAACTCTCGGATGTTTATTTGGCAGATTGAGCCAATCGTAGATGGAACTGCTTTTGTTTATGATGATAGAGTCATGAGTTGGTTTACCTTAATCTTTTAAATGTGGCGGATAGAGCCTTTATACTAGTGATGGTAGATAGAACCTTCACTAGAATATTAAATAATTCAATTGTTAAATAATTGTTTAAAATGTGCATTATGAAAATTATTATTATGTATGGTTTGATAAAACTTGGCTTTATGCAAAAGAACCCTATTAAGCCTTTCCTTGGAAAGCCCTACATGTTGCATTTTCCCAGACTTGCGGAGTACGTTTGTACTCACATGCTACACACAAATTTTTCATCAGAAAACTACCAAGATGCAGTTAAAGGCAACGAGTTCTATGCCGAGGAGTTTGATGAAGATCGTCAGGATAACTAAGCTCGCGTTCCTAGTCGTCGCCTGTGGTGTATTTTGGGTTTTATCTTGTTGTTATTTGTTTCCGCTGCTGTGAACTCAGGTCATGTGACCAGGTGATGTAATAAATCGCCATGTGGTTGGTACTTTACATTTATGCTATTACTTCGTTATGTTCTGGTTATGATTATCACTGCTTCACTGTGTGTACTAGCAACTGATCTGGGACTAGTACAGAAATACACAGGAGATTCCGGATGGTAAATCTAGGGTCTCACAGAGGTGGTATCAGAGCCTGGATGACTGTAGGATGCAACTTAGTTAGAATGGCAAAGCCTTAAGGATTAATATCTTTATAAAAATATACTTATAAAATTTTAAGTTCCTCTGCTTCTATCTTTTCTATCTTAGCGTCTTGTCCTTACCTTCTCTATTTAAAATTTGTTTTCTGACCTTGTCTTATTTCAAAATTTATAGATGCCGTTCTCTACCTCGTTTGCCCAGTGCGGTAGATTCTTCCCCTCATGTCCCTAAGGAGTGTGAAGGGAGTAGTTAGTCTTGGCCAGTAGTGTCCATCTTTGTGCTCACGTTTAGAATGATGAATGAGTTGTGTGATGGACTGTATCGTGCTTTATGCGCTTGTGATACTGCCATCTTATCAAAACTATTTTATTTTAAATAAAGATTTCAGTTGGAGTTTCCTTTCTTTTGATGTGTTTTTGTGGATGTTGTTTAGTTGCCTGTTTTCTTATCTTTGCTTTTCCCTCTTTTCTCATACTTTTCTAGCTCTCTGCTGAAGATGGAGAACCCAGGCAGAGGTCGTGGTAGAGGAAGGAGAGGAGGTCGTGGTCGTGGTTGTGGCCGTGGAAGAGTACAGTTACAAGATGAGGTTCCTGTACAGCAGCAGTTCAATGAAAATGACCAAGTACCTCCACCTCCAGCGCAGCAGAACCAAGTGCCACCCCCACCCCCGAATCACCGCCAAGCATAGAGCAGATGATGGCCATGCAACTTCAGATTTTGCAAGCCCTAGCCCAGAATGCTCTGAACCCGCCTCAGGCAGCCCCTGTTCAGGCAGTAGCTCAGCCCCCGCAGTCCAAGTTTGGGGAGTTCATGAGAACAAGACCTCCCACGTTCGCCGGATCAGCTGACCCCCTTGAGGCTGATGACTAGCTCAAAGATGTGGAAAAGAAGCTTTACCTGTCTCAGTGTAATGAATTTGAAAGTGTTCAGTTTGCTTCCCATCAGCTTAAGGGCACTACAGCCAGTTGGTGGGAGAATTACCAAGCAGCCCATGCAGATGTTCAATCTATTGCTTGGGATGAATTTGTAGAAGCCTTCCGTGCTACTCATATCCCTAAGGGTATCATGGAAATGAAGAGGTGTGAGTTCCATAAGTTGCAGCAAGGAAACCTATCCGTATCAGAATACTTGAATCGTTTCACTCAGCTTTCTAGATATGCTATGGAAGATGTTGCCACTGATGAGTCTAAGATCTGGCGCTTCATGGAGGGTCTTGACCCTAATATCAAAGTGCAGCTGGTGTCAAATGATTTCCCTTCATTCCAGCACATGGTGAATAAGGCCTTGATCCAAGAGGATGCCCAGAGATAGCTTAATGAATCAAGGAAAAGGAAGATGATGTTTCGAGCTCAACAAGGTGCTAGTAGTTCTAGACCCCGTACCTTTCAGCTGCAGCTCAGCAGGCCAGCACTCCCCAATGCTTCTAGGACCCCAATGTCAGCACCTCGTCAGATTACTCAAGCCCCTGCTAGCAATGCAGGAAGTCAACTCCAAAAGAGTAACACAGCAACTGCAGGTATCCAGTGCTTTAACTGCAGAGAGATGGGACATTACGCCAGTAACTGTCCCCAGAAGCGTCAAGCGGTAACCCCTATTCGATTCAACCTAGGGACTACACCAGCCCGCGCACCTGCATCAGCTCAAGGAAAAGGAACGCCGCAGATGCCGCGTACTCCTCGTACGATTGGAAGAGGACGTGTTAACCATGGCACTGCTGAAGAGGTCCAGGACGCACCTGACGTGGTGTATGGTAAGTTCTTTGTCAACTCGGTACCTGCTTCAGTTCTGTTTGATTCTGGTGCAACACATTCATTCATATCAGAGTATTTGGTTAGAAAGCATGGATGGGATACAGTTCAGCTTAGAAACCCTTTATTAGTTCAATCCCCTGGTAAAGAACTAAGAACAACTGCAATTTGCCCAAAAATGGATATAATTATAAAGGGTAAAGTTCCTAGCTTAACTTAATATTATTGGATACTAAGGGTATAGAAGTAATCCTTGAATGGATCGGTTAACCAAGTACAAGGGTCGATAGATCAGTGCTAGTAGAGCTATCTCCCTTACTAGTCCTGAGGGAATTCGGGTGGAGTTCTTGTCTAATCTTTTCTCTAAGGGGGGTAGTACCCTAAACCGTCTAAAAGGTACATCTTTGGAAAATGTGCCAGTAGTAAATGAATACCCGGATGTATTTCCAGATGATTTGCCTGGAATGTCGCCGGACAGAGATGTTGAGTTCATAATTGAGTTAGCACCTGGTACAGCTCCTATCTCAAAAAGACCTTATCGGTTACCTGCCAATGAGTTAGCAGAAATGAAGAAACAAATTGAAGAACTGCAAGAAAAAGGATTTATAAGACCAAGTTCATCACCTTGGGGTTCTCCGGTAATCTTTGTTAAGAAGAAGGATGGTAGTATGAGAATGTGCATAGATTACCGATCTTTGAATGAGGTCACAATAAAGAATAAGTACCCTTTGCCAAGGATTGATGATCTGTTTGATCAGTTAAAAGGAGCCAAGGTATTCTCAAAAATTGACTTGAGATCAGGGTATCATCAGCTTAAGATCAGAAAAGAAGATATTCCGAAGACAGCTTTCACCACCCGATATGGACTGTACGAGTTTACAGTGATGTCCTTCGGATTAACAAATGCACCATCCTATTTCATGAATTTGATGAATAAGGTGTTTATGGAGCTTTTAGATAAGTTTGTTGTCGTTTTTATTGATGACATTCTTATTTATTCCAAGAATAAGAAAGAGCATGAGGATCATCTAAGGATAGTCTTGGAAAAGCTCAGAGAGCATCAGTTGTATGCTAAATTCAATAAGTGTGAATTTTGGTTAAAAGAAGTTGCTTTCTTGGGTCATGTCATCTCGGCTGAAGGAGTAGCAGTTGATCCTGCTAAAGTTAAGGCCGTGCTTAATTGGGAGCAACCCAAGTCTGTTTCGGATATCAGAAGTTTTCTTGGTTTAGCAGGATATTATCGGCGTTTTATTGAAGGTTTTTCCAAGATAGCGAGACCGCTTACCCAGCTACTGAAGAAGGAGAAGAAATTTGAATGGACTAAGTCCTGTGAACGGAGTTTTCAAGAATTGAAGAAGATGTTAACTACAACACCCGTACTTGTACTGCCGGATATACATAAGGATTTTGAAGTTTACTGTGATGCCTCAAAGCAAGGTCTTGGATGTGTTTTGATGCAAGAAGGTAAAGTCATAGCTTATGTTTCAAGACAACTGCGACCCCATGAAGAAAACTATCCAACCCATGATCTAAAGTTAGCAGCAGTCGTGCACGCACTCAAAATTTGGAGGCATTATCTTATTGGTAATCGATGTGAGATCTATACAGATCATAAGAGTTTAAAATACATTTTCACTCAGCCAGATCTCAATTTGAGGCAGAGAAGATGGTTAGAATTAGTTAAAGACTATGATATTGGTATTCATTATCATCCCGAAAAAGCTAATGTTGTTGCGGATGCTTTGAGCAGTAAAAGTTATTGCAACAATGTTATGGTTCAGGAAAGTCAGCCAGCACTTCATGAAGAGTTCGACGCCTCAACTTGGAGTTGGTAGATGAAGGATGTATTTTCAATGTTGAAGTGCAATCAACCATAGAAGATCGATCGAGAGGCTCAAAAGAATGATAGTGGTATCACGCACCTAAAAGATGGTATGAAGAAAGGTAAATTTTCTGATTTTTCTGAGGACGAGAAAGGAACCGTTTGGTTTGGAAAAAGAATTGTCGTTCCTAATCAGAATGAAATCAAGGATGTAATTTTGAAGGAAGCTCATGATTCAGTTTACTCTATTCATCCGGGAAGTACGAAGATGTACTTGGATTTGAAGGAAAAGTATTGGTGGTCCAATATGAAAAGAGAAGTTGCTGATTTTGTAGCACGATGTGATATATGCCAATTGGTAAAAGCGTAACACCACGCACAAAGCAGGATTGTTACACCCTTGCAAGTTCTCGCTTGGAAATGGGAAGAGATTAGAATGGATTTCATTACTGACTTCCTAGAACCAAATCTGGTTATGATTCTATTTGGGTCATTGTGGATCGGTTGACAAAAGTAGCACATTTCATTCTGTGAAGACAACATATTCGGTGATAAGTTAGCGTAAATATATATGGCTAAGATTGTGTGTTTGCACGGAGTGCCAAAGAAGATTGTGTCCGATTGAGGTTCCTGGGCCACCTCAAGGTTTTGGCGAAGTTGCATGAGGTTCGGGCACAAACCTAAACTTCAAGATCGCTTACCATCCTCGATAGATGGTCGACGGAAAGAATAAATCAAATACTAGAAGATATGTTGAGAGCTTGTGCTTTGACTTATAGAGGTTCTTGGGATCAGAATTTACCTTATGCAGAATTTTCGTACAACAACAGTTATCAATCAAGTCTGAAGATGGCACCATTTGAAGCTCTGTACAGAAGAAAATGCCAAACACCATTATATTGGAAAGAGATAGATGGTGGACAAATAATTGGACCTGAGATTCTGAAAGAAGCTGAAGAGCAAGTCAGAGTGATCCGTGAGAATTTGAAAATCGCACAGTCAAGGCAGAAAAGTTATGCTGACAATCGCCGCCGAGAATTAAGTTTTGAACCTAGAGATCATGTGTATCTGAAGGTTTCACCTCTCAAGGGAATGCGTCGTTTCAGAGTAAGTGGGAAGCTTGCACCTCGCTACATCGATCCATTTCCTATAGTAGCCAGAAGAGGAGAAGTTGCTTACAAGCTGGAGCTACCTCTGCAGCTGTCAGATGTGCCTGATGTCTTCCATGTATCTCAGTTGAAGAAATGTCTCAGAGTACCGGAGCATCAAATGTCATATGAAGAGATGGAATTAAAAGAAGACCTGTCGTATCCAGAATATCCAGTCAAAATCTTGGATGAAGCTGAACGTCGAACCAGAAGCCGAGTGATCAAGTTTTGCAAAGTTCAGTGGAGCAACCATTCTGAAAAAGAAGCAACATGGGAGCGAGAAGAGGATCTGAGAGCAGAGTTTCCTGACCTTTTTCCTTCTCCGTCCGAATCTCGGGGACGAGATTCTCTCTAAGGGGGGTAGGTTTGTAACATCCTCAATTTTGGGTTTCTGCTAAAAAAACTAATTTAAAATAATTAAATTCAAATTTGGATCTTTCTCGGTGTTATATTTAACCTGGCATCCATATCCCTCCAATATTCGGACTTCATTTCATCTCCGTTTGCAAAAGTCAAAATTCTTAATTCCGGTCGTTATTCAAAATTTCACCTTTGCTCCAAAATACTCCAAAAATCTCAAAACCTATTGCATTAGGTTCCAAATATTCTAAAATAATTTTGAGAATTTTTCCAAGATTTTTAGAATCTATTTGCTATTTTATCTCTCGCGGTCTTTCACCAAATTCAGTTTATACGTTCCGAAATAACCTAAATTCCAAAATTTATTAAAATTCAGTGAAACTAATTTTATTAGGTTCCAAATAATCTCTAGTATTTTTAGGAATTTTTCCACGATTTTTAGATCATTTGTACTATTTTATTTCTCGCACTTTTGTCTCTTCATTTCTTCCAACCAATAATACAGCGACACGTGGCAGGTACTGTTCACCTTCTTTCACCTCCAGCCAGGCTAACTTCCGGGGCACGAATTTTTCTTCCGTTTCATGGCTTCCCAACTTTAAACTCTCATAACTTCTCATTTCCTCCACCAAATCATGCATGGCCGGATCCGTTACGAAGAGGAAGACAAGGAGAACCCATTTTCCATGACCATTCACCTTTTAACCCACCGGAGTTTGATTAATTGACTGGAAACCGTTTTGCACTAAAACCTCCATAACTCGGACGTTTCTCAACGAAACGACGAGATTTCACTTCTCAAACGTGCGTAACGATGTCCTCTACCCCGTGCTCACCTTGCCCCATTGTTCCTATGCCGTTCCCTTCTCCAAAACTCACAAAAACCGACGTTCAGCGACCTCCAAAGACACCGGCGAGCCATCTTTTGCTCCGGTGAGTTTTCCGGCAAACCAACCGCGTTACTTTTTGCCTTTAGCTTCTAGGAACACAACTATTCAATCGGATTTGATTTTTGTTACAGTTTGACCCCGGATTTAGAGTTTGTTCGTCGTCGGCCATAGCTCCGTTCGTCGTCGATTTCTTCCAATCCGGTAACTTCTAGCGCAATTCCTTTTAGCCGTAGAATCACCTTGTCATTCTCTCGCGATGCTCTCTTCGCTTCACAAAATTTTGAGTTTTGTGCGGATTTGACTGTCGTGTTGCGGCCGCTCATGGCGCCGCCGGCTCGTCGTGCTCGCCGCCGCCGTTCGCCTGCGCCGCCGGTCGTCGTGTCCATCACCTCCGCCGCCGAGCTGCACCTTCTCCACCTCGCCGTCGCCGTCGCCGCCGAGCACCGCTGCACTGCAGCGCATCGCCCGTGCGTTCGCGCCCTGGTCGCGCCTCTGGCCACGCCCCGCTGCCCTTCGCCGCCGGCCGTCGCCTCTGGCGAGCCCCTTCCCTCCGGCGAGCCCTTTCCCTCTTTCTTCCTTGGCCACTCCATCTCCCATGGCCATGGCATTTTTCTTGCTACGTTCTCTGTACAGAGCATTTGAGAAGAAGTATTATCTATGACGCATGGGGTCCACATGGAAGAGAGACAAGGAAATCAGGAAATGCTGGAAAAAGAAAGATTCCAAAGGAATATTCCTCGGTTTTCAATTTTCAGGATTTTGAGAATTCAAACAATTGTTTATCCTCCGTCGTAACTCCGAATCGAGTGATTCCAATTGCTAAATTCATCCTCTATCTTCCAGTATTTTTATTATAATTTTTAGTTTCGGTTAAATTTATTTTATTCTTTTTGTGCATTGTTTTGCGCATAGCTGAAGAGTTTGCCGTAGTCGCCGACAAAGGAGAAGAGCATCAAGCAAACCCATCGCATCTCGTCGATTTAAGGCAAGTCTCCTTGACGACATTGATCCTATGGTTGCAAATGTTTTACAAAAGTTTTACAACATGCATTGCTATTTAGATAAAGATGATGTTAAATATAGGTTGGTAGTTAATCCGAATTGATAATACCTCCTTGATGTTGAAATCCATGTTTAATTGTAACCCTAGGTTGCTGTGATATATCATGATCATATTAGGTTATAATATATTTTGTTTAGTGCGTTAGATGAGCTTAGTTGTGGAATTGATTAAAATACCTATGAATGGGTTGCTTTGAAAATGTTGTTGAAATGCGTTTTGTTGAAACCGTAGCAAAGAGATTGCTTTGTGATTGTAAAATAAAAAAATAAAAATGGTTTAGATTGGGGCGGAATGGTTTGTGTGGGTGCATTGCGATAACCGGTTCTAGTTTGTGAAAGCCGCCTAATCAATTTAAGGACCGACGCTTATGACCCCATTCTAAGCATTACTGTGCAACCACATGTCAAATGGGCTCGACCGCTGAATAATTTGTAGAAACTTAACTTAGACTCACCAGATGGTGGAATGTGGGTGCCAGATGGAGGCAAGTCGTATTTTCCACACGGCGCAAGAGGGGGCTTCTATACTGGGCAGATGGAACCCTAATAGCGGTGAAACCTCAGCGGGTGAGTCGGGTTAGGTGTATACATTGTAAAGCCCTTGTCATGATATCTCTGCTGGCACACCTAAGGAAGTGTGTTAATGGCCTGGCATCAAGAGAATATCATGTCTTGTGGGTAAAGCTGTACACCTCTGCAGAGTTAAAACTATTCGAATAGCCGTGCCTACGGTCAAGGGCAAAGCGAAGAATACTTTCATACTGGTAGACTTGGTTTTGGTTTTAAAAAGAATAACTGATGTTTTGTTTTGGGATTCGGGAGTAGATGGAACTCTCGGATGTTTATTTGGCAGATTGAGCCAATCAGGTAGATGGAACCTGTTTTGTTTATGACAGATAGAGTCATGAGTTGGTTTACCTTAATCTTTTAAATGTGACGGATAGAGCCTTTATACTAGTGATGGTAGATAGAACCTTCACTAGAATATTAAATAATTCAATTGTTAAATAATTGTTTAAAATGTGCATTATGAAAATTATTATTATGTATGGTTTGATAAAACTTGGCTTTATGCAAAAGAACCCTATTAAGCCTTTCCTTGGAAAGCCCTACATGTTGCATTTTCCCAGACTTGCGGAGTACGTTTCCCAGAAGTGATGTAATAAATCGCCATGTGGCTGGTACTTTACATTTATGCTATTACTTCGTTATGTTCTGGTTATGATTATCACTGCTTCACTGTGTGTACTAGCAACTGATCTGGGACTAGTACAGAAATACACAGGAGATTCCGGATGGTAAATCTGGGGTCTCACAGAGCAAGTCATCGAAGTAAACGCCAAATGTGGACGGAAAGAAAAATTGTGCTCTACTCTGTATCGAGCTTGTTCGAAAAAAAGACAGAGGAGAGGAGAAGAAAAAGACTAGATGAAAAGGTGCAATGAATTGCACTAGATGTTTGATTTTAACCAAGACACAGAGAGTTGACTACTTGCTGTTGTGGAGAAGAAAAGTATGTATCTGATGATTTTGTTCAGTTAGGGTGAACATTTGTGACATGGTTGGAGATTCTGACATTCGTTTTTCTGGTTTGGGTTCTTGCAAAGCAGATGAGGAATGTAAGCAATTTATACCGAAAATCCTTAGCAAGAATGAGCTAATTTAAAGAGAGATACAGAGTATATTAAAATATTTGGGATGAATGAAAAGATGCATTTCAACCAGATTTATTTGGGGTGAGCCGAAGGTTGATTACAAAGGCTAAAAATTTTATTACTCCTCACTTTTAGTAGGTGTGTTAGTGAATTGTGTCGCGGGCATCCTGCAACCACGCTTGACAAGACGTTGGAATCAGAGAATAATGGTTAGATAAGGGTTATCTATATTATGAAGTAATATTTGATTCTTTCCAATTAGCTCTAATTGTGGTTTCTATGCAGATTATGTAATTTTTCTGGTTTGGTTTATAAGGCAACGTTTCATTCTTTAAAATATTTTTAATTAAAATTTTCTTATTAAGTAGGGTTGATGCATCGTAAATTTCAACCTAGTGGTTTAACATTCACGAGAGTAACCCAGAAGAAATACAAAAGACAAACAACAAAACTTCAATAACACAGAAGTAATATGTATATATTTAACTTAATGCATGGGAAGGGTATCTATGTTTTTTTTCTTTTACTGATTGTACCATACGTATTTCCGCATAAAAGTTTACTACATAGCTAGATTAATGTGTAGTTTGTATAATACTATTCTTTTATTGTAGGTTATTCAATGATGAGTTTCTTTTAATCTTCACACCACTTGTCTGTTTAGTCTTCGAGGCTTCGATGAAGTCGGAGAAGTTGTGATGTTTCATTGCTTCCGCCTTCTTGAAGTTGTTGATGCAGATGTCATGACGCTGCCGATTTGTTACCGTAATTCTTTTCAAAAGGATTTGTTGGTGTGTTTTCATTTCATAAAAAGATCGGAGAGAAATACTTCCGTAAAGAATAACTTAGAAGCAGAGAAAGAATGTTCTATAGAGAGAAAATGAGTAGATAGATGAGGAGATTAAATTCTCTAGATGGGAAAAGAGTATATGTATACAACTAATGCTACTCTTTTTATACTTCTTATAGAAACTAGGTTTCGATTTTTTTTCTTTCCAGTTTTCATCTTTAACAACCATTCTAAAGTTTCTATTCAGAAGTATATATCTTTCCTGGTTCTAACTCATGTTTATGGTACATAATCTAGATAAGTAGTGAGGTGAGTTTTAAGGCATGGCTAGAAGTTATTATTAGAACATTAAGTTTTAACTAGCCTAAAGCAGCATAAGCTAGTTTGGTGTTACTAATATGATAAGATCTTAACTTGGTTTATATATGAATGGTGTGATCTCAAGCAAAGCTAAGAGTAGTAATAAAGACTATACTACTAATCTTGATGAGATTAAATTTTAAGAAAGGTTAATAACCATGGTTACATAGGTGAGAAGCTATACAGAAAGTAGGGATAAGTTTGTATAAAATTTTATAGAAAGATGAGATAAGCTATTTCACGATTTCTTATTCATCCTATGGGTTGAGTTTTCCATATTCATACATGAGGACAACTTATTGTGAAACTTTAACCTTAGAGGTTAAGTTCCCACATAACTTAGTCCTGACATTCAGAATAAAAACCAATTTCAAGTAGCAAGTCATAACGATAACATAAATTGCTCTTTATATCTAGAGCGGAGTAATATGCTACGCGCAAAGGGTTCTTATCTTAAGTTTGATCCTACTACATTCTAATCCTCTACCCTTTTACTGTTGGGTGATGCTGTCTCTTCCCGAAGTAGAATCTTCGAGCCTTACTTCTACTTTGTCGAGGTTAGTGAAGCATTGTCTGACTTCCTTGAGATGTTGTTGTAGACATTGTAGGCTTCTTTGGTTGGCATGAATGATGACAGTGACAAGTCTCGGATGTCTTCAGAAGTAATAGCGAAGACAACTATAGGCGATGGTTTCCTTTTTAAGGGAAAGAAGAGTTTGTTTACAAATCAAAATGGATGTAGGGGTAAGAGTAGAATCTTAAGAATGAGAAAAGATTAGCAAAGCCTACATTTTGCAAATACAGTAACTTTTGAAGATAAGATTTTTGAATTTGCTTATTCTAATGCTAGCGACCATTCTAACTAAGGTTTATCCTACGGTCAGTATAGCTCTGATTCCAAGCTGTGAGACCCCGTTCGGATGAACAGGAACCTCCATGTGATTACTGTGATATTCCCTGGATCAGTAGCTAGCACTCACATGTTTACAACAATTGGAAATCACAACCATACATTATAATAATTAAGCGGAAACGATTATACAAATAAATATTACAACTCAGAGAATATAGCAGCAAAGGAAGCAATGCCTTGTAGTGTACCCATCCATTCCCGCAGGCAACTGACCAGGCATAAATCCTTAGAAAATAAATCGCTTCAAAGAAGAACCCGAACTCGCGATTTAAAATGCACTCAAGCCTCGCCAACATACACCTAAAATAATAATTACAAGGGTGAGTACTTTACGTACTCAAAGAAGACTTGAGCAAAACCTATAATACATGCAGCCATTTCAAAGGAGGTTACTACGCTTAATTTGCATAAAGCAAATTTGAATTTGTAAATCAAGTTATTTGCAAACGGAATTTATAAGAGCGAGATTAATTGATAGCAAATAAGTAAAGCATAATAACACTCACAGCCCTCCATGACGTGAGCGGCGATTTAACATTCCATATCCCGAAATCCATAACTGCCGGCCCTTTGACATAAAGCACGCTTGCAAAACAAATGATACCAACCCTTTTGGAAATAATAAAACATCTAACATTGGAATGACATCACCAAGTGCCCATGACCGCGGCAACTAATTAGTTAGATTTAAACTCTGCAGAGGTGTACAACTTTACCCACAAGGAATGATCAACCTTTGCTCGACGCACTTCCTTAGGTGCGCCGTCCAGGAGATCATACATAACCGTTACATTACTTAGACATGGCTTTGATCTAGCCCGGGACGTTAACAGCCTAAGATCAACGATGGCTATAGCTAATGCTCAAGCTCTTGTATGTGTGGTGAGTTTGCTGTCTTCGTGTCCTTGAAAGACTGCGCTTCCTTGTCGCTTATACCTCCTCTCGCACACAACGGACAGAGAGATTCCTGAAGTGGCCTTCTTGCACGTTGAGGGTCGCGAAGAATCGCCGGCTTGCCGTGACGCTCTGCGCCGCCCCACGACCTTCCTTGAGCAACCGCGGCCAAATGCTTGATCCGAATCCGAGGTGGACAACGGCGCTGGGCAGAGCCCGCCTGAGCTCGAGGTCGAGCGGGTCCGAAGCCGGGGCAGCGCTTAGGTCGAAAGCGCCCGGCGCACCTGTGTCGTGGTCGGAGGTCGCCCGAGCTCGGGGATCCGCGGCCGTGACTGACCGGTCAAAGGATGCCCACCCTCGCCGGCCAGCCGAGGCTTAAGGTCGGGGTTTAACGTGGGCCGACCTTGAGGCTCCATAGCCGGATCGCTCTCGAATTCACCTGAGGTCGAGGTCGGGCGGAAACGTAACGCCAGGCCGTGGATGAACGACACCTGGCGCCTCTTGATCTCTGGAACCCTGGCACGGATGCGAACGGTTAGCGACACCTACTTGTCTTCTCGAAACCGCCGCCCAGGACTTAATTGCGCCTGTCAAATCGTGGCCAGCACGCCCTTCAAAGCGCCGCGGTCTGAACTTGGTGCCAGCGCGACCCATAAAGTGGAGACCTCGACGCCTGTTGAAGAGTCCGCCCGATTGGCTTCCTTCGTCTTCCCAAACTTCCGAGCCCGAGCGAGAAAACTTCCTTTCCCCCCTCGACCGAAATCGCCACGATTGCCATGGCCAAGCTTGGGAGGAACTCGTTTCTTGCCTAATCACTTAAACCCCCCGTCTCATTTCTGCGGTTGACGATCCCGGTCGTCGACAGCTGGCGCCCACCGTGGGGCCCGATTGGCTTTGCTCTTTTGCAGGGAAATCACTAGGTCTTGGGAGCATGGCGCGCTTCATCAACACACGCTTAACAGCATGTAAACGGACGCGACTCGACCCATGTCCTCGTTTCGCCCTCGCCGCTTTCGAAAGCAAAGACGCTTGGTAGCGACGCCGTAGGCGCAGGCTTGCCGCGATGACCGTGATCCGCAGACCCTAGAAGACGCCGCGGATGGTGCAGTTGCCATCAACCAGCGATAATCGCTCTCCGCGGAGCACCGAGAGAAGGCCGCACATCGTCCGAAACCCGGCTCCTCCTTCGGGAGCACCATCGCTCTATCGCCTGGGTCATGGCTGGCCCCGATAGAGTGAAGTCGGAGCTCTTTGGTCGGGCGTTGGCCGAAGAGCTTGATCGGGCCGCATCCGAGGCCGTGCCATCGCAGCACCAGGGCCAGCACTCGGGGAGCCACACCCTAAGAAGTGATGGCAGCTCGTCGCATCGTCACCGACGCACTCGTAGGACGCCGCCCCCGCAGGCGGCGCCCTCTCGCCAGCGGCAATCCCGGGGCCAGGCCTTGACCCAATCTTGCCGCCATCCCGAGGGCTCCGGCCCGGGCAAGGGCCAGCACGGATCAGGCTCCACGGGCTCCGCGTCAGCAAGTGATGGATCGCGGGTCCTCTCCTGATGTTGCGCCAGCGCCGTAGGGTCCAGATCGATCGCTACATTCGCCAGTGACTCTCGAGCACGTGCTCCGTGTCGTGGCGTATGGATCGCCGAGGAGCCTCGACTCCAACTGGCAAGAAGAGGACTTGGTCGGTGGCGACCACGACCGGCTACGCCGTTCCGCCTCGGCCACACGCCCTACTCGACGACCTTCGCCAGGCGCTGGCGGCTCGGTTCAAGCCGCCGCCGATAGAACGCTCGACAGACCAAGAACCCGACGAGTTCTCGCCCATTTATTCGACCGCCATCCCGGCGGCGGAGGTGACGAGCCTGGCATGGCTAACTACCTCCCGATCAGATCGACGGAGCCGCGAACTCGCTCTTCAATCAAAAGCCCGGTTCCTTCAGTCGTGGGCGCCAGTCCAAACGCCTCACCCAACTTCGTGAGTTGCTACGAGCGCCCGGTGGGAGAAAGACTGAATCGCGCTATCCAGTAGCGAACGAGCCACTCCGCGACTTCGTGTGGCAATTTATCCGCACAAGGAATCTGATCCCGAGCATCTCCGATGAGGCCATCATAAAGGCCTTCAAATTCGGCGTCCGCGACCGGCGACTCACCGAGGATCTGGAGATCATCTCGCGGCTCTCCGTCAACAAACTTTTTTGCATGGCGGAATGGTATGCGGACGCGGACGATGCCGTCCGCTGGAAGCATGACTACGACCAAGGTAAGCTTGGTCCTAACCCCGCAGAGGCCGGCCCATCTGGCTCGAAGGACGTCGACCGTGGCACCGCTCCCAAAAAGCGGAAGCATGACCACTGGAACGACGGACTGCCGCGGGTGACGGTGTCGGCGGACGGCCGGCGAGAGGTCCTTGAGGTCCGAGATCAAGCTCGGGAAGGACCCCGGTCGCGCCAAGGGCGACCCCGACCGCGCCAAACACAAGGCCAACCCCAGCAGCAGGATCAACGACCTGGAACGCGACGGGCCGGCGCCCGGCCGCAGGAGGCCGAGGGGCGCCCGGGTTACGATGAGTCAAAATTTTGCCTGTTCCACAGGGCGACGGGCCACGACCTGCGGGCTTGCAGGGCTTGGCAAAACGAGCTGGAGGCCTTCTACGGCGGCCGGGAGGAGATGCCCTTGCTACCAAAGGACGACGCCCCGGCGGACAGGGTGAACGCTGGGGAGGACTGCGACGACCTCGACCTGGATTTTCAGCAGGGTGAGCGCCGCATCGACGTCATCTTCGGCGGCTCGTCGGCTTACCAGTCACGGCGCGAGCTCAAGGCCGCGTCACGGACCATCTACCAGGTCGCCACCGGGAAGTCAGCCGAGCAACACTGCAAGTGGGCTGGGGCCACCATCACCTTCTCACCAGAGGACGCACTCCAAGGTATGGCCCGAGATCTGAAAACCGCCTAGTCGTGACTTCCGACCATCAAGAACACCACGGCCGGTCGTGTCATGGTCGATAGCGTAGCTCCCTCAATTTGCCGCAGTCAGGGCACTCGACGGATGCAGATTCCCGGTCCGAAGGTCAAGAACGTGACTGCTCCTTCTTCAGATCGCCCCGAAGCTCGACCACACCTCGGGGCGGGTGGTCCCGCCTGTCACTTTCGGGCGACTTCGCCAAATTCAGACGGAGCTAGTCACCTTCGAGGTGGTCGAGGGGACCTTCCGCATAACGCCATCCTCGGGAGGCCACCGTCAAGTTCATGGCGCCAATCACTACGCCACCGGCATGAAGTTGCTCGACCCAACGGTGTCATAACCGCAAGGGCGACTCGCAGCGGCTCACGGGTGCGAGACCAAGGCCTTGGCCCTTGCCGGCGTACTACCCCCACGAGGCCCAGAGGCTGAGGGAAAGAGCGCCCGCCAGAAGGCAGCTATCCAGCCCGGCGGTCCGACGAAGGCCGTGCCGCTCGAGGAGGATGACCCGACCAGGTGCATCCACATCTCGGCCAGGCTGAGTTCCAAATAGGAACTCGAGCTCGTCGCTTTCCTCCGCGCCAACAAGGGCATCTTTGCCTGGGAGCCCGCGGACATGCCTGGCGTCCCGAGGGAGGTGATCAAGCACAACCGCAGTTAGGCGGATCCGCCGCCCGACGGCGAAGCCGCACCTTTTCTCCGGAGAAGGTGGCAATCATCAAGGAGAACCTTGATAAGCTCCTGAAGGCCGGTTTCATTCGTGAGGTCGACTACTCCGAATGGTTGGCAAATCCAGTCATCGTCAAGAAGAAGGGCGGTAAGTGGAGGATGTGTGTGGACCACACGGGCTTGAACTCGGCCTGCCCGAAGGACAACTTCCCGCTCCCGCACATCGACCAGATCGTCGACTCCACCGCGAACGCCAAGATGCTAAGCTTTCTGGACGCCTACTCAGGGTATCACCAGATCAAGCTAGCACCGGACGACGAGAGCAAGACAGCGTTCATCACGCCGTTCGGCACCTATTACTACACGACCATGTCGTTTGGTTCACGCGAATGTCAGCCACTTTTCAACGCCTCGATGACCAAGACGCTCGACCCCGTGATCGGGAGAAACCTTGAGGTCTACGTGGGCGACATCATCGCCAAAAGCCTCTCTAAAGGCGACTCACGCTCGAGACCTCGAGGAGACCTTCGCGAACCTGGCCGCATACAAGATTAAACTCAACCCCGAGAAGTGCGGTTCGGCGCAAGGCCGGAAAAGTGCTCGGCTACATGATCGGGGCTCGGGGTTGGTCTAACCCAGAGAAGATCGAGGCGATCGAGAAGATGGCGCCCGACCTCGGTCAAGCAAGTGCAGAGCCTCCGGCCGCATGGCCGCCCTCAGAAGTTCATCTCGAGTCTTTGCGGAAGCAATGGAACTTTGAGGACTCGAAGCACAAATGTCTTTCGACGACCAAGGTATATTTGTCCACCCCACCCTCGCCATTTACCCTCAAATTTCAATGAGAAATTGTCGCTTACCTTATGCCACCTCTCAGGCCACAAGATCGCCCCGTGGCGGAGCTGGTCCCAAAGAAGACCCAATCTACTATGTCGTCAAGTCTTGCACGGCCCAAAGGAGCGCCACCGCAGTACAGAACCGCCAGATGCTCTTCTCATGGCCTCGCGCAAGCTTCGCCATTACTTCAAGTGCACTCGGTGGTTGTCCCAAGCAACTTTCCGCCGGGGACATCTTATGGAATCCAGAGGGCGGCGACGGATCGCCAAGTGGGCTATGGAGCTGGCGGCGTTCGACGTCCAGGTCATGGCGCGAACGGCTATCAAATCACAAGCGCTCGCCGACTTCGTGGTCGAGCAGACTACCCAGGACGCACCCGAACCCCGACGGATCAAGGTCCTTCAAGCGCTCGGGGGCTGGAATCCTCATCCTCACCCCGCGCGGCGACCACCTGAGGTATGTTATTCGCTTCGGGTTTCTGGCGACCAACAATGTGGCAGAGTACGGCCCTCTTGGCGTCTCGGGCTTGCAAGGCGCATGCGTACAACGGTTGGTCGTCAAGGGCGACTCTCACTGTCGTCAACCAAGACAACAAGGAGTACCAAAGGTTCTAAGACTCGATGTCAAAATACCTAGCCGAGGTATGCAAGATGGAAAATGGTTCCAACTCGAGCTCAAGCACATCCCCAGGAAGGACAATTCCAGCGTGGACCTCCTCTCCAAGCTCGGTTCCTCCGACGATAGGCTCTCGCCCGACGTCATCCTGGAGACATTGGCGGCCCCCTCGATATCCGACCAAGAGGTCCTTCTCGCCCTGGTGGAAGGTACCCCTTCATGGGCTGAACCCATCTATAATTTCCTCGCCAAGGATGACCTACCGCCCGACTTCGCCGAGAGAAGCAAGATCAAATGCCAGGCGAGTTTGTACGCGCTCGTCGACGGGGCACTCTACAGGCGGAATGTCTCCGGCATTCTCACGCGGTGCGTCTCTACGGAGGAGGGTAAGTACTTGCTACATGACATCCATTTAGGCCTGTGTGGGGCACACTCTTCGTATAGGGCGATGGTCGACAAGGCTTTCCGCATAGGCTATTACTGGCCTTTGGCGCTTCAGGATGCCCGTGACATCGTTCGTACTTGCCGAGCATGCCGCCCACGCCCGAAGTCGCACCAACCCGCCCACGCGCTTCCGCACCATCCCGCCGCCGCCCTTCTCGACATGGGGACTTGACATCCTCGGCCCTTTTCCCCAAGCAACAGGGGGAAGAGGTTCTGTCGTCACCATTGATACCTTCACCAAGTGGATAGAAGTTGAACCGGTCTCGACCATAACAAATGAGCGGCGATTCGCTTTTTCCGCTTGAGCGTGGTCACCGTGTATGGGGTTCTCAGGTAAAATTATCACCGACAACGGTACACGCTTACCAAAGAGTTGTTCCAGAGTTTTGCGAGAACTCGGTATCAAAATATGCTTCGCCCGGTGGCTCACCCCAGAGCAACGGAGCAAAATGAACGCCGCCAACGGCAAATCGTCCAGGCGTGAAGAAACGAAAGGCGATGAGCTCGAACGATGTCAGAAGACCGGTGGACGAACTCCCCACCGCCTTATGGTCCATTCATACCACAAAGAAGTCGAGCCACAAGGTCCACACCTTTCCATTTCGTGTTCGCATGAAGCCGCCCCGCCTCCCGAGGTCACTGGGCTCTTCGAGGTCGGCTTGGTCGACTGTGTCGACTTGAGCATGAGAGGTCTCGACCTTACCTTAGCGAAGAAGTAAGATGTCATGCATCGCTACGATCAACGACACCGCAAGCTCTTCGCAGACATGCGCCTTGGTCGATCGACGACCTAGGAAGCTCCTTGTTGGGGACTTAGCCCCGAGACGGATTCAAGCATCGCCCAACACCAACAAGTTATCCCCATGGTGGGAGGGCCCCTATAGAGTCGTTTCAACAGATCGCACGGGATTACGGCTAGCGATGCCCGATGGCAAAGAGCTCTCTGGCTCGTGGAACATAGATCAACTTCGAAAGTTTTATGTGTAACCTCTTTACCCTAAATTTTCAATAAAGGCTATTTCGTTCTCTCCCTTTCTTGTTTATGAATATCGTTATTTTTGCCCGACGTCTTTCGAACACGACCTTCGTACGCTGCGTACTCCCCCGTGGTCTTAACATCGCACGATCCACGCTCGCTCCTGGTGGTCGGGCTAACCGTAAGCCCACACTTCACAATCCAGCTCTCCCGCACTCGAGCTCGAGCCGTAAGTCGCGAAGTTGTAACCATGGGGCAGTACACGGGCTCGAGGTCGTAATGCGAAACGTCAGTCCAGGCGAGTTTCTTGCTTGTGTCATTCTCTCTCTGGACATTTTCTTCACTCTGCAGGTCGCGATCATTTGCTCACGTCTAAGTCTTGTGTCCAAGGCCGACGTTGCTCGACCTTGGACCCAACGGTGGCTGGATAAGGGTAGGTAGCCGGCAAACGACCCAAGGAGTGCGACCGAAGGCAGAACGGATACACACCACGGAACTTCGACTAAGTGGATTAACGCAAAAAGGGTTTGTCCTTCCTATGTACATTTTACCCCACAAGAATTCTATGTTGGGCACTTTCTTTCTGTATGCCATTTCGCGGTCAAGCTTCTCCGCCGAGCTCGGCGATTTTTGGCGACAGGTCGAGCTCGCTTCGCACTGGCGGGCTTCTTGAGGCGCCCATGCTCGGCGGCGTTTCGTCTTGAGCTGGGCCATGGCGCTGCCGCCGTTTTCTTAGCGCTTCGAGCCTCCTTCGAGCTCCGAGACCTTGGCTTCGAGCCCGTGAGGCACCTCGCCGAGGAAGACGACCGATCCATGGCGGCCTTCTCCAGCCGCCGACCTTGGCCCGCTCGTCTCGACGCCTTGCCGCACGCTCAAGCTTCTCCTCGAGCTCCGTGACCTTGGCCTCGGGCTCGGGGACGCCTTCGGCGGAGCAACGTCGCTCCGCTGGCGGCCTTCTCGTGGCCTCGACCTTAGCCCGCCCTCCTGATCGCCTTTGGTCAAGCGAGGCGCTTGCTCCACGGCTTTGAAGCCGTGCTCGCGCCGGAGGTCCCGTCTCCTCGAGCTTGGCCGCATGGCTACCTCTGCGCCGCCATTGTCCGTGTGCGGTCGCCGAGCTCCCGAGCTTCGCCGAGCTCCCCGCCGACCTTGATGGTCCCGATGAGCTGGCCGCTCGACCTCCAGCGCCTCTCAAGGCTCAGAGCCCCTTAGCACGCTTCGGCGTGCTCTTGGAGGCCTCGAAGCCCTTGAGAGGCATGGACGATCACCTTCACGATAAAGAGGGTGGCCCAAAGATAAGAAACAGAATAAACCAGACTTCAAACTACGAGGGGTGCGGGAAGGCGTGCGTGGGTGAACTCCTCGCGGTCGTCGATACGGTTGCGGGGGATCTCCTCCTCCCCGTTGACCGCTGCGCCGGTGTCGAGGTCGACCTCGGTCACACTGGAGCGCTTGGGCCAGGACCTTGGGCCCGCCGGCTGTGGCTCGGTCTCTCGCCGTCTTCCCGGTGAGATCACCACAATCTGGGAGGCGTGGCGGCAAGATCGTCCCGACCTCCATGGCCGGGGCCCCGCTCGACTACGGCGCCGAGGGGACGGTGGCCGGGTCCGCCGTGGCATCCTCAGCCTTCATGGCCTGGGGGGCTGCGGCCTCAGTGTCCGACGCAGCCACATCTGAGAGCGGCTGCAGGGCCCCTGCGGCCTGACCATCCTCGGGCACCGGCGGAGTGACGGTCTCAACACCCGGAGCGGCCGTGGTCGAGGGAGCCTGAGCTGCCGCCTCGGGCGCGACCGCGGGGCTCTGGGGGTCCTCCTCCGCGATGGCCCCGAGAAGGTCGTCAGCGGCGGCTACGTCATGCGCCTCGCCGGTGCTGAAGTCCGCGCTGGTCGTGGGCTCGACCTCCTCCTCGTCCGGGTCATCGACCCCTGGTAGAACTCACCCTCCGGGGGCGGGCTTGGCGGCTCTGAGGGGCTCCGGGTCGGGCGTGAAGGCCGGCCGGACCAGCTTGGAAGGTGTCCTCCTCGACTCGGACTATACTCGACAACAGCATCGCCGAACGGCAAGGCTCGAGCTCGGGCGCTCAAGGTCTGCGATCAAAGACATACGCTAAGCCCAAAGGGTGCGGGGGGAGCAGAAGACTAAGAGGCCAGGAACCTACCTGGGACACCAGCCTCCGCCTCGTCGGAGGGCGACGAAGGTCTTGCTGCCCTGAGGCCGGAGGGACACTTCGCTTGCGCGATGTCGTGGCCGGGGGCCTCGGGGCTTGTGCCGGACTAGCGTCGCCCGCTGCATCGGAGCTCCGAGCTTGGGGTCCCGAAGCCGAGGGAGAGCTCGAAGACCTGGCGGCGGCCGCCGCGCTCTGCTGCTGCAAAGGGGAAAAACACGTCAGACGATCAAAAGGTTCGAGCATGGGCCCGAGGGCTCGACCAAGAGGATCCTTACCGTGGCACGATCACCCCACTTGACGTGGGCCTTCTTCGCCTCCGGGTGGACCGCGCCGGTCGGGGAAGGTCTTTTCTTCCCCTTCTTGCTCTTGCCCATCCCGGGCAATGGGAGCATCCGCTTAGTCAGACGAGCAGCTCCGTGGTCCCGCATGCGAAAAATGCTCAGACGAGCCACGGGGTCGCTCGGGTCGATCCATTGGTCGGGATGGCTTACCTCGGCCTTGCGGCAGAGCATGTTCTTCGGCACGGAGTCGTCCATGGACTAGTTGTGCGCCAGTTTCCTGAACATCTCGTTCATCCTGGCGGCCACCCAAGATTCCTTCGGCGCTGCAAGAAGAGAACCATTCTCAGAGAAGCGTAACGGTGGGACTCGAGCAAGACCTCAAGGCAGGGGCGGGGGCTTACCAGACGTACCCTTGCGGGCCGAGTCGTCGCGTCCCTGGATCTGGTAGAACGGGTGCTCCCGCCTCCGCAGAGGAGACACCCGGTTCCGTAGGAAGTTGACGGCGATCGCCTGCCCAGTGAGGCCGCGCTCGGCGCAAAGGTGGATGGCGGCAACAGCTTCTTCGTCCGCCTCGGGGTCGTCAGTGTCCATGGTCTCTTTCTTCCCGCTGACGGGCTTCCCCTTGTAGGACAGCGTGCCGAGCTCCCCTTTCTTCAGGTAGAACCACCGCTCGGACCATGGCCCCGGGGAGTCCCGAGCTTGGATCTTGGGGAAGGACCACTTGAGCCCCGTCCACTGGCGGAAGTAGAGACACTCGACCACTGGGTCCTTCCCAGAGCGGAAGAGGCTGATGTAGCGGAAGAAAAGCGAGGGGTTGGGAAGGATTCCCAGGAACCCCTCGCACAGATGGGAGAAGATGGCGAGCGTGAGAATTGAGTTTGGCACCAGGTTTATGAGCTCTATCTCGCAGCTGGTGAGGACTACGGAGAGGAACTCACTCTCCGGGGTCCGCAGGCTGAAGAGGATGTAATGCTCGGTGCAGACGATCTCGTCATCCCTGGGGCATGGCTCGGTCTCGTTGCCCGGCAGCCGCCATGTGAATGGATCAAGCAGCCCCAGGGCTTCGAGCTCCCTCATCCTTCCGGGCGACAGTGTGCTCCTCCCAAGCTTGGCCATGGCAATCGCGGTGATTTCGGTCGAGGGGGGAAAGGAAGTTTTCTCGCTCGGGCTCGGAAGTTTGTGAAGATGAAGGAAGCCAATCGAGCGGACTCTTCAACAGGCGCCGAGGTCTCCACTTTATGGGTCACGCCGCATCAAGTTCGACTCGCGGTGCTTCAAGGGCGCGGCCGGCCACGATTTGATAGGCGCAATTAAGGCCCGGGCGGCGGTTTCGAAGACAAGGTGTGTCGCTAACTGCTCGTGATCCGCATTCGTGGTTCCGGAGATCAAAAGGCGCCAGTGTCGTTCATCCATGGCTCGGCGTTACGCTTCCGCCCGACCTCGACCTCGTGACCCGGAGCCGGTCCCGGCTATGGAGCCTCAAGGTCAGCCCGCGTTCCGGCCACGACCTTAAGCCTCGGGGGTTGGCTGACGAGGGCTGGGCATCCTTTGACCGGTCTGGTCACGGTCAATGGATCCCCCGAGCTCGGGCGGCCTCCGACCACGACCTGGGTGCGCGCCGGAGCGCTCGACCTAGAGCGTGCTGGCCCCGAGCTCGGCCCCGCTCGACCTCGAGCTCGGGCGGGCTCCTGTCCAGGCGCCGTTGTCCACCCCTGGATTTCGGATCAAGCATTTGACCGGCGGTTGCTCAAGGAACGGGTCGTGGGGCGCGCAGAACGTCAAAGAAGCCCGGGCGGTTCTCGCCACCCTCAACGTGCAAGAAGGCCACTTCCCGGGAATCTCTCCCATCCGTTGTGTGCAGAGGAGGTATAAAGGACAAGGAAGCGCAGTCTTTCAAGGACACGAAGACAGCAAACTCACCACACATACAAGAGCTTGAGCATTAGCTATAGCCATCATTGAGCTTAGGCTGTAAACACCCCACTGTACTCAAACAATAGCAAAGAACACCGCCGCAAGGCGACTGGAGTAGAGCTGTTACCCTCGCCGGGGGCTCGAACCAGTATAAACCCCTGTCTCGTGCTCGCTGCCACCTAGCCTCGACTTCTTCTCCTCGTTTGAGCCGAGCTCGATCCGGGTCCCTAATCACTTAAACCTCCCGTCTCATTTCTGCGGTTAACGATCCCGGTCGTCGATAGCTTCTAAACACGGCAGGGAGTACACAGTTGCATGGGTGGAAAACCTTCCAAGCAGACCAAACCGGAATGCTTGAGCTAGCTCCCACCTACCAATGAACAAAGCCAAGTCTAAATAACTTAATAAGCTATGGTTACCCCATCCTCACCCTTGTGGTTGCACGGAAATCTTGGATCATAGCGTTCCATTGCTCGGTCCTTAATCCGACACGGGAGATACTCCACCCTACACTACGTGCAATTCCATTCGCACATCCGGCTATTGCCAATAATCACCCGCATCAACACATAGTTTTATTTTGGGTTTTTAATTAAAGTACTCGCAACCAATAGAGACATTTTTAATGTTTTCAGGAAACAAATATCGATTTGATCATGTACATTGTTGATTCTAAAGCATGGCGAAGCAGGTTAATATGATCGTATATACCCAAGATGACATTAAGAGATGTCTAGCCCTATTCTGTGGTTATCAAGGTTCACATTTCCATAATCATCAAGGAGTTTCATGTGACAACAGGTATATCTACCAAAACCACAAGATAGCAATTTACATAAAGTAATCGCATGCATAAAACAATTTGATGCACAAAAGGAATATAAAATACTGGGATCAATATGGTCAAAGGATGCTTGCCTTGCTTATTTGTCGATTACGATGAAGACGAGGATTTCGGTTGACGACGACGACGGAATCAACAACGTCGGGTTCTACACGTCGATCAACGGAAAATACAGCAAAACTAAACTTCAATAAGAGGCAAAAGAAGATAGACAGCAAGAAGAAATAAAACTCTTTACAAGAAACAGGGATTGCACTTTAGGAATTTATTAATCTTATTTTGTGAATTCAAGATGCAAAAATGGGTTGGATTAATCATTAGCTGCAAGTTCATTGATTTCATTATGCACAGAACGATTTCGGGGTAACTTTGCCACTTATGGGTTTGGCTCTATTAGGATGCAGATTCAAAGCAAGGTGAAATAAGAATATTTTCTTAGATTGCTGCAGATTATATCCTAAAGATCATTTCTAGGCTGTTCTTTACTAAATTCGGATTTAGATGAGCTGATTTGTGAGTTATTGAAAAGGCTTAAATGATCATATTAGAGTATGAATGATTTGTTCTTTATCTTTAATTGATTTCGCTTAAAATTAGCTTTACGCAGGTTAGATCTTCTGATTTAGGCTACTAATATCATTTCCATAATATTTGAGGAGGTTTTGGTGATACAATTATCTAATATACAGATTTCTCCATTCTTACCGATTCATTATAAAGTTCAAAAAACTTAACACTTAAGGTTATTTGGCTATTAGGATTTGTACACAAAACATGATGAAATATGGTTATTTCTTCATAATAAGATGATTTATACTTTTTATAACAATCCTAAGCTAATTCCATAAATTTTTGGCTTTGGCTGATACCTTATATTCATTGTTAAAAAGGCTTAAGTGGCATTGTAAAGTTGACGTTATTGGAATCGGCAAGATTATGAAGCGAAAGGTTAACACTTAAGGTTTTTGGACTAATAAGATTATTATGTAAACATTAATGAAATAAGATTCTTTTTATAGAATATGGTAGTATGAACTTTGTAGAGTGTTTCTAAACTAATTTTACTGATTTTAGTATTTAGACGAGTTATTTTATCTATCGTTGAAATAGCCTAAATGATCATGATGAATAACGCTAAATCGGCTAACTTTATATTGAATTTGCGGCTACATTATATAAGATCTTTAATTCATTTTTCAGGTGTTAGCAGGTAGCAATCCTAGAAATGTTTTAAAGTTAGTTTGACATTGTTTTAACTTTAATTGCAATAGATTATCTATTTACTTATTGTTATAATTAATATTTCCTTTCATTAAGAGAATGAAATTTGAGTTTGATTTTAAACATTTATGCATACATGGGTTCTTGCTGTTTCCAGGAACTTATTGCAAACTACACTATCATTTTGTGAGCCATATGCTAGTATCTTGCTAATGGCCATAAAAGGGGTTTAATGATGATTAACAAGCAATTATATTAAACTTGGTTCCAAGATTAAATATTTTTGCATGATTAGGTTTATTACAATCCCAGAAGCACATAATCACTTATTTTATGATTTTATAAGTTATATTCTTCATGTGTGCAATAAGATCTATAATAGTGTTTATTCTATTCTTGACTTTAATAATTGCTCTATGATTCAAGCATTGAATATTTTTGTATATTTGAACTCATCTTGGTCTATTTATCACCTAGAAATTTATTTTATCATGCTATAATTTACTATGCATAAATTTGCATTAAAGACCATAATGGGATACTAATAAGAGTTTATTTTAAATAAATATTCTGCAGTTCCGAAATTGAATATTTTTATACATTTAGATTCTTCTTGATTTTAGATGATTTTATAAATTTGTCTCACCTTATTTGGATTACAAATGCAGAAGATATTCATAGGTGATACAAGCTCGGTTTGCAATTGACCACACATTAGAAAATACGTTTTCCTAACTTGAGAGGCGCCTTTTTACCATTTCGCTGGAGTTCCCTTGTGTCTCTGACTGGAGGGGTACGCGCGGCAAGGAGGGAAAACAGGAGAGCGGCTAGGGCTGGCCGGCGAAGAAGCTGGGCAAGGCGCAGCTGGAGACAGAACCGATTCGGCCGGAGAAGATGCAGGTTGGCGCGCAGCTGAGGAGGGGCGGTGGCTCCAATGGCGGACGGTGGAGGAAGCAAACAAGGGCATTAGAGGTGAAATCGGTAGCAATTTAAGCATGAATGGATGCTAGGGGTTTCATTTTTGGGGTCAAACCGGGCGAAAACTCACCGGAGAGCTCCGCCCACGGTGACCGGTTTTGGAGAAGAAGGTGCTCCCGGCAGTGGCACAATTTCGCATGAGGGTGCTTGAATATTCTTGGGGGCTTTTGCTCAGTGGAGCTTGGGGATGCTATGAGTTGAAGGAATTTGGGAATGAATCCTTATTTCATGCAAATTGGTTTCAGATTTTGAGCTCTCGGGCGCCTAGCAATGGCGGAAATGCAAGGAGCTCTGGCGTGCAGGCTAGTCGAGAACAAGGGAAGGCAGAGGGGAATGAGGAAGAGGTCCCTTGCGGACACTGGGGAGCAGCTTATAGCCAAGGAGTGGAGGCGAGTGAGTGGGCTTCGTGGCGGCAATCGCTGGCTTGGCGCAGAGCTTCGGGAGAGTCGCCTCCAGTGGAACGAACGGAGGTTGAAGAGGATGGGCTTGCATAGTAGGGACCTGGGACCATTGTCAGTGGCTGGGACTTCACCATTGCGCCAATGGAATGGGACAGCAAAGGGTTGGCCCACATGTCGGTGACTAATTGAAGGAAACAGGGCGATTAGGGGTCAATTTCTCCCTCTCCCTGATTTTTGGTGGTGGTCAACTGGAGGTAGAGAACGGTGAAACTTTTTGGCCAAGGTCTTTGAATATATTTTGATGCCTGGTAAAATTTTGAGATTAAAATGAGTTATCTAAAAATTAATAATATTCCCACAGCAGTGACTGCTCCTGAATTTTGTTTCGGATTTTGATTTTCCTTTGAGACCAATTGGAGTCTATTATTTTTGAAAAAAAAATTTCAAACGTATTTGACCTCAGAATGCTTCTATAAAATTTTCATGTCAAAATATGGTTCCATTATTTTATAAAAATCTGACATTGCAATTTCCCTATTTTCAGAGTTTCTATTTTTAAATTTAGAAAACTCCTAAATTATATTATTAATTTTATGATATTTTAACCAAAGGTAGATATTGCATTGAGGTGTTCTTGATAAATTTTTTAGCTCCATTTGAGTCTTACATATATTTCATAAATTCTGACAACGCATTGTTTTGATTTAAAAGTTGTCTTTTCATTTTATCTCTTCATTCCTTTATGCATAAAATTTCATTTGGTAGCTAAAATAATTTAATTGAATGATCAGGGTTCTCATGGCAAATTTTCTAAATTTTTACTTTTTACATTTTTACCTTTTCCTCTTTTTCATTCTTTGTTTCCATTTGTTGAATTTTTCATATAAAGAACAATTCCAAAGAAATCCAAATAAAATTCATTAATGCCAAGAAACTCAAAAATAAATATTTTCAAATTTGAAATATTTATTTTTATATTACTTTACTTTTCAGGATGTTACATCCAACCCGCAGGCAACTGACCAGGCGTAAATCCCTAGAAAAGATCGCTTCAAAGAAGATCCCGCAACCTGCAATGAAACAAACCTTCGAAGCTTCGCATTCTAATCCACCTATAAATAATAGATTAAGCAAGGGTGAGTACTTTCGTACTCCGCAAGACTTATTGCAAATGCATAAATGCAGGCCAATCAAAGGAGGCTACTACAGTTAATTTGCATAAAGTGAATTTCATTTGTAAATCAAGTTATTTGCAAACGAAATTCATAAGAGCAAGTTTAATTGATAACAGATAAATAAAGCATAAATAACACTCACAGTCCTCCATGACGTGAGCGATGAATCACCGAATTCCTGAAATCTATCAATGTCAGCCCTTCGACATAAAGCACAGTTGCAAAACAAATGAAACCAACCCTTTTGAAAATAATAAAACATTTAACTCGCATCAGTTCTCCAAGACACCCAAGACTGCGGGTACGGCTAATCGATTAGATTTAAACTCTGCAGAGGTGTACATCTTTACCCACAAGTCATGATCTTTCGACCATACATAGTCGTTACATTACCTAGACATGACTTTGATCCAGCCCGGGATGTTAACCCCACAGAGAACCGTAAACACACACACCCAAGCCGTGGATCCACTTTCACACACCCAACACAATGTTTCGAACACTAGGCGACACCATTGCATTAGCAAGTTGAGACCCCGTCAGGCAGACCTGACCGGAATACCTGTGCAAGCTCCCGCCTACCAAAGAGCAAAGCCATGTCTAAATAACATAACAAGCTATGGCTACCCCATAAATAGCTCTCGTGGTTGCAAGGATTTTCTTGGATCATACAACATGATGTTCGGTCCTTAATCCGACACGGGCGATACTTCACCCTACACTATGTGCAATTCCTTTGGCACATCCGGCTATTGCCAATAATCGCCCGCATCAAAGCATAGTTTTATTTTGGGTTTTTAATCAAAATTACCAGCAACCAATAGTGCCATTTCCAAGGTTTTCAGGAAACAAATATTGATTTGATCATGTACATTGCTGATGCTAAAGCATGGCTAAGCATGAATAATATGAACGCATATACCCATGATGACATTAAGCAATGCCTATCCTTAATCTAGAGTTATCAAGGTTCACATGTCTATAATTATCAAAGAAGGTTAATAAGACAACAGGTATAACTACCAAGATCAAGAAAATAGCAAGTTTACAGAAAGTAAACGCATGCATAAAATAGTTTGGTAAAACAAAGAATATTAAATACTGGGATCAATATGATCGAAGGGGTGCTTGCCTTGCTTATTCACTATTTACGACGAAGACGAGGATTGCAGTTGATGAAGGTGACGACGGAGATCAAAGACGTCAGGTTCTACAGGTCGAACAACGGGAATATAGCAATTACAAACTCCAATAAGGGCAAAAAGAAAGTAGATAGAAAGAACAACTAAAACTCTTCACAAGAAACAGGGATTGCTTTTTTATGAATTTATTAATCTTATTTTACGAATTCAAGATGCAAAGATTGGTTGGATTAATAAAATTAATCATTAGTTGCAAGGTTCATTGATTTACTATTCATAATGAGTTTCTGCTAATCCTTATTACTTACGGGTTTTACTCTATTAGGATTCAGAGGCAAAGTAAGACGAAATAAGAATATTTTCTTAGATTACTGTAGATTATATCCTAAAGATCATTTCTAGACTATTCTTTACAAAATTCAGATTTAGATGAGCTACTTTGCAAGTTAATGAAAAAGCTTAAATGATCATATTATATTATGGATGAATACTTCTTCGCCTTTGATTGACTTTGAATAGAATTAGCTTTACGCAAGTTAGATCTACTGATTTAGGCTATAGCCTAATTTACATGATATTTGAGAAGGTTCTGGTGATACAAATAACTTAACTACAGGTTCCTCATTTGCAACTACAGTTCTTCATTCATATTATGGCTTTCAGACACGTGAACGCTTAGGGTTATTAAGCTATCAAGATTAATATGTAAATCATGGTGAAATGAGATTATCTTTTCGCAATAGAGTAGACTATACTTTGGGGAGCACTACTGAGCTAATTTCATAAGTTTTAGGATTTTGGGCGAGGCTATAATCTTATCGCTAAAATGGTTTATGCTACACTTAAAGACTACTATTCAAAATCGGCAAGAAAGGAGAAATGACAGATTAACGATTAAGGGTTTTAAGCTAATTGGATTAATATGTAAACTTTTCATATGCATAGATTTGCATTAAAGACCATATTATGGTTTTAATCAAAGTTTAATTCAAATAAATATTCTGCAGTTCAGAAATTAAATATTTTTGTACATTTAGATTCTTCTTGATGTTAGATGAATATAGAAATTTATTTTACTGAAAATGGATTAAAATTACAAAAAGATATTGAATAATGAAATCTATTCAATTGGAAAATGACTGGGAAATAATTGAAATACGCTTTCAATCACAGGAGGCGCCTTTACCCATTGCACTGAAGGCTTCTTGTGTCACTGACTGGAGGGGCCCATGCGGCAGAGATTGAGAGCAGAGGCGAAGCTAGAGGTCGACGGCGGCGGTGCTCCGGTGAGGCTCCGGCGAAGGCGACAGCACAGGAAGCAAGACCTCGACGAGGCGCACCTGCTGGTTTTACCGATTCGGCCGGAGAGCTACCAGGGAGGTGCGCAGCCAAGCTTGGGTGGCGGCGGCAATGGTGGCTCGGTGGAGAAGACAAACAGAAGCATTAGGGGATGAATCGGTAGCCTTTTAAGCATTAACAGATGCCAAGGGTTCCATTTTTGGGGTTTACCTGAAAGGAGAAGCTCTGAGGAGCTTCGCCACCGGTGACCGGCCATGAGGAAGAAGGGGCACACGACAGCAGCAGCTTCTTACATGGAGAGCTCACGAAATTGTTGAGGGGTTTTGGTGCTTGAAGCCTGGTGGTGCTCTAGCTCAACCGGATTTTGGAATGGTTGGCTGAATCACAAGAATTGCGAGTGGCTTTGAGCTCCAGGAGGGTTCGGCCATGGCGGAAATGGGAGGGACTTCATGCGTGCAGGCTGGGAGAGGAAGGGGAAGAAGTGAGGAAATGGGAAGGAGGCTAACTGCGAACACTGGGGTGCAACTTATAGCCAAGGATCGCAGGGGATAAGCCAGCCTTGGTTGCACTTGCCTCGGACGGAAGCTTCACCAGACACGACAAAATGGCGAGTTGCTACAGTATGGCGCGAGAGAGAGCGAGGACGAATGTGGCGACGATCGTGGCTGAGCTGAGGTGAGGCTGACGCAGCGAGTGGACTGAACGGAGGACTAGTTCGCTGAATCGAGCTTGGCTTCGGGAGAATTCGGCGCCTCTCTCTGGTGGACCGAACGGAAGCTGAGGAAGAAGAGCCTGGCAGGTGGGGCCTAGGGCCACTGTCAGCCGCTGGATGATTTCACCGATGCGCCAACAGAACGGGACAGGATCAGGTTGGCCCACATGGCAGCGAGTGGTCAAAGAGAACAGGGTGGTTGGGGTGAACTTTTCCCTTCTCTCTCTGATTTTTGGTGGTGGCCAAATTGATGTAGAAAATGGTGAAACTTTTTGACCAAAGTCTCCAAACAGTATTTATCCCCTGGTAAAAATTTGAGGCTAAACCAAGCTACTGGAAATTTATAAATATTCTTTTAATAGTGACTATTTGAATTTCTAGTCTCTGACTTTGATTTTTATTTGAACATGAATGAAGTCTATTATTTTTCAAATTTTGTTTTTCAAATGGATTTGATCTCAGAATGCTTCTGTAAAATTTTTAAGCCAAAATATTGTTCCCTTATTTTATATAAATTCTGACATTGCAATTTCTAGATTTTTAGAGTTTCAGTTTTTAAATTTGGAAAAGTATTAAATGACATTATTAATTTATAATATTTTTTCCAAAGGTATATATTGCATTGAGGTTTTCATTATAATTTTTGCAGATCCATTTGTGACTTGAGAGTATTTTATAAATTCTGACAATGCATTGTTTTGATTTAAAAGTTATTTTTCCTTTTATCTCTTCGTTTCTTTATGCATAAAATTTCAGTTGCTGGATAAAGTGATTTAATTGGATGATCAGGGTTCTCATGGCAATTTTCTAAATTTTTACTTTTTACATTTTTGCCTTTTTCTCTTTTCCATTCTTTATTTCCCTTTTGTTTAATTTTTCTTGCAACACAAAAATCCAAGAGAATTCAAATAAAGCAAACAATATTCAGAAATTCCAGAAATATTCACAATCAAATTTAAATATTATATTTTTACTGTTCTTAACTTTTGGGCTGTTACAAATGATGTGTTGCTATTATGTGCAGTGCAGCAACAAACTTCACATTCATTTTAGGACTCTTTTTTCCAGCAAATATGACATATTCTAACTTATTAGCATGTGCTACTGAGCTACTAAATCATGCATGCCTTGTAACAACAACACTTGTCTATGTGATTGACAAAACATACTAGGGATGCAATAGTTTTCTATTTATTCAGCTATTCTAGAGGATAGTTAGTCTGCTTTGTCTGATGTTCATCTCGTATTTTATGGCCCACTTGCATATTTTAGTTGCTTGTTGTATAGTATCAACTCTGAGTGTTAAATTGCTTCCAAGTCTCAGTGCATAAGAGGCTCCAAATAAAATTCTTCCAATGTTTTGTTTGTAAAGTCAGTTTTCAAGTCTCTCTCACTGATATTGTTGTGTATGTAAGACCATGGTATGTAAAGTCAGTTTTCAAGTCAGTTTTCAAGTCTCTCTCACTGATATTGTTGTGTATGTAAGACCATGGTACATGATATATTTGTGATGAACAATTGGCAAGATTTTGATTTGATGAATAAGTAGTAAAAAGAGTTAATAAAGCTAATGTGGATCAAGTTAGGATGAACTTGTTTCCGGAAGATGTTTTCTTTGTCTTTGATGCGCAGATGAAGCGAGGAGATGATCGTGATGTGTAACGAGGGACCGATACTAGGATGGGATTTCCGAGGTCGGAGTCGGTCAGGAGATGTTACTGGATGGTCGTGCTCTAGCTTAGGCGCATAAAGATGGTGAAAACGTGGAATGGGGAAGTTCTACGCAGACTTTGTCCATGGTGTGGGCTGTACGTGTGTTTGTTTAAGTTTTGGGATCCATATGTGTTATTGGTCCAATGGATATGCATGCATGTATTTAGGAAGATATTAGGGTTTGGTGTATATGGAACTGGAAAAATAATCAAGTCTATTGCTTTTGTTCGGCGGCTGGACGATCGGCCGTTTTTTCCGGGCGACAAAAAAAAAAGTTCCCTGGCGGCTGATGCTCCTGTTTGTGTTCTAGCGCTTGAAGTGCTCGTTGACTAGATAATGCCCTTGTGAGTTGCGGCCAGAGTGCATGCACCTTCGTGGTTGATTTTTGTCTTCTTGGCCATGAGCTCCTCGCTGTTGCTTGAAATCTTCCTGACGTTTTGTTTTTTGCTTCGGTGCACTGCGCCTGAAGGTCTTCTTGCTGGCGGCGGATTGCGTTACGACTAGAAGATTTCCTTGCGTGTTCTTGTTCCCAGCGACTAGAACTCCTGACGGCCAGAGACTTTTCTTTGTTGCTGAAGTGTTCCTGCGTTAGGAGGGTTATTTGCTTCTGGGACTTGGTGGACCCCCTGCGGCCATTGTGTTTTCTAGTGTTTGCTCGGTGTGCATGCGTGCAAGAAGACCTGCGCAAGTTGTTTTGATCTGGCGTCAATGTTCTTCGTGTGATCCGGCGACTGAAGATCAATTCCCGTCATTATTGTTTCAATCAAAATTGCGAAGCTTTCGTGCAATCATTCACCCCTCTCTGATTGATGTCATCCGATCCTACAGTGTACCTAGGTTAAGTTTTAATTCTGACATAAACAGTGTATTGTAGGTGATATGCTTTTGCACTATCTTTTTTACATTTGCTCTCTGTGCCCAGCTCCTTGCTATTAAGAGTGAAATGGCTTAAGAGATGAGTCTTAGGCTTTCTAGCTCATTTACTTGCTATTATTTTAGCTAATCTGTGGCATGATAAGTCCAGTTAGATGTGCTGAGTCTTAGGTTGGTTTAATATTTGGTCTTTACCACTCTTTCTTTTGGGTTTAATTCAAATAAAACTATTCTGCTAAACACTTGGTATTTTACACACTGTTGCACTTTTGTGTGCACTTTTGAATCGAGTTAAACAGGCGTACCAGCTATTGCATTGCTCTAAAGCATTATTTGTTTGATGCTTAGTCAAATAATGACTTGCGCTTTTTTCCTTGCAGTACTGCTGAAGTCATTTCTCCTTGCTGCTGTGGCTAAGAGCGTCATCTGGATCAAAGCAATGGACCATTTGATAAAATGTTTAACTTATATATTTCAGAATTATGTTTAGAATATTGTTTTAGTAAACTTGTTGAAATTTTGATGAGATATGTGCTTAACTACGACAACTAATGTTCAATTGTTGGAGATGATGTCCTTCATGTGTTTTGTGTAATTGTGGTGTTTGTAGAAAGGAGAGAATTGTATAATGCGTGGGATGATGTATTGTTGAGCCCTCAGGCTGTTTATATAGGAGTACATGGCTTGGAGGGCAAGATGCCTCTCCTAGAGATAAGGAAGGTTATCACGGGATTACAATCAATCCTAAACTAACCATATCTGGTGCTGCCTAATATACTCTAACATCCCCCCGCAGTCACAGCGGGAGTGGCGCAGACGATGAGACTGTAGAAGAAGCAGACGAGCTGACATCCCCGCAGTCGGAACGGTCGATGCGTCACAGATGCTGTGGCTGGAGTGGAAGCCGACGAGGTTGCTCAAGCAAGGCGGTAGCCCTTTGTGCCCATGTCGAAGTAGCCAAGCACGAGGGCGAGAAGCCGGTCGAGGTGCCGTGGCGAAGGGTAGCCGTGGTCGAGGGAGCCGTTGAGGTCGCCGAAGAGGAGGAGCCGCATAAGTCGCGGCGCCGCAAGGGGTGCTAGGGTGATGAGGGCGCATAAGAGGGAGCGCCATAGACGAGGACGGCGATGCGATGATGAAGAAGAAGGTCGATGCCGATGTCGACATCGCCGAGCCGCCATGGACGAGGCATGCGCGGGTTTGCCAGTGCCCGGAACGCTGCCGGGAACGAAGGCACGCACAGTGTTGCCGCGACGGACGACCAGGTAGAGGGCCCCAACCATGCGCCGCGCTTAAAGGACCAGCAGAGAAGGCCTCCACGACGGTTGCGGTGCGCAAAAGAACGGCGGGGAAGAAGGTGCCGATGCAGCCCGCGGTTGTCGGAGTGGACGAAGTAGGCGAGGACGAGAGGGCGACGCTGGCGATGAGGTTGTGCTGAACGAAGTCGAAGAAGTAGATGGGCGACGCACCGAGGCTCAGACTGGCAGCGGCGAGAGAGCCGTAACGCACGAGGAGAGCCACGGTGGCGCTGGAGTGGCACGACGGCGGTGCTCGAAGAAGTCGGCGAAGAACTCGAACAGCCGGAGAAGACCATGCGCGCGAGACGCGCAGCGACATAGTCGACAGCGGAGGTGCAACGGCGAGGACGACGACAGACGGCGGCGCTGCTGCCCGAGGAGGCGACGCAGCGGCAGCCCTTGTGCTTGGAAAAGCAGCGCGTAGTAGACGACAGACGTCACGGGAGGATGGTCGCACGTGATCGGTTGATCAGGCCGAGGGCGTGCGAGACGGAGTCGAAGGTGGAGCCTCCCGATCGGTGGTGGCGACGACGAGCCGACGTAGGTCGACGTGCAGGCAAAGAGGCGCGGCACACGCAGGCGTTCCGGGTACGCCGCAGGCCATGCCATGCCGCACAGTCGAAGAAGATGAGGAAGCCGGTGTTGTCGATGCCGATGTCGAAGATGCGCGAGGCCAACTGGCGATGGGCGACGCAAACCCGATCTCTGATCGGGAAAAAATAAAGGTACAGCAGTAGCAGCAGATCTGGGTACCCATAGCCCCATAGTCTCATGGCCTAGCGGCATCGGCGGGGCCGGCGCAGCTGCGCCCGGGCGGGCGCGGACCGGCTAGCGGAGGGCCCCAGCGACGGAGCTATGGAGCGAGGCCCGACCGGCGGAGGGGCTCGGGCGGCGGCACGATGACCAGGCGACGGAGATTGCCGCGGCCAGGCCAGGGGTGGAGGAGGGACCCGCAGAACCACGGCGGCGTGGAATGCGGAGGGCTCGCCGGCGACGGAGCAGCACCTACAGATCAAGCGTTTTCTCCACCGCCAACACGACGGCGAGCGGAGAGGAAGCTTGGATGCGGCAGCCCAGCCACAGCTGTCACCACGACAGCGTGTGGACAGGACGGAGCGAGGCATGGCGTGACGCAACCGACGACGGAGAAGATGACCACCACGACGCGGATCCGGGAGAACTCGATCTTTCTGCCGACGACGACGTGACGCGATTTACGGACGGGCGGATCGAAGGATCGCCACGCAACCTAACTACGAGGGCGCTGCCCCCGGTGGAGATCGATCTCCCCGGGGGCGGCGCGGTGGCGGCTGCGGAAGGCTAGGTCTAGGATGAGAACCCTAAACTCGTGATACCATGTAGAAAGGAGAGAATTGTATAATGCGTGGGATGATGTATTGCTGAGCCCTCAGGCTGTTTATATAGGAGTACATGGCTTGGAGGGCAAGATGCCTCTCCTAGAGATAAGGAAGGTTATCACGGGATTACAATCAATCCTAAACTAACCATATCTGGTGCTGCCTAATATACTCTAACAGTGTTGTTTCTGAATTTTTTTTCCTGAATTGTTTAATGGCTGGGATTTATATCCGTGTCCTTCCCAAATGGCAGCAAGGAATATTTCCCATGTGAAAATATTTTTCTTCAGAATAGATGGGGATTTCATGTGCCCTATAAAATTCCTCTAGGGATTTACTTTCCTGGGTTTTTGTCCCGTTACATCCAAAAAAACCCTAAGAGTTTGTGCGTCGTTTCCCTCTCACATATGTATTTGTGGTCTTCTTATCCTCATCTGCTATCTGTGATTGATCCGACCGACTAGTCGGTTTGTACCACAACGACTACTCAATGCACAACATTTATTTATTGCTTAAGAGCTTAACAAAACATACACGCATAGCCTCCTCATATAGAGGACATGTCCTGACACGAGGACTCCAATCCTAGCAGAACAACAAATCCCAAACTACAGAGCGAAGACGAGTTACACGAGTACTGGCAGAAGAGATGAGAGGCGCATCCTAACAGAGAAATAGAAGAGGAGATACAATATTTCTCGTATGACAACTGATCTAAAGCACTGAGCATGGATCCTTGTCTGTTTGGTCGCTGGTTTCAGCTTAATTAAGGCCTGGTAACATGTAGGGCCGTAAATTCGACAGCGCCTTGATCGCCTTCACATCTGTGTGTTAGTTCCATTTGCGAAATTTATATTGTGATGATTAATTTGACAACAATTTAATATATGTGTGATGATTTATGTGACAACAATATTTGTTATGAAACAAGGTACTGCGAGAGTTTGTTTTATTTGTGACAGGAGATGCAGCGCAGGCAACAGGAAGTGCAACGCAGGGACGCGAGATGCACGTTGCAGCGCAGGCACGTAGGCAGATGTACACTGCAGGTCGAGGAGAATCCGCGCAGGTGGCGCGTAGTCCGAGAGAAGCACACGCGAAGGTCGCAGAGGTGCAGGCGCAGCACGCGAGGTCGCAGAGGTGCAGGTGGCACGCGAAATCGCAGGTGCAGGAGGCGCAGCACGCGAAAGTCGCGGGTGGTGCAGCGAGTCGGGACGCGTAGCGGTCTACGCAGTTAGACGACGCAGTGTGACGGCCAGCAGGCCGTACAGACGAGTGAATCATGCGAGAGCAGCAGGTGGGACGTACGTATGAACATGTAAGAGTTTTGGGTTGTGTGCATGTATTGGACCTTATGTAATTGGGCCAGGCAATTAGGGTTAAGAAATTAGGGTTGTATGAGTATAAAAGAGAGGGAGGAGACCTCCTGTTAGAGGTGAGAAAGGATTCCGTGTCCGACTAGAAAAACAGAGCAGCGGCGCGCGCGTGATAAAAGCAGGGCGTCGCAGAAAAACAATTGGGGCGAGCGGCAAGGAAGCGCGGAGGCTGGCGGCTGGGAGTTGCAGCGCCATACGAAGAAGAAAAGAAGTCTCGAGACGACGGCGTGGCAACGTCCAGACACAAGGGGCCACAGCCGAGCGGCACACCGGAAAGGAAATTATGCGGCAATGACAGAAGGAACCGTGCGGTAGTTGCAAAGGAAGATACAGTGCTCGTTGCTACAAGGATTCACTACATGTACTGATCGGTAGCAACATATTTGGTATTTTCTTGATATCAATCTCAGGCAAACTTGCGTTCAGTTGAGATTAATCAATGAAGTTTTTATTTAGTGCTCAATTACTTATGCTTCGGTAATTATATATGCATGTTTAATCTAGTTTCCCTTCCATAGTATTAGATCAATTATTTTAGATTGATTTGTTCAGTTTAGTCATTATTTTGCTAATTCTCAGAATTAATAACATAAAAAATAGTTTTAGGTGTTAATTTGCACCAATTCACCCCCTCTTGGTGCGCCTCGATCCTACACTGTGCACGATGCTGCATTTTGATCGCCGCACAAGAGGAAAACGTCGGTGGCGATGTGCAAGACAAGGATGTTCACTTGCAATTCAGGATCGTAGCCTAGAGCTGTGAGGTATCTAACTGTTTGCACCAGTTTTTGGGAACCACGACAGGAATCGGCAGAAAGGCCTGAGTTTGGATACAACACGAAGCGCCTTAAAAAATTTGGATAAACATATGGATAGTATTTAGAAACAGAGTCCAAATAGGAAACTATAAAGCCGATTCGGATTTCATTGACATGTTCGATCAGGACTCGGATCGGCTGGCGGGTATATAAGGCGCGCTAGGGCTGCTTGGAAGATCATCCACAAACAAAACACATCTGCTATTTTTCTTTCATAGTCCTTAGTCTTTAGTCTTTTAGCACTGTAATCTTTCCTCTGTAAGTCGACATTGATCAAATAAAGTTGCGAATCGCCGATTGTTTGATCATCATCGATTTCTTCAGGTTTGATTTATTCTATCTTGTTGCGCATCGCCTTTTCAGAATCATCTACCTTTTACCCTCGGATTAGTCTTAATTGACTAATCTAGTTACCCTTCTAATCGGCTTTCTGGCTGATTCTCGATTTTAGCCGATTCATCCGGAGGATCGGCTTGATTGTATCTCACAACTCTGTTCCTTATCGATTGCAGGATCAAATCGATTGGCACGCTCGCGCACATTGAACCCGGTGTTCGTCCGGTGTGTTGTAGGCCAGAAACCCCCTTCACGTTTTTGGCGTCAACACATTTTTGGCACGCCCAGTGGGACCCGATCGGAAAAGATGACTGCAGGCAAATCCACCGCACCAGCCGACGTGAACACTGACACCATAATCGTCCCTACCTTGGATGATTTAACCCCAGAGCAGCGCAAGGACATCGAAGATCGGAAAGCTGCCTTGGAAGAATTGATGTTGAGTTGCTATCAAAAGACCCGACGAGGAGTCACGCAGAAGGTGGCGCTCCCAACATTGAATCCACTCGGCGAAGCAGGCGTCGCATCGACTCCGGTAAGCCGATACATGCCAGCTCAAGCTGAGTTATCTGTTATGATTGAGCAATCTGTGCATCATGCCTTAATCAATCAATCATTAGCTTTGGTTACGACCTTGAAGCCGATGATTGAAAATAGCGTAAAGTCGATTGCACAAGAGTTGGCAACGTCCGGAGGATTGCTGGACCCATTACAGCCACTCCCAACATATCCCGCGTACTCTGTGGCACCAAACGCCAACACAATCAAAGCGTCGGCACCCGCACCCTCACTAATGCCGATCCAGCCCACGGTGTTGGCACCAAAGAAACCTCGCCTAAACCCAGCATTTCATTACCATGCACATACCGACGCCGCAGTTAGATCCGCTGGCCAAGTGTTCTCATGTTCCATCGGCTTCCCAAATTGATCAATTAGAGAGGAATTGTAAACCCCAAGGGCCATTCCAAGCTAGAAATCTGGCACCATATAAAGTAGTTACATACACAGAACCGTTTGTTCCATTGCTTGAGGGTACGGCTGCCAGAGCCAATGGGTACGAATCGTGGCAAGAATAAAGATTCGCCTCCTAGGACAGCCGACCAAATTGAGTTTGCACTCGAGGCGTGATAATACCCATTATAGTTGGCCAAACCCTATTGTTCCATCGGCTAACAACATCAATTGGGCTGATCAGATTTCCATGGTCTTGAGAGATCAATTTGGCTTACAGCCCAAAGGAAAGACAATCGGCTATAGAAAGCCGTACCCAGACTACATTGACCGCATGCCATATCCCCATAACTTTAGTATCCCCGATTTTGCGAAGTTTTCAGGGGATGATTCAGTTACCACTTTAGAGCATATTGGAAGATTTATCGCTCAATGTGGTGAAGCGGCTCAGTCCGATGGGCTAAAGATTAGGCTTTTTCCCTTGTCTCTATCAGGGACTGCCTTCACTTGGTTTACCAATCTACCTCCAAATTCGGTCTATTTTTGGAACGATTTGGAAAGTAGATTTCATGAATACTTTTTCTCCGGCAACTTAGAGTTGAGAATTTCAGACCTAAGTGCTGTCCGGCAAAAATTTGGTGAGTCGGCTTCGGATTACATTAGGAGATTTAGAGAAGTACGAAGTCGCTGCTTCAGTGTAGTATTGCCCGATAACCAACTAGCCGATTTAGCCTTTCAAGGGTTAATTCCCCCACTTAAAGAAACACTTGCTGGACAGGAATTCACTGATTTAAGTCACCTACTTTATCGTAGTGCTCAAGACAGAAAGCCGATATTTGAGTAAAGAATTCAAGGATAAAATTAGACTAAATGGCAATGGGAAAGATAAAGCGAAAATAAACATGGTTGAATATAGTTCAAGCGAAACTTCCGAAGATGAAGCAGACGTAAATATAGCCGAATGGATAAAGGGTTCTAAAAAACCACTTGTCTGTTCATGGCTCAAGCCGACTAGGAGTAAGTCGAAGGTTAAATACGCTTTCGATGTGTCCAAGTGTGACCGCATATTCGACATGTTGCTACAAGAGAAGCTGATACGACTTCCTAAGGGACATACCATACCATCAGCCGATGAGATCAAAAAACGACGATATTGTAAGTGGCATCATTCTTTTTCTCATAACACTAACGACTACAACATTTTTCGACAAAGAATACAGTACTATTGAAGACGGTCGGCTCAAGTTTGCGTAAGAGCCGCCATGGAAGTCGATGTCAATCCTTTCCCAATTAACAAGGTCCAAAGGTTCAAAGAAAGGGAAGCAGATTGTCGACGAGAAACCCGAGTTACGCGCAAGTCGACATAGAGTCAAGCTCACAAGGAGAAACATCAAGATAACGATCGCTCGCTTCAAATTGAAGCCGATCGAGACGGAAAAAATTCTAGGACTATGAAGCCAAAAGGGGAATTACAAGTCGGACGATGGTACAAAGCTGAAAGAACTCCACCGCGAAAACCAGCGTTCAAGCCCAAGCCAACCTTCTCGCAGTTACTTGAAAAATATGAAAGGATGAGCCATCGGCGTATGCAGCGAGCACGACCAGATGAATCGATCGCCAAACACCGTGTTTCGCCTAATAATTGGTATCACCGGATAACGCAGAAGAGCTCACCAGAGATGTCCTTTTGGCGATTCTGCCGGAAAGGGTATGGCACTACCATCTCGCAAGGTCATGCCCCATGGAACATTACCCGCAAAAGGATTGGCCAAACGACAGGTGAAAGAGCGCTGCTTAGGCCAATATCGGATCAAAACGAGCCAGGGTATAGAAGGCCGATAAAGAAAGATCGGGCACACCAGACCAAGACAAGGAAAAAGAACCACCAGAGAACTTGGTCGGTAAACTCCGCAAGCCTTTGGAACCTAAACCCAGGTGGTGCCCGACTGGACTTAGCCGATCACAACGCAGACGGCTTCAACGCCTAAGAACGCAAGAGATGAGAGAAGCGGAAGAAGAGAAACAGAGAGACCAAGCGTTTAATGAGTTGCGGCCAGTGAAACATGTTACAAAGGAGTGGAGGAAAAAACAACAAGCCGACGATGAATCGATTCTTCAGATGATTTGTCGTCACCAATGATTCGAGATGACACGCCCCATGGATATCAACATGGTATTCATTCTACCACCGAAGTTCAGATTAAAACCTGAATCGCTAAAGACACATTTGCTCAATTATGCTTAGGCGCAAGATGTCAGATTCAAAAGTCGCAAGATCCCCATCGGCATCTCAAGTCATTGTACTTGAAAGGCTACATCAATGGAAAGCCGATTTCCAGGATGCTCGTTGATGGAGGAGCTACGGTGAACTTGATGCCACTCACCACCTGCAGGAAACTAGGAAAAACCGATGAAGACCTGATAAAGACGAATATGGTACTTAATGATTTCACAGGAGACCCTACTGAGGCAAAGGGAGTAATGGTTACAGAATTAACCGTCGGTAGCAAAACCTTGCCGACCGCGTTTTTTGTGATTGAAGCAAAGGGAAACTATAGTGTACTCCTTGGACGCGATTGGATACATGCCAATTGCTGCATACCATCGACCATGCATCAGCTGCTAGTTCAATGGAACGGAGATGAAGTTGAGGTCGTCTCGGCACATCGCCCATATTGCTATGGCTAGTTCCGATCACGAATTGGCCACATGAAGAAGCGGAGTGCATATCAGGTAAAGCTCTAGATGATTGTGATTTCATATGCATTGGGAAGTCAGGTTTGATGCCGATCAGTGTGAAGCCAGGCACGTTTGATCGGGCAAATGAAATTCTAAGGAGATGGGGTCAGAAATGATCCAAGCGTTACAGGACAGGGCAAGGAGCTAACGGCACAGGATAAACTCCTGCGAAGCCATTGAAGATTTCCAAAGCGAAAAATTAGGGCAAGGTTTCACTTCTGCCGATATGCTTGAAGAAGTCGATATAGGAGGTGACAGGAAAAGGCCAACTTTTGTAAGTGCAAATTTAGGTCTAGAATACAAAAATAAGTTGGTCAAAATACTTAGAGAATACAGGATTGTTTCGCCGGGAATACTATGAGATGCCCGGTTAAGCGAACGCTTAGTAGAACATCGGCTACCTATCGCCGGGTATCGCCATATAAACAACCTCCGCGGCGTTGTAATCCGGAACTATACAAAGGTGATAAAAGAAGAAATTGAGAGATTGTTGGAAGCCAAGTTCATAAGACCTTGCCGTGCTGACGCCGAATGGGTGTCCAATATTGTTCCCGCTATGAAAAAGAATGGTAAACTCAGTGCGGTAGACTTTAGAGATTTGAATAAAGCCACGCCAAAAGATGAGTATCCGATGCCTATAGCCGATATGCTTATCAATGCTGCATCGGGTAATAAGATCATCAGTTTCCTTGACAGGAATGCTGGGTATAACCAGATATTCATGGCGTAAGCCGATGTCCCTAAATCGCCTTCGATGCCCCGGTGCAATAGGGTTATACGAATGACCAGTAATGACATTCGGCTTAAAAAATGCAGGCGCCACCTATCAACGCGCCATGAATTTGATTTTTCACGACCTAATCGGCCACATTGTTGAAATTTACATTGACGACGTGGTTGTTAAGTCTAAGGAAGACTGGCAACACTTGGCCGATTTAGAAAAGGTATTCCAAAATACAAGAGCTCATGGGTTAAAAATGAATCCTTTGAAGTGCGCGTTTGGTGTATCGGTCGGCCAGTTCCTAGGGTTTATGGTTCACCAAAGAGGAATTGATGTTAACCAAACAAGAGTTAAAGTCATAGTCGATACAAAACCGCCGACGTGTAAAAATGAATTGCAGAAATTGATCGGTAAAATTAATTACTTAAGACGATTCATTTAGAATCTGTCTGGTAGAATTCAAGCTTTTACGCCATTGCTGAAATTAAAGGATGATCAGAATTTCGTATGGGGAGCCGATCAGCAAAAAGCTTTCAACGATATAAAACAGTATCTAGCGTCACCACCAGTCTTGGCCGCACCACAAAAGGGAATTCCCTTCAAGTTATATATATCGACTGAAAACGAGACCATTGGAGCGGTATTGGTGCAAGAAGTCGACGGCAAAGAGCGAGTAATATTTTACTTAAGCCGACGACTCCTGGAAGCCGAAACCAGGTACCTACCGATAGAGAAACTGTGCCTATCCTTATATTTTGCTTGTACGAAATTGAGGCATTATATATTAGCATCGACTTGCATAGTAGTATGCAGAAACGATATCATCAAGTATATGTCGCTCGCACCAATCTTGAGAGGACGACTTGGGAAGTGGGCTTATGCTCTAACCGAAGTTCGACCTACAAGATTTAATCGCCAAAGCCATTAAAGGCCAAGCAAGAGCGATTTCATAATCGGATATGATACCATGACAGAATAGTCGATGTAGCACCGCGGCAATCAGATTTTGATGGGTCATTTGTCAAGAAGGAGTGGAATAGGTATCGTGTTGATTTCACCGAAAGGACATAACATCAAGTTTGCATATCGGCTTACAAGCCGATGCTCTAATAATCAGACCGAATATGAAGCACTGCTCAAAGGGCTGCAGTTGATAGACAGTGTCGGGGCAAGTAGTGTGGAAACATATGGTGACTTATTGCTGGTGGTGCAACAAGTTAAACGAGAGTTTAAATGCAACGACGAGGTGCTATCAAAGTATCTACAGCATTGTCTTGATATTATCAACACTTTTACATCATTTTGTATCAACCATATACCCAGGGAAATGAACGATGAAGCCAACACATTGGCTCAGACGGCTTCAGGCTACAAAGAACAATGCCGATATGAAGCATTTGATTTGATCGACAAAACAATTCTGTGCGTCGCTAATGCCGATTGGAGAACAGAAATAAAAGCTTATCTAATGGTCCCATCCAGGCCTACCGCACGAAAAGTGCGACAACAAGCGTTGAAGTATGTTGTGCTAGAAGGAGTCAGATTATCGACAATGGAAGGATTGTTTGTTGAGATGCCTTGGGGACGAGGAAGCAAAGGTAGCAATGGGAGAAATTCATGAGGGAATTTGCGGCGCGCATCAATCGGCTTACAAGATGAAGTGGATCCTAAGACGAACTGGGTATTTTTGGCCGACAATGTTAGAAGATTGCTTCAGTATTACAAGGTGTCAAACTTGTCAAAATTTGAAACGTCTAAATTGCACCAAAGATCGCCTTATACCCAATTATCAAACCATGGCCGCTCAGAGGGTGGGGATAGACGAATCGCCAAATATTCCCAAAGATCAAGCAAAGGACACAAATTCATCCTCGCAGCCTACGACTATTTTTCAAAATGGGTTGAAGCCATTCCACTCAAAAAGGTCACCAGTAGAAGCTATCGGCTTTGTTAATGAACACATCGTCCATTGATTCGGTATCCTCGCACTATCACAACCGATCAAGGAACCGTGTTTATGTCTAACGATTTTAGGGATTTCGCAGAAAGCCTGGGTATCAAATTACTTAACTCGTCACCATATTACGCTCAGGCTAATGGACAAGCTGAGTAGTCTAACAAAACTTTGATCAAGCTAATTAAGAGAAAAATTAATGAAAAGCCTCGGACTTGGCACTCTACATTATCGAAATCTTTATGGGCCTATCGCTAGCTGCCCACCGGATCAACTAAATTGTCGCCAGATCGGTTGGTATATGGCCAGAGGTCAGATGTCGTGAGAAATAAATATTGAGTCGATGGGAGTAGCAAGGCGTAATAATCTATCGGCCGATGAATACAAAGAGTTGATGCTATATAATTTAGACGACTTAGCGAGCTAAGATTGGTTACTTTAAATTGGCTCAAAAGAATAAAGAAAAGGTTGCAAGAGCCAACAACAAAAAGTTGTGCCTAAGTCTTTCAAAGGAAGCCGATTTGGTTTGGAAAACAATATTGCCGATCGGCTCTAAAGATAATCGATTCGGTAAATGGTCACCTACCGGAAGGACCATATAAGATAAATCGGCTAGTTGGCGGAAATGCGTATATACTCGAAACACTTGAAGGGTTGGTGTTGCCAAAGGCAATTAACGGAAAGTACCTAAAGCCGTACTACCCTAGCGTTTGGATCGGTGCGTAATTAAGGCACAATACAAAGAACTCAGGAGCAAATCGGTTAAACAACCGATTAAATAAGATAAAAATAATCGGTTACACAGCCGATTAAAGGGAGTAACAAAAGTACAGCAGAAGCAACATTGTTTTGAAACCACAACGCATTAGTAAGCTTACAGCCCGGACCCTGGGATTCTAGCGCCCAGTCCCGACAATGCTACAGTGGCCTTGGCCAACGTCTCTGTAATGCTATAGACCAGATCTACATCAGCTTTGGCGCTCCCAGGCACCGGAACAACTTTGGCCGATTGACCCTTTTAACCTTTGCAACGGCTTGGCCGACATTGTTTTTCTGGTCCGTTAAAGTTGAAGCCATTGCATCCGATGAAGTAAGGGCATCGGCCAGCTGCTGATTTACCTTAGCCAATTCCTCCTCAAGCTGCTTCTTGGTTTGTTCCAATTTTTGAGCAGAGGACTTGGCGGCCATGAAAGACGCAGCAGCTTCATCATATTTCTGTTTCTCGACCTTGGCCTCGGCAATCAGCTTATTCAAAAGATGTCGGTCGGCTTGGGCTTGGCGTCAAGCGATTCTAGCGCTAAGATCGACTTCCACTTTCTTCTCATCCAAGTAGCACACATTAAGAAGTGTGCTCAAGGCTTCGGCAGGTAGGTCAGCTTGGACAACAGCCATAGCATCACGGATGGGTCGGCGAATGGCCAAAATAGTCGCCCCCGAAGTTATTCCATAAATAGCCGATTCAGCTTCTCCTGCATATTGGGCGCCGATTTGACAACTGAAGCCGATGCCTTCATGGATATGTCTAGAATCTTGCGGATGTCCTCTGGATAGTCACTTGTTGCCATTACCTCTGGATCGACCAGCTTGTCCAAAGAAAAACCAAGGAGGCTGGATAGTTTGTCCGACGCAACGTCAGGCGTAGGAAGAGCCGACGGAGCAGGTGATAGAGGGGTTTTAGGCTTCAAAGTCGCAGGCGGGTCAGCAGAGGTGCTTTGAAGTTCGGTTAATATACCACCACTTGAGCCGATGCAATGGTCAAAAAGGAAATATCATGAGGTCAAGAATTAGAATGTTTTTGTGACTCTTGAAAACGTAAAATGATACGGCACTTACTTCACCGAAGCCGACGGGCGAGGTGAACTTTCGGCGCTTTGTTCTTTGGCGCCTTTGGTCGCTTCTTGGTCGGACCTAGGTGGACTTAGGTTTTTCGAAAGCAAACCACGGATAAGCAAGGATGGAAGGGAATATTTATCGGCTATAATGAAGTACTTATCGAGATTTCTTTCTTCTCTATATCGATAGTGATGGGTCAGCACTCAAGATTACCCGGTATAGCCAGGTCAAGCCTCGCCGACCGGTGAGGACGCTTTCTTTTAGACCCACCAGCCGATGGGTCAATGATAGCCTTGTTTTCCGCAGCAGCATCCTATAGACAACAAAGTATTTAATGGTTAAAGGACAAAAGCAGAACCAAAATTGCAGGCATAAAATTTTTGTGAAATAAAGCCGATACCTCTATAGCTACGGATGAGTTAGTATAACCCGATGAGCTGGAAGGGTCCGAGCTATCTTCACTCGAACTGCTGCTGCTAGAAGGGACTATCGTCGGCTCATGAAAATCCGGTAGGAATTTTTCTACAGTGGCCGACGGTGTGTGATCCAAATAGAGGGCTTCTGATATGGGCGCCCACCAAGTTGTAAATTGACTAGCTCGTCGGGAGTTCAAGAAAAAGTGTGGCAGGCTGATGACTTGAAGTTCATCGGATAGTGTTAGAAGTAGTTCGACGGACAAAGATTTTTCACTTTGGATCTTGGCTGAAGACGATCCAGATAGGAAGACTAGGTATTACTTGGCCAAAACCTAATTGGCGGGCATACACGTATGATGGTAAAACTCATACGACTACCGAAAAGTCCTATTACGGAGTTCGCCGCATTTAAGAGGATGCAAGGAAATAAAATCCGATACAATTCCAAGGTTGTCTCGACATCAAAGAACTATCGGTGTCTAAACGAAGAAATGAAGGCCATTGGAAGTCGGCTTCATTAGTATAAGGAAGAAGTCTTGTCGGTCAAAACTGTGTTATCCAAATTGAGGAAAACGACAAGTATTTCTTGAAATCAGCCGAGTGACTTTGACATCACCATCGGTACACATCACCGCCTCTCCGCATGATCGGCCGATCTATATTGGGGAGTAGTACCTTCGTGGTAGTCCTCACGAGGAAAAGCTCAACCTTCCGACACTCCTAATTAGTGATCGCTAAAAATATCGTAAAGCAACAGTTGAATGAACCATAAAGGGCCTCTGACGTTGCCCACGACAAATTGAGCAAACCTAGAAAAAAACCGACTCCTGATAACGTGCATCATCTGATATACAGCTCCCTGTAAGCATTTTGCTGCGCGAGCCGACGGCCTTCAACCAGCTTGTTCGCCACAAACCGAAAACTTGTGTCGGACCCAAGGAGGCCCCACGAATAGGAATCAATCCAGCCACAAGTTTAGAAAGGCTATGTGTTCTTCGTCCGATACCAAGCCGTTTATCTTATTATTATGTTGGATGTACTTGGACCATCCTCGCCTTTGATCGGATTAGTCTCAGGTCTTGGTTTGCCACCGAAAGCCGATATCTGGTCTCCGTTTGGCCCGAGGCAACAAAGCTCGGCTATATCTAAGAGGGTTAAATGATGGGGCCATCCGAAAAGAAAAGCATTAAGAGTGTCCGACCAAAAATAACGGTGCCGTGGCCACCAAGGGCTCATTGGCTTGTGGTTTATAGACTCAAAGGAAGACACTCAGCTATGCCCATGTTTTCCCATTCAGACCTCTTTTGGGCCGATACTCGGATGAACCAACTTCTCCAGCCTTTAAGCGTCGTCGGCCAGGCTCTAAAGCTTTTTCCCCATTCCGTTATGTTATAGCCTTTGGCCGATAAAGGGAGTCTAGGAATTTCCTCGTTAATAACTGTATCGGTAGTTGAATTTCCTACCGGCCCTAGGTAGTATTGATCTTTGCTTTCAGGAATCGGGATCAGTACCTGAGAAGGATCCATTCAGCCGATTGGGGAAAAGGAAGATTGATTGCTGGTGCAGCGAAGTCTGGGGCGGAGAAGTCGACCGAAGAATGAAAGCCGATTGCAGGAATTGCGAGAGCTGGAAATCGTGAAAATGACAGGGGGGACCCGCATATATATAGCACGGTAAAAAGGTAAAATGGCGGGAAATGAATTCGAGGCGACACCTGCCATTAAACCGCACTGAGATTTTAACGGCGCAATTAAAACAACAGTTACCGGAGCAGTTCTTTAAACAATAAGGAAGAAGCCGATGGATATTGAAGCCGATAGATGAAGAAGCCGATTGATTTTTGAAAGATAACAAGTTATCTTCCAAAAATGGGGGGCATATGTTTGCACCAGTTTTTGGGAACTACGATAGGAATCGGCAGAAAGGCCTGAGTTTGGATACAACACGAAGCGCCTTAAAAAATTTGGATAAACATATGGATGATATTTGGAAACAGAGTCCAAATAGGAAACTATAAAGCCGATTCGGATTTCATTGACGTGTTGGATCAGGACTCGGATCGGCTGGCGGGTATATAAGGCGCGCTAGGGCTGCATGGAAGATCATCCACAACCAAAACACATCTGCTATTTTTCTTTCATAGTCCTTAGTCTTTAGTCTTTTAGCACTGTAATGTTTCCTCTGTAAGTCGACATTGAACAAATAAAGTTGTGAACCGCCGATTGTTTGATCATCAACGATTTCTTCAGGTTTGATTTATTCTGTCTTCTTGCGCATCGCCTTTTCAGAATCGATCTACCTTTTACCCTCGGATTAGTCTTAATTGACTAATCTAGTTACCCTTCTAATCGGCTTTCTGGCTGATTCTCGATTTTAGCCGATTCATCCCGAGGATCGGCTTGATTGCATCTCACAACTCTGTTCCTTATCGATTGCAGGATCAAATCGATTGGCACGCTCGCGCACATTGAACCCGGTGTTCGTCCGGTGTGTTGTAGGACAGAAACCTCCTTCACATTTTTGGCGTCAACACTAACAATCAAGAATGAAAGATGAACAAGTATAGCGTATGATCTTTCTGTGTATGGATGAACAAGTAAGTATGTTTCTCTCCGCCGCCCAATCGCCGCCAGAACTCGATAACAACTGCCACCAACTCGCCAACCCTCCAGTCTATTGTTTCCTGTGTATGTATACGCCTCTCTTCTTACAACTCATGTGACAACAAAACAGGCCGTTTAATAGTTAAGCCAATCTGGACCGACAACACGCCTGTTGGGCTTGTGGGCTCTTTTTGTTCTCCGAACTGGATCGTCGTGCGTCGAGGTTGCCATCTCTCCCTCCATTTGCTGTGGTCTCAAGTCTTCTGGCATTCCCTCCAGAGATCTCTACTGCGATGGTAAGCTGACATCCTTCCCCCCTTGACGACCAGCTTGTCCCCAAGCTGGTGCTCCAGGAAAGTGCTTCTTCAGCTCGTCTTCGTCTTCCCAAGTAGCCATGGACGCCGGCCAATTGGACCAATGCACAAGTAATTGAGGGATCACTTTTCCAGCGCGACGACATAAACGCCGATCCAGAATGGAGGAAGGAAAGCGTAAATTCTGCTCGAGATCAGGAATGGTTTCACTAACCTGAGAAGGTGCCCCTTTTGCTGGTTTGAGGAGCGAAACATGAAAAACAGGGTGTACTGAGCTTGAAGCAGGGAGTTGCAGTTCGTAGGCCACAGGATTGATCTTCCGAATGATGTTATAAGGTCCAAAGTAACGGAAAGCCAATTTGTAGTTGGCGCGCGGGGCGACGGATGCTTGCGCGTAAGGCTGAAATTTGACATAGACCCAATCGCCCACTGCAAAGGTGCGCTCGGACCGGTGTTTGTCCGCCTGCTATTTCATTCGATGTTGAGCCCGTTGTAGATGAAATTTCACAAGAGCATTCACATGATCACGCTGTTGTAACCATTCCTGTAAGTCTGGAGTAGTGCAAACATCAGTAGAAATAATACCAAAATGGTTAGGAGGATGACCATACAGGACTTCGAACGGTGATGCCTTGAGAGCCGAGTGGTAACTTGTGTTGTACCAGAACTCTGCTAAATATATCCATTTGATCCATTGCTTCGACAAGCGTGAACAAAGCAGCGAAGATAACCTTCGAGGCATTGGTTGACCCTTTCAGTTTGTCTGTCGGATTGTGGATGATAGGCACTACTTGTATGAAACGATGTTCCTGATAACTTAAATAGTTCTTGCCACAAACGACTAGTAAAAACTTTGTCACGATCCGATACCAAGGCGTAAGGCATGCCATGCAATCGGTACACATTTGTCATATATGCCTGAGCCACTGTTATAGCAGTAAATGGATGAGACAAAGGTATGAAATGAGCGAATTTTGAGAATTTATCTACCACTACCAGAATGCAATTATATGAATGAGTTCTGGGCAAGCCTTCAATGAAATCTAGTGTCACTGTATGCCAAGCATGTTCAGGAACTGCCAAAGGAAGTAAGAGACCAGGGTACTTAGCTCTATCTGGTTTTGCTTGTTGACAAATGGAGCATGTAGTGACAAATTGGTGAACAGTCTTCTTCAGAGATGGCCAGGCAAATAAGTTCTTAACACGGCGGTAGGTGACGGGAAATCCGGAATGGCCCCCCATAGCACTGTCATGTAGAGCATGCATGAGCTTGAGTTGTAAATCAGCATTGTTCCCAATCCAGACCCTGCCTTTGAACCGAATTAGACCCGCATGAAGAGAGAAGTGTGGCACCACTGTGCTGACTGCAAGTTCAGTTAACAGTCGCTGAGCTGCCGGATCTTTCTGATACCCCTGGATCACCTGCTCAAGCCACACCGGTTTGCATGTAGATACTGCAGAAATGGACAAGAAAGTCTCATCCAGGGCAGAAGCAAGATCAGGACGTCGAGAAAGGGCATCAGACACCCGATTTTCATGTCCCTTCTTATACTGGATAGTGAATTGCAACCCCAAGAGCTTAGTAATAGCCTTTTGTTGAAGAGGCGATGTGATACGCTGGTCCAGTAAATGTGTGAGGCTTTGATGATCAGTTTTGATCACAAAAGGAGCATGCTGAAGATATGGGCGCCACTGATCAATAGCGAATAAGATGGCCAAAAATTCTTTCTCGTATGTAGACAATCCTTGATTTCTCAATCCAAGAGCCTTACTGATAAAGGCAACCGGACGACCCCCTTGTTGTAACACTGCACCAATCCCTTTGTCACTTGCATCTGATTCGATCACAAATGGCTGCGAAAAATCAGGTAATGCCAATACTGGCGCGGAGACAAGGGCTTGTTTGAGGGCCAAAAATGATTGTTGAGCTTCATATGTCCAAAGAAACTGATGATTTTCTTGAGAAGATTAGTCAAGGGTTTACTGATAACACCAAATCCTTGTACAAAGCGGCGATAGTAGCCAGCCATCCCCAGAAAACTCTGTATATGCTTTACACAAGTTGAATGGGCCACCTCTGATCACCGAAATTTTGGAAGGATCAGTTGCAACACCCTTAGCACTGATAACATGTCCAAGGAATTCCAGTTGGTTCCGAGCAAAACTGCACTTGGAAACCTTTAGATGGAGTTTGTGCTTACTGAGGAGAATAAAGACTTGACGCAAATGATCGAGGTGAGCTTCCATGGTAGAACTGTATACTAGAACATCATCAATAAAAACCACAACGCACTTACGGAGCAAAGGCGCCAACACAAAGTTCATGAAGCTTTGAAAGGTAGCTGGAGCGCCCGTCAGTCCGAATGACATCACCTTGTATTCATAGTGGCCACTGTGCGTCTAGAACGCTGTTTTATACTCATCACCTTCTTGAATCCGGATCTGATGGTAGCCCGATCGATGATATAGCTTAGAAATGCCAAGGATGATATCATATCCGCTCAATGGCAACACATTCAAATTGGAAACGAAAGTGTAACCTTGACAAAACCAAGTGCAGTGAGGTATAAAAGAATGACAGGTCAGTATACCTCCATCAGCCACCTTGACTCTAACTGACTTTGGCAATGACTGAACACCAGGCATGACTGGTCGCAAGTGGCTGCTAATATAACTAGCTGAACTTCCAGAATCTACCAGCATGAGAACCTCCTGACAATGTACAAGACCTTTGAGCCGAATTGTTCTTCCTCCTTCAGAACCCGATACAGCTTCACAAGAAATAGCCATCACTTGATCGTCAACAGTCTCTTGCGTTGTGTCCACTTGATGATATTTTGAAACTTCCGACCTTGAGTCTTCATCAGAGTCCCTAGTGAGTGCCCACATTTCTTCCACAAGGTGTAGAGGAACTGTGGCAGCGCATCGATGGGTCTGACCCCATCGCTCACCGCACTTGTAGCACAACCCTTTGGCTTTACGATATGCCATTAAAGCCGACATTCGATCATCTGAAGTTCGGGGTCGGGGTAGCGAGACTGGCTTCTTTTCTTCTGTAGGCACGGTCACCCCCATTTTGGATATTGGTGGCGGAGGCAGCGCCATAGCCATCGGTCGCCCGAAAGAACGTCCAGGAGTCACCACATCAACCCGACGTCCTTCACGCCTGGGATGACACATCAAGACGTCCTCCTGTAAGATAGCAAGAGCACTAGCAGTATCGAGATCCTTTGGACGCTGAATAACGACTACTGACCGAATATCATCTTTTAGCCCATCAATAAAGCGAGCAGTGAGAAATTCATTATGTAGAGTATTGTCATAAGCTAAGATTTGGTGAACCAAAGTATCAAACTGTTCAATATATTCTGACACAGTGCCGGTCTGATGAATGTGGAAGAATTTGCGAACTAACGAGCCGTGTTGGTCCCTACCAAATCTATTAGATAACGCCAGTCCTAACTCTTCCCAATTCATATGGAACACTCTGTTCTCCATTGATTGAAGCCAAAAGGTTGCTGGACCTTCAAAACTTAGAGTGGCTAATCTAACCCACAAGTCTGCAGGAACAGAGTAGAATGCAAAAAAGTTTTCGCAACGACTCTTCCACAATTTAGGGTTTGAACCATCAAATGTGGGTAGATTAACTTGAGGTAAATTGGCCCCCAAAGTTTGTGCCATCGACGCAAAAGTGGATGCAGACGTTGAACTGAAGTGTGAAGGATAATTATGCACGGGAGTCTAAAATTGGATACCTGTGACCGGAGGAGGCACCGGGGTATCACCGACCCCAGCGCCCACACTCCGGTGAAGATGAGGCTCGCGGTGGCTCATATGCTCGAACGTCGCCGCACCTTGCGGAACTCCCAGATGAGCGGAAGCAGACGTTCCCAACTTGTTTTCCCCTTGCAAATTGGTCGAGTCTTCAGGGATCTGCGCAAGAACTCGACCGATCTGATTCTTCAATTCCGTGACCGAAGAATGCAACTCAGTCACGCGCCCCTCCACCCTTGGCTTCCAGGCCTCAAGCAACTCGTGTTCTTCCGTCAACTTCCGTAGAGAATCGTCAACACGCCGGATGTACTGCTGCACATCGGACACCATATGGCGAGTCTCCTCTTCCTTTTTGTTATTCTCCTCGAGTTTGGCCAAAATCGTCGCAAGAGGATCATCAACTCGTGGTGGAGCCATAGGTCTTGTTTGGGCTTGAAATCGAGTAAAGTGGTCGTGACTTGCCTCCAGTTTGCCGGGGCCGAGGAAGGTGGCTCTGATACCATATGTGAGGTATCTAACAATCAAGAATGAAAGATGAACAAGTATAGAGTATGATCTTTCTGTGTATGGATGAACAAGTAAGTATGTTTCTCTCCGCCGCCCAATTGCCGCCAGAACTCGATAACAACCGCCACCAACTCGCCAACCCTCCAGTCTATTGTTTCCTGTGTATGTATACGCCTCTCTTCTTACAACTCATGCACTACAGGAATCCACATTATTTTTGTCGGCCAAAGGCCGACGAAACTACGGAAAAAGCCGATTTAAAATAGCTATTTTCGCCGATTTTTCAGTATTTTCGCCGACTCGCCGACGGAACAAAAACGCATTTAAAATATAGGATTTTCGCCGGCAACCCATTTAAAAAATTTATTTTCGACGGCTTCCGGGTCATTCGAAATTGTCGGTCGATGCACCTCAACCGCGCCGGTCCCGACGCAGATATGTATTTTAAAATTTAGCCGATTTAAATTAAAGTATTTTCGTTGGTTTTAGGGCTATTTTCGTCGGCCGAACCGCCAAAAAAATGGAAAAATGTCGTCAGCAAAAATTGTTAATTTCGTCGGCCAAAAGTTAATTTCGTCGGCCAAATGTTAATTTCGTCGGCCAGGCCGACAAAAATAATATTTTAATTTCAAAAAAAAATTAAATAAACATATAAAATGCCAGAAAATTCACAAAAAAATTCTAGAAAATAACAGAAGATTCATCTATATTTTCAGCAATGATATCATCACATGCAAAGCGTAACGATCATGATAACAGCTAATGCACAGAATACTTTTTTTATGATCTGTTTCCCTTACCCTTTTTCATCTGGGACCTGATTTAACATGATCATTTTGCATTAAGCATCCAATCCTAATACTATTTCATCACATATTAGGGTCTATAATTATTCATGATATTTGTAGAGAAATAAGCAGCTATCATCACATCGATTACAAGATAGACATACCTGTCTGTCTGTTATTATTTGCTATCAGAGCCATCCCAGAGCTTTGTCCCGCTACTGTGGCCTAAAACAACCGAGCATTAACATACATCAGATACTCATCCACGTAGTGAAGCGTAGAAAGAGAGTGCTTTGAGTTGTACTGACAATAGCACGTGGTGGAACACTGGTCATTTGTGACTGCTGGTACTTAAGAATGGTCCAGTCGAAAACATAATCAAACTGGAAGCCTACATACAGAAGAAATTTCCCATCAGAAGTGTCTCAAAAATAGCATTTTTTTTGAAACATTGCTATACAAAATGTTAGCTAGCAACATATAAATAGAAAACTAACCCTCTCGAATAAAAAGAGCTCTGATTGACAATTTCATTGATAACTTCTGGAATATAAAGATCTACACTCTCTGATTGACATTATAAGTCAATTTAGACTTCTACTTTTGCTCCACATTGTAAGTCATTCTACACTTCTGCTATGAATATGCCACTCTTTCCATCAGATACCCTTCATTTAATTACAACATGTCTGTATTTAGCACCTCAATAAGGGTAACTATGGTCAGTTTACCATACGCCTTAATTATTGTGCCAAGAGCTAGATTGACTTGTAGTATGAATTATTTCACAGAAGTACCCAAGCAATGAAAATGGATGGGTGATGCAAACCGTAAATACTCACTTGAATCATGCTGACTTCAGAGTCAAAATGCAATGTTTTCTTGCAATCCAAATCCAGCTTGCATATCAAAAGTTTATCACAATCATCAGTTAATCTGCAAATAAGTGACTCCATAAAGACTTCCTTATCATTCTGTAATAATTAGAACATGCTGTCAGAGTGCAGTAGTGATACAAATATCCAAATCTCCTTAGCTTTTCAAAAGCATGACATACATAGCCAAATCTAGCCTGCTTGCATGACAGGATGACATAAGCCAAAGAAAATAAACATGACAGAAAAGGGAAATCGGAGATTATATATAGTGTCACATGAACATTTGCATCTACAAAGCAGATTTGACACAACTGCAAGCAGATAGAAACTGTAGTGCAGATCTAAACCTAAATCAATTGCTGCATTCCACCGTTTACAGAAAGACCCTAGGCCAATATATGCCGCGTCCATTGTTGCAACTCAAGGCTCAAAGGTTACACAAGTGGATCAGGATTTGGGAACCGAATGGTACTAGGTCTGCTACCGCCAGTATCCTCTCTTTTTGGCCAGGTTCAATTTACTGGAAACTAGCTGGTTTAGGAGTAATTCCCAGGAAACCATGACCATTATGTCTTCTGTTTTCCTGGAGGCTGGACTAGTCTATTAAAAACTGACTAGTTTAGGACTAATTCCCAGTGCATTACAGGACTATCAAAATAAGCAGTCTTCTTCTAAACACTTACTAAATTTTTATCAAGTTATTGTGGCTACTGTTGGACAATGAACACTAATGCTTCTAACAACAGATATACATCTCCGCTTTTTACTTTTTCCATTGCTGCAATCCACGAGCAGACCTGTAGGGGAGAATAAAACTTCAGTGTGGAAATAAAGATTGATATGCCATAACATCAATCTACAGCTTGAACCCCACAGGAAGCAAGAAAAAAACATTTGTCCTGAACATAAACCCCATCATCCATTGAAAAAAACATACTAAACATCTTAAGCATGCTTACAGACATAGAAGCAGAAAATGTCTTTGAATCTGAATTGCTAGTCTGCATTGAAGACTTGAAGACTTGAAGTGTGTATGTGTCAGACCAATAAGGCCTCATTGGAACACGTGAATTTTAAAGATTCCTGCGGGAATTGAATTGTTTCCTGCAAGAATTTGTTCTAGTGCTTTCTATCACAGTGTGATATTTCTATCTCGAGAGAGGATGAATTGAAACACAGTTGGTCCTAATTAAAGTGTGTTAAAAGCTAAGATAATTAGAGAAGGTAAAAAGAGAACATCAGAAAAGACTTACTTGGACCAAGAATGACCAGGTGGAAGTGTGTATAGCATTTTCTGAAACGTCTTGTGAAACAAAAAGACTCCCTGTATCAAGTGGCAATTGCTGGAAGGGTGCATTCTGCAGCCATAAATCATTGTCATTCAAGCCAGCACCCAGGTGACCTTGTGTTCCACCATTCAGATGGCTGACACCAGGAAGTATAAATATTTGATCTCTTGCATAGCAAATTAAGAAGCATCAAAATATATAGTATCTGCTCCCTAGAAGACAGGCAGATGTACTTAACAGGAGTTCACTATGCACATTACATTGAACTTTTAGCTGCACAAAGTTAAGGAAAACAAAATTTTACTTATGTCACACTTTTATGCATAAGTAATCATAGGAAAGACTATTTACATCCACAATCAATTATGCGCATGTAATCAAGTATATAGTCATACCTCTTCACCCTTAACAGGAGTTCAATCACTTGCATATGAACATACTAGCACATGAAATGGTTTCTCCAAAAAAAATAAAGACAAAGAAATCTCTTGAGGTAACATAAAAATTCCAAAACTAAGCACCCATAACATCTAAAACACATACTTTTGTTGGCTCTAGATTCACCAAACCACAGGCACGGGCAGCAACACCACGGCAACCATGTGAAATGGCCACAATACCAACCGAATCCGGACCAGGCTAATCCCATCAAAACAACACGTAGTCAGCACAATATTGAACAATTTTTTGTGTTAATAACAGAACAAAAATATCCAGAGTTGGCATGTAACCTTCATCCCAGGCATCTGGACCCAATCAATAGCTGTCCCAGTAGCCTTTGAGAGGAACTCTGTCAAGGTCTCCTCTGCGATTGCAAGGAGCCTGGAAAAAGAAAACAAAGCCAATTGAAGATAGGATGATTCTGAAAGCAAGGTCAGCAACAAGAATCCATCCCTAGCTGTACAGAGTGATTTACTTACCCAGAAGGGTTACTTGCATCCCTTAGAGGGTTTTGAGGGGTAGTCACATTTGATTCACAGCTTGTATCATTTGCCAATGAAGTCTCTAACCAATCAATAGATGCTATCAGAAAAAGTAAGGTAAAAGTAGAATAATCGGGCAGGCTTTCTAACATGCCAAGGACCAATCCATGGACTCGGGCGGCGGCGGCTTCGGGGCGGCGTCGGGCGGCGCCAGCTTTGTGGGCGGCGGCGGCGTCACGCGGGGCGGGGCCAGCGTCGGGGGCGGCGTCGGGCGGCGGCGGAATCGGGGGCAGCGTCGGGCGTCGCGCGAGGGCGGGACGGCGTTGCGTGGGGGCGGGTCGGCGTCGGGCGGCGGCGCAGTCGGGAGCGGCGGCGGCGGCGGCGGGCGCGCGGGAGTGGGGGGCGCGCGAGGGAGATGTGCGCGAGTGAGGCTGTGAGGGTTTTTTTGGGCTCAAGACGGGTTTTAGGTCTCAAACATTTTCGACGGCTCTCTTGGCCGACGAATTTACAGAATACTTTCGACGGCCTAGATGAAAACCGACGAATTTACTTAGTATTTTCGACGGTTTATTTGGCCGACGAAATTAAAAAACGTACTTTCGACGGCTAAGTTAGGGCCGACGAAATTACACCGATATTTTCGACGGCTTGGATTGGCCGACGAATTTATATTCCTATTTTCGACGGCTTATTCAAGACCGACGAAATTAGATTTGGCCGACGAAACAACCACGTTTTCCTGTAGTGATGTGACAACAAAACAGGCCGTTTAATAGTTAAGCCAATCTGGACCGACAACACGCCTGTTGGGCATGTGGGCTCTTTTTGTTCTCCGAACTGGATCGTCGTGCGTCGAGGTTGTTGGAATAATCCTGATCTGGCCACGACAAATACGCCTGATGCAGAGGGCTAAGTTGCGATTGATGGGCAAGAATGATACAATAACACTAGCTCCTCGTTATCTGTTTTTCGCTTCATATTCTCAGAATACATGCAATACCTTGAGAAACATGCAATTTGAATTCTCGCCGGCCAAGAATTTGTAATAGGTTCTATATATATAGATGAATATCAAGCGCAAAAAGTTGACCCCAAATACTACTGCTTTCTCCTCTGTCTTGTGTGTGCGTTTTATCCGAAGAGTGGGTTCTTCAACTGCATCGAGCAAACCAGTTGTGCATGCCCAAGATCATCCCAAGACGAGAAAATGGCGTTGGTTCAACAAGGTGCAATGCGAGAGAAGGTGGCGGGTGTCATTCCAAGACTAAGAATTTCACGGCGCACCAACTACACCATCCGGGCAATTAAGGTGGAGGCTCTTCCGATGCGCAAGGTCTCGAGGTCAAGCAGCAACCGACGGCCGGTGGTCATGATGTGAGGAAGGACAAGATAGCACGAGCGCAGCTTGCTCCAAGCACTTCCCGAGGATATCTTGTTGCGTGGCAACAAAGAAGACGGCGAATGAACTTTGGGAATGCTTGAAGACGAGGTTCGCCGGCGCGGATCGTGTCAAAAGCATGCGCGTTGGCTAATCAAGGGCGAATTTGATGCTCGCGATGAAAGATGGGGAGGCGCCGGATGAGTTCGCCGAAAGCTCAGCCGCATGGCGGTGCGCCATGCAAATCTTGGGGTGACACTTGAAGACTCGACGCTGGTAAAGAAACTCCTGAACGCCGTGCGCGATCGATACTACCCTTGTGTCACCGGCATAGAGCAGCTTTTGTGGCATTGATTCCATGGTCTTTGAGGAGGTTGTGGGTCGATCAAGGCGCTGAGGAGCGACTCGCTGCGCACCTCCGCATGGCAATGGAGAAGGCCACTTGCTCACTCGAGCAGAGTGGCAGCGTGGGAGAAAAATGGCACGACTCGCCATCAAGCGGAAGGGCAGGAGCCATGGTCGTGTGATGTTGGTCGAATCGTGGCCGAGTGGTCGCGCCGTGGGCGTGGCAGCAGGCAGTAGTCGCGCGACTCTACACACAAGGAGGGAGCAGCGGCTCTAATGGTGGCCGACGTGACAAAAGCCACATAAAATGTTTTAACTGTGAAAAATTGGGTCACTATGCTTCGAAAAGTGTGTCAAAGAAGAAAGAAGAGGAGGTGAATCTCACTCGTGGGAAGACACGAACTCGCATTGATGTTATCGTAAATGGTGTTGGGAAGGCACTCTCACCAAGATCAAGTGCTGCTCAATGAAGAGAAAATGGCACCTACCCCAGATGATCATGATGGTAATGTGGTTAGCTCAAGAATGGTATCTTGATAATGGAGCTAGTAACCACATGACAGAGACAGGAAAAATTTCATGAGCTGGATGAAGCGATTCTGAGTAAAGTGTTCGGTTTGGTGATGGCTCCATCAGTGAAGATTATGGGCAAAGGATCTGCTTTTTGCCCGTAAGAATGGTGGCCAATGGGTGCTAGAGGAAACCTATTTCATTCCTGTTGTGCAAAGAATATAATTAGCCTTGGACAAATGACAGAGTATGGGCACAAGGTAATTATGGATGAGGAGCAATGAAGATATATGACAGAACTGATGCAACTACTAATGTCGGTGAAGACGCCACCAAACCGCTCAGACAAGATAAACTCGCATACATCTAGGCCAATTTGTTTGCAATTTGCTAGATGATCGTGGCTGGTTATGGCATGCAAGATTAGGGCATGTTAATTTCAATTCACCAAATTGCTTGCTCGTAAGAGTTTGGCGGCAGTGTGCCGCTGATTGTGCAAATTAATAGGGTGTGTAAGCACTGCTTGGTTGCTACAAACCCGGCTGCCATTTCCAAGAGCTACAACTTTCGAGAGCAGAGGAGCCATTGGGTCTCATCAGATGCTGATTTGTGTGGTCCGATCACCCTCCAACACCGGGTGGTAACAATTATTTCCTCCTTATTGTTGATGATTGTACAAGGTGGATGTGGGTATACACAATCAAATCAAAAGATCAAGCTGCAGCTACATTCGTGAAGTTCAAGCCCAGGTTGAAAATACAAGCAACCACCGAGTGAAAGTTTTGAGGACTGACCGAGGTGGTGAGTTTTTGTCTACTGAATTCAATCAGCTATGTGAAGAGGCTGGCATTTTAAGGCATCTTACAGCTCCATACACACCACAACAAAATGGAGTCGTGGAGCGCAGAAATAGGACAATCATGGCCATGGCAAGATCTCTGTTGAAGAGCATGAATGTCCCAGGGAGGTTTTGGGGGAAGGCTGTCAGGCATGCAGTCTATTTGCTAAACCGTCTTCCAACCAAAGCGCTAGGTGAGCGCACACCCTTTGAAGCCTGGAAAGAACTAAAGCCACACCTTGGTCACTTGAGAGTGTTTGGATGTTTGGCTCATGCGAAGGTGACAACTCCAAACCTAAAGAAGCTTGATGACAGGAGCCAAGAAATGGTGTACCTCGGTGTTGAAAGTGGTTGTAAGGCCCATCGGTTGTATGATCCACATAGAGGTAAATTGCACTTGAGCCGGGATGTGTTTTTCCAGGAGGACACCCCATGGAATTGGCATGCAGGTGGAGAAGCAGTGGAGAGTTCAGTTTTTGTAGTGGAAGATAATATCTTCTCGAATCGACGCCGGTGAGCTCGAACCAAAGAGAATCAATCGAATGAGATACGTGGTGATGGAGTATCACACACTTGGGAATCCATCAAGATACCCGCCAAGACAAGATGGAAGCTCGCTGCACAGAGCGTACACAAGTCTGCAATGTCAAGTGGATCGGTGACTAGAGCACGTGCTTATGCAAGAGCCTCAAGCCGCAAAGAATCGCAGACCAAACTCTACTCCAAGCACCTTAGTACAAGAGGAATCGGTTGTGGAGAACCTCTTACACCAATCAAGATCGCACAAGACTCGCTTGAATACAGCAGAGAGTGAGGAGAGACCACATCACATGAGCATAAATGAAATTATGCAGAAACAGGAGAATGGAAATCATTGATGCTAACTCACAAGATGAGCTATTTTTGCCGAAGTAGGAGAGCCACACACTTCAGTGGAAGTCATTGGATCGGTGGCTTGGCGATAGCTATGCAAAGTGAATCGACTCAATTGTGAAGAATGAAACATGGACACCGATCAATTGCCGAAAGGGTAGAATGCAATAGGTTTGAAATGGGTGTATAAATCAAGAGAAATTCACAAGGTGAAGTAATCAAACATAAGGCAAGGTTGGTTGCAAAGGGGTATGTTCAACGTCTGTGGATTGACTATGATGAAGTATTTGCTCCAAAGGCTAGATTTGATACAAGATATGGTCATATTTGCCATAGCTGCAAACCGAGGCCGAGCTTCAACATTTGGATGTCAAGTCACTTTTTCTCGCATGGTGAGCTTGATGAGGAGGTGTATGTCACCCAACCAGAGGGCTTTGGCACAAAGGAAGGAAAACTATGTGTACAAACCGAAGAAAGCACTATATGGACTACGGCAAGCGCCTCGGGCATGGAACACCCGTTGGATAAAAGCCTCAAGAAAATTGGTTTCAAGATGTGCACATGAGCAAGCCGTGTACATGAGAGGAGAAGGAAAAGCGGTCTGATCGTTGGAGTTTATGTCGACGATCCGATCAGAATCGGATCAAACAGGATGATGTCAATCACTTTAAACAACAGATGAAGTCTGAATTTGAAATGTCCGATCCGGGCCTGCTGAACTTCTATCTTGGAGTTGAAGTATTTCAAGAAGGAGACCAGCTTAACACTCAAACAAACAGCCTATGCAAAGAAAGTGCCGAACAATCTGAATGGGAGAGTGTAATCCAACTAAGTTTCCAATGGAGCAAAAGTTGCAACCGCACAAAGATCCCGAAGGGGAACCAGCTTGACGAGACCGAGTATCGTCGCATCATTGGTTGTTTGAGGTACTGTTACACACTAGACCAGACCTCTCCTATGCGGTTGGAGTTGCCAGCAGATTCATGGAAAGGCTAACTATGTTACACCTCAAGGCAAAGGAAGCAGATTTTGAGGTATTTGAAGGGCACAATTCATTACGGATTGGTGTATAAGAGAAGTGACAAGGATGAAATGATAACAGGCTACAGTGATAGTAACTCAAGGGAGATTCAAGACCGGAGAAGCACAGAGGAATGGCATTCTACATAAATGAAAATCTTGTGTCATGGTCTTCGTAAATGTAAGACAAGTGGCTCTGCTTTCTTGCGAGGCCGAAGTTCATGGCGGCTACCGCTGCGGCTGGCAAGCAAAGTGGTTGAGGAATTTGTTGGGAGAACTGACAAATGAAGAGCCAAAACAAGTAAAGCTTTTTATCGACAACAGGTCAGCCATAGCATTGATGAAGAATCCTGTTTTTCATGGCTGTAGCAAACATATTGATGTGTGTTTCCATTTCATTCGTGAGTGTGTTGAAAATGGAGAAATTGTTGTGCAATTCGTACGCACAGATGAGCAGAGAGCTGATGCTCTGACAAAGCCACTGCCGGGAGTGAAGCTGGCTGCTATGCGTCATATACTGGGTGTTCGTGAACTTGAGCCAGTTCAGAATTAAGGGGGAGTATGTTGGAATAATCCTGATCTGGCCACGACAAATACGCCTGATGCAGAGGGCGGTTAAGTTGCGCATTGATGGGCAAGAATGATACAATAACTCTAGCTCCTCGTTATCTGTTTTTTGTTTCATATTCTGTAAGACATGCAGTCACCTTGAGAAACATGCAATTTGAATTCTCGTCAGTTTCAAGAATTTGTAATAGGTTCTATATATATAGATGAATATCAAGCGCAAAAAGTTGACCCCAAATACTACTCTGTTTCTCCTCTGTCTTGTGTGTGCGTTTTATCTGAAGAGTGGGTTCTCTTCAGAGGTTGCCATCTCTCCCTCCATTTGCTGTGGTCTCAAGTCTTCTGGCATTCCCTCCAGAGATCTCTGCTGCGATGGTAAGCTGACAAGAGCGTCGTCTAACTTCCTACGCCTCTTTTCATCTTCGTCACCAGGTGGTGGTGCTGGTGGTGGTCGTGCTGAGCAGGGTACTGGCCGGTTGTGCTGATTCTGGTTTTGTTGGTACCTCCTCGCGCCAACTTCAGTTTTTCCCACATCCGCTCGAACAATTTCTTCCTGACACACCGTGGAATATCAAGGCCCCTCGAGTAATGGTATTGGTAGTCCTTCCAACCATCCTCGAACCTAAGTACGTTTTATACGAAGGAAACGCCTCACAAGATATGCAGTGGAGCGCGGACAGGTGCAAACAAATAATAAAGAGGATAAAAGAAACGTCTCCGAAGATATGAAACGGCCCACAAGTGCAAGTTTGTTATAAACACAGGGCTTAGATTTCTTTGGACATATATCTGGACCAACATATCAGTCACTACTACGGTTCATAAAATAAAACAAATATATTGTTTCTTCTATTGACGATTGGACTTACATTGGGAGGTGCTTCTATGTTTACCTTGAAAATTGCACAAACCATCGATGGATTCCATGATCTACTGACCCAAAGCAATGGGTTTTAAAATGTTGGATGAATAAATAGCTCCATTTTCGAAGGAAAAATTGATGTGGTAATTCTTTCTTGAGTCACACACACACCTAACTAAAAGCATGTTATTGCAGTAGTTGCCAAAACTAAGTCCATTATTGGAGCCTCTATGGCACAAGCTTGATTAAAATAGCTCTGTTTACTCTCATAAAAAAGGAAAAATAGAAACGTGTCTACACGTTAACCATTCATGCTAAGTTGGTAATTGCTCACAAGCTTTGCGGTATATTGCATTTATTTCAATATTTGTAATTGCTCATAATTTTCTAATAATTTAGCTACTTTTGTTCTACAGATTTCTACTTACACACCTATATGGGCACTCAGGATATTATATTCATCACCAAGGTACCTTAGTTCTATTTTACATTTTTACTTTAACTTTTATCTATTTACATATCAATTTAAACTGCGCTAAGTATTTTGAATTGCATACATTTCGGCTTCTCCTATGCGCACTCCCCTCTATTTTCATCCTACGTATGCCTCGGTGCTCATGATACCAAGCATGCGCATCGAGGCGATACTCCACCGTGTCACTCGTTAAGCATGCTCAAGACACCGTGCACGGCCGCTTTCACGCTTACCTCACACTACCATCAGTGCCACTACATCAGACGTATGCTAACCTGGAAAGCTTGAACGATCACAATAGTGGAGAGTAGCTAATACGTATGTATATTATTACTTTATTTTTTTCTTACCAGGGGAATTCCACTCTGGTGTGTAAAGTTTTTAACAAAGCATTAACTTTGTATATATACTCAATGAATAAGTAAAATTTACTTTTCCCTAAATTATTGTTTGTACCGGATCCTTGTTGATGGTAGACGCTCGCTCCTCGTCCTTGGTGTCATCTGCGGAAACGGTGTGATGGTGACTACATCTATGACTCCATAAGTCTAAAAGGATAAAACCTGGACTGACATGACTCAGTAGCAGCACAGCTTGCACTCAACTATGCCTAGATCTCACTACTACAGATCAGACCTTCCATACCGGCTCATCAGTCCCGGTTGCATTTGAACCTGTCGATGAGGGCTTCAGACGTTCATTGGCTACAGGATCGTCGTGGGCTTTCAAGACGGTTCAGAATCGATGCCCTCACATCAAGATTGAGCCAGGTTACGAACCGGTACTAAAGGCGGGTATATTAGTATCGGTTAGAATATTAAACCGGCATCGATGTGAGGGCATCAAGATCGGTTAGAAGATTTAACCGCATCGATGAGGGCTTCAGTACCGGTTCGTGTTCGTTTGAGGAAAGTTCAAAAGGAATGCATATTCTATGTATATCAGTACGCGATGGTGGGTGGGTTGGTTAGAAGGGTGAGGCTGGAGTCATGAGGTTGCGGGTTTGAGTTCCGCTTCTCCCATATATTTTGAAATATTTCTAGTTCTATCAGTACCGGTTGGTGGAACCGCATCGATGCCCACTAGCATCACCCCGGATGACCACTACCCACTACTACGTAACCAGCTATCACAAGCGGCTCAGAATCCCTTTACAAGCGGTTTTATAATCGCTTAAGCAATCAAGGTGATACCCGTCGGGTATGACAAGCGGTTGCTCGAACCGCTGTCCGTGGCACCGGCGTTGGGAACGTGTCCAGAAGGCCGTGTAGCCGCCATGGGGACGCCACAAGCGGTTCGTGTTACAAACCGCCAGGAGAACGATATTCGAAGCGGTTAGTATTACTTAACCGCTAGGAGAGCAAAGACTCGAAGCGGTTGGACTCACCAACCGTTGTGGAGAGAGTTTTCGATTATATGCATTATAGAATATGTTCTTCAAAGTTTTTGTATATCGCTTTTGACCGTGAAATTAAATATGAGTGGAGGAGTTTTTATGCAATTAAATATATATTACATATGCATACTCATACACATGTTCACATGCTAGCTCAAGACACAAAAAACGAACTTAATAGTGTAAAAATGGACAAGTACATACACGCAACCGACGCTATAAGTTTGAATGATGAAAAAATGATTATCGAACTCATTTGTTGCATGCGCCACTCTTTATGTCCTTGGTCGACGTGGATGTCGCCATCGCTTCAGCGGTGTCCAACGCAGAAACCTTACATGGAACTCACCATTTGGAGATACAACCTCGCTGACAAGGAAGCCGATAAGTTGTTCTTGGAGTGCGCACACCGTGAGGCGGAGCACGTTAACGTGCTCATCGATGTTAATGACAATTAATTAAGCGGAAGTATATAAATATCCGATCACATGCAATTAATTAAAATGTAAGTTGTAGCAACAAATTGACATGCATATACGAACCTCAAAGATAATGTTCCAAAATGCCGCCATGGATAAAACTTTGAATATAGTGGAACACGAGTAGCCACATAAGTTGTTTCCAAATTGCCCCGCGCTTAACCTTCACGGGAGAAATTTTAATATCGATGAAGAACCGATATGGCGATGTATATTAATAATAGTTTTTGTAGTACGCACTGAAAGTGCTTACTATGACTTCAATTCTTTCTCGAATTCTCCTTTTGCTTCTTCTTAAACTTTGCAAATGTCTTGTTAAGGATGTTAATGAACCATTGGTATTTTTGGACCGGATTCGTTCTAGAGTCATAAACCGTAATCCCGCCGTTGTCAAGCTCGATGACTAGAAGGATCCAAAGAAACCTATTCGTATATTGCAACATATGGATAAGTAGCTACTCGTACTATCAATGGCTTAAGAAATACAAGAACAAGAGGTTTGTGAGAACACGACTTGAAGTTGAAGGGCGTATATGTACGGTTTGTAGTGTTGTTTCAACAATGCATGCAAAAGGTATTCCTCAAGTAGCTGTTTTTGCTTGTCACCAGATGACCAGATTTTCTCGCTGACAATCTCGGGTCGATGAAGCCAACGCTCTGCTTGCCCGCCTTTTACATCGTTGTATCTCCATTCTACATAAGAAGGATAACTAAGTTAATTAGATTTTCAATTTTGTGGTGCGGAGGAAGCAAACGGTAAGCTTAGTAGATCGACACTTACTGACACCGGCAGACATGAAAGACACGCTGACCTCGCCTCCTTGGTACACATGGTACAAGTCATCGAATTCCACCATAGTTCTCGTGTTGTTCCCATGAAGAAATACTCATCTTGGAAACGGAGGAGGAACATTGTATGTCCTTTAGATGCCCTTTCCATGTACCATTCATGCATTTGACGATCTTGGTTGGGAGATCTTTTATATCCTTTGGATCAATTAGCGCTTTGCTGAACTCATACTTCCATTTGATTGGTGCCATTATTGGAATATCCTGGTCTAATGATTTGAGTCCCGCCTCCTTCAGGAATGCCATTCTCCTCAAGTCCTCAGCACTCTGCTGATCTTCCACTTTCTTCTTCTTTCCCGCCGAAGGAGCCCGTGTATTTTGCACTGTAGCCTTTCTTATTGTCCTTTTGTAGTCGCCATCACAAAGGCGGCGCCGTTCCGCATGACTGAAAGTGCTTCACAGTTTTTTTATCTATTTTAAGCTTGGACTCTGGCTTCTTTGGCGCAAGCTGCCTGGCCACATCCGTCTTTACGGATGCAGCTAGCTCCTCCGCAGTCAGGTCATATGGCCTCTTTGGCGGTTGTTTTGACATTCTCTGGCTGTTGGATGCCGATTTCGTGGGAGGAGGTGCTAGTGTGGATCTCTCCTTCGACATCGAGCTTCTTCCTGGGAGATGCCGGAGGCGCAGGACCGGAGATGTTGGGTGCTTTACTTTCAAAGGTGGCGGTGGCGGAGTCGGGCTTTTTGTGGAGCGGAGGTGAAGGAGGCGTGGCTCGACCATCGGGAAGCATTGCGCGCAAAGCGACGCCGGAGGAGTCGTGGGTTGTCGGCGTGGAGGAGGCGTGCTTGCTCCTCGAGCCGCTCAAATTGCGGGGCCTCTTTGCCGGAGATATAACCTCCACACCATCTGGAAATATGATGTACTTTTTGCGCCATAGGATGAATGTGCCATGGAGGGCTCGGCCCAAGGTTGGTCACCTCGCCGCCCCAGAATATCGAGAACGAGATCTTCGCCCCCACCACCTCTTCCACCGTGACCTTGGAGTATCCGGAGGGTATCCGTTGTAGTGGAATGTCCGCCCGCCTCCACCGGATAAGCCATGCCGTAAGCCACCTTGAAGGAGTGGTTACGCATATCAATGTGTAGCTCGTGACCGGCGGCGAACCCCGATGCTGCCCACGGATGACGGGCGGCGGGTCGCTCACATAGGCCACGGCGACGCCAAGAATCGCTTTTTGGCGCGGTCGATCGATCACGGATTCCGCGCCGCTGAACATTGGTCGAACGTAGTGCTCCTCGGTCGCTCATTGCTTTGGACACTTTTTGCGTGACTGTGTCATCGATGGAAGCCTTCGAGCTCTAAGCTCTTCCTCCAATCGGCTCACTCTACCTCGATCTCTCCTCTTGCTTCGCCCCGACTCGTAAGTGCTTGAGTCTTTGGCAAAGCCGCGCTTCCATGGCACCTTCCCGAAACCTCGTGGTCCGCCCCGGTGCTCGTGGTTTTGAAGGGCATATGTTAGCTCGCTATTCTCCCCGTCCGCCGCCAAGGATCCTCGACCGAAGTCCGCCGATTGCTTCGCAATCCTTTCACCAACTTCGGACTGCGGTGCCATCACCAAGCTACCGTCATCGCAAGGCTGCCCGTGACCCAATAACCAATTGCGCATGCGGGCTCCCAATTCTCGCCAGTATAATATCGTCTTTGCCGAAGTTCATCTTCCCGCTTGTCCCATTTCTTTGCAGCTTTGATGTAACCACCGGTCCCGAGATGGTGGTGGTATTTCTTCTTCGCATTCACCTTGTTTTTCTCTCGCACTGCCCCGCATCCGATACCTTGTACTCCTCGAAGCATCCCAATGATCGCCACTTAGGAAATTTATTGAAGTCCGCCTTTCTCCTTTGTCGATGTACTTGCGGGTGAGGGACGACTTCCATCGCCGAAAGGAAGTTGCCATCTTCTTCAAAGCCCATCCTTGGCCTTCGTTTCGCACCCTTCCGAAAAGTGAAATTTTCCTTTATATCATTCCGCAGCAGTTCCTTGGTAGCCGCAGGACTTCGCCCATTTCGATGTCGATTGGGACGTGATCCTCACGTGGTAGCCGCAAGCGTTGTTGAAAGGCCCAATTGCTGAATCCGGCTAGCAGACTCCGCCATTGCCGACTTCCGCTTATCACGCACTTTGTCGAAGGCTTCTTGTTAGGTCCTCGGTTCATTCCGGATCGGTGGCCGATGAGGTACCGAAATGGATACACAAACACATGTAATATGAATAATTTTAGAATAATTAAATGTTTACGGTGAATTTATAATGGGTAAGAGTATACCTCGGTACCAAAGTGATAACGGCCTCATCGACAAATACAAGAAGAACATCGTGATTTTCCGATCGCTGATAACGGCCTCATTGGCTAAGACGCTACCCAAATAATGGTCTCGAACAATGATTTTCCGCTTCATCGTATTCCGGTCACCACGCCTTAGTGTCGCCATCTAGAGTAGAGCAAATCTCGAGGCTTAGATTATATACGAAGACAAGATTGTTGAGAACAATTCGAGGCTTAGATTATATATGAACTTTCTGCATGCAATCATATACTTACACATTTCACATGATACATATACAATTGACAATTCACATATACTTACACATTTCACATAGACTTACACATTTCACAAGATACATATACAATTGACAATTCACATATACTTACACATTTCACATAGACTTACACATTTCACAAGATACATATACAATTGACAATTCACATATCCTTACACATTTCACATAGACTTACACATTTCACAAGATACATATACAATTGACAATTCACATATATTATTTGCTGAATAAAAAATAACTAATCATTCTTATTCCACACTAATAAGGAATGATTCATTAATTTTTATTCAAAGAAATTTTATCGAGTCCTTATCTTCATCGACCAAATTTCAACTGGAATAAAGGATAGATTGTGATTACGCCCCGGGCATAAATAAAGAGGAATGTTAATGAATCACCGATGGAGAGCAGAAAACTAAATCATCAGACAACAATTTAGCAACTATGTATTGTGGAGAATAATAAGGCCAAAATCACAAAAAAAAAACCAAGTGGTTTACTTAGTTCAGACAGAAAGGTAGCCACAAGGCCCAGAACTATAGGAGTAGTAACTTTCATGCACCAAATATGTTCCATGGAATAGCTCTTTCAGTGTCCATCATTTATCCAATAAGCATTATACCATCTTAATAGATCTTTTAATCACCTCAAACAAATGAATACGGAAGACACCATACAAATATCTTAGTACCATAAGCTACTAACCAATAAAAAGGAATCTACAGGGCTGAATTGCAGTATTAAAAATATTGCAATAGCAGACATAATCCAATCAACAACTCATATGACCTATCTTAGTCCCTCAGCATAAAAACCTCACAGCCGCCACATCCAATCAAGTATCCGCTGTCACAAGGCCCACAACTTCCATTGGAGAATTCTGAAACTATTACAAGCACAACAAATTGAAACTCGAAAGGACAACAAACGACCAAGAATGCTGACGACAGACCAATTTTCCAGCACAATCTCCAACCGCACCACATTGTCTGACAAAAGTCCCACTCCAATCACGTGGAGGCACAAGTCAGCTTAACTAAGACCCATTGAGAGAGCAACGGAAATGCAGTAGCACCCAATGACCAAATAAACCCCTAAAAATAGAAACAAAATTAAGGTGGTGTACTTGTCACTGCTACCAATTAGCACAACTGACCAAGTACACTCCAGGGCCTACAGAATCCTGCTAAACATCTCAGAATTAACTCTTGTAGACAGATACTTCTTCTCTAACAGTAAAGTGAATGAAAAAAAATCATTGTGGGCATTTCACCGAACACTTTGTGTGCATAAAAACAGAGAGAGCAGGAGGGGGCGTTTACCAAGATACCTAGGATCTCCGGTCCTCCGGGTGGAATGGCGGGCGGCGCGAGCGGTGGCAGAGGAGGTCCTGAGCAGGTGGCGCCGGCCGCGACTCGGCGGAGGTGGCGGCACCGAGAAAATTTGGGTTGTGAGGCGCGCGGACTTAGAAAATTTGGTGTGTGAGGAAGAGCGGCAAGATGAACTTTATATAGGGCACCCATTTCTACAAGCGGTTGGTAATAACAACCGCTTGTAGAAGTCCTCTAGCGTTAGTATTATCAACCGCTAGAAGAGGACTTCTACAAGCGTTAATATTACTAACCGCTGCGTAACGCATGGATGGGCGGACAGTGAAAGGTTTTATAGCGCGGTTGGTATTACCAACCGCTTGTAGAGGGTGCTCAAGCGTTCGTAATACCAACCGCTTGTAAACGTCTTGACCGCGTAATATTAAAAACAATACGGTGCCCACATAGCTCGATAAGATCTCTTCCTCCTCACAGCTAGCGCGTGGCGCTTGAGTGTACGGCTCAACCACCCCTGTTCAACCCGCTCGCCATACTTGCCATTCTTTTTTTTTTCGTGGCCTTCACAAGCGGTTGGTATTACTAACCGCTTGTAGATCGATTTCTACAAGCGGTTCTTACTACCAACCGCTTGTAGAAGTTGGTAGAGCTTTAAACTCTAAGTCCCCACATGCACTCTCCCACACCTTCAAATTTTCTAAGTCCCAAGCGCCTCCTCTCGTCAAGACGCCCCCTCCTCTGCTCTCTGCTTTCATGCCCACAAGGTGTTCGTGAAATGCCCACAAGGAGTTTTGTTGATATATTCATGTTGGAGTAAAGAAAAATATTGTTGATGGTAATTTGTTTCACTCTTTGAAGCAATTAATTCATGTCGACGGCTTCATCAAATGGCGAGACGAAGAGACAACTAGAGGCATTGCGGATGAAGCTATCGTGTCCTCGGCGCGGAGATCCTCAGAATGTGTTCACCTCCGTACATCCAAGAATCCATCCCGAGTGTTCATGAAGTGTTCAATATGTCGGTAAGTTTTGAAGTTATTCATTTGTTCATATTCCTTGATTTTCACCTTCCGCTCCATTCTTTCTGCTTGAAGGGCACAAGATGTCCAGATTAGCGTAATGATAAAGCCAGCCATAGTCTTGAAAATCTTGCAATGCAAATTGCTGCATTACAAGAAGATTTGCTGCCAAGGGAGAGTTCACAGATCCGACAGCTAGTGTCTATAAGAGGGAGAGATGCACATCCGGCTGCTTCTGATGACAACAAGAGTATTAAAAAGCTAGAAGAAAGGATGGAAAGAGTAGAGGACATGCTAAAGAAATTAGTTAATATAGCTATCATTGTAATGTTGCTCCTTTTAGTTAATATAGCTATCATTGTAATGTTATAAATTTCACACTGCTTTTGGGGTTTTTGTATGGGAATTTATGAGCTAACTATGCTAAGCTGAATTTCTCTTTGTATGGTAAAATTTACGCAGTCCTTTCATAGAGTGGATATAAATTTTCAGGCTTTGTTCTCATTTTAAAATGTGTACAAATGGTTTTCAAGCTTTGTTTTCATTTTAAAATTTGTATAAATAATTATGTACAAGCAATGTTAAACATCAACATATCAACATGATCATATGGAATAATTTGTATACAAGTAGTACATCTTAAGTCTTCGCTTTACAATTGTTCCTTCGTTATGATCGTGACGTATGTAAGGAGCATCGACATCATCATCACGCAGACGCGTTTATGTCGACATCAATCTGTAAAAGGAGGGAGCTCGTCGAATCGACCATACTCTTCCTCGCCGGTGACGTTCTCAACTCCTACAATCCTTCGCTTGCCTTGGAGAACCACATGTCGCTTTGGCATTACCTTTTGCTTGTCCTTCGCTTCTTAGGTTTGCTTGACATGTCCATTACATAGAAGACCTGGATCACATCGTCATGAGAACAAACGGTTCGCGCCTATAGCCGACTTCGTGAGATCCACGGTTGTCATGCCGTATTTGTCGACCTTCACACCGCTTGGAGTCACTTGACCCATTGGCACTTAAATAGAGGGACCTTCAGAGGTCCATAGTCGAGCTCCCATATTTCTTCTATGAAACCATAATATGTGTCCAACTCCGCCGTTGTTGTCGGCGCCTATACGACAATCACTGCTCGTTGGTGCTCCTGTTATCCTAGAATCGTGTAGAATGTGTAACCATTGATCTCATACCCTTGAATGTCACGATTTCTTGTGATGGTCCCCGAGCCAAGCGCTGCAATAGTTCATCGCTTGACCCTTCCTCAAGGATGTACTTCAGAGCCACCGCCAAAGAATCCATGTGCTTGTGGTTATCCAACTCTCTGCCTTCCCTGTGAACTCGTGGCGAGGACACTCTTGTGTCAAGGACATAGGGGCGACTATAGTTGATTGCTTCGAGCAGTGAAATGTGCTTGCTTGAATGCAACAAGATCATTGCATGCAATCCGATTGCCTTCCTATTGTCCCTTTGCCCCGTAGCCTCCCTCGTGTCGTGATATGGGGACGCCGATAGGATTTAGATCATTCATGTAATCCACACAAAACTCTATCACCTCCTCCGTCACGTAGCCCTCGGCAATGCAGCCTTCCGGACGCTTGACGGTTACGACGATTTCTTGAGGACACTCATGTACCTCTCGAAAGGAACATGTTGTGCAGATACACCGTCCGAGGATACCTATCTCCTTGACAAGGTGAACGGTGAGATGAACCATGATATCAAAGAATGCAGGAGGAAAGATCATCTCGAGGCTAACCAAACTTTGTACCACATCGCCTCCAACTTAGGCGCTTTAGCGGTTCGACAACCTTCGCGAAATGGCGTCAGAAGGAACATAGCTTTGTGATTGTCCCCGCACCCACTCGAAAGCAAGATACCTCACACCACCGAGCAATCAGGTCATCAACACAAGGCGCTCATGGGATTTTAGGCCTTGAGTTTGTTCTCTTCGTGTTTACGAGTCTCTTTACATTTGAGGAGTATCCGTAAGGACCTTCACACTGCTCAAACACTCAATCATGCTTTTTTTCTCTTCTTTGCTTGGAGTGTAGCTCGCAGGATGTAGAAAAGTTGTTTTGTCCTTCTTTGTTTTTCGGATGTAGGTCACTCCTCACCTCCATGTCTTCAAGGTCCTTCCGAGCTTGCAGTGTATCTTTCGATTTGCCATACATATCTATGTAGCCTAGCAGGTTCAAGCAAACATTTTTCGTGATGTGCATGAAGTCAAGCGAGTGACGAACCTCCAAATCTTCCCAATACGGCAGGTCCCAAAATATTGATTTCTTCTTCCATGTGGGTGCATGACCATCCTCGTTCGGCACAGGTATGCTTCCAAGACCCTTCCCAAATACTACTTTCAGATCCTTTATCATAGCAAACACAAGTCGCCCATTACGATGCTGAGGCTTAACACGAATTTCTGTTCCCCCGTTAAATTTACTGCCTTTCCACCTCAAAGCATGACTGCCAGAAGAAACTGCATGTGGCCCATGTACACACACTTCCGAGAGTTTTTCGGTACATGCAATCCGTTTCATCTATGCACGGGTGCGAGCTTTAAACCCTTTGACAGCTTGGCGACAGTTACGAGAGCGTGCCAATCGTTGATTGTTACAAACAACAATGCACGCAGTTGAAATACTCTCTTTGTACTCATCCCAAACCCGTACACCATCCTCCCACAACTTCACAAGGTCTTCAACCAATGGCTTCGGTAGACATCGATGTCGCTTCTGTGTTGCTTCGGCCTTCGATCAACAATGGCATCATGATGTACTTCCGCTTCATGCACAACCATGGAGGAATGTTATAGATGCAAAGCGCCACAGCCAAAGTGCTATGGATGTCGCTCAACCGACCGAAAGGATTCATCCCATCGGTGCTCAACCCAAACCTTATGTTTCGACCTCATTTGCAAAGTTCGTAAGCCCGATCTACTTTCCTCCATCGCGAGCCATCTGCAGGTGTCTAAGCATCCCGCCTTCCTTACGCTCTTCGCATGCCAACGCATCATCTTGGCATGACCTTCGTTAGCAAACAGACGCTTCAACCGGGGATCACAGGAAATACCACAATACTTTGGTCGAGTTCTCTTCTTCGACGATTCCCATCTAATTCACCGATCGCACGCTGTACCTTATACCGGATTCTTCGCACACCGGACAAACCTCCAAATCGGCATACTCATTGCGTCTACAGATACAATCGTTAGGACATGCGTGTATCTTCCGTACTTGCAATCCTAAAGGGCGAGGACTCGCTTCGCTTCATACGTGAGATTCGTAGAGTGTTACCTTCCGGAAGCAACTTCTTTACGAGTGATAACAAACCATTGAATGCCTTGTCCGACACACCGCTTGTGGCCTTCCATTGCATGAGTTCTAGTGTAGTACGCAGCTTTTTGTGGCCCCGTCTACGCTTTGGGTACAAAGCGCCTGCGGGTCCTCTACCATGCTCAAACTTCTTGTATTGTCTTTCCTCTGTGAACTCTCCTCTCCATCACGGAGCATTTGATCTAACTCATCATCGCCATACTGCCGATCAGATCTTCCACGGACCCATATTGAGTGGTGTCCGCATACTTGCTGGCTCTATCTTCCTCTTCTTCATCTTCTTTATCATCTTCCCGTCGAATCGCCTGCTTTCTCCATGGTGGGTCCAAAGAGTATAGTTTGCAATGAAACCTCTCGTGATCACATGGCTCATAACCATCCATCGTTCGGAGTGCTCCTTCTCATTCTTGCAGTCTACGCATGGACAACGTATGAAGCTTCCTGGAGGCAAAAATGCAACGGCCGTGTCGAGAAACTCCTTCATGCCATCTCTGAACTCTCTTGACCGACGGTCCGCATTGTACATCCATTGCCGGTTCATCTACACCAATAAAAATAATAACAACATCTATCACAATATTTAATTAATTAAAGCTAACTATGTCTAATAGTTTTGTATTTTTTAATCATTCTGCATTCTTTTAACTAAAGCCAACTAATTATTTCTAATCCTGCGCATTTTTTAAAATAAAACTAACTAATTGTTACATGTTCAGCAAACCTTTTCTATCATCCGCATTTTAATTTTACTAAATAAAAATTATTTTTACCTTTTCCCCACCTTTGTAATTTTTCATCGTTTCACATTTATTGCATTTCATTCCATACACCAAACAATATATCGCCTTAAGAACAAAAAAATAAGCCAACAATGTAAACAATACTAATAATTCCCACAAGAACAAAACATGATTTCTCAACATCCAATGCACAAAAAATATATATATATGGGGAGAAGGATGTCAAGAACATATTACTCACCTTAGAAACAATTAATTCCAAGCTAATAACCTCAATTGAAAATTTTGGCAGCACCTCCCCCATGAATCGCTATCGCCCACCACTCTGTCTCTGTGCGAGCTCGGGAGGAAGATGGGGTTTAAATCTTGCTGGGATTTGGCGGGTCTCTACAAGCGGTTCTACACTAACCGCTTCGATCTCCACCTATAGAAGCGGTTCGAGTTTTGAACCGCTTAGATATCTAGAAGCGGTTCTAGACACGAACCGCTTCTAAAGATGGGACTCAAAAGGGTTCGTGTCAAGAACCGCTTCTAGAGACCCCTCCCGCCTGCTGCCCACTTAACCGCTTGTGGCACGTAGAGCACAAGCGGTGCGCACCTAACCGCTTGTGATAGACCGGTTGTGAAGGCCGGTTCTGTAGTAGTGACCGGTTCAAAAACCGGTAGTGATGAGGCTTATAAACCGGTACTAAAGGCCATATTTGTAGTAGTGTCTTGACGGAGAGACAAATTATGCCGGCATAGCACGACATAGTAAGGTGTCCATGTCCAACAGACACGACATGCCAAGGCCATTGGGCCCAAGGTTCAACTCCCACCTCCAGTAGCACGTACAGAGTACAGGACAACAATTGAATGAAACGAGATCATGTCCAAATTAACGAGGCTGACGATACATACCGGCGAGCGGGTCGGCCGATCGATGAATTAATTGATCTTCGAACTTCCACTTCAACAGCGCGCTAGACGGTAGTCATGTGTACAGTACGGTCAACATATCGACTTGAAATGATCTCCCAGTTAAGCTCTTGCTCTAGTAGCACAAGCTGGTAAGGTCAAGGAGAGTACGTAGCTAGGAAACTAGCTAGAGCATGGTGCTGTCCGTGTGGAATGTACGTGCTATTTAATACCTTCAGCAGTTCAGCTAGCTTAACTAAAGGCATGTGCTTATTAGATCCTGCCTCACCCCAATCCGGTCACACAAATAGTTATCATTTTAGATATAGATACAATTAAACTTTTAAAACTTTAACCATCAAAATCTTTTTACATATTTAAATTAGATACATAAAAATCATATGTATATATTTATCTTGAAAAATACTTTCATAATATTATAGTTTTATTGGGTTTTATAAATATATTATAATAGAAATTACTAGTCAAAACTGTTTTGGAGCTCGTGCCGATGTTCAAAACGACAACTATTTTAAAGTTGAGCATTTTAATTTGCCGCCAGTACGTACGCAGGGGAGTCGTATATGGTACCAAGCACATGCAAGCAGCGGGCAAACAGGTGAACAAATCGCTGTAGCTAGGTAATTTAAGCAAACAACTGTGGATGGGACAAGTTGTACTAGTCCCAGGTACACGAGGGAGAGCCCCACCTCGACCACCTTGCACATGTCCTTGATGGCTGTTGGCTCTCAACGACGGTATTGAGGGAGACCTTGATGGTGGCCGGCGGCAACACAGAGTTGAGATGGCTGCGCCAGTCGCGGCGAGGATGACATTATGGTTGAGTAGAGAAGCCGAAACAAAGAGAACAGCCCAGCGACGACAATAGAGAAGATGACTGCGGTGGAACTTGACGGCCTATGCCAAATATCTGCGACACGAGCTAGATTTAAACCAGGAGCTCCGTGTTAGAGCCTGGGAAGGAAAATTCAGAGGAAACTGAAGGAAGGCGAAGAACAGAGGTAGTCTCTGGTGGAGAACGCTTCAGCGACTTCGTATAAGTGGAAATATGTAACATCCCGAAAAATTCAAAAATAGGAAAAATAAAATTTTTGAAATTTAAAAAGAAATAAAATACAAATTTCAATTTGAATCAAAATTTTAATTTAAAACAATGTCCTTTCCTGATTTTCATGCATTCTAATTTTAAGAAAATGATGAATAGCGATATTGAAAGTCTAATCATGAGATTTTTACCTAAAATCCTGACAACCTTATATATATCTCTGTCAAAAATATCAAAAATTAAAACTTACATTAGTGAATTTTAGAAATTCAAAAACAAAAAGTAAATAAATCAGAATAGCAATGTCAAAATTTTTATAATTTAATTATCGAAGATAAAAATCTGAAATTTTACAGAAGCATTATTAGCTCAAATAAATCTGAAAAAAAATTCAAAAATAAATAAAATCATTTGGACACTTTAATAAATCTAAAATGAATAACTAGATATTCAAATATTGCATTGTCAGAATTAATTAAAATTCTCTGTCTGGAATTTTAATTTGAAATTTTACATGGATAACTATAATTACCTTGCCGACCTATACTAAAATTTTCATAAAATCTTCAATCGGCTAGCTGTCGAATCGTAGAACAAGCCATCCTGGTCTAGAACACTTCCTGCTATCTCATTTCTTTGGCTTACATGTGGGCCGTTCCCAGCTGGACCTTTGCCGACTTCCCTCTCCGTTTCATTGCCATGTGGCCCGGAGACCCCACTGTCAGCTCCTTCTCCATCCTTCTCCTTTCTTCTACTCTCTGTCTCACGTACCGATCAAGCTCAGCCGCACAGCTAAGCCACCGAACCGCCTCTCTAGTTCGTCTCATCTGCACCGCAACACGCCCCGAAGCTACACCTCTGCTAGCCCTCTGCCACGGCGTCATCTCGGTGTTTGTGCCCCTGCCGTGCCCTGAATCCATCGCGAAAGCCTTGGCCGACTTCCCCGCTCTGCCGACTTATTGCCACGGCAAGCGTTTCATTGAAAACTCTCTGCCACGGCAAGAATTGGGCAGCTCCTATCTCAACCACGCCTGCCTAGAGCCTGCCACGGCAAAGAATTCTAGTGCAATCTCGCTGCCCTGGCAAATATCGCCAGAACCCTCACCGCTTCTTCATTCTTCCCACTTGCAGCGAATTGCCTTGGCTCAACTACAAAACCCAGCTCGACTATCTCCCAGGAACCACCACAGCCTTATCTACCTTCCCCTGAACCATTCTCTTGCGATTTAAGCTCCGCCTTCTTCTCCAAACCCGGCAAAAACCCGAAAAGAGGAAAAACCTCACGCGACGCTCCACACTTCAAATCAAGCCGAACCAGTAGAGCTAGAGCCTCCTGGTGATTCATAGAAGCCATCCCCAGTGCCAATTTGTGCTCATCTTCCCCAGAGAACCGTCGCCTCGAGCTCCTTCTTCCGCTGCTCATGGCGCACGGTGAGACCCCTCTTCCGCATACTCTTCTTTTGATCTAAGCACTAAAACCGAGTCTATTCTTCTCACTGATGCTTATGGTGGTGAAAATGAGGTCCGGAGAATCTCCTTCCTTCTTCCCCGCCACCACCAGGCGCCACCTTGTCTCGGTGACGCCATTTCGATGTCGCCGACGCCAATCAAACCTCCCCCGTGTGCGCAATCGCCTCCTCTAGCTCATGCCAGTACCCATTCCGCCGTTCCGGCCATGCTCGCTGCGTCATGAAGTCCTCGGCCGAGCCTCGCTCTCTGTGTCGCCGCGGGCCCTACTTTCAGCGCAATCCCCCTCACCTAAGTCTCTGATCGGGTGGGCCCTTCCCGTCAGCGTCTAGGCGAACGACGTCTCACTGACATCGCGGGACCCCTTTGTCAGTCGCAGCACTCTGTTTTCCCCGTCGTCTCTCTACCGTGCGGGCCCAGGCGTCAGTCGCTAAGCGCCGAACCAAGTCACCGCCATCTGGGGCCCTCTGCCAGTAGCTCAAACTGGCCCAACCCGAAACAGAAGGCGTAAACCTCTGTGAGAACACGTAATTTCCATTTTTGGCAAATTCCTGATTTTTACAGTATTTTCAAACCCGAATATATTCAATTGTGTATAACTTTTGAACTAATAATCAAAATGAAGTGAAATAAATTCCTAAATTCATCTAAAATCCTATATATTTAGAATATACAAAAATATTTTGAATTGAACTCTATTTAAATTTTTAATTCAAATTTAAATTAAAGACCAAATATGTTATACATGAATATTTTGCATATGAACTCAAAATTGAATAAAATAAATTTTGTTGGAATCCTTGAGCCCTTAGGAACCTGAATATGTAAAAACATTTAGGGTTCATCATAGGAAATATTTGTGTTTTTATATAAAGTAAAAAAGCTCAAAATTAATCAAAACAATTAATAAATGTGTAAATATGTAATTTTGAATAATAAAATACATGTTCATAGAATTCTGAAAATTTATAAAATAAATAAAATAAATTCATAAAACAAGAAACAATATTATTGCTAACTATATAAAATTAATTAAGATCCTAATAGCAATATGTAATATCAAAAGAACCCAACCTTAAATTATGCATGCTTTCTATGATTTATTTATATTTGGATTTCCATCTGATTTCTTTTTGTCCTTATTGAAATCCTGTTATTTGTTATGTTCTTCGTTCGCGACGTGTAGAACCCAACGTCACTACTACTGTCATCGACTACGACTTCAACTTCGTTAAAGACATCAATAAGCAAGGCAAACACCCCCTTTGACCATGTTGATCCCAATTCTATAAATGTTTTCATTAAATGTTTTTATTGCATGCGTATATTCATTAAATGTCGCTACTTTGTGGGTACCGTAGATATACCGCTTTGCCTTATGAAATTCCCTTAGTATTGACATGTGAACCTTGACAACCCTAGAATTATGGTTAGACAAGATATGATGTCAATTTGGGTATATGCGATGGTTAATAATCATGCTTAGCCATGTTTTAGACTTGGGATAAATCAGTTGGAATCATTGATCAGATGAAACTTGGAAATATTGAGACAAGATGATGGTTATTGGTATTTTGATTAAAGATAAAAATAAAACTATTATTTTGATGCGGGCAACTATTAGCAATAGCCGGAGGTGCATGGACTTGCACGTAGTGTAGGGGGAGATTATTGTAGTGACCCCCATTTTTACATAAATGCAAAAATGGAAATCTAATGTGCACACAGTACTTATCCCTGGATCAGTAGCTAGTACGCACATTTATACAATTGATATCACATCCATACTCTTTATTGCAAATGATAAGGTAATTTACATAATAAGGTCTCACAATTCAAAGTAATGTAGCGGAAAGAATCAAAGTCTTGTAGTAGGTCCATACAATCCCTCAGGCAACTGACATGGTATAATCTGTAGAAAGTCTCGTCAACATTCCCGAATCCTGCGTCGAATAATTTCATCGAGCTATTCTGATTCTTCACCCTAAAAACAACATATAAGCAAGGGTGAGTACTTGCGTACTCAGCAAGACTTATGCGAATCCTATTATATATGCAGGCCATTCAAAGGGAAGGCTTTCATGGTTAATTTGCATAAAGCTAGGTTGCAAAAGAATTTACTGAATTGTAGAACATAAACGGAATTTAAGTAAAAGCAGTTAATATATAAGTATGAAACAATAAATTTCACGAACCTCAGTTCTTTTGATCATCTTCATGAATCAATCATTGATATCACATATCAATCCGAAATAATTCATCTCCATGAATCAATCATTGACTGTAATACCGCAAATTGTTTTACCAGGGTTCTTGGCCGGAATCTGTTTTTTTTTTGTTTTCTTAAATCCAAGGATTTTAGCGGGAGGGCAAAAGATTTGTCGTCTCATAGTTTTATGATATTAGCAAAAAGTTTTGAGTTTTGCCGAGTGTTTGTCGAAAGGGTGTTTTCTCCGAGCCATATATTCTCTACGGCCAGTTGTACTCGAAGAAATTTTGGTTTCATCAAGGAGTTATTGGTTAGTCGTTGGTTGTGTTCTTTAGAAGTGTTGTGTAGCTTTAGCATTATTTTTTCCCCTAACCTTATTAGCCACATTCTACAAAGGGAGCCAGCCATTTTTCTTTTCCCCAGTCTCCAGCGCCGGCTCCCCCATTTCCCCTCTTTCCCCTAGCGCCTTGCCTCCCCCAGCCGAGTCTCCTGGCCGAAGTTCCCTGGCGCCTGCTTCCTTGGTCGAAGCTCCCCTGGCGCCTTGCCTCCTCCAGCCGAGTCCCCTGGCTTTCCTCCTCAGCAAGACCAGCAGTAGTAGCACCGGCGAGCTTCCTCCCTGTGGCTACTCCGGCGAGCTTCCTCGCTGTGGCTGCTCCGGTGAGCCTCCCTCCGGCCGGCAGCGAGCCCTCCTCTCCAGCCCTACCTCAGCTCCTCCACCTCCCTTTCCTCCATGAGTAAAGAATTTGAGGTAAAACCCTAGAAATTTGGGAGTGTAATTTGCTTGCATGTAAGGTGTTTGATCAAATGCCCAGCTAGGATCCTTGTTTTTGAGATGTTGGGGGTTGGGGAATGGAGAGACTAGAGTGATTTGAAATTTCTGTTTCGAGCAGATTTTTGCCCCCTGTTAGAGCTGCTGTTTGAAAATTCTACAAGCATTTTCTAGGGATTTGGCTATAACAAAAGTTGTAGATAATTGAATTACCTTTCAATAGAGACCGAAATCTCTAAGTTTTGTTCAACCGTTTGAAAGTTATGACCATTTTACCAATTGCTGTCCAGAACAAGTTAAATTATGTTTGTTTGCTGTTCGTCGCAAATCTGGGAATAATCGGTGATTTTCCTGGTCGGTCAGCTATAGAAAAAGTTGTATATAATCGAATTATCTTTCAATGAAGTCCAAAATCGCTAAGTTTTGTTCAGCCGTTTGAAAGTTATGCCCGTTTTACCAAGTGCTGTCCCGGGTTGGCAGTTTTCTGTTTTCGGGTTTTAGGAGTGGGTTGCGAAGCCAACTTAGTTATGAGTCTTGTGTTGAATTTTGGGCGTGTTTTTGAGTGGGTTATTTCCATGTGCAGGTGGTGTGACCCCGGGTGTGGCAACCTCGTCTCGCCACACCGTCTCAAGAAGTTGAAGGCAAGTGCATCAATTGATTGAACTTTGTGTATGGTAGATTGAATGTCTTGATCGATTTGATATGTGAGCCGCTAATGCTTGTTGTGGTTATATTGACAACACTAGTATAGGTTGGCTATGTGAGTACCCATGAATGACATTAAAGGATGAAACTTGCATGTGCATCCTTGTTTGTTTGCTATGTGTGCTACATTGAAGAATTATGTGCCTTGTCTATGTGACTTGTTGTGACAACTTGTGTTCCATGTTGGTGCTCACTAGTAGGATTAGGGTATTATTGATATCAAAGACATGAGTTTTGAGTCAAGAATAATAGTTCAATTCGTATTCATGATAAAAAAATTATGGTTTTTGAATGAAGTATTGATGATAAATGAATGTGAGGACGGAGTGATGCATCCCTCCCGAGTGCATAACGTGTTCTTTCATGCCCAGCCAGTATGGCGCGACGTGCCTCGCTCGGGCGAGCTGATCGCCTAATCTGGGCTGGGTGTGGGCCTTGGCCCAACGAGGGAATACACACCTTGGCTGCCATAGCCAGGCCATAAGAGTCCCATGTGGCCCCCAAAAGATTAGCCTAATGGGGGAGGGTTGCTCTCCCTTTTAAGGTGGTATTCTCTCCCCTCCACAAGCAAGGTGGTACTATCACGAAGTATGGAATTTGATTGCGAAAATGGTTTGATTTATGATCAATATAGAAGGAATTAGTAATTACTCGAGTATTGGGGATGTGAGTATGAATATGAATGTTGAGGATGTGATTATGAGTGCTGAGAATGTGAATGATAATTTGTGGATGTGAGAAGTGGTTGATGTTTATGTATCTGGCTATGGCTATACAAATGTGAGAAATGAATGTAGTTTGCAAATGTGTTTATGTCTGTTGCATTTGTGCATTCATGATGGAAGAGGCGACCCATTCTGATGCGGGCCTCTGTGCTCACATGTAGTGAGCACGAAAGTCCTACCTCGTAGTCCCGTATACGTGGTTGTATAGGATCGAGTCAGTAAGAGTAGGCACCTTCCACCATGGGGTGGAAGGGGAATGAGAGGGTGCACACCGACGGGTGTGCACTCGGCAATACCGGTATGTGCTAAAAGAGGAGATGAGACATGCATGATGCATCATATGCATGAAAGTTGTTAAATCTGCATTGCATTGACAATGATGAATCATGTTTTATGAGTTGATTGTGATGTACGGATATGAGATTCTCCTTTTGAATGGCATATTTGCATCTGCACTGCATTGACAATGATGAATCATGTTTAATGAGTTGATTGTGATGTATGGATATGAGATTTTTCTTTTGTATGGCATAGTTGCATCTGCATTGCACTGACAATGATGAATCATGTTTAATGAGTTGATTGTGATATATGGATGTGAGATTCTTCTTTTGTATGTTTTGTGCACTTGAGCATGAAGGCAGCGAATGGAAACTGTTAATGGTTAATCGTGGAGCTAATGGTATTTATAGATTGAGGATTGAGTCGTGGACTCATCCAAAAGTGGCTATCAAGGTATCAAGGTATGAGTAAAGTTTAAATAATTCTTGAAATGGTTGTGGTATTTGGAATCAATTTCTGGTTCATTTATTTACCAAGTTCAGTCAAGTATTTGAATATGTTACTTTTCAAAGTATTGGTATTTCGTTTGATTCGATTACGTTTCTTTATTGTTGCACTTTGCTGAGTCTTGAACTCACGCTTGTTTGCTTCCTGTTTTAGGTACCTTGAAGCTGATTCATCGGGTTGGGAGTAGTAACACGTGCACGACTGCGGTCTCCAGCAATATATTTAACCAATTCATCAAATCTGAACGTAATTAATGTGATTGTAATTTATGGTTCATCGTAATGAGATTGCTTAAATGCTGTTGGGTGTGTGATTGCTTAACTAAGGACCTGCTAGAATGATATCATAACTATTGCTATTCTTTTGTCTGCTGAGTGGATGTCCTCTGTTCTAGAGAGGTGATGCCGAAATTTTGTAAATTTCGGTGGCTTAGTTTCTAAGCCGGTCTTAATAGTTTAGTGGGTTGGTAGCATCCGTGGCGCGTATGGGCTCCGGGGTGTTACAGTGACATCACAAGTCAATCCGAAATAATTCCTTTCCAACAAGGATATCCAATCTAAATCATGGTGCTAGACAGCACATATCAAATTCCACATTTTGTAAAATAAAACAGTTAACTAATGCAGGAGTACAAAGTGTCCCATGACCGTGGGAACGGCTTTTTGAAAAGATTTACACTCTGCAGAAGTGTACAGCTTTACCCACAAGAAATGATCAACCCCTTTTGCTAGGCCATTCGACACACTTCCTTTGGTGAGTCGGCAAGGCGATCATTACGTAACCGTTCAATTACTTAACCCTAACTTTGCACCAGCACGGGACGAAAACCCATACCCTGGAAGAAGAACTCAGAGCATAAAAATGATGGAACTTCCGCAAAAGTACGGCGTGCACCGTTGTATCGGAAAACGTTGGTTTCGTGATCACCTCGGTGTGGACGTCCCTTCGAGCAATCCATTAAGGAACAGCCCGTACTACTACAGCCTGCCAAAGTGCAAAGCTAGTTTTAAGTAATTTAGTTAGTTAAGTCTACCCCATCCTAGCACTTGTGGTTGTACGGAATGACTTGGATATAATGTACAATTAGTTCGGTCCTTAATCCGAAACGGGCAATAATCTCCCCTAATCTATGTGCAATCCCTTCTGCACACCAGGCTATTGCCAATAATTGCCCGCATCAATATTATAATTTTATTTTCATTTTTAATTAAAATAACCAAAAATCAACATCATGTCTCAACATGTCTAAGAATCATCATCATGCCTCAGCATATCCAAATATCTTTTGATCAATGTCCCAAATCATATCCAAGTGTCATTTGATCAATGTCTCCATTTGATGTATACTAAGTCTAAAGCATGGCTAAGCAAGATTATTAAACATCATGTATGACATTATATATTGTCTAACCATGATTCTAAGGTATCAAGGTTCACAAATTCATTCATATCAAGGAGGTTTCAGGAATCAATAGGTATAACTACCATTTCCCACAATATAGCAGAGTTTAATAAATATACGCGTGCAATAAAAACATTTAATGAAAACATTTATAAAACTAGGATCAACATGGTCAAAGGGGGTGCTTGCCTTTCTTACGACGAAGTCGAGGTTGTAGTTGACGATGGAAGTCGATACGTCGAATTCTACACGTCGTTGAATGAAAGTAGCGAATAACAACTTCAATAAGGGCAAAAAGAAAATAGATAGAAAGAACAAATAAAACTTCTCACCAGAAATAGGGATTGCTCTTTATGAATTTATAAATTTTATTTTATGAATTCAAGATGCAAAGATTGGTTAAGATTAAATAGATTTGATCATTTCAAGCTTAAGGTGAATTATTACCTTTAATTAGGATTCAGATTCAAAGCAACATTTAATTAATGTTCTAGTTATAAAAAGCTAACTTATTGATTTAGGCAACTAGCATTATTTACACGATATTTAAGAAGGTTCTGGTGATACAAACTTCATAATTATTGATTTATCATTTATGCCTAAAGTTCATTTATTCATATTGCAGCTTAAAGAAATATGAATACTTAGGGTTATTAAACTATCAAGATTAAAATGCAAATCATGTCGAATCAAGATACTTTCTTTGGATTATGGTAGTACGAACTTTATAGTGTGTTTCTAAATTGGTTTTATAAGTTTTAACATTTAGACAGGTTATTTTACTAATTGATGAAATAGTATAAATGATCACAATGTTAACGTTAAATCGGCCAAGTTTCATTTTAAGTTTGTGGCTACATTTAACAGGGTTTCTTATTCATTTTTCCGACATTAGCAGAGGATAGCTCTAAGAATGTGTTAGAACTAGTTTCACAATATTTTACTTATATCTGAGTTGTTGTTCATATGAATAATTATTAAGGTCTATCATGAACTTACTTCAAATGTACACAATTATATATTATTTTTGCATAACTAGGGACTTTATGATTTTACTATCATTTATGAATTGATTCTACCATTATTTGATCTCATGAGCTCAAGTTAATAATTATTTTAACTTCTATGTGTTTGAAAGACAATATATATCCAAATATAATTCAATTCAGATTCAACCCTAAATGTTTTTGCATATCAAGTTCTTTACTAATTTTTAGATCTTACAGAACTGGTTTTACATGATTTACATGCTAATTGCAAAAGATATTCATATTTGAATACTCAGCATATTGGAAATAATTTAATTTAGAAAATGATTCAAATTAAGTTAGAATCTAAATATTTTTATATATTTGGGTTCTTGAGAATTTAAGGTTTCCATCAAAATTGGTTATATTCAAATTTGAACTTGATTGCATAAACATTGTATATAGCATCACTTAATCAACTTCTTTTAGTTTAATTTTATAATTCAAACAGAGTTTGTTCTTACAATATTTTTGAATATTCAGAGTTCTCATGTATTTATATGAACATATAAATTTATTTCATGATTTAAAGAATTACAAATGGTATATTTGTATTAGCAACATATTAGTGCTTATTTGTATTCTTAAATTCAAATAACATCAACTCAGTTTGATAATTAAATATTTTTGCATAAATGGGTTTCTCATGGGCTCAGAGGCATGTGTAAATTATTTCATAATTTTAGGATTTATGATGCACATACTTTATTAAATGATCATATTAAGGTTTATTCAAATTTAAATTACAAATAAATCAAACCAATCATGAACATTAAATATTTTTACATATTCTGAATCTTTATGAATTTAGGTGAATTTAGGAATTTAATTCATTTCATTTTGACTGATGATTCAAAAGTTATAAATAAAGGAATAGGCTAGGCTATTGAAAATACTGAAAATTGCGATTTTTACCGAATAAGGAAAGTACGCTTTCCCACAGAGAATGCGCCTTCTGTTTTTGGCAAGCCCGGACTAAGGAACTGACAGCTTGGGCCCGCGGAGTCAGCGACTTGGAGAGAGGAGCACTGACGGATGGACCCCGCGAGGCAGAGAAATAAGCGGCTCGGGAGACTGACATGGAGGGCCCGCTGGCAGTGGCTGGCTTGGCGCTAGGCGACTAACGAAGAGGGCCCGCCCATCAGTGACAGAAGGCAGAGGAGAGGCTTCCGAGGCTCGCCGGCGACGAAGGGAGGCCGGAACGGCGGAATGGGTTCCATGGTGGGCACTAGTGCACCTTTGCGCACACGGGGGTGGTATTGTTTTGACCGGAGATGGTCGAAGACGACACGCCACCGAGAGCCAGCGGCGGTGTCCATGGCCGGCAAGGAAAGCTTGAGAATCACCACTTCACTTGCTTCATTTTCACCGGATAAAGTATCAGTGAGCTACCAGGGACATGATTTTGGTTTCTATTTGAAGAACTTACATGTGGGGATGAGCTACCACCGTGCGAGGGCAGTGGCGGAAAGAGGAGCTCGGGGCAACAGCTCATTGAGGAAGAAGCGGTTCAATCAACACCGGGAATGAGCTCTAGGGATCACGAGGGTGCTTCTGCGTTGATGATTTAGGCTGATTTGGAGCGTGGAGGTGCGTGGGTGAATTTCCCTCTTTTCGGGTTTTACCGAAATTGGAGAAGATGAGGGCGGTTCTTGTGCTGTTGAGGCGGTGACGTGATGGTTATGGCTGAGTGGTTGGTTTGCTGAGGAAAGGAGCAGCTCTCGAGAGGTTTTATAGCCGAAGAAGTAAGGCGGTCAGGTTTGAACACAAAGAAAGATGGCGGTGCCATAGATTGCTGCCGAATTGTCACCATGGCAGCAATTCCAGAGCAAAAATATTTCCGTGGCAGCGATTGGCAGGAGAGGTACTGCAAGTGGAGTTACCAGCACTTGCCGACTCATGCCGTGGCAGCGTTGGGCGCATGAATGTTAGCCGCGGCAGGGAATTGGCAAGGCGGCAGAGCGGGCGAAGCTTCGCGGAGAATTCAGTGCATGGCAGAGGCACAATAGCCGAGGCGATGCCGTGGCAGAGGTGAGTCAGGGTCAGCCTTGGGCGAGGAGTTGCGGCGCGGGTGAAGACAAACCAGAGAGGCGGTGCTGGCTCGGACGGCTGAGGTTGAATGGCGCGTGAGACAGAGAGGAGAAGAGAGGTGAGGGAGAAAGGTCTAGCAAGTGGGCCATGGGGCCACTCGGCAGGGAGAGGAGAAGAGAAAAGGCTAGGCTATGGCTGCGCTGGATGGGTGACAAGTGGCAAATCCTGCGGTCATGGTGAAATGGACGGTTTGCAGATAAAGCTGAAGTTAGTTTGATTCAATGATTCAAGCTGTCAGCCGACTCAAGATTTACAATACTTTTTACAGAGGTTTTTTAGGAGAAGATGAGGGTTCAGACAAATTTTGATATAAAAACTCGTTATAGAAATTTTATTAAAATTCTGACAATGAATAATGCATGAAATTCCAATTCTATTTTTTATTTACTAAAGTGTCCAAATGAATTTATTTATTTATTAAAATTTGTTTTAAAATTAATTTGAGATACTAATGCTTTTGTAAAATTTTCAGAATTTTATATTTGATAATTAAATTATAAAAATTCTGACATTGCTATTTACAGATTTATTCACTTTCGGTTTTTGAATTTACAAAAGCTTCAAATATAAGTTTTATTTATAATATTTTTACCAGAGATATATAATGACCTTAGGTCGGCATAGTAAAAATTTCAACTTGAGGTAAGATCTGGATACTGCTACAAAAATCTGACATTGTTCAATTCAGATTTCTTGTCTCATAATTATCACATGTTTCGTTTTTATTTTAATTATTCAGATTATCTTAAACAGCATGATTTAGTTCTGGAGAGATCTGGGATGCTCTGAAATTTTAATATTATTTTTGTTGATGTTTAACTTTTACTTTCTTGCATTTACCATTTTACCATTTCATTGTATTTGACTTTTCTTTTAAAAGTAAAAGCTCAAGAAATTCAATCATGCAAGAAAATTCGGAAAATGGAAATTCAAATCAAGATTATATTTCAAACTCATTTTGATATTTTATTTGTTTTGATAATAATGATTTTAAGTTTTGAGTCTTCCTTTTGATTAAGATTAAAATGGAAGAAATGAGATAAGAATATTATTTAAAATCAAAATCTTGATTTAAATTAAACTTTTAATTCATTTCCATTTTCAAATATTAATCTTTCACTTTTCTTTATTTTTAAATTTAGAGGGCTGTTACAATTATTGCCCGTATCGGATTAAGGACTAAACTATGGGTTGTTTCGGTGCCAAGAAATACATACAACCACAAGTCTTTGGTATGGGACAGACCTTAACTGTTAAGTTCCTTAAAACTAGCTTTGCACATTGGTAGGCTGGAGAATGGTGTACGCCATATTATGGGGGAGAAGTGGGACACTCTGGTGTATCACTGATTGTTGTACTGTGTACAAATATCTTCTGCCCTGTAGGGAGAAGTGGGACAACTTGGTACACCACTGTTTGTCATAGTAGTACAAATATCTTTTGCCCTGTAGGGGGAAGTGGGACAATTTGATGTATCATCACTTGTCGTACTAGTACAAATATCTTCTACTGCCATAGTATGGGTTCACCAGGCTGGTACAAAGTTAGGGTTAAGTAATGTAACGGTTATGTCATGACTCTTTGCGGCACACCAAAGGAAGTGTACTAATATCGATTGCCTAAAGAGTTAAGTCATGTCTTGTGGGTAAAACTGTACAACTCTGCAGAGTGTAAAACTAATCGATTAGCCGCGCCCGTGGTCATGGGCACTTGGTAAAGTCATCACATAGTTAGCAGTTTTGATATTTTCAAAATGGATTGGATTGGATACATTTGTCGGAAAGTATTTGTCTCAGATTTGAGCCATGTGTTGGCAATGAACGACTCAATGCTCACGTCGTGGAGGACTGCAAGTTATTACTTATGCTTTACTTATTATTTTCATATCTGTCAAATTGCTTTTACTTAAATTCCGTTTTGCAATTATTACTTGTTTTACAATTTAAATTGGCTTTATGCAAATTAACCGTAGAAGCCTTTCCTTTGAAATGGCCTGCATATATTGTAGGTTTTGTAAAAGTCTTGCTGAGTACGCAAGTACTCACCCTTGCTTATTCGTGGTTTTTAGGTGAAGAATCAGAATAGCTCGACGAAACTATTTGACGTAGGATTCGGGAATGTTAAAGAGTTTTTCTAGGGATTATGCCTTGTCAGTTGCCTGAGGGTTGGATGGGCACACTACAAGACTCATAATTCTTTCCGCTGCATTGCTCTGAATTGTAAGATCTTATTGTGTATATTACCATTATTATTTGTAATAAAGAGTATGGATGTGATATCAATTGTTGTAAATGTGCGTGCTAGCTACTGATCATGGGACTAGCACTGTATGCACATGAGATTTCCATTTTTGCATTTATGTAAAAATGGGGGTCACTACAAAATCAAGGGTGGCGAATCAAGGTGAAAAGAACAAATAAAGATCCAACGGCCAATTAACAATTTAGTAAAAGGGTAATTAGTATTGTGGCTGTAAGAATCTTGTCTTTACCTTCTAATCACTGTCAGCCGTTGTCTACTTTCAGAACTTTCTTTTACTACTGTTATTTCGATCGATCGCTGTAAGTAAACTAGGTATATAATGTAACGACCCCTATTTTAGCACAGAATGCCAAAATGGAAATCTAATGTGCACACAGTACTAGTCCCTGGATCAGTAGCTAGTACGCACATTTCAACAATTGGAATCACAACCACACATTATAATAATTAAGCGGAAACTAACAAATACATAAATCTTACAACTCAGAGTACATAGCAGCAAAAGAAGCAAGGCCTTGTAGTGTGCCAATCCATTCCCGCAGGCAACTGACTAGGCATAAATCCCTAGAAAAGATCGCTTTAAAGAAGAACTCGCAACCTGCGATGAAATGGAGACTTCGGAGCATCGCTAACTTAACACCTAAAAACAACGAATAAGCAAGGGTGCGTACTTTCGTACTCTGCAAGACTTAATAGTGGTTCACAAATGCAAATAATTAAGCATGCAGGCTTAATCAATGACAGGCTCTAGTTATTTTGCAGTTGCTCAAAGAAAGTAAATCATAGACTAGTATTAGATTGCAATTCGCATTTATAAAATCGCTAAGCAACAGTAAATTTACAGAAAGTAAGCACAAATCCACAACCAGTCTACCCGACTGAATAGCCATATATGTTGATTCCTTTGGACATAAAACCAGGTTGCCAAAACAGTTTCAAACCGAAACTCCAGTTTTCAGAAAATACCAAAATCTAACATTGGAATGACTTCACCAAGTGCCCATGACCGCGGGCGCGGCTAACCGATTAGATTTAAACTCTGCAGAGGTGTACAACTTTACCCACAAGGAATGATCCACCTTTTTGCTAGACATCATTTCGACACTTCCTTAGGTGTGCCGGCAAGGCGATCATACATAGTCGTTACATTATTTAGACATGACTTCGATCCAGCCCGGGACGTTAACCCCCGCCGTAGAAACAAAAACACACACCCAAGCCATGGATCCACTTTCACACCCAACACAATGTTTCTGAACACAGCAGGGCGTACACCGTTGCACCGGCCAAGCAATTACCCACACGAACTGTGTGGAAGCCCATCACAAGCAGTCCAAACTGGAGTGCTTCTGCTAGATCCGCCTACCAATGAGCAAAGCCATGTCTAAACAACTTAATAAGCTATGGCCGTCCCATACCGGACCTCGTGGTTGCACGGAATTCTTGGATCAATAGCGTCCCATTGCTCGGTCCTTAAAGTGACATGGGCGACACTTCACCCTACACTACGTGTAGTTCCTTTTTGCACCTCCGGCTATTGCCAATAATCGCCCGCATCCAAATCATAGTTTTATTTTGGATTTTTAGTAAACTAACAGCAACCTTTCCCAAATTGCAGTTGTTTAAATAAACAAGTTGAAAATGAACCATTTTATCGTTGAGCATGGCTAAGCAGATATGATATCTATCGTTTATACCCACAGTGACATTAATTCATGTCTAAACCATACTTATGGTTACAAGGTTCACATTGTCAATCATATTAAGGAAATCCATAATTCATAGGGATAATTACTGTTCTACCCAGAATAGCAATTTTTATGGAGAATTACTCGCATGCATAATACAGTTGCAAAAACAACATATTGTAAGTGAAATACTGGGATCAACATGATCAAGGAGGTGCTTGCCTTGCTTATTTATCGTTTATGACGAAGACGAGGATTGCAGTTGATGATGACGACGACGGAATCAACAACGTCAGGTTCTACACGCCGATCAACGGAAATACAGCAAAATACTAACTTCAATAAGGGCAAAAGAAAGTAGATAGAAAGAATAATAAAACTCTTTACAAGAAATAGGGATTGCTCTTTTATGAATTTATTAATTTTATTTTACGAATTCAAGATGCAAAGATTGGTTGGATTAATATAATTAATCATTAGTTGCAAAGTTCATTGATTTACTATTCATAATACTTTTCTGGCAACCTTATTACTTAGGGGTTTTGCTCTATTAGGATTCAGAGTCAAAGCAAGATAAAATAAGAATATTTTCTTAGATTACTATAGATTATATTCTAAAGATCATTTCTAGACTATTCTTTATTGAATTCGGATTTAGATGAGCTGCCTTGCGAGTTAATGAAAAGGCTTAAATGATCACATTGGACTATGAATGATTAGTTCTTTATCTTTAATTGATTTCATTTAAAATTAGCTTTACGCTGGTTAGATCTTCTGATTTAGGCTACTGGCCTAATTTACATGATATTTGAGAAGGTTCTGGTGATACAAATAACTTAACTATAGGTTTCCTCATTTGCAACTACAGTTCATTCATTCGTATTATGGCTTTCAGACACGTGAACACTTAGGGTTATTAAGCTATCAAAATTAATATGCAAATCATGATGGAATGAGGTTATCTTTTCATAATAGAGTAGACTATACTTTGGGGAGCACTACTAAGCTAATTCTATAAGTTTTAGGATTTAGACGAGACATTATATTCATCATTGAAAAGGCTTATGTGGCTTGGTAAAGTTTACGATTATGAAATCGGAGAGAACGCGAAGCGAATGATTAACTCTTTAGGGTTTTGAACTAATAAGAATAATATGCAAATCTTGATGAAATAAGATTCTTTTTATAGAATATGGTAGTATGAACTTTGTAGTGTGCTTCTAAACTGTTTTTACTGATTTTAGTACTTAAGAGAGTTATTTTATCTATCACTGAAATAGCCTAAATGATCATATTGGTAACATTATGTCGGCCAAGATTCAAATTTGATTTCCAACTACACTATACAAGATTCTTGATTCATTTTTTAGGTGTTAATAGTAAACAATCGTAGAAATGTTTTAAAGTTAGTTTGACATTATTTTGACTTTAATCGCGATGGATTATATATTTATTTGCTGTTGTTGTTTGCACTTTCTTGCATCAAAGAATGCAAGATAAGTTTCACTTTAATATTTTTACATAATTGGTTCTCTATTGATTCTAGGAACCTATTCAAGGTATTCTTACTATTTTATGAGCTATTATGCACTTACTCATATAAATGGTCATATTAAGGCTTATTAATATTTGCAAAGTAAGCAATTTAAACACAGATCAAAAGTTATATGTTTTTGCGTATCTGAGCTTCTCATAATTCCAGAAGCACATTCAAATTTATTTTATGATTTTATGATATATATATTTTTCATGTGTGCAATAGGGTCCATAAGAGTGTGTTTATATTATTTCAATTTTTAATGATTGCTCTATGACTCAAAAATTAAATGTTTTTGTAGCTTTGAATTAATCCTGGTCTTACCACCATATGAATATTTATTTTATTGCTTTATGACTTACTGTACACAGATTTATTATGAAGACCATATTAAGGTTATTAACGAAATGTTATTTCAATAATATTTCTAAAGTTCAAAAATTAAATATATTTGTATATTCTGAATACTCTTGATTTTAGATGATTTTATAAATTTGTCTCACCTTATTTGGGTTACAAATGCAGAAGATATTCACAATTGAATCTACTCGGTTCAAGAAATTCCAGAGAAAATAGAAATACATTTTCTATATTGGGAAGGCGCCTTTTACCGGTTACACTGAGTCTTCACGCGTGGCTGCCAGAAGGGGTCCCATGGTCAGAGACTGAAAACAGGGGAGAGGCTAGGGCATGGCGGCGACGGTGTTCCGGCGAAGATCCGGCGACGGCGACGGCACGGAGAGCTGAAGCTCGGCAAGGCGCACTCGGTGGTGGAAGCCATTCGGTCGGAGGTGGAGCAACGAGGTGCGCCAGCTTGCTCAAGCGGTGGCCATGGCGGCGGCAAGCCGGAGAAGATGAACAAAGGCATTAGGGGAGGAATCGGTAGCACATTAAGCATCAAGGGGTACTAGTGGTTCCATTTTTGATGTTTACCTGAAAGGAGAAGCTCCGAGGAGCTCCGCCACTGGTGACTGGCCATGAGGAAGAAGGGCGCACGGCAGCAGCAAGATTCTGCATGAAGAAGACCAAATCTTTTTGCTGGAGTTTGATCACTAGAAGCTCTAGTTGGTGTATTTGGAAGGAATTTGGAAATGAGTTGCTCTATCTCTCGAATTGATTTTGGCTTGGAGCTCTGAAGCCTTCGGCCATGGCAGAAAAGGAGTGCTCCAGGTGTATTGGTTAGGTGAGGGAGATGAGCAAAAGCTCTCTGCGATCACTGAGGTGTGATATATGGCCGAGGAACTAAGTGAATGACCCGGTTTGGTTTAGATTGTCTCGGTTGTGAGCTTCACCGAATGCGACAAGGGAAAAGGCGCTGCGGTATGGCGCGAAACGGAGCAAGGACGAACGTGGCGATGATCGTGGCTAGGATGAGATGAAGATGACGCAGTGAGATGACCAAACGGTGAGCTGGTTCGCTAAATCAAGCGCAGCTGATTTCGGTGCTTCGGGAGGGTTCGCTCGGTCGCAAGAACAGGGGGAAGAAGGAGCTGACGAGTGAGCCTGGGGACCACCGGTCAGTGAGGTTAGTGCCAAAACGAAATGGTCCCGGATTGGATGCTTCTAGTCTCTGATTTTATTGGGCTGTGAAATGGGAGTTGAAAATATCCAAACTTTTTGACCAAGGTCTTTGAATATATTTTGATGTCTGGTAAAATTTTTAATTTAAAATGAATTACCGAAAAATTATTAATATTCCTACAACAGTGACTGCTCCTAAATTTTGTTTCGGATTTTGATTTTTTTTAGACCAATTGAAGTCTATTATTTTTGAATTTTTTTTTCAAATGAACTTGATCTCATAATGCTTCTGTAAAATTTTCAGCTCAAAAACTTACTCCATTATTTAATAACAATTCTGACATTGCAATTTCCCTATTTTCAGAGTTTCTGTTTTTAAATTTGGAAAAGTCATAAATGACATTGTTAATTTATAATATTTTTACCAGAGGTATAAATGGCATTAAGGTTTTCATGATAATTTTTACAGATTCATTTGTGACTCCAAAATATTTTATAAATTCTGACAATGCATTGTTTTGACTTAAAAGTTATCTTTTCCTTTTATCTCTTCATTTATTTATGCATAAAATTTCATTTGCTAGCTGAAAGGGTTTACTTGAATGACCAGGGTTCTCATGGCAATTTTCTAAATTTTTACTTTTTACATTTTTGCCTTTTCCTCTTTTTCATTCTTTATTGCCCTTTTGTTTGAGTTTTCTTGCAACACAAAAATCCAAGAAAATCCAAATAAAGAAAACAATATTCAGAAATTCCAGAAATATTCACAATCAAATTTAAATATTATATTTTCACTGTTCTTAACTTTTGGGGCTGTTACATATAAGTCCTAATGATGAGTAAAATGGACAAAGGATGATCAAAAGTATATTCTCTAGTTTGGTAAAGTAGAACCCTAGTTTCTGTTCGTTCTTCTCTGTTCTTACCAAAATTCCGTCAGATTTTGGAGTAGGATTGACAATGGGTTCCTTACAAATTGGTATCAGAGCCGGCTCTTTCCTTGGCAAAGAACTTTGGGGCGGAGAGATTGGATTGAGGCTGGCTAGCCTGTAAAATCCCTCGATCCATCAATTGAAGGAAATCCGGTGAAGAAGAATGAGACATGGATGTGGGCATAGAGATTGAGAAGTTCAGGCTCGTTTCATGGATTTAGGCCATATTTGGATGGGCTAAAGCTAATTGTTAGCTGGCTAATGGCTAAAGCTAATTGTTAGCCAGCTAATAATTAGTCCATCTAAAATTAGCCCAGGACTGTTTGGATAGACACTACAGGATGGCCCATTAGCGCAAGCAGTATTACTGCTTCCAAAAATAATAATTAAAAGTTGACTTACCGCTTGGAAAAAGAATTTTAATTAAAAGCTGTAGTGCCGCTTGGAAAAGTAAGTTATATAAGCTGTCATACCGCTTGGAAAAAGAGTTTTATTAAAAGTCAGAGTGCCGCTTGGAAAAGTAAGTTATATAAGTCATCATACCGCTTGGAAAAAATTTTAATTAAAAGTTGTAGTGCCGCTTGGAAAAGTAAGATATATAAGTCATCATACCGCTTGAAAAAATAATTTTAATTAAAAGTCTGTCGGACCGCTCCCCTGGCTCCTCCGTGGCGCCATGCCGTCTCCTCTCTGCTTTGGCGCCGACGCTCCCAGTCTTCCTGCTGCCGTGCGGCGTTCCTCCCGTGAGTCTTTCCTAGATCTGAGCCGGCGCCCTGGCTCCTCCCAGCCTGCCCTGCGCCTCTTGGCTCGGCGACGTCGCCTGCCTCCTCCACCGGCCATCTTTTGTAATCTGCAAATCGATTTTCCGAGTTTTTGGCGAATTGTTTTTGTTTTCTTAACTTCAAAGGATTTTCGTTTCGCCGTGTTTTTGAAATTTAAATATTTGGAGTTGGTTGTTTTGGGGACTCTAGAGGTTGTGTAGTTATATATTTTTCCCTTAACCCTAAAAACCATCAACGTCAAAAGGGGAGCCAGCATTTCTTTTTTTCCCCAATCCCCCCCCAGCCGACTCCTCCCGAGTCCCGACTCATTGCCGCCACCTCTGGGCTCCCGCCTGTGCATCCGCGCCTCCCGGCGTCCCGGTGCAACCTGAGCCAGCCCGCCGCGCTCCCCTCCCACAGGCCGCCCCTTCCCGAGTGGCGTCCTCCCGAGCCTGCGTCTCCGTCGCGCCCGCGTGTCTGGCCGCCTCCCGTGTCGCCTCTAGCTCCCGTGCGTCGCGCCTCCGCCCGCCAGCTCTGGCCGCCTCTAGTCCCGGCGCACCTCTGGCCAGCTGCCGCCGGCCTCCTCTAGCGCCGCTCTCTCCGTTGGTGCTCCCCTCCAGTGCGCGCCTCCTCCCGGCCGGTTGCACCGCCCAGCCGGCTCCTCCTCGCCGGCGCCGACGACCCTCCTCCGGCCTAACACCTCCTCCACCTCCCTCCATGGAATTGCTTTGAGGTAAAACCCTAGGTTTTGGGGAGGGATTTTCCTTGCTTGTATGGTGTTTGATTAAATGCCTAGCTAGAATCTTTGTTTTGAGATGCAATTAGTTGAGTGGACCCTGGATCCTAGATATATGTATGATATTTGCTCGATACCAGTGGTATGAATCCTAGTCAATAGTTACTGGATGCAAATTTTGAATCGGATTTGTTGAACCTGAGCCGGTTAAGGGTATGGAGTTCGTGTTCGTAGTAGAAATTAGAAGAAAAGGTAACGAACCGGTTTCTCGTGACTATTATCATAGTGTAGAACAGTGAGTTAATTCGGTGCAGTCAAACTGCAGTGTTTTAGGGCTCAAAGAAGCTTTATCACAAGGAAAACAGTTTAAAGCTACTTGCTGTTGAACCGAACTGTATATGTTGATGGATTTCTCTTGTTGTTGCCTTGTAGCTTGCCTAGAGTACACCAGTAACTTGAGGTGACTGGATAAGAAATGTGTTTTAGCTTAATCAATCAACTTGTGCAATCTAATGCTGTTCATTCAGTTGCTCTACTTTTCATTTAGGATTTCATGAAAGTGATATTATAGCAGTGTTACGCATATGCTTGCCTTTCTTTCCTTGTCCAAATTATTAGCTTTAGTGAGTGCCATATTGGCACTACTCTTAATGTATGTGACATCTGACCTATTGTCTTGTAGAAATGTTATTGTTTGATAGGGCACCAAATCAAATATACTTGTTATTCAGATATATTCGCGCTTATCTGTGTAATGTATCAATGACTTCTTTTAAATAAGATATCTTTCATCCCTAGGCAAAATCAGCATGTGAGTTTAAACCTCCGTGGAATAAACTATTCAGCAGAAGTGTAATTGAATGGGTACAAAGAGGGAGGTCAGGGTGGTGATCATGAGAGGAAAGGTATGAGGTGTCGATGGGGAAAGATGAGAAGAAAGGCAAATGGCTGTCCTCTTTCTGCTGCTGCTGCCGCCGTCAGCTGCTACCTCTCGAGCTTAGGGAAGGTTCTGTCGAGAGTGGCCTCAACCGCATGCCACTTCATTCTCCGTCGGTAAAGGCAAGTGCATCCCCTAGAACGTTATTAGGATGTTAAATGCTTTGCTCGCGATGAGAGTATAAAAATTCTAATGATTTGGTTGTGTGGATGTCCTATTTTCTAGAGAGGTCATGCCGAAATTTTGTAAATTTCGATGACTTAGTTTTCAGCCGGTTTTACTGATGAGCTTGAGTTGACAGTTGTTTTTCGAAGTAAAATGTTACTGATATGTGATATATGAAGCTTGCACTCACAGTGTTATTTGTTTGCTTTTTGTTGAATTAGCTGTTCTTTCTGGGGCTTCAATACCAATATTGTCACAGGTTAGAGAACTATCCATATTATATGAAAATCTTAATTTTATCACATGTAAGCACATCTACATAATTGCTTTACTACTTTCCTGCAGACCTATCTTGTATGGCAGCTTCTTTTGTCTGCTATTTTTTTGAAGAGGCGCTATAAAGTTAATGAGATAACCGGATGCTTTCTAGTGACAGTTGGTGTGATAATAACTGTAGCAAGGTAAGTTCTTTCTTGATAAGGTCACTGTAGGTTTATAAGGACCTAGTAAGCTATTGAGTTATTGTACAGCTGCAATCCATAGAGTTTGTTTTCCTGATTTTTATAATGCTCTCTTACAATGATTCTTTAAAAAAAATCTTCTGGTTAAAATAAATCCAGAAGACAAGAAACTTGAGCATTGGGAGATGGATATCTAAAATGCAAGGAAACAATAATGGTAATTTTATTAGTACTTGGGAGTTGGGACTGTGCAATATGATTGTATGCTCCAGATATTCTCATTATAGTTCACAGAGATATCTTTACAACTTGGGCCATGCATGTGTGGGAAATGGTGATACTAATGAATTGCTACTGCTGGAAAATATGCTTTACTAACAGTTTAGCAAAAATGATTCACGGATGGTTCCCAATCTTCTAATATTAGGCAAAAACTACCTAGTGTTTCAGGCTTTCAGCGTAGTATTTTTGACATGGTCAATATTATTTTGTTTGTCATTGCAATGCATGGTGGGAGATGATAGCATTGGGGATTAAGGAACTCTTTACAGCTACATGAGCAAACTGACTCAAAGTTACAATGTCCAACTGGAACGCTTGCTTTTGGTTGAGATATTTATTACCTAATGTGAATAAGAATTGACATGAACTTTACTTTACGCGTTGCTCCTTGTTTATTAGCATGAGGCTCAAAAGACCCGATCGCTGATTGTGTGGTTATGAGCACTGCGGTTTCTTTTTTGCTAAATTGCAGATGAGCTGTCCATCTCCTAACACCAAAAGCCATGCACTATTATTTGACCTGCCAAATAATCCAAATAAGCCATGTATTGGAACCTTATTTATGTTCTGAAATGTAAAAGATAAAAAACTAATGACTCATGGAACAATGATCTGTGCTAGGACTGCTACTCTTTAGCTGTTGCAGGAAGTGTCCTGGTTATCCTAAATGTTGTTAACATTGTGCACAATGAGCATGTCTGTATTAACTATAAATTAGTCCCTCCAGCACTGGTGCTGGTCTGGAGGACTGGTCTGGAGTGGTGCTGGTCTGGAGGACTGGCTCTGTGTGTTCATCTCCCTGCAGCAACTAGCCAACTAGCAATAAGTTCTTTTCCCTCTTGAGGGTTTTGATTCTGTTTACTTGCTTCCACCATTAATCCGGAGATATATGCATAATTTCTTGGGTTTTAAGTTGCGGTCTAGCTGAACCTACTATTGACCAAGCTAACCTTCAGCCCATGGCCACTTTGTCTGATAAGCTACTGCATGTGCTACTGTAAAATCTGTAATTATGGACATGATAGAACAGCAAATGCTCACTATTAGTACTAGTAAGTAGCTATCATTTTGATTGCTTCTAGGACCCAATGTAATTATCTCAAATCTCCAGAGATATCTACTGCATGTGCTACTGCAAAATCTGTAATTATGGACATGATAGAACAGCAAATGCTCACTATTAGTTCTAGTAAGTAGCTATCATTTTGATTGCTTCTAGGACCCAATGTAATTATCTCATTTAAACAGAGGAAATAAAAGGATATGATCGCCCAAGACCAAGTAGTGTCACATTACTACTATACTGCGACAGAACTGAAAAGGCGGACTTGATATTCCTGATGTCGAAGTTGTCATTAATTATAGCTATCCTTGGACCACGGAGGATTACGTCCACAGGATTGGAAGGACTGGTCGTGCTGGCAAGAAAGGTGTTGCACATACCTTCTTCACACAAGGGAACAGGGTACTAAAGATCATACCCAATACCCATTTTCCACCTTATAACCTTAAGCTGTACCTCATGTAATTTTGTTATTTTAACCTCATATCTGAGGACTTGCCGGTGAACTTGTAAATGTTTTCGGGAGGTGGTCAGTTGTTCCTCCAGCCCTTATGAAATTTGGCACTCATGTCAAGAAAAAGGTTTGTATTTAATGGAGATTTTTGTCATGTTTCTTCTTTTGCAAGTTAGCTTTTGTTCATATGCATTGCACATATGTCCATGTGTATAGGTATGGAAGTGTCACTTTTGCTAAGAATAAAAAAATACATTTCTAAGCATATGCATTCTTGATAAATCACTTTGATGAAAGTAGAGAAAATACTATCCTTTCTAGTAGTGGACTTTTCTATTGTTTGAGCCTGTTTGTTTTAAGTTTACTTCATTGTTGTAAATGGAAGATGCTCCGTTTGTATCACACTGAATAGCTCGCTCTGCTGTCATAAGTTAGTGTGGGTGAATCTGTGATAAATGGGCTTGCTTGACTTCATCTGCTAATAATTCATTTGCAGGAATCGAAAATCTATGGTTCCCACTTTAAGGAAATCACAGCAGATGCTCCTAAATCCACAAAGATCACGTTTGGTGATTACGGCGAGGACTAACTAAGCAAAGGCTTGTTGGTTTTTGTTGATTGCTTATGGAAACTCCATTTATCTTGGTAAACCACAGTAGTTGGCAAATTCTTTGGATATGGATTCGGCATTCGGAAGATAATTTTCTAGCAAAGGATTCTGCTTGTGTCTCGAGGGCAGCACCTAATTTGTTCTCAGTATTATATTAGATTTAGGTTAGTAATATGTTTTGCACAGAAGTGGCATGAATAAGTGCAGTCAACTTTTTTGCTGGATACATATAGTTTTTATATTCCATGATTTATTTGTTTGAAGATCCAAATTAAATTTATCTAATCATCTTTACATTGTGCTACGATAAAGAGCGTTCGTGGCTTCGCATACAAAGTTGTGGCTCGGCTTGCATGCGTTGGATCATCGAGAGGGTATTAAGAACTTAAGTGAAATCAACATCATGCATTATTTATCTCTGAATCCACTAGTAATCATCTGGTACTTTCCTTTGCAGATCGAGCTAGGGGATCGGTCATCAAGAAACTAGAGAGAGGCGGAGGACAAGTCATATTATTGACAACTAAAAACAAACAAAGATATGGTGGAGAAGGGTGAAGGTGGTGTGCTGTTCACTTGCGTCAATGATGTTTGGGTTTTAGCCGTTGTTTAGCTGAGTTGTAAAACACTAAAAGACTATGCTCCTACTATGTTTTGATCGTAGTAATCCAGCTGCAAGTTGTTAGTTGATTTATCTAACGAATTTTATTAGTAATCAATTTTGGTGATGTTTACATGTTGTACTTGTGGATGATTTGTGATAATGAAACTTTCGTACGTTGCTTTCTCGAGGAATTATATGTTATGGTGCTTGGATTGTATGTTATGGGTGCTTGATATTATTATAAATTTAGCGAACATTTATTAAGTGGATATATATTAAACTAATGCAATTGTTTTTCCAAGCGGTAGGACCGTTTGGAATTCGAATATTCCAAGCAGTAGGACCGCTTGGAATTCGAGTATTCCAAGCGGCACTACTGCTTTTAAAAACAATTTTACAAGTGGTAGTACCGCTTGGAATTCGAGTATTCCAAGCAGTACTACTGCTTTTAAAACAGTTTTACAAGCGGTAGTACCGCTTTTAATGTATATACCGCTTGGAATACTTTTACAAGCAAATAGTATAAAGCGATGAGATATTAGAATTCCAAGCGGTCCTACTGCTTGGAATACTCGAATTCCAAGCGGTTCTACCGCTTGCGAAGACGTGTTATCCTGTAGTGACATGGCTAATGGTTATGCTAATTTCTAAGAAAAGTCATGTATGCCCCTCATAATATATCTGCCCCTCATAATGGCGAGGGTATTTCAGACTTTTCCCAGCGTGTTACATGCTATTAGTCCAAATTAGCTCCCACCCATTAGCTAATGGACTAATTGTTAATTGAAGGGTTGGCTAAAAATTAGCAATAGGAAGACGTGGGCTAATTTTTAGCCAGCTAACAATTAGCCCAGGGATCCAAACATGGCCTTATAGTCGTTGAAAGCTGATGTAGCGGAGATTAAGACCATATTAATGAGCAATTGCCAGAACCAGTTCAGTGCGAGCTGAAAAATTCAAAGGGAAGTTCAGACAAAGGAGAAGAAGTGAAGTCTGTGTCTTCGGTAACGATCCAACGAGTTCAACTATAGAGATCGACGTTCCAAATCGACAGCTGAGTTACCTAAATAAAGAGAACAACGGCAAAAACTCAAAGTAGTAATTATTATTAGCGGTAATTTTGTCATCAACAAGTTTTGTTTATTCACCCGCGGTTGTCGTTGTAATCACCACTACAGAACACCACATCACTGCCGGTTCCAAACTGGCATCATTGCCGGGGTATTGGAACCGGCAGTACGTAATCGGCAGTGATAGTCAGACTATCACTGCCGGTTGTGGAACCGGCAGTGATAGTTTGTATTACTGTCGGTTCTAAAACTAGAACCGGCAGTGATAGTATAAATCCAAAAATCGCTTGATAAAATTAAAAAATATATTTATTTGCACCTGAACCAACCTGTATTCACTATTACGTGATTTTCGCGCGATTTTCACAGGTCACGCGATTTTTGCGCGAAATACGCGTGCGTGCGATTTCTAGGATTCCAACCTGTGACCTACTGCTTCGTGTAAACACTCCTTACCATCCCACCTAACACACACTTCTCAACTAGTATAAGATATATGTTCCTTTTATCCCTTCACATCCGAAAGTTTCAATGATTATTTGGACATTCAAATGACTTCAAGTAAAAAAGTTGTCAACTACAAAGTTGTAGATCTCATCGAGAGCTACAATTTTCATATAAATTTTATCTTCATCCGACTCCATATGCAAAAGTTATGATTTTTTCAAAAAATAGTATCATTGCCGGTTCGATTCCGAACCAGCAGTGATAATAGCCTCACCGACAGTTTGTATACTGAACAGGCTAATATTTTTAAAAAATCATAACTTTTACATACTGAGTCGAATGGAGACAAAACTTATATAAAAATTGTAGCTCTCGATGACATCTAACTTTGTTGATAACTTTATTCAATCATTTAGATATCAAATAATCGTTGACAACTTTTGTCTCTACATATTCAAAAGTTTCAACGACTATTTGGACATCTAAATGACTTTAAATAAAAAAGTTGTCAACTACAAAGTTGTAGATCTCATCGAGAGCTATAATTTTCATATAAATTTTGTCTCCATCCGACTTCGTATGTAAAAGTTATGATTTTTTTAAAAATAGTATCATTGCGGTTCGATTCCGAACTGGCAGTAATACTATTATCACTGCCGGTTATGTAGCTCTCGATGAGATCTACAACTTTGTAGTTAACAACTTTTTTATTTGAAGTCATTTAAATATCCAAATAATCGTTAACAACTTTTATCTCTACATATTCGAATGTTTCAACGATTATTTGGATGTCTAAATGACTTCAAATAAAAAACTTGTCAACTACAAAGTTGTAGATCTCATCGAGAGCTACAATTGTCATATAAATTTTGTCTCTATCCAACTTCGTATGCAAAAGTTATGATTTTTTCAAAAAGTATTATCACTGCCGGTTCGATTTCGAACCGGCAGTGATACTTCCTCCATTATCACTGCCGGGTTCTTGTTGAGAACCGGCAGTGATAATAACTTATCACTGTCGGTTTTTAAGAAGAACCGACAATAATAGTATTATTGCCGGTTTAGCTTTTGAACCGGCAGTAAAAGTGTTATCACTGCTGGTTCTAGCCGAACCGGCAGTGATAGACCGACAAGAATGAGGTTTTTTGTAGTAGTGAATTTCAGTTGTTTATGTTTACTACAAGGTAATTTTGTAACAGACTGGGCTTATAAGCCAGAGACTTTCGTAAAATGGAAATAGAAATTGATTTCCATGTATCTGAGTTTGTTAGAGTAAAGTATATTATCGTAGAACTCTAGTTGTTCCCTTATCGCTACCCCCAAATCCCCACCTTCCAGTTGAGATGATCTCGCATTTTCTGGGGTCTGACAAAGGTATCAGCGTGCAATAAGTTCTTGGTGATCAATCTTTTTTTAATCTAAGTTGTTATAATGCTAGTATTTTTTATTCTAAATTTTAGTTAATTTAGTTTATAATTGATATGGAATCTTTGTTTTAATTAGCTAATGTTTATTTAATTATTATAAATTTTATTTATTTATGGATTTACTTTGCAAATCCTATTGAAGTCAATTTGCTAAATTTCCGTAATTATTTATTCCGAATTTCAGTTAATTTATCTTGTACTTGACATGGACTCTTTCTTTTAATCTAAGTTGTTACAATTTTGTGTATTTTATTCTAAATTTTAGTTAATTTGGCTTATAATTGGCATGCACTCTTTGTTTTAATTTGCATTTTTTAATTATTATTTTAAACTGTAGTTTTTATGAATTTACTTTAGAAATTGGATGAAAGTCAAAATGCTAATTTTTCTTTTTTTATTCGGATTTTAGATAATTTAGATTGCACTTGACATAGACTTTCTTTTAATCTATGCCATTTTAATTATTATTTTAAATTTTATTTATTTATGAATTTACTTTAGAAATTGTATAGAAGTCAAATTGCTAATTGTTCTTATTTTTTAATTCCAAATTCAGGTGATTTAGATTGTACTTGATATGGACTCTTTCTTTTAATATAAGTTGTTATAATTTGGGTCCGACAGATAGATAGCTAAATCTTTTCTAGTTAATGTGATAGCTTTCTTAGAGTGTCTAATTAATATAGATAGATAGATAGCTAAAAACAAAAGGCGCTTCAGAATATTTAGAATCCAACTAAATTAATTACAAGCTTTGGTCAAGTTTTAATTAATTTTTAAATTAAAAACAGCTGCTAAAAATCTGGAAAACGTTTTATTTCATGCAAATTTTTTTTTGAAAAAGCAAGAAATACAGAAAAGAAGACTTTGAAGCTTATTTAATAGCTTTTTATGAATTCTCGGATGTTACAGATTCTAAAAAGAATTTCATAGGGAGCCCTATATCTAGTGAGAATGGATATTTCCTTTTCTATGGAATTCCAAAAATGAGTCCTAAAAAGTGGGCAGACATATCTAACGCAAATAGGAATCCGCGGCTGCACGATTTTGATGGAACCAATGATTAAAAACGAGAAATGAAACAAATACCGAACCTGCGCAAACCACGGCAGATGGGACCGGTTACCAGCTTTGTACCAGCCAAACAACACCAGCCGATTACCAATCGGAATTGGCCGGTTTACCACTGAAGAGGACAAAAGTAAGTTCATTTGATGCAAATATACAAATATTATCCCATACATATATTGCCTATATAACAAATATATTCAACAAACAAATAAAGAATGAAAGTATCAAATGAAGACAAAGTGATGGACTAATACGGAATAGTATGATTCATCATCGTTAGCTCTTATCACTAATACTTCCGTATCTGTAAAAATTTACCAAAATACTCTTGCACGCATGGTTCCCAACCTGTGTGTGGAACCCCTCATCGTCAACGTTAAGAGTTTGTGCCTCTTTTCCCTCGTACATACGTTTCTGTGGTCTTCTTGACCTCATCTGCTATCTGTGATTGATCAATTGTGTGTTGACCGACTAGCCGGTTTGTAACACGACGGGACGGCTACTCAATTAGAGATGGGCACTGGGGTGGGCTATTTTGGACAGACACGAGGCACGTCCAGTCTAGCGCGACCCACGACCGGGTACGGAACTGTTCTAAATTGGCCGAACTGGCTACTCAATGCACAATATTTATTTAATATTTATTTATTGCTTAAGAGCTTAAACAAAACATACATGCATATAGCCTCCTCATATAGCGGATATGTCCTGACACGAGGACTCCAATCCCAATCTACAGAGCGAAGACGAGTTACACGAGTACAGACAGAAGAGATGCGAGGCATCCTAACAAAGAAGTAGAAGAGGAGATACGATATTTTTTCGTATGACAAATGATCTACATCACTCAGTTGGGCGTCCGGTATTCTTGTGGATGCCCAATACGCCAGCGTGTTCTGTTAGGATCCACACGATGGTTGTGAGCTCACTGCCACGGCTTAGCTGCTTGGCATGGGATTCCCTGCTGCATCGGATGGACACATAGATGAGCATACGCACCCACGCGTCGAAGATGATTTCCATCAGTGGTATTTGTGTATTCGCTACATTTTCGGATGTCCACAATTTTGGAATCAAACTCTTAAGTCTTTCCTTAGATATTCCCCCGATCCCAACTTCCTCGAGAATTTTGTCCATCTCACGATTCTCAGATCTTTCCTCAGATATTCCCTCGATCCCAACTTCCTCGAGAATTTTGTCCATCTCAGGATTCTCAGGTCTTTCCTCAGATATTCCCCCGATCCCAACTTGCTCGAGAATTTTGTCCATCTCAGGATTCTCAGGTCTTTCCTCAGATATCCCCCTGATCCCAACTTCCTCGAGAATTTTGTCCATCTCACGATTCTCAGGTCTTTCCTCAGATATTCCCTCGATCCCAACTTCCTCGAGAATTTTGTCCATATCAGAATTCTCAGATCTTTCCATAGATTTTTCCCATCGTAGGAGCACCTCGGCATATCGAGTTCCATCTGAGAGAATAATACTTGAGTCATAAAGAAGACTTCTTTTATCGTCGTCATCGCCCGGTCTGTAATTCAGGTGGCGGCTGTTCTCACTCTCCATATTTTGCAGGATGCCTGCAAGCTGATACTCTCTTTCTCTAGAACAAGGGTTATGTGTCTTCTTACCCTCCACTTCATGGTCATGCCATATGCCCTGCAAAGCATCGCTGGTTGCTTTGTGCAGGCTGCTCAGCTTAAGGCCTGGTAGCATGTAGGGGCGTACAGCGACGAGGAACAACATGTAATTCGACAGCGCCTCGATCGCCTTCACATATTCGCACGATGCTGCATTTTGACCTCTGCGCAAGAGGAAAACGTCCGTGGCGATGTGCAAGACAAGGATGTCCTCTTGGACTTCAGGGTCGAAGCCCAGAGCTTCGTCTAACCTCTTACGCTTCCTTGCAGCGGCATCAGCAGGTGGTGGTGGTGGTCGTGCTGCTAGTTGTTCTGCTGCTGCTATTTTTAGTGTTACTTTCTTGCGCACACCGTATGCCAACTTCAGTTTTACCCATATCCGCTCGAACAACAACTCCCTGACACACGGTGGAATATCAAGGCCCCTCGAGTGATGATATTGGTAGTCCTTCCAACTGTCCTCCAATCCCAAATTCTTCGCCAGTGTTCTCAACAGGCTTGTCGTCTCATGAGTGCACTCGTGCAATAAGTTGTACTGCCCGATTCTGCCTGACCACATTCTGTAGCTACTTCGCTCCTTGACAAGGACAAGACGGACCTGATGCCTTCTCCCAGTGCACAAAATATAGGGAAGCCAAGACTGTGGCCTGTCGTTCAAGAATGCGTATGTCCAGGTCGACCCAAGTGCCCTGAGCAACCATCTGATGTCCAGGAGGAAGGTGGCAGCGAGCAGGATGTAAGTGATATAGATGTCAGCCCTCCTCAGGCCATCTTTACCGCAGAACCAGAACAGCAAGAAGGCGGTGAGGGTGAAGAACGGCCAGGCGGCTCGGATGCCGTAGCCAAACCCGGTGTGGATCACGGCTGCCTTGGTGTACAAGATGTCATACATGATGGAGAGCTCCATCTCGACCACCTTGCACATCTTCTCCCATCCATAAGGCCACGCCTCTCTGGCATCCTCGTCGACCGAAGAATAATCAGCAAAGGCACCCTCGGTGATATGGAACAGGTCGTGAGCAGCCAGCAGGGCTTGCTCACTATCCCCGCCCCGCTCCAGGCTTCTGGGAAGGGGGATTTCCCGCTCCAGATCTCCAGGAAGGAAGAGCTTGTGCTTCTTGCGTGAGCTCCGGATGCTGCCCAAGTCAGCCAGCCATAGAGCCGCTACCCTCTCCAAATACTTGATAATACCGACAAAGAACATGATGACGGACGCCGCCAGAAAGGTCCCGCCGCCGCTGCCGCCGATAATTATGTGGTTGTATAGGACATAGCCGGCTCCCACGACCTGCGTGACGGCTTCTACCACCGGGCACCCCGAGAGCGCATTGTCCTCCAAGGAGTAGGCACAGATGTTGTCTGGTCGACCGAGGTGTATCAGGAGGAACGGCAACCAGAACGCGACGAGCTGCTGCTCGCGCGACGTGCTGCCGAGGAACAGTTGGCCGATGGAGAATGTCGCGACCCAGTCGGCAAGCTGGTACGCCAGCCAGAGGATGGCCCTCCGCCGACTGGAGGCTTTATGCCGACGGATCCCGGCGAAGGTGATTAGGAGAATATGCGCGGCTAAGCTCAAGAGGACCAAGCCCCGGACCAGCCATTCATTCACCAGATTCAGCAATCCAGCCATATTGCTCCTGCAACGAAATTAATTACGATAGCATAAATGTCACATACGCATCCGAGCGTGATCGAAATTAATTACAATGTAATACATACGTAACATCTGCTTACATGCTAGCAGCGTAGCGCGTACAGGACAAAAATTTAACGAAACGAGATCATTTCCGAACGAAGCTGAGGATACATACCGGCTCGCAGGTCGGCCAATCGATGAATTAATTAATCTTCGAACTTCCACTTCACACAGTGATCGATCAACAGCGCGCAGTTAAGCTCTTGCTCTAGCACAAGCTAGCAAGAAGAGTAGCTAGGAAACTAGCTAGAGCATGGTGCTCTCCGTATGGAAGTACGTGGTACCTAATACCTTCAGCTAGCTTAACTAAACGCATGTGCTTATTAGATACAGCCTCAGCCCAACGCACTATCCAGTAATACTCCCTCCCCCAGTCAAACAAATAGTTATCGTTTTAGATATAGGTGTAGTCAAAATTTTAAAACTTTGACAATCAAATTTTTTTAGATATTTAAATTACATATATAAAAATCATATGTGTAGATTTATCTTAAAAAGTACTTTCATAATATTATAATTTTATTGAGTTTTATAAATATATTATAATAGAAATTACTGGTCAAAACTGTGTTTTGAAGATCGTGTCGATGTCCAAAACTGTAACATCCTGAAATTTTCAAAATAGGAAAAATGAAAATTTAAAGTTTTAAAATGGAATTGAGTAAATATTTCAACTGAAACAAAGATTTTTATTTTAAATATCATATTTTACTTTATTTTCTAGTATTTCAACCTAAAAGAAAAACAAGTTGCTACATTAAAACTTTTCTCCCAAAATAAATAAACCTTAAAAATGAGTTGAAAAAGTAATCTTATTTTCAATTCCCATCTTTTCTGAATTTTTTGGATATATTTACTTTTGAGATTTTGCACCTTTTTACCTTTACTCTTTCACTAATTCCAAGTGGGATCGTATTTTTGATTTACTGTTATAAGAAAAGATTATACGATTGGTTGAAGGACATGTTATACCCTTAGCTCATGAGATTAAAAAATGAAGGTATTACAAATAGTATCACTCTTTTTCTTATAACACTAATGATTGCAATATTTTTCGACAATAGATACAATCAGCTATAGAAGTTGGTCGGCTTAAATTTGCAGACGAGCCGACAATGCAGGTGGATGTCAACCATTTTCCAATAAATATGGTGCAGCGCTTAGGAAAGGGAAAAGAGACGATGCAAGGCGAAGAACCAAAAAGGGCTCGACATGTTGACATCTAGCCAACTTCAAGCGGTAAAGAGACCCTAAAGATTACAGTCGGATCATTACAGATAGAGACCGACCATGAAGGGAAAAAATTCTAGGACTATTAAGCTAAAGGGGGAGCTGCAAGTCAGCATGTGGTACAAGGCAGAAAATCGCCACCACAACGGACGATGAAGAGGTCTAAGCTGACTTTTTCTCAATTGTTGGATAAGTATGAGAGGATAAGTAATCGCCCGCGTTATCCTTTGTGTCGATCACGTTACTTCTCTAAACATCCTCTGTACACCGATGAAATATTCGATAGAAGGTTTCGAATGAGAAGACCCCTATTCCAACGAATTGTGAGTGCCCTTGAAGAGTGGGATCCCTATTTCACTTATAGGGTAGATGCTAATAATAGATTGGGGCTCTCACCCTTGCAGAAGTGTACGGTTGCAATTCTATGTTAGTGTATGGCATCCCTGCCGACCAACTTGATGAGGTACTAATGATCGGTCAAAGCAATGCATTGGAGTGTTTGGGAAGTTCGCGCAAGGGGTGATTGAGAAGTTTGGAGAAAAGTATTTGTGACAACCTATACGTGATGAAGTGGAGCGTTTGCTTCAAATTGGCAAGTCTTGTGGCTTCCTTGGCATGCTAGGGAGCATTGATTACATGCATTGGCAGTGGGAGAAATGTCCTGTCGCGTGGAGGGGCCAATTCACCCATGCTGATCATGGTGTCCGTACTATGATCCTTGAAGCAGTTGCTTCACATGACCTTCGGATATAGCATGCTTATTTGGGTGTCACCGGGTCAAACAATGATATCAACGTCCTTAATCAGTCACCATTTTTCATTGAAGAGTTGAAGGGGGAGCTCCATGGGTGCAGTTCAAGCAAGTGTGATCGATCCACATACACTAACACACATATGCCGCTGTAATTTACGCTATGTTTGCACCAGTTTTGGAAATTTCCAGAAGAGAAGCATGAGTTTGGATAAGGCACGACAACATCCGTGGAAGGTTTGGATAGCATACGGAAATCCTGTACGGCATGCAGATAAAGTTTGGAAACTAGAGACCAAATCGGAAACTACAAAGCCGATTCGGATTATGTTGTCGTATTGGATCGGGACTCGGATCGGCTAGGCGGGTATATAAGGCGCATCAGGACCGCTCGAAGGGATCATCCACAATCAATCAACACATCTACCAGTTTTTACTTTCTGTAGTTCTTAGTTTTTTTAGCATTGTAATCTTTCCTCTGCAAGTCGACATCGATCAAATAAAGTTGCGCATCGCCGATTGTTTGATCGTCATTGGCTTTTTTAGGTTTGATTTGTTCTGTCTTGCTGCGCATCGCCTTTTCAGAATCGATCTACCTTTTACCCCCGAATTAGTCTTAATCGGCTAATCTAGTTACCCTTCCAATCGGCTTTCTGGCTGATTCTTGATTTTAGCCGATTCACCTCGAGGATCGGCTTGATTGAATTTTACGACTCTTTCCCTTATCGATTGCAGGGTCAAATCGATTGGCACGCTCGCGCACACTTGAACCTGGTGTTCGTCCGGTGTGTTGCAATCAGAAACCCTCTACACGTTTTTGGCGTCAACACATTTTTGGCACGCCCGGTGGGACTACGATCGACAAGATGACTGCAGGCAAATCCATCGCGCCAGCTGACGTGAACACTGAAGCCATAATCGTCCCTACTTTGGATGATTTAACTCCAGAGCAGCGCAAGGAAATTGAAGATCGGAAGGCTGCCTTGGAGGAGTTGATGCTGAGTTGCTATCAAAAAACCCGACGAGGAGTTACACAGAAGATGGCGCTTCCAACACTGAATCCGCTCGGCGAAGCAGGCGTCGCATCGACTCCGGTAAGCCGATATATGCCGGCTCAAACTGAGCTGTCAGTTATGATTGAACAATCTGTGCATCATGCATTAATTAATCAATCATCGGCTTTGGTTACGACCTTGAAGCCGATGATAGAGAACAGTGTAAAGACTATTGCACAAGAGTTGGCTACGTCTGGAGGATTGATGGACCCGTTACAGCCACTCCCAACGTACCTCGTATATTCTGTGGCCCCAAACGCCAACACGATCAAGGCGTCGGCACCTGCACCCTCATTAATGCCGACCCAGCCCACCGTGTTGGCTCCACCAAATCCTCGCCCGAGTCCAGTCACTCATATTCATGCATATACTGACGCTGCAAAGTTGGATCCATCAGCGTCAGGGACTCACTATGACCAGTCGGCTTCTCAACCGGTTGAGTTAAATGGAAATTATAAACCTCAAGGACCAACCCAAATTAGAAACTTGGCTCCATATAGAGTAGTTATGTACACAGAGCCATTTGCTCCATTGCCTAAGGTTGCGGCTGCCAAGGGCGATGGGTATGAAGCATGGCAACAACAATACCCATCTGGTAGAACAAGCCGACCAGCCGAGTTTACACTCGGGGGGCAGGACACTATTCATCCCAATTGGCCAAACCCTGATGTTGCATTGACCAATAACATCAATTGGGCTGATCAGATTTCTATGGTCTTGAGAGATCAATTTGGTTTACAGCCCAAAGGAAAAACGATCGGCTATAGGAAGCCGTACCCAGATTACATTGACCAGATGCCATATCCCCACAACTTTAGGATTCCTGATTTTGCGAAATTTTCGGGGGATGATTCGGTCACCACTTTAGAACACGTTGGACGATTTATCGCCCAGTGTGGAGAAGCAGCTCAATCTGATGGGTTAAAAATTAGACTTTTTCCATTATCTTTGTCAGGAACTGCTTTCACTTGGTTTACGAATCTGCCTCCAAATTCGGTCCACTTTTGGAACGATTTAGAGAGCCGATTTCATGAATACTTTTTCTCTGGTAGTCTGGAATTAAGAATTTCAGATCTAAGTGTTGTCCGGTAGAAGTTTGGCGAATCGGCTTCTGACTACATCAGGAGGTTCAGAGAAGTGCGAAATCGGTGTTTTAGCGTAGTATTACCCGATAATCAGTTAGCCGATTTGGCGTTTCAAGGGCTGATTCCCCCACTCAAGGAAAAACTTGCCAGACAAGAATTCACTGATTTAAGCCATCTGCTTCATCGCGTATCGGCACAAGAAAGCCGATATTTAAGCAAAGAGTTCAAAGATAAAATTAGAATGAATAGCAAAGACAAGGCCAAGGTAAATATGGTCGAATATAGCTCAAGTGAAACTTCTGAGGATGAAGCAGATATAAATATAGCCGAATGGATAAAAGGTTCTAAAAAACCGCTTGTCTGTTCGTGGCTCAAGCCGACTAGGAGTAAGTCAGAAGTAAAATACGCTTTCGATGTATCCAAGTGCGATCGCATATTTGACATGTTACTACAAGAAAATTGATACGGTTACCTGAAGGGCATACCATACCTTCAGCCGACGAAATCAAGAAGCGACGATACTGTAAGTGGCATCATTCCTTTTCTCATAATACTAACGACCGCAACATCTTTCGGCAACAGATACAGTCAGCTATTGAAGATGGTCGGCTCAAGTTTGCAGAGGAGCCAGCCATGGAAGTCGATGTCAACCCCTTCCCAATCAATATGGTTCAATGCTCCGGCAAAGGAAAAAAGGTTGTCGATGAAAGACCCTCAGCGACGCGACAAGTTAACATAGAATCTAGTTCGCAAGGGGAAACACTGAAGATAACGATCGGCTCACTTCAAATTGAAGCCGATCAAGATGGGAAGAATTCAAGAACTGTAAAACCAAAAGGGGAATTACAAGTTAGACAGTGGTACAAAGCCGAAAGATCTCCGCCCAGAAAGCCGGCATTCAAACCCAGGCCAACTTTCTCACAGTTGCTTGAGAAATATGAAAGAGTGAGCCACCAGCAAAAACAGCAGTCTCGCCAGCCAAACGAACCGTATCGGCCAAACAATACGTTTCGGCCAAATAATCTGCATCGGCCAAACAACGCAGAAAGAGCTCATGAGAGATGTCCATTTTGGCAGTTTTGCTGGGAAAGAGGCATGACACTACCATCCTCAAGAGCATGCCCCATGGAACATTACCAGCAGAGTGGGCCGAGACGATCGGCAAAAGAGCGCCTATTTAGGCCAACGCCGGATCAAGACGAGCTAGGGTATAAGAGGCCGATGAAAGAAAGGTTGGGTGCACTGAGCCAGGACAATGAGAAGACTGCTGAGGACTTAGTTGGTAAGATCCGTAAGCCAGTCGAACCTAAGCCTAGATGGTGCCCAACTGGACTTAGCCGATCGCGTGTGAGACGGCTCAACGCCTAAGGACGCAAGAGATGAGAGAAGCTGAAGAAGAAAAATAGAGAGATCAAGCTTTTAATGAATTGCGGCCTGTGAAGCTGGTCACAAAGGAGTGGAGGAAGAAACAACAATCCGATGATGAATCAGATTCCTCGGACGATTTGATGTCACCAATAATTCGAGATGGCACTCCTATGGATGTCAATATGGTGTTCACCTTACCAGCTGAATTCAGAATTAAAACGGAATCGGTCAAAGACGCGTTTGCTCAACTGTGTCTGGGTGCACAAGATGCAGTGTTTGAGAAACCGCAAGATCCGCATCGGCATCAAAAGCCGTTGTACTTAAAAGGTTACATCAATGGAAAGCCGATATCAAGGATGCTTGTGGACGGGGGAGCTACTGTGAATTTAATGCTACTCTCCACATGCAAGAAGTTGGGGAAAATTGATGAAGACCTGATCAAGACAAACATGGTGCTAAATGATTTCACAGGTGATCCCACTAAAGCAAAGGGAGTGTTGGTTACGGAGTTGACCGTCGGCCGAAAAACTTTGCCGACCGTGTTTTTTGTGATCGAGGCCAAAGGAAATTACAGTGTATTTCTTGGGCGAGATTGGATACATGCCAATTGCTGTAACCCCTCAACAATGCACCAACTTCTCGTACAATGGGATGGAGACGAAGTCGAAGTTGTCTCAGCCGATACGTCGGCTCATATAGCCATGGCCAGCTCCGACGCAAATTGGCCACACGAAGAGGCAGAATGCATATCAGTTAAGGCACTAGACGATTGTGATTTCATCAGTATTGGGAAAACGGGCTTTACGCCGATCAGTGTCAAGCTGGGCATCTTTGATCGGGCGGCTGAGATCCTGAGAAGATGGGGTCAAAAATGATCCAACTTCTACAAGATAGAGCAAAGAGCTATCGGCATGGGATAAATTCCTGCGAAGCCATTGAAGATTTCCAAAGTGAAAAATTGGGCCAAGGCTTTACTTCTGCCGATATGCTTGAAGAAGTCGACATAGGAGAAGGCGATCGGAGAAGGCCAACTTTTGTAAGTGCGAATTTAGATCTAGAATACAAAAATAAGTTGGTCAAAATACTTAGAGAATACAGGGATTGTTTCGCCTGGGAGTATTATGAGATGCCTGGATTGAGCCGACGGTTAGTAGAACATCGGCTACCTATCAAGCTGGGATATCGGCCATATAAGCAACCTCCTCGTCGTTTTAATCCAGAGTTGTATGATATAATAAAAGAAAAAATTGAAAGGTTGCTAGAAGCCAAATTCATAAGACCTTGCCGATACGCCGAGTGGGTATCTAACATTGTGCCTGTCATGAAGAAGAACGGTAAGCTGCGAGTATGCGTAGATTTCAGAGATTTGAATAAAGCCACACCAAAAGATGAATATCCGATGCCCATAGCCGACATGCTTATCGATGCTGCATCGGGTAATAGGATTATCAGTTTTCTTGATGGCAATGCTGGGTATAACCAGATATTCATGGCGGAAGCCGATGTCCCTAAAACTGCCTTCAGATGCCCTGGCGCATTAGGGTTGTATGAATGGCCGGTAATGACATTCGGTTTAAAAAACGCAGGTGCTACTTACCAACGCGCCATGAATTTAATCTTTCACGACCTAATCGGCCATATTGTTGAGATCTACATCGATGACGTGGTTGTCAAGTCTAAAGAAGACTGGCAGCACTTAGCCGATTTGGAAAAAGTGTTTCAAAACACACGAGCTCATGGGCTGAAGATGAATCCTTTGAAGTGTGCATTCGGCGTGTCGGCTGGCCAGTTCTTTGGTTTTATGGTACATCAAAGAGGCATTGAAGTTAGTCAGACCAGAGTCAAGGCCATAGCAAATACAAAACCACCAACATGCAAAAATGAGTTGCAAAAGCTGATCGGCAAAATTAACTATTTAAGACGGTTTATCTCGAATCTGTCTGGTAGAATTCAGGCTTTTACACCACTGCTGAACTTGAAAGATCATCAGGAATTTGACAATATAAAGCAATACTTAGCATCACCACCGGTCTTGGCGGCACCTCAGAAGGACGTCCCATTTAAGTTGTATATATCGGCTGAAAGCGAGACCATTGGGGCCGTATTGGCACAAGAAATTGATGGCAAAGAACGAGCAATATTCTACTTAAGCCGACGACTATTGGACGTTGAGACCAGGTACCCTCCGGTAGAAAAATTATGTTTATCGTTGTATTTTGCTTGCACGAAATTGAGGCACTATGTCCGGTAATATGTAGAACCGACGTAGTCAAATACATGCTATCTGCTCCGATTTTAAGAGGACGACTTGGGAAGTGGGCTTATGCTCTAACCGAGTTCGATCTACAGTTCGAATCGGCCAAAGCTATTAAAGGGCAGGCTATAGCCGATTTCATAACAAGACATGATACTATGGCAGGAATGGTCGATGTAGCTCCGTGGCAGCTGTATTTTGATGGGTCAGTCTGTCAAGAAGGAAGTGGAATAGGTATTGTATTGATCTCGCCAAAAGGGCATAACGTCGAGTTTGCATATCGACTTAAAAGCCGATGTTCTAATAACCAGGCTGAATATGAAGCATTGCTCAAAGGGCTGCAGTTGATAGAAAGTATCGGGGCAGGTAATGTGGAAGCATATGGTGACTCATTATTGGTAGTGCAACAAATTAAGGGAGAGTTTAAATGCAACGACGAGGTACTATCAAAGTATCTACAGTATTGCCTCAACATCATCAACACTTTTTCGACATTCTGTATCAGCCATGTGCCTAGGGAAATGAATGACAAAGCCAACACATTGGCTCGGCGACTTCAGAGCCGGGAGTACAAATGCCGTCTGAACGTTTGACTTAATCGACAAAGCAGTGTTGTGCGTCGATGATACCGATTGGAGAACAGAAATAAAAACTTACCTGATAGACCCGTCCAGACCCACTGAACGAAAGGTTCGACAGCGAGCACTAAAATATGTCATGATGGAAGGAGAATTGTATTATCGGACATTAGAGGGACTACTCTTGAGATGTTTGAGTAATGAAGAGGCAAAGGTAGCCATGGGTGAAGTCCACGAGGGAATTTGCGGCGCGCATCAATCGGCTCATAAGATGAAATGGATCTTGAGACGAACTGGGTATTTTTGGCCGACGATGTTAGAGGATTGCTTCAAGTATTACAAAGGATGCCAGAGTTGTCAAAAGTTTGGGAATGTGCAACTCGCACCAGCATCGGTTTTATACCCGATTATCAAGCCATGGCCATTCAGAGGATGGGGAATAGACATAATCGGCCAAATTTTCCCGGCATCAAGTAAAGGCCACAAGTTCATCCTCGCGGCCACAGACTATTTTTCAAAATGGGTTGAAGCCGTTCCGCTTAAAAAGGTCACCAGCGTAGAGGCTATCGGCTTTGTCAGTGAACACATTATCCATCGATTCGGTATCCCTCAAACTATCACGACCGATCAAGGGACCGTGTTCATGTCTAACGATTTTCAAAACTTTGCCGAGAGCCTGGGTATCAAATTGCTCAACTCGTCACCGTATTACGCTCAGGCTAATGGACAAGCCGAATCGTCCAACAAAACTTTGATCAAACTGATTAAAAGAAAAATCGATGAGAAACCTCGAAATTGGCACTCTACACTATCGGAGTCTTTATGGGCCTATCGGCTAGCATTTTACGGATCAACTAAATTATCGCCGTATCAGTTGGTATATGGCCAGGAGGTCGTGTTGCCCGTAGAAGTAAACATTGAGTCGATGCGAGTGGCGAAGCAGAATAATCTCTCGGCCGATGAATACAAGGAATTGATGCTATATAATTTGGACGACTTGACGGAGCTAAGACTGGTTACTCTAAATCGGCTCAAAAAGAATAAAGAGAGAGTTGCGAGAGCCTACATCAAAAAGGTTATGCCAAAGTCCTTTAGTGAGACCGATTTAGTTTGGAAAACCATATTGCCGATCGGGTCTAAGGATAATCGATTCGGTAAATGGTCGCCTACCTGGGAAGGACCGTATAAAGTAAATCGGCATGTTGGCGGAAATGCGTATATACTCGAAACACTTGAAGGGTTAGTATTGCCGAAGGCAATCAACGGAAAATATCTAAAGCGGTACTACCCTAGCGTTTGGATCGGTGCGTAATTAGACATACAATGCAAAGAATTTAGAAACAAATCGGTTAAAAGCCGATCAAATAAGATAAAGATAATCGGTTAAACAGCCGATTGAAATGTGTTACAAAAAAGCAGCAAGCAAAAACATCGTTTTAACGACACTGATAAATTTACAACCCAGATCCAAGAAGCCTAGCTCCCAGGCCCGACAGCGCAGCAGCAGCCTTGCCCAAAGTTTCCGTGATACCGTAGACAAGATTTTCATCGGCTTTAGCATCTCCGAGGAACCGGACAATCTTGGCGATGATCCTTGACCGTGCAGCAACTTGGCCAACATTGATCTTCGGTCTTTCAAAGTTTGGGCCATTACCTTTGGTATCGGCGAGTTTGTCGATAGCTATTTGGTTCACTCGGCCAATTCCTCCTCAAGACGCTTCTTAGTCGATTCCAATTCTTGGATAGAAGGCTTAGCAGCCATAAATGATGCCGCAGTGTCATCATATTTCTTCTTTTCGACTTTTGCTTCGGCAATCAACTTATTCAAAAGGTGCTTATCGGCCTCTTGAGCCTGGCGCCGGGCTATTCTGGAGTTGACCGCATCAACTTCTGCTTTCTTCTCGTCTAAATGGCACACATTTAGAAGAGCGCTCATGGCTGCGGCTGGAAGATCGGCTTCAACAGCAGCCATTGCATCACAGATAGGTTGGCAGTTGGCTAAAATGGAGGCTTCAGGCTGGGTTATCTCGTAAAACAGGCGATTCAATTTTTCCTGCATATTGGGAGCCGATTTGACCACCGAAGCCGATGCCTTCATAGACACATCAAGGATTTTTCGGATGTCTTCAGGATAGTTCTCCGTCGCCATAACCTCTGGATCAACCAATTCATCCAAGGTGAATCCAAGAAGACTGGACAAGTCGTCCGGAGCAACATCGGGTGTAGGGTTGGCCGATGGGACAGGCAGTGGAGAAGCTGGAGACACTGAGGATGTAGGCAGCTGGGTCAATGTCCCTTGGAGTTCAGTTTGAATACCGGCCACCTGAGCTGATGCAGTCGGCTGAAAAGAAAGTATTGCAAGGTCAGAAACTTAAGGTTGATAACTCTTGAAAAGCGTAAAATAGTAAGTACTTACTTGCTAAAAGCCGACGGACGAGGAGAACTTTCAGCGCTTTGTTCTTTGCGCTTTGGGTGTTTCTTGGCTGGGACCTTGGTGGATTTGGGTTTTTCTGGAAAACAAACCACGGGATGAGCAAGGATATAGGCAGAAAATATTTATCGGCTATAATAAAGAACTTACTGGGCTTTCTTTCTTTCTCAATCTCCGATAAAGAAGGACTGTGCACTCCAAGATTACCAGAGGTGTAACCAGATCAAGCGAATTCATTGGTGGGGCGTTTCCTTTGACCCACCGGTAGATGGGTCAATGATAGCCTTGTTCCCCTTGACGACATCTGTAGAAAGCAAAGTGCCTAGGTGATTAAAAACAAGCGACATCAAATTTGCGAGCATAAACTTGTGAAACAAGCCGATACCTCTCTGACTACGGATGAGTTAGTATAACTTGAAGCGAGTTGGAAGGGTCCGAGCTATCTTCACTCGAACTGCTGCTGCTAGAAGGGACTATCGTCGGTTCACAAAAATCCGGTAGGAATTTTTCTACAATGGCCGACGGTGAGCGATCCAAATAAAGGGCTTCGATATGGCGCCCACCAAGTTGTAAAATGACTAGCTGTCGGGAGTTCAAGATAAAGTGTGGCGGTGTGACTTGAAGTTCATCGGACAATGTCGAGTAGTTCACTTGGATAGCGTTTTCACTTTGGATCTTGGTGAAGGCGATCCGGAGAGGAAGACTAGGTATTACTTGGCCAAAACCTAGTTGGCGAGCATATCTGAAGGATGGTAAAACTCATACGGACAATTTGAAAAAGTCCTATTACGGGAGTTTAAGCCGGCGAAGAGGTGCGAGGAAATAAAACCGATACAATTCTAAGGTTGTCTCGACATCAAAGAAGCTGCTGCGTCTAAGCGAAGAAATGAAGGCCACCGAAGTCGGCTTCATTAGTATAAGGAAGAAGTCTTCTTGGCGAAAAGCGTGTTGTCCAAATTGAGGAAAAAGCGACAAGTATTTCTTGAAATCGTAGGAGTGACTTTGACATCACCATCGGTACACATCACAAGCCTTTCTCCGTCGGCGATCGGTGGCTCTATATTGGGGAGTAGTACCTTCGGGGTAATCCTCACGGGAAAAGCGAACCTTCGGCTTGGAATCGGTGATCGGCTAAAAATACTGTAAAGCCATAGTTGAACAAACCATAAAGGGCCCCCGACGTTGCCCACGACATATTGAGCAAACCCAGAAAAAAGCCGACTCCTGATAACGTGCATCATCTGATATACAGCTCCCAGAAGCATTTTGCCAAGCGCAAGCCGACGGCCTTCAACCAGTTGCTCTGCCACAAACTGAAAAACTTGTGTCGGACCCTAGGAGGCCCCGCAGAATAGGAATCGATCCAGCCACAAGTTCAGAAAAGCTACGTGTTCTTCATCCGATACCAGTCCATTAACTTTGTTGTTATGTTTGATATACTTGGACCATCCTTCACCTTTTGATCGGATCAGCTTGAATCTTGGTTTGCCGCTGAAAGCCGATAGTTGATCTCCATCTGGTCTAAGGCAACAGAGTTCAGCTACGTCTAGAAGGGTTGGGCCGATGGGGCTAGTCTGGAAAAGGAAAGCATTAAGGGTATCTGACCAAAAGTAACAAGCCGTGGCCACTAAGGGCTCATTGGCTTCGGGGTTCGCAAGACTTAGCGGTAAACACTCAGCTATGCCCATATTCTCCCATTCAGACCTCTTTTGGGCCGATACTCGGATAAACCAGCTTCTCCAGCCTTTAAGCGCCGTCGGCTAAGCTCTAAAGCTTTTTCCCCATTCCGTTATGTTATAACCTTTGGCCAATAAAGGGAGTCTAGGAATTTCCTCATTAATAACTGTATCAATAGTGGAGTTTCCTATCGGTCCTAGGTAGTATTGATCTTCGCTTTCAGGAATCGGGATCAGTACCTGAGAAGGATCCATTCAGCCGATTGGGGAAAAAGGGATTGATTGCTGGTGCAGAGAAGACCGGGGCAGAGAAGCCGACTGAAGGATGAAAGCCGATTGCGAGAATTGCGAGGTGAAAGCGTAAAAATAGCGGGGGGCGATATATATATACGATGAAAAGGTGAAAAAGCGGAAATGAATTCAAGACGACACGACATTAAACCGCTTGAGAATTTCTGGTAGCAGCGAGTTATTGAGCGCGTTCCCTAAATCAACGATGAACAAGCGATGGGCAAAAGCCGATCGATGAAAGCGATCTATATTTTGAAAGATAACAAGTTATCTTTCAAAAATGGAAACATATGTTTGCACGATTTTGGAAATTTCGGAAGAAGCATGAATTTGGATAAGGCACGACAACATTACGTGGAAGGTTTGGATAGCATACGGAAATCACATGCGGCATGCAGATAAAGTTTGGAAACTAGAGACCAAATCGGAAACTACAAAGCCGATTCGGATTATGTTGTCGTATTGGATCGGGACTCGGATAGGCTAGGCGGGTATATAAGGCGCATCAGGACCGCTCGAAGGGATCATCCACAATCAATCAACACATCTACCAGTTTTTACTTTCTGTAGTTCTTAGTCTTTTTAGCATTGTAATCTTTCCTCTGTAAGTCGACATCGATCAAATAAAGTTGCGCATCGCCGATTGTTTGATCGTCATTGGCTTTTTCAGGTTTGATTTGTTCTGTCTTGTTGCGCATCGCCTTTTCAGAATCGATCTACCTTTTACCCCGGATTAGTCTTAATCGGCTAATCTAGTTACCCTTCAATCGGCTACGGTGATTCTTGATTTTAGCCGATTCACCTCGAGGATCGGCTTGATTGAATTTTACGACTCTTTCCCTTATCGATTGCAGGGTCAAATCGATTGGCACACTCGCGCACACTTGAACCCGGTGTTCGTCCGGTGTGTTGCAACCAGAAACCCTCTACACGTTTTTGGCGTCAACACGCTATAACACACATATGCACAATAGGCACGTCATGACCAAATCACGGCAGGAATGATAGGACCGTGCTGGTCCTCACGGTTGGGTATGATGGGCTGCACAACACGACACGCTTGCATTGTGTGCTTGGGCCGGCACAACACAAAATCGGCCTGATGGCCCAAGTAGGAATGACATACGATAGGGCACCTTGCCGTGACACTGCGGCATGCTATGGCTCACATTTTTGCTAGCGCCGTTGTGTTCCTAGCATGTAGAGAAAGGGGAGACAACGGAAATACTAAAAAGTAGAGAATGGAGATGTTGAGTCATGCTCATCCAATGGTGGGCGCACGGGGGGTGCTCGATGGGGCTAGCGCAATGGCTCTGTTCATTACGGCCCCCAAACCCCCTAGACCATCACCATTATTTTGCTGATATGTAGTGGCCAAGCACCCGCTGGCGGTCAGCGAAGGACAGGAGGAGGCAAAGCGCACAGAGAGCTATGATTGAAAAAGGGAAGAAACCATGAAGAGAAAGACCTGGTTAGTGGTCACGCACAACTATTGCGTCCACAGTCTAGGTCTGGTTGCACCAAACTAGCTCAGACTTTATTCCCAACTTAATCTCTACCCTTCAACCAATTCACAACCTTATTTCTCATTTCAACATCCCATCCCATATTTGTTTTAGTAAAATCTAACCCTTGACTGTATTCACTGAGCAATGCTCAATTCCGCAAGCACGGCTATTCAAATAGGGTTACACTCTGCAGAGGTTATACACTTTACCTACAAGATACAACCATATATTACAAAGGTGAGTGATTATAACAAAGCCTTTCCGATGTCTATCTAAACCCGGTACCATCCGCTAAGGTTTCAACATTAGTGGGACTGGTTACCACATCCAAGGCCCCTCTCTTGCGCTAAGTGAGCCAACCCGTGTGAGGACTGGTTACCACTATCCGGACCTCACACCACCACTAATAGTACCAAAGTTTAGACTCAACAAATTACTCGGCTAGGTCTGTCCCATACCAGACTTGTGGTTGTATGAATGACTCAGTTCAAATTCTTGCAAGGTTAAGTCCTTAATTGACCAAGGCAAGACTAACCAAAAATCATCATAACCATAAACCACAATTATCATATAAAGCAATGCGACCACCCACATACCACATTGGCTCACCAGAAATACATACCACTTTCCTCAGTCTAAATTATTTTACCACCCCGGTTGATTTACCATGCACCATATGCCATCAACAATACCAACATTATGTGACAATACTCGGCACACAACTTAATAAATATGTTCCATAATCATTAAGCAAAATTAGTTATTTGCACATAAAATGATGACTCGTTGCACGGCTAAGCATACTACTTGCGCTCTAACTACCCATATTGGCAATTATGGCTACCAATTAACATTAAACCATTCTAGGGTGACAAATGAGATACGACATACAATATGGCAAGGTGGATGTAATTCAAGTGGACAATTAGCTATTCCCAACATATGAAAAATAGATGATAATTGAAATAACATGCAATACTTTGAAACAATATAATTACCACCCCGGTTGATTTACCATGCACCACATGCCATCAACAATACCAGTATTGTGTGACAATACCCAACACACAAGTTAATAAACATGTTCCATAATCATTAAGCAAGATTAGTCATTTGCACATAAAATGATGACTCGTTGCACGGCTAAGCATACTACTTGCGCTCTAGCTACCCACATTGGCAATTATGCCTACCAATTAACATTAAACCATTCTAGGGTGACAAATGAGATACGACATACAATATGGCAAGGTGGATGTAATTCAAGTGGACGATTAGCTATTCCCAACATATGGAAAACAGGTGATAATTGAAATAACATGCAATACTTTGAAACAATATAATATTTAAAGTATGGGTTCAACATGGTTAAAGCATGACTTGCCTTTGAAAAACTCTGAATTCTGTTCTGGACCTGAATCAAGTGCTGGCTCCCCGTTCACAAATTCTCCGGGTAACTCAACATCAACGCGTAATGAGTGAGAAATCAATAAATACTCAAAACAAAAAGCAAGATTAACTTCAAAAATTAAATAAAATTTACCATTAAATAGAGCATTATTTTAAAAAATTTTAGAAACTAGAATCACCTCAATCGGAGTTCAAACACAAATGATATAGCTATCCAAATTTTCAATTAAATGAAAAATCACGAAAATCAGAAATTCTGAATTAACCAAATTATTTTTATACGGGAAAATCACATTTTTATGACGTCAGCATGACACAATGATGACGTCAGTACCTCAATGAATTTCAGCCCAAATATTTTTCTACAGAAAAATATTTATGACAACATCATGATGTCATCTGACACGTCGACTAATCAGGAAGCGACACGTGTCACTATATATAGACTTGGTCCATGGCTCGGCTTTGGTCCACCATGAACCAGCAGAACTATGCTTGTGCACCGGCTGACGTAAGCGTGGCATCAGCGGTGACACGCGGTCCAATCACAGTGCAACACGTGGCACAACCCTACTAGCAAAGACTCGACACGATTTCATTCGTCCGATTCAAAACGAACGGACGAGATTAAACGATGCCAAGCTACTCTAGGTTACTGCGGGCTCGACGCATGGCAGAATCACAGTCGTCTAGATCTAATCCGATGGCACACAAGTGAAGCGACGGCGCAATACACGCGGCACAATCTGAACCCTACGCGACGGATCTAACGACCAAGATACAATCTAATGCATTTCTACATGATGCAAACTGAACTGCATGATTAAGATCTAATGGCTACTGTTGAAGGAGCTGTTTACTGTTACGAGGGTGACGTGGCTTGATCTGAGCTGTTAATTGAAGATTTGACGGCTAATGAAGCTCAAAACGGCGGTGATGGCATGGCGGTGCTGATTCACCGGAGACGAGGAAGACAACCATGGCAACGGCGTTCTAAGGTAGCTCCGGTGACATGGAATGATTTGATCAACGCGGTTCGGCATGGCAAACTCAACGGAACCAACGGCAACGGCGGAGGTGGCTCAACGGTGGCGAAACAAAGCAAAAACATCAACAAAGAAACACGGCAACTTCGGCGAGCTCTTGCGGACGAACGGTGGTGGCTCCAGCGGCGAGAGGCGGTCGGCAGGTGAGGCGCCAGGTGAGGAACACGAGGGTGGCAGCGGCGCAATAAATAGAGGTCTAGGGAGGCGTGACGGGCAAGGAATCCGTGGTGAGTTCGGCGTGCGAGTCCAAAGACGAGGCGATTAGCACTACAGGAAAACGTGATTGATTCGTTGGCCAACACTATTTTAAATCGGCCTCAAAGAAGCTGCCGAAAATAAGATAGTAAATTAAATCGGCAAACTTAAGCCATCGAAAATATCCTATAATTTAAATACGGTAGTAGAATAGCCGTCGAAAATAAGTTTTAAGTTAGTTGGCACGCTGGCCGTCGAAAATCGTATTTAATTTAAATCGGCTTTCAAAAGCCATCGAAATAACTAGCTAATTTCGTGGAAACTTCTTTGCAAGGCCGTCGAAAAATAAGACATAATTTAAATCGGCTAAAGTTGGCGTCGAAAATAGTTAAAGCCCTAAATACCGTCGCCACCATAAAATATCTACTCGCTCGCGAGCTCTCCCGCCCACGCTCCGCGTGCCGCCGCCGCCGCCGACCATGCCAGCCCGCCCATGCGCCGCCGCCCGTCGCCGCCCCTCCTGCCTGCCATCCGACCGTCTCGCCTCACCATCCACCACCATGGATGCCTCCTCGTGAAACCGCGCGGCGTCGTCCCCGCTCCGTCGAGGACATCTTCAGGACTACGCGCCGCCGCTCCGCCATCCTCAGAGCCCTCACCCACGGTCGATGGATTCCCTCCCTCGCTCTCCCCACCCCCATTCCGAACCTTTACCCTAGTTGAGCGGCTCGACGCGTCGATTCCGCCCAGACGTCGAGGACTTCTGGCGATCGATCCGGGTGAGTGATCGTGGCCTCTCGATTCGGCGCTACCCCTCGTTCCTCTTCGCGGTCGAAAATTGCGGTGTGATTGTTTTGTGTTGGGGGAGCAGAAAGGAGAACACTGTACTGTCTGGATCTGTGAGCGAGGCGTGGGAGGTGACGCCGCCGCGGAGGAGGTGCCGACGGAGCTGCCGGAGCCGGCCATGAGTATCAACCATGACGGGCATGAACCGACGCGATTAGCTCGCGACTCGTCGCCGTCCACTCCGACTCATGGCTCCTCTCCGTCGCCTTCTACTATGCCGCTTCGGCTCAATCGCAACGACAGTACGTCGCAGCCCCGATCCCCAATTTGTCTTACTCTTTTCATCATGGGTTTTGTTGGAGAAAGGTATGGGTTATTGGTATGAGCTCTCGAAGTATGGGGATTAGGTAGTTGCTTTCATGTTATTCTATATTTCTATAATGATAGTGAGATTTGAATTCTGCAACCACGTTCTTGTCTTGAAATATTCCTTTTTAACTTTTGCACTACTACGAATAGGTCATCACTTGCCGGTTCGTCACGCCATCTTGCGGTTATGGGCGCCGGCGATGATTGGTCGGCGATGATCTGTGAGGTTATCACTTGCGGCTCAGAACCGCGATGATAATATATATCATTGCCGGTTCATTATACAACCGCAATGATATTCGAATATCTCTGCGGTTTACACTAGCATCCGGAAGTGATACTCGACTATCTCTGCGGTTCAACCAGAATCCGGCGGTGATATATGTATATCTCTGCCGGCTTATCGACAAACCGGCGATGATACGTGTGTATATCACGCTGGGTTCCTAGACAACCGGCGGTGACAACCGAATTAAAAGCAGGTTCAAATTCAATACATATGAGGACTTACAAAAACTCTTTTTGTAAGTCCTCATATGTATTGAATTTGAACTCTAATTTTATACATAGGTAGAGTAATCTATGAAGTACATCTACAAAATTTTTCGAGTTTTCGTGACTTTTATTAGTTGGTGTGCACGATGTGTACACGGAAGGCTGTGTGCACATGATATGTTGCCTTCAAATATATAGTATATGAAGCGTCGTTAGATCATAATTAAAATATATTAAAGCATCACAATATTTAGTTTTTACAATTAATAGTCTGTTCACAAATTTAGTGTGAGTACATCTCGTTCACTTTAGATCGTAGCTTCCGTCGTGGAACTCGCCCTTTGGATCGATGACCTGTTAGTCAATGAATCGGCGATATGCTCTTGAATTGCTAAAATTTCTTTCGTGATGAATCGATTGGTTCTCAACTTGGAGTATTGTTATTGAAGAAAAGAGAAATTTAATTAATGATGATAGATGTTAAATGAAAGAAAAGTAGGCATGAATGTGTAATTATATACCATGTCTTCGTTATAGCCGATACTCTTAAGTGACAATTGCATGTAAATTTGTACATCGTAGTATCTTTATAAACTATTTCCACCTGTCTCATGCATGGAAAGTCTGTTATTACTTTGAAAGTTGTCACAGAGGGAAAATGCGGACCACCTTTCTTGCAATACCGTGTGAATGCTCTGTGAATGATTTTAAATAGTAATTAACCTTAAATACAATAGAATAAAATATTACTAGAGCAATAGCATAGCGATCGAGTTTACTGTTCATCATGTTCCAAAAATTATGTTCATACTCATGAAGTTCTTTTCTCAACGAGTCCAAGACATAAACCACCGCTAGCTTCAAACTCGATGACGAGGAGGACCCAGTGATAACTAGACATATATGTTAACACGACCTATTAGTCCCACACCGTGTCACATAAAAATAGTAAAACAATATTAGAAGTAGGGTAATCGTCTTGAAAGTTATAGGGTACAAGTACGGAGGTTTTATTTCTCGGCTTGAAGAAAGTCTTAAATAAATAGTCTTCAACAAACTTTGGGTCATCACGGACGAGTTTCTCGTTAACAAGCCGGATCGAGAAATCCTAAAGCTTCATCCTTATTTTTGCACATAATTGTATCTCCATTCTACATATGTAAAAAAAGTTAGACATACTGATTGAGCGGTAGAAGAATATACAATAATATAAATAGAGACTTACAAAGTCCACGGTCGACCCGATGGACGCGTCGAGCATCTCGCCGATTACAACATATACAATTCGCAGAACTCTAACGAAACATGCCATCCCCATTGTGAAAATCCGAATCTTTGTATTTCATTTGGGATCGCCCACATACCCTCTTGGCACCTGCTGCATGTAATCTTGATGGACGCGCCGCAATTTTGTTGTTAGGTTCTCTAAATCTTTTGGGGAGCCATCGGTTGCCCTTAATGTACTTCGGCTTAGACCTAGCTCGTAATTACGGCGTTGTTCAAGACATCTTTTGAGCTTGCGACATCGGCGCCTCGGCACTAGCCATCTTCAAGTTTTGCTTTCTAGAGATCGCTTCGTAGTCCCACATTTTCGAAGGTTGAAGCCCGCCTGTCTCTTTGGCTTTTGCCATACTCAAGAAAAACTCCTGCGCGTTAGCATCGACTTTAGTCTTCTCGGGTGATGGCACCTTTTGGAAGTGAGATGTTACCTCGGCCTTCGTTTGCTCTTCGTTCTTCTTGATCATATCGGCGGTAATTTCTTACGAGGTCTTGCCTTCCACAGATGACCGAGATTTGGTACAAGGCGATCACGGACTTCGAGATGGTGCCGATGTTCGACTCTTCTTATGTGCCTACCGAGGAGTTGGACTTTTCTGGTGGTGCCGAGGAGGAGTTGGACTTTTTCGGATGGTGCCGCGGAGGAGTTGGACTTTTCTGGCCGGTGCCGCGGAGGAGTTGGTCCTTTGTGGATGGTGCTTGCGTGGAGGAGTTGGACTTGTCCTAACGGTGCCGGCGGAGGAGTTGCACTTTTGGTGGCGGCAGTGCTGCGTGTGGAGAGTCGCGGCTCATCGTCGTCGTCGTCGTTGTCGGCCTCATCGTCGAGCGAACATAATCAAGCTCTTGCGCCACGCGAGGAAGCCATGCACGTTTTCTCCAAGTTTGTTTTTTCCGCCTCGCCAAATCTCTACCTCCATTTTGCGATATTGTCGGACTACTTTTCTACTTCGACCTGGCGAATCCCGCCATGATAGGCGGCGATGTAGAACCTGCGAGAGGTGCATGGCCAAGCCCCGCCATCACCACCTTGATGGTAATGCCATGTCTTGGACAAATGCGGCTTGCACGGTGTCGGTTCTGTGATGTCATCCTTTGGAAAATGGGTCGATGCTCTCCGGAATCGTTCTATGGACCTTGGCTGCTCTTAAGAACACCGTGGCTGAGGTTCGGAGGGCTGTCATCGAGTGGCGGTCGTGAGCTCAGAGCTTTCTGTACTGCTTGCTCCACAACTTGATCCAGTTTCGCTCTCTCTTCCTCTAACGCTCTTGCCACAGCATCTTGTATTTGATTTTGCAGTTCATATTCTCTTATTCTTTTCGGCCGCTTGTACGACAATGTGTCATCTGGGAAGCCTTCTTTCCACGGCACCAAACCAACTCCTCGGGTGCGCCCAGGATGCTCCCTGTTACCCAGGGCAGCAGTCAGCTCATCATTCTCCCTTCGTGGAATGAAAAGCCCTTGGGAAGACTCCCCGTGAGCATCGATATTTTCGCAACACCTCCGGGCTCTATCGCTCCTGAAGCTCAAGCTGCCATCTTCGAGACAAGTCCCCTCCCAAGCAACCAGTGCTTTGATCGTGCGATGAACTCGGTATCGCAGAAATGCGCCCTTGAGGATTAGCTCTTGTTCGCGCCTATCCCATGCGAGTATTTTCTTCACGTAGCCACGATTGCCTAGTGTGTGAGGTACATATTCTTATCGCGTTAGCCTTGTTCTTCGACTCCTTTGCACAGGCTTCTTGAATTCTGTACTCCACAAAGTCCTTCCAAAATTCTCTTATCTTTGGAAACATGTTAAAATTTGGCGTGACATTCTTCTTCACATAGGTCTTATTCATTTGAGTCTTCCAATTCTTCCAGATGTGCACATGATACCTAGTGCACGTTTCTTTGCAACCAACTCGACCCTTGGGGAAATGGAATACTTGTTTTAGCTTGCCCCATAGCGAGTCCTTGGTCATCGGGAACCACCCATGATCACCTTCGCGGCGGTCCATGATCTATAGATGATGGGCACGTTATCCCTAACAAGTACTCTGCGGTACATCTGTCTGATTATGCCAACGCCGACTTCGGGTATAGCGGTGTTCCACGACTTAGAGAGCTGGACTATGTTGTGAACGCCTTAGGCATCTTGTTCGGACCACGACTGCTGCGCGGCTTTGTTCACAGACGTTTGAGCCTACAATTGGATCTTGTTATTAGTCGTATGACCCTACAATGTTTTGGGAATCTGGCGTACTAATACTTTACCTCGCCCATGTTAGTGGCGTCGGCTTGGTCGAGCGAGTGGCGTCGACTTGCTCCATATCAATATCCTGTAGGTTCAAGTAGCCAGTTGGGCTACCCACTCCTACTTCGTGTACATTCGAGGGCCGAACTCCCTCGGCACTTGTCCCTGATTCAAGGCCATTCCTAGCAATCCAAAATGTTATCACCTCATGCTACAAACATGTGCACATGTAACTTTAAAATGATACTTATACATTAGATGTACTATCACATGATACATATACATCTCGAAATGAAAAAATTCATATATTGTTATGAATATATTCCACACTAAAATGATTTAAAAAAAATAAACCCTGCAAGTTCAAGAAGCATGGGTGTCACGAGCGTCAGTTACAGGAAGGCGAAGCCATGACGAGACATGCTCAATGAAGAAATGGACTTAGGACTTAGTTCTTCTTTGTCTTCTTCCGTACCACTTGTCCATAGGCTTCCTCGCTCCTCTTCTTCATTGATCATGGAGTCTTTGCGTGTCCAACTTTTCCAATGAAAAATTTCATGTTCTAAGAACATGAAATTTTTTCTTGAACTTGTCATTTTTTTTTAACACATACGTTATTTGTCAACAAAATATACATACACATAAAATTGTAGGATCAAATTCATTATATATAGAGAGTTACAAACAAGCGAAAATTCCAGCAAGTTTAAACTCTATAAACTTGTCGAATTTTCTCTTTTTGTAACTCTCGTATATAATGAATCTTGAAATTTCATACAACCGCTACTATTACAATTAGTGGCACAACTATGAACTAAATGAACTACACCTACTTACTATTACAATTAGTGGCACAAAACAAATATTTACAACACATGTATACATCTTTATGAAACAAATATTTACAACACATGCATACATCTTTCAAGAAGATATACAAAGCACCAAATTGAAGTTTACTTTTGGCTGCAATATAAATAACCACAGAGCAAAATGATCAAAAGCAGCACATGTGCGGATGTGAATTCACAAGGCAACTAGCATAAAGCTCAACTTGTTTATTTTGAGTGTTCTCGGATGTCGGGTTGCCCAAAGGCCCTCCTCACCACAAGGGACGAGTAATAGACTAATTTGTGACAACCTTACCTTAGTAATAATTCGTTAGTCTTCCATAGCATGTAGCTATCCATGAACACATATATGTAAAGATCAGCTGATGACAGCACCACACCAATGCTTGGACATCACAATTTTCAATAAGTCATGAATATGAGTTTAATAACAGAATTCGGAACCAAGTCTAAGTTTCTAACTCAAAGCATTTGGACTAGCTCACAACTCACAAGACATGGAAGGCCAAATGCCAACTCACAAGCATCATCCACAATTTGGAGGCAACCCAGATTGCATTATAAAGGTATGCCAATATGTTCCTTGCGAAAAAAGGAAAAGAAAAGAAATGCCTATATGTTTACATCCCACTAGTAGAACATGAGAATAATCTTAGCCATAACGAGAATCTTGCTAGACGGATGCATAAGAAGAAAATTTTGCTTGACATTTTGTTGAATCAAGTAGCAATACAATGGTGCATGCAAGACTTTGTTCATTATTCCTCTTAAGCATATATATGAGAATATATAATTCACAAACAAGATGTATGACATAAACAAGACAACAAGAACCATGGTTAAGTCATACATAATATGAATTATACCTCTTGTCTCAAAGACAATAAAATGAATATGGTGCTCTCAGATTTAGGGTTAGAGTAAAGATTAGAATCTTTACTACAATCATGAATCGGCTAACAATTTATTCTATGCATTAGGCCTTGAACTCTTTTTTTTAGAGCAAAAAGACATCAAAACATGATGGCCCTGTTTCAATTAAGAAACCAGCACAATGTGTCCAGAAGTGATTACACTCAGCACTAAAGGAATCAAAGACCTACCAGTAATATCTCAAACACCGAAAACCAAAACACCATACATCAATGGCAAAACACAAGCTAATCAGGAATTAATGAGTAAGTATCAGTTCAGATTCAAACTAATCAAGTCTGCGCAAGACATAGTGTCACTGGTGACAGACTCTAATAGCATCAGAACACAGGAGCTAGCATAACAAGTCTTGACAGAAAAATATGATTGAAAAATAACAGGTCTACAGATTCAAGGCCTAAAACAGAGAGATAAATGTTACGGTCATACTTTTACCCTAGTTCATCACAGAGCAACAAGCGAGCCTTGAAAATCTGAGATTAGTTGTCACAAATTGTCTATTGCAGTCCCAAATCCTCACTGAACACTATACCCACATGCTAGGTCCCCAAGCCAAATGAATTGACTGGACCCTTAGCATCTGCACATGCACATCTGAAACATTCACAGTCACATTCACAATCACATGCACATTCACATTCACATTCACATTCACATCTGCACATTCACATCTGCACAACCACATTCGCACATCGCAAGAGCAATACCAAGGCGACGGCGGGGAGGCGGTGGGGAGGTCGGCGACGGGGGAGACAGTGGGGAGGTGAAAGCGATGGTGGGAGGAGACGCGGGCGGTCCGAGGCGAAGCGAGGCGAAGCGAGCGACGCGGCTTGAGTCGAGGCGGCGGCGGGAGCTCAGCGCGAACCGGCGGCGATGGTCAGCGGCGTCGAGCGCTGGAGCTCGAGGCGGCAGCGCTATAAAAGTGAGAGGAGGGCGCGCTAGGGCTAAGGTAAATGAGAGGAAGGCGCGGGCTAGGGCTAAGGTAAATGAGAGGAAGGCGCGGGTTTCTATTTATAGTGGTGGAATATCACTGCGGTTGGTCATACCAACCGCGATGATAGTATATCACTGACGGGCCATTGTACAACCGGCGATGATAGTGTAATATTACTGCCGGTGCGTTATACAACCGGCAGTGATAGTATAATATTACTGCCGTCCGTTGTACAACCGGCGGTGATAGTGGAATATTATCGGTGCGTTATACAACCGGCGATGATAGTATAATATTACTACCGGTCCGTTGTACAACCGCAAGGTGATAGTGGAATATTCTTGCCGTCCGTTGTACAACCGCGGTGATAAGCTCTTTACCCATGTTCTGTTAAAATTTGTCTTTTTATTACTCTTAATATAGGACGAATTTGATCATGAAATTTTATATGTAGATGGGGTAAGATGAGATGTACATCCATGATTTTGTTTGAGAATTTTGGAAACTTTTCTTAGTTGGATTGCAGCGATAGCATGATTTACTAGCACGTAAAGGAAGTGAACATCATTGCCATTTTCCTAGTTACTTATGAAAGTGAAAATCAGATTGCTAACTTTTAATTGTTTTAATATTTCTAAAATCAAATAATCTTTGTCAAATTGAACAACAAATGATGTCAAATTCGAACAAATTCAAGTGCGATCAAAATCACAAAAATCCAAATGCAATAAAACTTTCAATTTGATAGAAAGAAAGCATAACCTCAATTTCCATTATTGCATATATTACAATAATTGTTACATATGAGAAAATAAACATGTCGTTCATACAAAAGAAAGCATACATTTCATTACTACAACTAAGCTACGACTCGACCTTCGTTATGATCGCGGCGTATGTATGTAACAAATCCTTTGTCTTCCATGGTACTTAGGTCAACGTCCTCTCCAAAAGGAAGCTCATCGAATTGGTTGTACTCTTCCTCGTCGACAACATTCTCAACTCCGACAATCCTTCTTTTTCCTTGAATAACCACGTGGCGCTCCTTGTTAGCGGGTTGATTACAAAGAAGATTTGTGTATGAAATTAGCAAGTACGAATGGTTCTTCTCTCAGATCAAGCGAGTTTGAGGTCCACGGTAGTGATGCCGTGCTTGTCGATATTCACGCCACGAAGTCGACCCATTGGCACCGAAAGAGAGGGACCTTCAAAGGACCATAGTCAAGCTCCCAAATCTCTTCTATGAATCCGTAGTAGGTTTGCCTATTTCCATTGTTGTCATAGGCATCTATCACGGATACCGCTATTTTGATTGGTGCTCTTTTTATCTTGCGCTCTTGTATAAAATGTAAAACCATTTATGTCGTATCCTTGGAATGTCCGAATTGTAGTTGACGGTCCCTGAGCCAACAATTTCAACTGAGTGCAGTCTGTCTCCGTACGCATCATGTGTCTACACAACCAATCGCCGAAATTATCTCTGTGCTCTCTTGCGAGCCAACCCTCTGACCTCCCTGGGTTTGTTTTGGATAGCACGTTCTTGTGCATGTCGACATATGGGGCCACCACAACTGATTGTCCCAAAACTGCGAAATGTGCTTGTGTAAATGCAGCTAGATTGCCAGTACGTACTGATTTCTCGCCTAGTGTCCCTTTCCCTTGTAGCCTTCCCTCATGCCGAGATATAGGCACACCAATCGGTTTGAGATCCATATATTCGACGCAGAACTCAATGACCTCCTCGGTTCCCCAGCCATCGGCAATGCAGCCTTCTGGTCGATTTCGGTTATGAACATATTTCTTTATAACCCCCATGAATCTCTCGAATGGGTACATCTGATGTAGAATATACGGGACCAAGAATTCGTATCTCTTTCACAATGTGAACAATGAGATGGACCATAATATCAAAAAGATGGAGAAACACATCTCAAGCACGCACGCAGTGTGAACCACGTCTTCCTCTGACTTGTCTAGTATTAATGGATCGATGGCCTTCGTGAAATCGCATTGAAGAATGAACACAACTTGATAATTGGGTCTCGGACTTTCTCTGGCAGAACCCCTAATTGCAATTGGTAGCATCTGTGTCATCATCACGTGGCAATCGTGAGACTTCATACCAATTAACTTTAAGTCTTTCATTGAGACTAGTCTCTTTATGTTAGCGAGTAACGAGCGGAACTTTGATTCCGTGCAAGCATTCATAAGCGCTAATTTTCTCTTTCTTGCTCAAAGTGTAGCAGTCATGGAAGGTACTTTTTGCTGTATCCATTTCTTCATGATGCAGCTCCTTCCTTAGTTTCATATCTTGAGGTCCATCCTTGCTTGAAGTGTATCTTCGTTTTGCGGTATGTCGATGATACCAAGCAAGCTATCACACACGTTCTTCTCTATGTGCATGGCGTCGATTATGCGTGTCGAACTTCCGTGTGCCAATAAGGTAGGATCCAAAATATTGATTTCTTTTTCCACAAAGGAGCCTTATCCCGGGAAGTCGGAATAGATGTACTGCCGGCACCCTTTCCGTGAATAATTGTAAGGTCCTTTACAGCGGCAAATATCTGTTTCCTAGTCTGATTCTTCGGAGCTAATGCAGTCTCCTTTGTCCCGTCAAAAGCTCTCTTATTATTGTGGTATGGGTGATCCTTACGGAGGAACCTACGATGCCGCATGTAAGCCATTTTTCTACATTGTTCTTGACCACCGGCTAGCTTGTATCATCCGAGCCTTGGAAGCATCCATTGAAGCCTTTTGTAAATGCGGCCCGACAGTTGCCAAGAGCGGGATAATCATTAATGGTTACAAACAATAATGCCCGTAGGATAAAGTTTTCTCTTTTATACTCATCCCATACCTGTACACCATCGGTCCACAATATTAGAAGATCTTCAACCAATGGTTTGAGGTACACATCGATATCATTGCCAGGTTGCCTGGGCCCTTGGATCAATAGTGGCATCATAATGTACTTTCGCTTCATGCAAAGCCAAGGAGGAAGGTTGTAGATGCATAAAGTCACCGCCAAGTCTTTGTGGCGACTACTCATGTTGCCAAAAGGATTCATCCCATCGTACTCAACCCGAACCTTATATTCCTCATCATATGCAAAGCGCTTCTTATATTTTACGCCGATGTTCCTCCATTGCCGAGAATCGAGGGTGTCTGAGCATTCCATCCTTCTTCGCTCTTGGCGTGCCATCGTAACAATTGGGCATGCCTTTTGTTCGCAAACAATAAGCAGACGAGGATTATAGGAAATACCACACCACCTTACGGGACACCTCTTCTTCTTCGCCTCACCCGACATCTTCGTTCTCGATATAAGTAAATCGTTGCCCTTATACCGCTTTGCTTTGCAAACAACACGAGCATCCATGTTCGCAAACTCATTCGCGATACAATATGCAATCGTTTGGACATGCGTGTATTCTTTGTACTTCCAGGTCCCAGCAGGCGGACAACTGCTTGGCACGATGCGTAGTTGAAGGCAACACGTTACCCTCTGGAAGCAAGTCCCCAAGAGACATAACACCAAGAAAGCTCTTATCGGACCAACCATTGCTTGCCTCCAAGCTGCGATGGTGAAAGCACGGTATCTGACTTTACGTGCTCCTCCTTGCGCGGGTACAATGGCGTTGTAGAGTCCTCTACCATCTGTTGGAACTTTTGAAACTCCCTTTCACTCGTGAAGTCCCCTCCCCATCACGCAAAGATTTGATCTAGATCATCTTCGTGGGTATCAACGAACGCATCTTCCACCGCCGTCATTTCGTTGTCTCCGTCATCTCCATCAATGTGTTGCCCTTCATGTACAATATCATCTTCATCAATGTGTTGCCCTTCATGTACAATATCATCTTCACCGTGCTCGATCCAACAGTATAGCCACTTTGAAACCCCTTGAAGCAAGTGTGCACGTGTCGACTCTATGTTACAAAACATCTTCTCATTTTTGCAATCAACGCATGGACAACACATATAGTCCGCGGGTTTCTCGACTTGTGTGCAGTAGCGCATTGAAAACAAGTCACACCATTAAAGAACTCGCACCACGATGGTCCGTGTCATACATCCACCTTCGGTCCATCTACGATTAATTATATCAAACTACATTTCAATATATGAACAAACGATATCAAAATAATTTATTCTTTACAAGAGTCATGCATTGCTAATTAATTAAAACGATAAACACATTATAAGCACATAGCGCAAATAACAATATATAATTGTTAAATGATTAGTTTTACAAATACATCTAGCAATTTTGCCTATATAATATACATCAAACCTTTTTCACTATTTAAATATCCATCTAGCATTTTTAATTATTTAGAAGATTTCTTCATTTCATTTTGTTATGTAGTGCTAGCTATTAAATTAAATTAATCTACAACAAATTAACAAGCATATAATTGAATATAAGGATATATTTCTAAATAATTATTTATGTTCCAACTTTCATTATTGCAAAATCCATCTACCATTTCCCATTATTTAAATATTCAACTAGCAATTCTCACTATTTATAATTGATCATCTAGCAATCCTTTACTATTAAAAATCGGCAAAGAATTATAATTTATTCAATAATTTAGCTACAATATGAATTATAATTTATTCAATAATTTAGCTAGATCTTAATTTGAGCGATCTGACATAAAGCTGTTCACACCGTACAATCAGCAATTATCAACATCTATAGCACTCGTAAAGTAAAATTTTACGACAAATATAACATACATCAAGTCGGTAACCTCGAAAAATTTTAATACAATTTTTCAATGACAACTCCCCAAGATAATACAGCTCCTCTTTGTTTTGCTTGGTGGGAGAAGATGTCGATTCGATGAAAAATATGAACAAAATCTCGACACCAAATTTGGCAACACCTCTCCGGAAAAATACACCGAGCAAAGAGCGCCTCTCTTCGCTTCGTAGGAAAATGTCGGTCGGTGAAGATTGCTATATAAATAGCTTATCATCGCTGCTCGCCAAGAACCGCAAAGATAAGGTCATATTACGTGAGAAAATACCTTATCACTGCCGGTTACATGCGAGAACCGCCGGTGATAAGGTCATACTGTGAGCGAAAATTGCGTTAGCGCGAAAATACATATCACTTGGGTTGAATATACGAACCGCGGTAAAATTAAATATCATCGCTACTTGGCTATAAATTAAACCGCGGTAATATATCCTTCTGGCTATAGGTATTAACGGCGATGATAGTCGATTATCACTTGCCGGTTGGTAATAAAACCGCGATGATACTCAACGTTCAACTCGCGCCAGACCAACCGTCGCTTGCCCATTCCTCTGCCAAGGCCAACCGTTGCGCTTCACATTCCTCGCCAAGCTATTGCCCTTCCCATTCGCCTCTATATAATGCCAAGATTGTTGCATCCAATCCACTCTTGTCACAATCCACACAATCCACTTGTTGCAGCCCCACACAATCCACTTTATTTGTTGCAACAATGGCACCCCTAAGAAGCGTGCACATGTTGGTCGAACCCCACCGATCCGTCTACTGATAGGAGGAGAAGGAGGAGGAGGTGGAGGCGGAGGAGGAGGAGGAAGAGGAGGCAAGGCGGAGAGGACGACAGCAGCGATGGCGGCACAGCGGCGGCGAGGAATCGGCGTTGGGGCAAGACCAACTCCGCCACCGAATCGGATTCGGATGAGAAGGAGGACGAGCACCGCCGCACATAAAGCGGCAGCTCCGGCGACGAGGAGGAGGAGGAGGAGGAGGAGGAGGAGGATGACGACGACGACGACGAGTTTTGGATATAGGGCTTCGCGCCATTAGACTATTATAATTAGGACTAAATATGTAATGCTGAACAAATTATGCTTTGTAAATGTTATTTTAATTAATACATATCCCACAAATTACAAATTTGCTTTCATATGTTCTGTTTTTTAACTAATTATGCTTTCATATGTTCTGCTTTTTAACTAATTATGCTTTCATATGTTACATTTTTTTAACTAATTATGCTTTCATATGTTACATGCGAGATAATTACAATGTTTATTATGTTACATGCGAACTAATAGTGAGAAACGATAATATCACTTTATCGGTTCTATAGTAAAACCGGCGGTGAAAATGGTCTTATCACTGCGGTTTTACTATAGAACCGGCAATAATAAATCACTACGGTTTTATATATAACCCGACAAGAATATCTTCTTATCACTTGCCGGTTCTCTATTAAACCGCAATGATATTACCTCCATTGCTGCGAGAAATTAAAACTATTCTTATCACTGCCGATTGAAGTTTGAACGGCGGTGATAATATATCCTTCTTGGTTGAATTTGGAACGGCGGTGATAATATTATCACCGCTGCCCGGACCTACCGGTAGTGATGGGGGTCGCGATGAGGCGATGCAGTAGTAGTGTTGTCTGCCAATATCTTGGCATATTAGTTATCTGCGATGTGTCTGTGCTCTAGTGGAGATGTGTCTGTGCTCTAGTGGAGAAAAACTAAGGCTATCCGCTTATTCTCTGTAAGTGATTCGGTGCACTTGGGGCTGCTCGAGCCTTGATGGTTGGCATATTGCTAACTTGATGCATGAGGCAATGATATTTGGTGGAAATTGCAAATTTGACTAAATTGGCATCAGTTCGGTGTATTTGTTAAACTTCTCTGATGTTTCTGTACGATGGAGACATGCTATGATGTTATGATATGAGTTCTTAAGATAGCCTGCACACCATGGTAATTTGTTGGAGGACATATCTTGATCAATACAAACTATGATTAAATATTATTTGGTCTGATCTGAAGAGCAATAGGTTGTCTGAAAGATTAGCTCACACTAAAATATTTACAATGTTAGTTCTCCTTGAAGAAGCAAAGATGCAATCTGATGATTTAAAGCTCACTTTAAATCAATATATGTGCATGATTAATAACAAGAGGCACATTTGTTCATGTGGTATGATGAGCATGTACATATTAGGAACATTTGTCCAACAAGACGGACTGCACTATGAATTCTTTGGTGTAACAAGACGGAAGATGTAAAACTTGCTCCATGAGTCCACGATCCCCTAATTTGCAGCTTAAAGATGATCGATTCTTGTGAATTATTAGTTTTTGCACTAAATTATTGAACTTCACCTTAAGGTTGTCAATGCTGTTTTTATCTGGTCTCAAGCAGGAGGAGGAACTGCTTTAGTGAAATACATGGTAGCATTTTGCAGATTCAAGTACCTGATAGCATTTTGCACCACATATTTCTTAGATCCATAGGGGCATGTAATTCAAATACTTGCATATAATTTCTATTGACATATACAGCTTCCTGTTCTTACTTATAATTTCTATTGACATATACAGCTTCCTGTTCTTACTTCAAGTAGTAGCCATCTGTAATAATCACTAACTAGGCACTTCGCTTTATTAGAACCTATAAGTAATTTTGCCTCTAGAATATATGCAAATTATAAGCTTTTTAATCTATTACATTTTTAACAATAGGCCTTGTGGATTTTGACTGATTTGCAGTGATGATGGAAGTCTGAGTTGCGGATATTCAAGTTTTAGAGGAAAAAGGGCAAGCATATTAGCTAGTGTTTATATGTACTTAGGATATTCAAGTACTTAGGAAATTTAGCAATGTGTACCAATTTTTAACAATATCCTAATGTCCGACTCCTAATTATTGATTCCATCCGTGGAGGAGCCTTAATCTAGTACAGCAAGAAAATGGTTAGTAACTTTATTGTTCATTACAAAAAATCTGCCAACTAGTCTTTTTGCTTTATGGTTTTTGTTGCCTGGACCAAAATAGATTATAGTATGGCCAAATGTAAAACAAAATAATTATGGCATGGTCATTTTATGTGATAAAGAAATACCAATCTGCATCCTGTCCATACTATCGAATCAAACGGAGTTTTGTGTTCAGTTTTGGCTCTTACAGCAGAGAGCCTCCTATCCTTTGTCTAACGGAATTGAAATTTTGAGTACAATTGTACATGCTAAGGGTACTCAATGGTTACTATGTGACTGAAATGTCAATCTATCATCCAAATTATGAATTATATTAGATGAGGTCAGTAGGTCAACATTATGGATGTGTGACAGTGTGAGTATGCCTCTCGGCCAATTTGACATTACTGTGCTATGCTGAACTGTGCTGCAGAAACTATTTAGTTATAGACTATGTTTACCAATTCCATCATATAATTTCTGTTGCTCTAAAGAAGGAAGGTTGCAGAATAGTTAATACATCTAAAATTAGCAAAATATGATGCCTTTGCAAATCCACCATCATGTCAAACACATTTTTTCTCTTTTCTGTATGTTACCATGGGCACTGCATTGCTTGTCATATTGGAAATTTGGAATCATCACATTATTGATTGTCTCTTGTAGGTTGGATTTACTTTTCATCCATCCTTAAAAAAAGTTTCTTTTTTCATCACTTTTCTATATGCTTTCGAAAAACAATTACCAAGTATAATTTTTGACCCTTTCTTTTCTTCAGGTTCGATACCGGACATCTTAACTCTAGAGAATAAGCATCACAAAGAGAGGCATCTGCACTTCAAGATGAGGTTTTCCTTGTTCTCTAGACACTAGTTACTTGCATTATAGTTCATGTTTCTAGTTTAGCTGTTAGGAGTTTTTACTAGGACATTGAAAAGTTGAAGAGTGCCTATCAGCTAGCTCTTTGAGGACTAATGCAATGCTGTACTACAGCTTGATATGCTACAAGAGGAGAATGAGAGCGTTCTAGAAAAGGTAAAGTAGCAAACATCATCACCATTTAGTGCAACTTTGTAATCATATTTTCTGTCAGGCTTTGATAACCTATTTCTGAATCTTGATCAACAGTTACGACTTGCTGAAGAAAGATGCGAGGAAGTGGAAGCCAGAGCCAAGGAGCTTGAGAAACAGGTGAGATTAGTATCTACTGAAAATTTTCTGATGTGCTTATTTGGATATGTTTGCTCATTTGCGATATTTGTTCTGGGTCTATCTCAACTATAACTGAACTTGACTTTTGACATATTGGAACAAGTTGGCCTTTTTTATGTTCAGAATGTAAATGTTGCATACTTAGCTGTATGCATCTTCTGTTTGCTAAGGTCATAATTTGTTGATATGCAGGTAGCTGCTCTTGGAGAAGGGGTATCATTAGAAGCTCGCCTCTTGAGCAGGTTTGTTCCATTCCTGGATATGCATGTTTCACAAGTCCAGAACTGGTCATAGCATAACGTTTTACATGAATGCTGGCAGGAAGGAGGCAGCACTTAAACAGAGGGAGGTTAGTTTTTCTTCTTGTGTTTTATTTCAAAGTTTTACTGAATGATATATGTAAGTACATACCTATAGATTCATTTTACAGAGGTGGATGTTGACTTTGTTTGGAAAGCTGTTCGTGCTATTGGAAGATTTGCAATTGCTTGAGCTGATTAAGATAAAAGTTAATTATGTTGTGCAGGAAGCTATTATTGTTATCAAGGACATCTTTAGCCGCTACGAGTCTATCATCGCAACACTTTGTGAAAGTCTGGACACTTTAGATGAACCAGAGGTTAAGGTATTAGTCTATGAACACAGTCTCGGCAATTTATTGCATGTTTTGTTCACTCACATGTTTCATTTTCTTCAGGCATCAATGATTTGGATAATTGGAGAATATGCCGAAAGAATTGACAATGCTAATGAACTGCTTGAGAAACGGTTGTTTAAAATATTATATGCCAACTGAAGTCAATTGTTCATAATTAGATTTTATTTTTGCACTGCTGGAAGTAATGGTTGTTTAAAAGCGTGAATCGTGTGCACAAATTAAACTAGCTTACTTAGGATGATTATTATTTTCATCACTCTTTCAGGACATGTTAAAAGATGTAGAATATAAATAATTGATTTTGTGAGTTAATGTATACCAATAATCTATTATAGTACTATTCTCACAATGCACTGAACTAATGATTTTACAAACAGAATGTATGTTGTAATATGCTAGCTATTGACATTCATTTTATTCTTGACTGGTTACTGCATGTGAGTCATTTTATTGTTGACTGGTTACTGCATGGCTAAATTACGAAATCAACAATTGGTGTATGCGTTTGTATATTAAGAGTTTGGTTGGATTTTTTCTTATTAGGCTCTATCTTTTGTTTATATTGAAGTTATATATGCAACTGTAGCATTATATGCATCTGGTAATTCTGTAAACTTTTAGAGATTTATATTTTTTAAAATTTAAAATATTATTTTAAATACGGCTTGGGCCGACAAAAATATCATTTTCATATTTTTTAATTTAAAATAACGAAAATAGCATTTTCATATATTTTTTAAATTTAAAATACTATTTTAAATCGGCCTTGGCCGACGAAAATAGCATTTTCATATTTTTAATTTAAAATACCGAAAATAGCATTTTCATTTTTTAAAAAAATTAAAATATTATTTTAAATCGGCTAAAGCCGATTTAAAATACATTTACTACGTCGACACCAGCGTGGTTCGATTACATCGGCTAGTAATTTCGACGGCCACGTGGCAAGTCGAAAATAATTTTTTAAATCGGTGGCAAGCGAAATTAAATTATATTTTAAATCGTTTTTTGTTCCGTCGGCAAGCCGCGAAAATAACGAAAAACCGGCGAAAATAGCTATTTTCGTCGGCTTTTTATAGTTTAAATCGGCTTTTGGCCGACGAAAATAACTCAATTCTGTAGTGTAGGTGATGTGGCACGATCGCGGCGTCGAGCGATGGCGATCAATGGCTTACGGGCAAAACAGCGGAGATAGGGTTTCGGTGGTATTTGGCTATCTGGACGGCACGGGAAAATGGGCTGGGTCGAGTGGGGTTTTGGCCCAAGCACTATTTGCGAATTTTAATATCTTTTTGAATTAAAATAATTCAGATAAATAAATAAAGCCGAAAATAAATAGCAAAAATATCAAGAAAAATACAGAAAATACTTTGAGACATTTAGAACCCAAATAAAATATTTCCAATAAAAGATTATCAACACTTTTCACTGGACAAATAAAAGATATCAAATGGCCTATTCTAATAAATTCCAAATGAATTAAATAAATTCTCAAAAAATTCAAATAAAAGGAAAATGCACAATAAATTTAGAAAAAGCAAAATTTGAGATGTTACAAAATAACTCCCATTTTTTAAAGGAGAAATTGATGTCGTAATTCTTTCTTAAGTCACACACACATAACTAAAGCACGTTATAGCAGTAACTGCCAAAAACTAAGTCCATAATAGGAGTCTCTATGGCACAAGCTTGATTAAAATAGCCTTGTTTATTCTGATAAAAAAGGAAAAATAGAAACATGTCTACACATTAACCATCCCATGCTAAGTTGGTAATGGCTCACAAGCTTTGCGGTATATTGCATTTATTTCAATGTTTGTAATTGCTCACAATTGTCTAATAATTTAGCTACTTTTGTTCTACTGATTGCTACTCGCATGCATATATAGGCATTCAGGATATTATATTCATTACCAAGGTACCTTAGTTGTATTTTACATTCTTAAGATAACTTTTATCTATTACATATGAATTTAAATTGCGCTAAGTATTTTGAATTGTATACATTTTGGCACAGTTTTCTTATATTAGCTTCCTCCTATTGGCACTCCCTCTATTTCCATCCTACGTACGCCATAGTGCTCATCGATACTGAGCATGCGCATCAAGGTGACACTCTGCCTTGTCTCTCGCTGAGTGCGCCCGAGACACTGTGCACGGCCATCTTCACGCAAGCCTCATTCAACCATCGATGCCAGTATATCATGCGTATGCTGACTTGGAAAGTATGAACGATCACAACATTGGAGAGTAGATAGCATGTATGTATATTATTACTGTATTTTTCCTTACTAGAGGAATGCCACTCTGGGGTATTACATTTTTAACAAGACAGTAACTTTGCATATATATCAATAAATAAATAAAATTTATTTTTTAAATAATTATTTGCACTGGATCTTTATTGGTGGTAAATGTTCGCTCCTTATCCTTTGTGTTGTATATGGAAATGGTTCGACCATGACTACAACTCCACAAATCTAACGAAACAAAATATAAACCAACACGACTCGGTAGCAGCACAGTTTACACTAGAACGTGCGTGGGCCTCCAAGGAGACAGGTCATGCCGACTGTACCGACCCCCATTTTTACATAAATACAGAAATTGAAATCTAATGTGCTTGCAGTACTAGTCCCTGGATCAGTAGCTAGTATGCACATCTACAACAATTGGAATCACAACCATACATTATATTAATTAAGCGGAAACTAATATTCAAATAATATTACAACTCAGAGTATATAGCAGCAAAAGAAGCAAGGCCTTGTAGTGTGCCCATCCATCCCGTAGGCAACTGACGAGGCATAAATCCCTAGAAAAGATCGCTTCAATGAAGATCCCGCATCCTACGACAAAATGAAGACTTCGAGGCTTCGCTAACTTACACCTAAAAGCAACAAATTAAGCAAGGGTGAGTACTTTCGTACTCCGCAAGACTTAAGGTGGTATTTACAAATGCATAAATGCAGGCCAAGTCAAAAGAGGCTACTACAGTTAATCTGCATAAAGCGAAATTTAATTTGTAAACCAAGTTATTTGCAAACGGAATTTGTAAGAGCAAGAATGATTGATAACAAATAAGTAAAGCATAAGTAACACTCACAGTCCTCCATGACGTGAGTGACAAACAATCGACATCCTGAAATCCATCAATGTCGGCACTTCGACATAAAGCAACAGTTGCAAAACAAATGAAACCAACCCTTTTGAAAATAATAAAACATCTAACTCGCATCAGTTCTCCAAGACACCCATGACTGCGGGTACGGCTAATCGATTAGATTTAAACTCTGCAGAGGTGTACAACTTTACCCACAAGACATGACCTTTTCTTTTTGCCACACGCTTCACATCCCAACGTAAGCGTGGTGGCCAGAATGTTCATGACGAAAACCTTTACATTACCTAGGTTAACTTTGCACCAGCCCGAGACGTTAACCCATACTATGGTAAGAGAACTCAGAGCATAGAAATGTTGGAACTCTTCCATAGCATGGCGTACACCGTTGCATTGGAAAGTAGAAACCCCTGCAAGCAGACCCAGAAGGGAATACTTATGCTAGCTCCCGCCTTCCATAAATGTAAAGTTAAACCAGGTAACTTAATTGGTTTAAGGATGCCTCATAAACAACACTTGTGGTTTGTACGGATATATCTCGGATCATACAACACGATGTTCGGTCCTTAATCCGACACGGGCGATATTTCACCCTACACTACGTGCAAGACCGTTATTGCACTTCCGGCTATTGCCAATAATCACCCGCGTCAAAACCATAGTTTTATTTTGGGTTTTTAATAAAAATACCAGCAACCAACAGTGCCATTTCCAAGGCTTTCAGGAAACAATTTTGATCTGATCATTTACCTCATTGATTCTAAAGCATGGCTAAGCATGATTAAGTAATCGCATATACCCATGATGACATTAAGTAATGCATACCCTTAATCTATGGTTATCAAGATTCACATGTTCATAATCATCAAAGCAGATTCATGAGACAATAGGTATAACTACTAAATCCACAAAATAGCAATTTACATAAAGTAAATGCATGCATAAAACCATTTGATAAACAATAGGAAAATTAAATACTGGGATCAATATGATCAAAAGGGTGCTTGCCTTGCTTAATCTCCTGTTTACGACGAAGACAGGATCGCATCTGACGATGGCGATGAGGAAGTTAGAGACATCGGGTTCTACACGTCGATAAACGGAAATATAGCAATAACAAACTTCAATCAGGCAAAAAGAAAATAGATAGCAAAACAAATAAAACTCTTCACAAGAAACAGGGATTGCTCTTTATGAATTTATTAATTTTATTTTATGAATTCAAGATGCAAAAATTGGTTAAGATTAGATAGAATTAATCATTTCAGGCTTAAGGTGAATTCTTACCTTTCATTAGGATTCAGATTCAAAGCAACATTTAATTAATATTTTTGTTATAAAAAGCTAACCTATCGATTTAGGCTACAAGCCTTATTTACATGATATTTGAGAAGATTCTGGCGATACAAACATCATAATTATTGATTTCTCATTAATACTCAAAGTTCATTAATTCATATTACGATCTTCAGGAATGTGAACACTTAAGGTTATTAAGCTATCAAGATAATTATACAAATTATGGTGAAGTGAGATTATCTTTTCATTATAGGGTAGTTTATACTTTGGAGAGTATTACTAAGCTAATTTCATAAGTTTTAGGATTTGGACGAGACATTATATTTATCGTTGAAAAAGCTTATGTGGCATTCTAAAGTTTATGCTATACGGAATCGGCGAGAAAGTGAAATGCAAGGTTAACGCTTAAGGGTTTTGAGATAATAAGATTAATATGCAAACCTTGATGAAATAAGATTCTTTCTATAGAATATGGTAGTATGAACTTTATACAGTGTTTCTAAATTGGTTTTGCTAATGTTAGTATTTAGACGAGTTATTTAATCGACTAATGAAATAGTGCAAATGATCACAATGCAAACACTAAATAGGTCAAGATTCGTTTTAAGTTTGCAACTATACTACACATGATCCTTTATTCATTTTTCTGGTATTAGCAGGAGGTGGCTCTAAGAGCACTTTAAAGATGGTTCCACAATCTTTGGCTTTTATCCGAGATGTTTTCTATGTAAGTGATCAGTCAGGCCTAATACAAACTTAATTCAAATTTGCACAGATATAGGATATTTTTACATAACTAATAAGGGTATTATTTTTCAAAGTCCTAGGATTTGGTTTCATTAGATGTGAAGTTTGTTTGTACAAGATATAACTATTTGAAATATACTAGTACTAGAATTTCAACTATTTGGCTAAGTGTTATTTATAACCTTGTTATAGTGATTTTTGCTGGAATAAACAGTTTGGTTACATAAGATAATTAGAATCCAGTTTTTCATGAATCAAGACTTGCTTTTCATAACCTGTATATATACACATTTGTTTACATAGATAAGACTTATGCTCTTTATTTATTTTGCATTTGAGTATATGTGATATTTCATTAAACATTTCGATAGTGATAATTTATTCATTTTGATACATATTTATATCTGTGTTCAGTCATTGAATCCTTTATATATATACGTATATATACATTGATACTACTCTTGATTGCTATATTGTAATACTGCAAAGCGTTTTACCAGGGTTTGTGGCCTTTAGAATTGTTATGTAGTGTTATTTACATTTTTCCCCCTAGCCTTTTATTTTAGCACTCAATTGTTGGAGTATAAAAGGTTGAGAGGGTTTAATTGAAACCCTAGAACAAAAAAGAGAGAGAGAGAGAGAGCCAGGAGGGCTCCCTCCAGCCGCCGCCTGGGCTTTGCGCGTGTGCCCGCTCCCCGGCCGAACTCGCCTCCCTTCGCGGCGTCTCTCCGGCGGCGAGCCTCCCCCGCCGACCTCGCGTCTCTTTGCTTGCACCCGAGCGCCCGTGACTTCCCTGCGCCCCTGCCGCCAGTCTTGGCCGCTCCGCCCAAACTCGCCCGTGCCCGGCTTCCCGGCCGCGCGCCGGCCTCCGCCACCTCGGCACCGCCCGGCGTCCGTCGCCTCCGGCCACCACGCCTCGCCTCGGCTCCCGGCCACCGCCTCCGCCCGCGTCGACCATCGCCCGGCGCCTGCCGTCTGACCCAGCTGCCCGTCGCCCGGCCTCGCTGCCCGGCCAGCTCCTCCCCGCCGGCGCCGACGGCCCCTCCTCCCCTTGGCCTTCTTCCCAAACCAAGAAAGTTGAAGGTATAATTGCTTGCATGCCAAGTGTTTGTGCAAATGCCTAGCTAGAACTCTTGTTTTGAAATGCAAGCACAGATGCATTGATAAATCTAGGTGTATGTATCTGATCGCAGCAGAGAGTATTAAGCTATTTTCTGAAATTCCTGTGAGCAATTGATGGTAGGCCATATGTTTTTGAGGTAGCCAATTGTTGTGGGTGACTGTCTTAAACTATATTGTGTGTATGTGATCTCAAATCTAGACTTTCCCTACTCTTGGGAGGGCATGCTAGTGTTGACACCTTAATCTACCTATTCCTAGCAGTATGATCTTGAGGCTGCATTGTCCATTTTATTGAAATATAGAAGTTGGTTGATGATCTTGAATTGAAAGTTTATATGCTCATGATTAGGTGTGTAGTCTTGTGTAAGGTGTTTTATGGGTGTAAAAGAGGTGCTTAGTCTCGAATGGTATGTTCAGGATTGCTGTTTAGTTCTTGTGTTTAATTATCATAATGTAGTCTAGAAGATGTAATTGATCTGTCATAAGCCAAAAAGGATATATATATATATATTTGTGTTTGAGCTTTTGTATTACCCCTCTTACCCTGGTAATGGTTAGGCATAAGATCCCAAATTGAGGGGTTTGTCAGTGTGTTCTCCTAGTATTAAGGTTTAATGCCTGCTGTCTATTTGGGTTGCCTGGGGTTTCCATTAGTGGGAATTGGGTCTGTTTTGGCAAAAGTTGAGGTTTCATCATGCTTTGAGGTAGTGAGTCGGACTTTGATCCATGCTTGTGCATAACGTTCTTTTTCAGGGAGATTGTCTTCGGGGGTGACCTCAACTCTGAGTTGCCTCACGCATCGATAAAGGCAAGTGCAACTTTATATTGCTATTAGGGGAAATGAGATGAATGCGTGCTTGTCGTGTGGGTATGTGTATGCTGCGGTTTATATTAAGAAATAGATTAATGCTCGTGCAAACGCAAATGATAATCGTGTTATGAGAATGGCTAAAGAATGGATCATATAATGAAATCTCGTATAATGAAATGTTGAGGGAAGGGATGTAGGCGCATCCGTTCGAATGTTAATAGGTTGAGTTCCTTTGCATATATTCTAAGCATGACAATTCTATATTGTGTGTATGAGTAATACCTAAAAGAATGTTTGTATTATGCCTATGGAAATGAAGATTTGTGTCTATGAGAAATACTAGAATTGCTCATTTCATGAGAATGCATATTGTGGCTATGAAAGTAATATTGTGATGATATGTTAATAATAATTGCTTGTGGGGTGTTCCCCACTGTTGATGATGAGACTGGAACCGTGTGGTGCTTATGTTTAAGTTTTTGTCATAGTTCAGAGCCATTGATTTCTATACCGTGTATGAACTATTCATAAGCATCATTTGCATATGTGCATTCATTACAGAAGAGGTGACCCATGTTGATGTGGGCCTCTGTACTCACACGTAGTGAGTACAAAAGTCCTACCTCGTAGTCCCATCCACGGATGGGAGCGAGTCAGTAAGAGTAGGCCCCGCCATGGGATGGTTGGGAAGGAGAGGGTGTACACCGACGGGTGTGCACTCATCTATACCGGTATAGGCTAAAAGGTTGCATTTGGAGCATGAAAGCATAAGAACATAAACGCATTGCATTGCATTGTGTTGAAATTGATAAATGTTAATTGATGAGATTGGAAGTGACAGGTTGAGGAGTGAGCCGTGAGCTCCTCCAGAAACGTTATTGAGGCATGGGTAAGTTTTTCCTACGTTTTTCTTTGAGTTGGTTGTGGTAAGTGGAGTTATTTACTACTTCTTGTACTTGATGATTTCGGTTTAGTAATAGCTAGACTAAATTCTAAAGTGTATGTAATTCAGTCGAATTCATTACTATTCATTATTATTGCACTTTGCTGAGTCTTGGACTCACGCCTGTTTGTTTCTTGTCATAGGTACCTTGAAGCTGGTTCGTCGGGTTGGGAGTAGTATCACGTGCACAACTTCAGTTCCCAACCATTTATTTAACAAATTCATTAATTCTGGGTGTAACTAATTCAGTTGTAATGTTTTGTTTGTCGAGGTGAAATTTATTATCTTCTTTTTTGTTGGTTGTGTGATTGATTAACTAAGGACCTGCTAGAATGATATTATAACTGAAAAATGTTTTCTGTCTGCTGAGTGGATGTCCTGCTTTTTAGAGAGGTCATGCCGAAATTTTGTAAAATTCGGTGACTTAGTTTTAAACCGGTCCTAGAGTTGTTGGTTGATTGCGATCAAGTTCGTAGAGGTGTTAGGTTGTTATATCCTCTTCGGTAATTCTCAGTTCAATAGATCTTGTTGTGGAGAATTATCGTGTGTTGGTAACCCTTTGGACATGTGTGGGTCCGAGGGGTGTCGGTAGTGAATCAGGGTTTTGGTAGCATCCGCGACGTGTTGGTGTCGGGGTGTTACAGTTGGTATCAGAGCGGGCTTCAGGTCAGTGGTGTTGGAATGTTGTGAATAATTCTAGAATGGGTTAAAATTTGCTATGTGAAAGTAGAAACATGGTTTAGGATGAACCTTTAAAATATGGCCCTAGGGCAGTAAGCTTAAAACTTGATGTAGAATGGTTAAATAAATTAGAACTTGACACACTCTGATGCACAGTAGGAAAGGGATGGGTTATCGTTGCGATGTGCTGCAATGCTTATTTTGTTATTGATGTTATATTGATACTTGTTGATATGTTATATGTTAGTCTTGATAAGGCTATGGGATTAATTATGGCTATGCTTATGAAGTGTTAGATTGCTTAGTGGGGTCTGGTGGGACTCTTTGTGCCGAAGGGATTTCAGCCCTGTCGTGATGTCATGTTGGTCGGTGTGGCAGTTGAGAGCCAGCACCAGAGGATTCATAATCCCGTGTGAGGAGAGTCATCGTTCCTTTGTCGTAGATTAGAGAGTTGATGGATTTTGAGTTGGGTTTTATCTTCTTGGGTTTTCTCGGATTTACGACGAAGAAAAGAGTATCGTCTTGCAGCTCTTTTGGTTGCTTTACGGAGAAAGTTATGGATTTCTTTTTGTGTTGGACATTCTCCCAGTTTAAAAGGAGTCGTTCTTTTGTTGTAGATTAGAGGGTTGATGGAATTTGGTTTTTGGTTTTATCTTCCTTGTGCTTCTCGGATTTAAGTCAAAGAAAAAGGGTTTGGTGGTTGCGCCCCACAAGTTGATGGCAGGGAAAGATATGGATTTCTTCGTGTTGTTGTTCTCCAAGTTTAAAAAGAGGGTATTTGATTCCTCGTTTTTTGTTGTTGAGGAAAACATCTTGGCGACCCTCTTCTTTTGTGGAAACTTTGCGTTTTATCCTAGCTTTGGAGTTTGAGGGCATAACAAAGGTTGAGTCTTGTCGTGCGGTAAAGTGGAGAGTCGAGTGTCTTTGGAAAATTTTGGCTGAGTTCCTACAAGGTTAAATCCTGCAACCAAAATTGCGATTGTTGGTGGTACGAAGATCTTCCCTTAGAAGATTAGTAAAATGATAGGGTTGTTAGGGTGGTTGACCCTGATGTGTAGACGACAAGAAATTGCTTGTGGGTCATGGTGATCCACGATTATAAGTGGAGATCCGGAAATAGTGTTGACCTAAGGATAGAATTGATTATGATGACGAAGGAATAACAAGTTTGGGTGAGGAACTTGTTTTAATTAGGTGATGGTATTAAATTGTTTCGAGATGTCCTCAGTGGTCGGATTGTGTGGAGTAACATCAAGTTCTTTTATAAGGTGTGGATAGTATAACCTAAGGCGAGGTTGTAATTAAAGTGCAGAGAAACATTGGATTGAATACTTTGGAGCTTGGTTGCTCTTTAGCAGCGATTGACCTTAGAGCCATTTTGGCGATTTACGTCTCGGGGAGACTTTGCTTAAATTATTGGGGACTTGAATAATTGTTCTAATGTGTTCGTTGTATTATTGTTAAATAGGGAGCATGAGGGCAGGATAATCTTTCTGAGGGTTGCTTTGAAAAGCGATGTTGTAGAAATAAGATTAAGTAGTGGTGTTGATGGCTAGGTTGATTACGGAATTTACACTCAAAGTGTATAAATGGTTTGTGCCTTTTAGTAATTAGAATTTGATGTCTTTGGCTTGTCATTTAAAAAGATTGGGTGCGGGTTTTTTGTGTGAGTATAATTTAGATATTTATGCTCTTAGTTCATGGGTTAGACTCAATGTGGGGTCAGTCGGAAATGAATGGTCCGGTTATGAACCTTTTCTTTGAGTGGTTGCCTCGTTGTACGAGACAAGTTGAAAGAGGGTAAAGTCTCATGAGGATATCAAAGAAATTTTTTTTTGATGCATATCGGAGAAATGATTTTCTGGCTAAGAATGGAAATTTTATTCCCTCTCTTTTTGGGTAAAGGTGTAGTTGTCTATTGAAAGGAGATTGGGGACTCAGGAATGGTTTTCTTTCTCGAGGTGTCTTGTTTTCCTTAATCAAGTGTTTTCTCGATGTGAAGTTTTCACCTTGGAGTTTAAGGTGATGGATTTGGTTTGTGTTGGTAAAGAGGATTTAGTTCTCTTTGCTTCTTTGTGACTACTTTTGAAGAAAGATATGTGTGAAGTTCTTCGTCTTAGTTGAGCTTTCCCTGGTGTACATTTTATTGCATTGATTTCAAGTTGAGCAAAGTGGTTAGTTTTGTAAGCAAATTGAGTATTCGCTGATTGTTCTTTCGTCGGTTTGTGGTTTTGCCTTCTTTGGATGAAGGCAAAGAAGACGAGTTTAGTGTGGTGCCAGGCCTGGTGGTGAGAACCGAGGTTCTGTGTCTTTCTAAGAGTAAAGGGTAGTTGATCTCGTTGTTTTGCTTGGTTGGGAGGTCATCTTTGAAAACCCTCTTCATTCGTGGAAGTTTGGAGTTTGGTGTTTAATTGGAAGAGATCTTGTTACCAGAATCTGGAAATTTGAGAGTTGAGCTCTCTTGCAATTTTTGTTTGGGTTTTCTGGAAAGAAGAATTGTTATTGGTGTTCTTTCATGCTTAAGAGTTGTGATTTCCTTAAAGGTTGGGTATGTGACCCACGAGGATGTTTAAGTCGTTAAGAGTATGTTGAGTAGTTAGCGCTTTCTGTTGCTAACGGGTTATTGAGTCTGTTAAAGTGGATTTGTTGGCTGTTTAAGGACAACCTAATTGATTGTGTGGTATGGATGATTAATCGAGATGGTATATGGTCTAAAGTGAAAGCTGATTAGGGTTATGCAAGGTGTTTTGAGTTATGGGATTAACGGGAATTCCGAGACTTGTGTCCCTGAAAGGCTAGTATTGATCACGTTTGAGAAGTTCTGGAAGGAATAGCTATGATATGATGGGTAGCCATTGAAAGGATGAGATTCGTGTTTTAGTTCCCGGGGGATTCCGGAGTAGAATCTTAAGTGTTTAAGTGGTTGGGGATAGCGTTATGCTCAGAATTGGTTCCTTGGTTATAAAGGTTAGTTAATGAGGAGAGGTGGGAATCAGAGATTCAAGTTAATCAGAGATGGTTATAAAGGTTAGGGGATTCAAGTTTAGAACCTAGTTGTCCAATCGAATAGCTTTGGTGATAATTCCTTTGATGCTTAATAGAGTGTTGTGACTCATGTTAATCATGGCATCACGAGTTGGTTGATCTGTGGTATGGAGTTTGAGAGAGGAGATTAAAGTTGGGCGAGTGAAATTGAATAGAGAAATGAGAATTGAGTTTGCAAGCTAGTATTATGATCTTTTTGGATGAACCGTTGGTTGATTGGAGTTTGTGTGTTGAAGCGTTAAAGAAGAGTTGTCTGAGTGGTTAGATAGTTTATGAAAATGGTAGGAATTGAGAATTTGGCTGAACGCTTGGATCTATTGGAGTTTAAACGTGAGTAGTACCCGGCTGTTCTTTTTGGGCTTATCGATTTTGCTATTCGGCTTCTGTTGCTCTTGTGGGTGTGTTTTGAGGTGTGCCGAATTCGAGGTCGAATTCTTTTAAGGGGGGGAGAGTGTAATACTGCAAAGCGTTTTACCAGGGTTTGTGGCCTTTAGAATTGTTATGTAGTGTTATTTACATTTTTCCCCCTAGCCTTTTATTTTAGCACTCAATTGTTGGAGTATAAAAGGTTGAGAGGGTTTAATTGAAACCCTAGAACAAAAAAGAGAGAGAGAGAGAGCCAGGAGGGCTCCCTCCAGCCGCCGCCTGGGCTTTGCGCGTGTGCCCGCTCCCCGGCCGAACTCGCCTCCCTTCGCCGGCGTCTCTCCCGGCCGGCGAGCCTCCCCCGGCCGACCTCGCGTCTCCTGCTTGCACCCGGCGCCCATGACTTCCCTGCGCCCGGCCGCCCAGTCTGCTGCCGCTCCTGAAGCTCGCTCGGCCGCCGGCTTCCCGGCCGCGCCCGGCCTCCACCACCTCGGCACCGCCTGGCGTCCGTCGCCTCCGGCCACCAGCGCTGCGCCTCCGGCTCCTCCACCGCCTCGCCCGCGCCGACCATCTTGCCGCTGTCGTCCCGCCCTGCTGGCGCGTCGGCCCTCATTGCCCAGCTCTCCTCCCGGCGCCGACGGCCCTCCTCCCTTGGCCTTCTTCCCAAACCAAGAAAGTTGAAGGTATAATTGCTTGCATGCCAAGTGTTTGTGCAAATGCCTAGCTAGAACTCTTGTTTTGAAATGCAAGCACAGATGCATTGATAAATCTAGGTGTATGTATCTGATCGCAGCAGAGAGTATTAAGCTATTTTCTGAAATTCCTGTGAGCAATTGATGGTAGGCCATATGTTTTTGAGGTAGCCAATTTTATGTGGGTGACTGTCTTAAACTATATTGTGTGTATGTGATCTCAAATTTAGACTTTCCCTACTCTTGGGAGGGCATGCTAGTGTTGACACCTTAATCTACCTATTCCTAGCAGTATGATCTTGAGGCTGCATTGTCCATTTTATTGAAATATAGAAGTTGGTTGATGATCTTGAATTGAAAGTTTATATGCTCATGATTAGGTGTGTAGTCTTGTGTAAGGTGTTTTATGGGTGTAAAAGAGGTGCTTAGTCTCGAATGGTATGTTCAGATTGTTTGTTTAGTTCTTGTGTTTAATTATCATAATGTAGTCTAGAAGATGTAATTGATCATCATAAGCCAAAAGGATATATATATATATATTTGTGTTTGAGCTTTTGTATTACCCTCTTACCTGGTAATGGTTAGGCATAAGATCCCAAATTGAGGGGTTTGTCGGTGTGTTCTCCTAGTATTAAGGTTTAATGCTGCTTTGTCTATTTGGGTTGCACAGGGGTTTCCATTAGTGGGAATTGGGTCTGCATTTTGGCAAAAGTTGAGGTTTCATCATGCTTTGAGGTAGTGAGTCGGACTTTGATCCATGCTTGTGCATAACGTTCTTTTTCAGGGAGATTGTCTTCGGGGGTGACCTCAACTCTGAGTTGCCTCACGCATCGATAAAGGCAAGTGCAACTTTATATTGCTATTAGGGGAAATGAGATGAATGCGTGCTTGTCGTGTGGGTATGTGTATGCTGCGGTTTATATTAAGAAATAGATTAATGCTCGTGCAAACGCAAATGATAATCGTGTTATGAGAATGGCTAAAGAATGGATCATATAATGAAATCTCGTATAATGAAATGTTGAGGGAAGGGATGTAGGCGCATCCGTTCAATGTTAATAGGTTGAGTTCCTTTGCATATATTCTAAGCATGACAATTCTATATTGTGTGTATGAGTAATACCTAAAAGAATGTTTGTATTATGCCTATGGAAATGAAGATTTGTGTCTATGAGAAATACTAGAATTGCTCATTTCATGAGAATGCATATTGTGGCTATGAAAGTAATATTGTGATGATATGTTAATAATAATTGCTTGTGGGGTGTTCCCACTGTTGATGATGAGACTGGAACCGTGTGGTGCTTATGTTTAAGTTTTTGTCATAGTTCAGAGCCATTGATTTCTATACCGTGTATGAACTATTCATAAGCATCATTTGCATATGTGCATTCATTACAGAAGAGGCGACCCATGTTGATGTGGGCCTCTGTACTCACACGTAGTGAGTACAAAAGTCCTACCTCGTAGTCCCATCCACGGATGGGAGCGAGTCAGTAAGAGTAGGCCCCGCCATGGGATGGTTGGGAATGAGAGGTGTACACCGACGGTGTGCACTCATCTATACCCCAGATAGGCTAAAAGGTTGCATTTGGAGCATGAAAGCATAAGAACATAAACGCATTGCATTGCATTGTGTTGAAATTGATAAATGTTAATTGATGAGATTGGAAGTGACAGGTTGAGGAGTGAGCCGTGAGCTCCTCCAGAAACGTTATTGAGGCATGGGTAAGGTTTTCCTACGTTTTTCTTTGAGTTGGTTGTGGTAAGTGGAGTTATTTACTACTTCTTGTACTTGATGATTTCGGTTTAGTAATAGCTAGACTAAATTCTAAAGTGTATGTAATTCAGTCGAATTCATTACTATTCATTATTATTGCACTTTGCTGAGTCTTGGACTCACGCCTGTTTGTTTCTTGTCATAGGTACCTTGAAGCTGGCTCGTCGGGTTGGGAGTAGTATCACGTGCACAACTCCAGTTCCCAACCATTTATTTAACAAATTCATTAATTCTGGATGTAACTAATTCAGTTGTAATGTTTTGTTTGTCGAGGTGAAGTTTATTATCTTCTTTTTTGTTGGTTGTGTGATTGATTAACTAAGGACCTGCTAGAATGATATTATAACTGAAAAATGTTTTCTGTCTGCTGAGTGGATGTCCTGCTTTTTAGAGAGGTCATGCCTAAATTTTGTAAAATTCGGTGACTTAGTTTTAAACCGGTCCTAGAGTTGTTGGTTGATTGCAGTCAAGTTCGTAGAGGTGTTAGGTTGTTATATCCTCTTCGGTAATTCTCAGTTCAATAGATCTTGTTGTGGAGAATTATCGTGTGTTGGTAACCCTTTGGACATGTGTGGGTCCGAGGGGTGTCGGTAGTGAATCAGGGTTTTGGTAGCATCCGCGACGTGTTGGTGTCGGGGTGTTACATAAAAATGATACAAACAAAAATGAAAATCAAATATTTTTACATATTTGGATTCCTAGAACCATAAGGATTCTGTTGAATTTTGTTTTAGATAATTCTAAGTTTGTTTACAAAATTTTATGCATAGCATATATTTAGCCCTTTTATTGAAATTTAAATTTGAAATTAATCCGATACTCTTTTTCAAAATATCTTTACATATTATAAATATTTAACATTTTAAATGATTTTAAGAATTTATTTAATTTTATTTGTACCAATAATGTAAAAGCTACAAATACTTGCATGCTTTCGGGTAATGAAAATTCTAAAGGAAATACAAATACGTTTTCATAAAATGGAAAGCGCCTTTTACCATGGCACTGGAGACTTTCTAGCGCTGGCTAACAATGGGGCCCTACGCGATAGTGAAAGAAAACAGAGCAGCGGCTAGGGCTCACCGTCGGCGCTACTCCGGTGGGTCTCCGGCGATGGCGACTGCACGGGAAGGTCAACCTCGGCGATGTGCATAAGATGGCATTACCGATTCGTGGGAGGTGCAACAAGGTGGTCGCGGCTTGCTGGGCTGACCATGGCGGACTAGCTTGAAAGGTGAACCAAAGCAAGGGAGCTGGAATGGGTAAGGATTTGAGCATCAGGGAGTCAAGGTGATTCCATTTTTGTTGTTAGCTTGGTCGGATAAGCTCTCAGATGGGCTGCCACCGGTGACCGGAGTTGGAGAAGAGGGAGAAGGGAGGCTACCAAGTGGGGCTGGGACCACAGGGCAGTGATAGGGAGTGAGGTAGGGCTTGGTTCACCTGCCAAATGGGGTCCAAACAGCTAAATGGGGTCCACATGCCATTGGGTGAAGACTTGACAAGGGAGGAGAGCCACTCGGGACGTCACATGTTCAGCATTAAAATGGCCATCAAATCACCGAAAAATTTTTCAAGAAGTTTTGACTAAGGTCTTCAGCTAATGTACTAGCTCCAGTAAAAACTTTGGGTCAAAACGTTCTACAGGTAATTAATTAAAATTCTAACATTGATGACTGCTCAGAATCCTTAATTCGGTTTTTGATTTATTTAAGGGTACAAATGACATAATTTATTTTTATAATTTTATAATGGTTCTAATTAAAATAAGGATTATTATATAAAAATATAAAGTCAATATCTTTCATTATTATTTAATTAAAATTCTGACATTCCATTTTGTTGATTTTTCTTGTTTCTGTATTTGAATTTTTAGAGGACATATTTGACATGATAAATTTCTGATATTTTTACTGAGAGTAGGTGATGCATTGAGATTACTAGGGTAATTTTATCAGGTTGAGATGGAGTCTACAGGGTTTTCATTAAATCTGACCTTACACTGTTTTTAGTCAAAAGTAATTGTCTTTTCAATAATTAAGTCTCATTTTGCTCATAAAAATTTAATTGTGGGAAAAAATGGTTTTCCTGCAGGCCTATGGTCTAGATGGTAATTTTTCCAAATTTTTACTTTTACCATTTTACCTTTTTCCATTATCCATTCTCTTTTCTCTTTTATTTGATTATTCTCACAACACAAAAATCCAAAGAAATCCAAATAAAAATCAATAATGCTGAGAAAACTCAGAAATAATAATATTCAAATTCAAAATATTTATTTTTATTTTACTAAATTTTTCGGGATGTTACACCGATACAGTACGGTATGAGGAGGACAGTACGGTATGCTTTTATAGCTGGTTGTTGGACTGCTGCGCTTGTGTTTGCTTCCTTATTTTCATGTGCGCTTTACCAGCATTGATTGCATGCATTGCATGTGGTCTGAGTAATAGCGTTTAGTGGTTGAGTGGTCACGGCAAAGTCGGATGTGGGAAAGCACGTTGTGAGCTGGACGAGGTGTTAAGTGTCGGGCGTCGGAAGCCTATGTTTGCATGTAACTTTCTTAACTAAATAAAATGAGAAAGAAGAAATATTAGAGATAATTTTGATAAGTATTGGTTAAAAGGCAATATTTAGTTTTTAGTTTTAGAAGGTTCAAATTCTGCAAGTATGAATTGGTCTATTAATAAGATTAGCGGTTCAGATTGCTATCCAAGTTAGTATTTAATCTCTAGCAAAAATAGCAATGAAAAATCAGAAAAGGCAGAGCAGTTGCGTAGACCAACAAAAAAAATTCTGATAGTTCCATCAATTGGTATGAGAGTCTAGGGATTTAGATCAAGCTGCTATCCCTGAGACAAAGAGACTCTCACGGGCGGCACCAGAAGAGCCGTAGGTTATGTCACTGAGCAACACGATTGCACGAGGAGACAGGCATCACCTTCGCGTTGCACTACCCGAGGTGCATCACCACAATGAGGCTCATGCCGATAATAAATAAATAAAGTATAAGTAATACTCATAGTCTTTCGCATGCAACGAAATCATCTGAGACCTGCCAATCAGAGATAATATGGTTTTTGCCAACACGTGGCAAATCAAATGAACCCAAGTGTCGGGGATTGGATGTACTGCGTCTAGACGACCATCGAAGCCTGGTGCCAGCCGACCATGCCCATTGCCCGGGCAACACGTCCATGCCCGACCTTCGCGTGCCACGACAAGGCGACGTGGCATTTAATGCCAGCGGCGGAGATATCAGCAGCGCCGGGATCTGTATTTGCCCAGTCACGCCTGCTTTGACTGCGCTCCTGTACCGTACGTCGCATAATACCCCGGCGGGTGGCGCGGCTACTATCTTTACATCGTCCTCTGATGAAGCGCCCCGCATTAAGTGATTTGTCTCCTGTAATTCTCTATAAATACCCCCTCCCGCGACGTGTTGAGGGTTGGACCTTCTGTACTACACACACTTACACACCTCGCTTGCTTACGGGGGAGCCCTTAGTATCGCTCGGCGCCTCAGAAACAAGCGCATTGTAACTCACTTTCACATACTAGTGCAATCCTTTGGGCGTGGGGTTATTATCTCCCCGTGAGAGGCCCGAACGGGACAAAAATGACCCCATGCCTTACAATGCCGGTGGTAGACCTTCGTTCCGTTGCTCGGCATACTC